>JAKELP010000007.1:5017500-5642500 GCA_029929735.1 Mimosa pudica
ATTACATGGAGATGATTTTGAGAAGAGACTGCAATACATTTCTAAAGAGGAAGCTGCTGTTTTGACTAGAATCAACAGGAGGTCTCATTCTTGGAGGAAAACAACCCGGCATCTTATCGTCTTCTCGGTTATATTTGAGGTGTGTCGACGTTTTCGACTAAATTTGACTTGTGTTTGTTTTTCAGGTTATTGCATTCTGTTCTTGGACACAGTCTACCTGGATTTTGTGATTAAGTTTTCATTGTGCATTAGCAAATGTGATCTTTAGAAGGGGTTGTATTTTGAAATATATGCTTCTGTCTGGATAAAGCTGAATTGGCTGGTGCTTAAAACAGTTTCAACTTTCAACTTCCAGGTCATTGCTGTAGGTTATGCTATTATGACTACAAGGTCAGTGGATATGAATTGGAAGATGAGGGCATTCCGGGTCTTGCCCATGTTTCTTTTGCCCGCTTTGTCGACTGCTGCTTATTCTGCAGTTGTCAGCTTCACACAGATGTGTAAGTGTCCAATAATTTGCAATCAACACAACTTCTACTTTCCACAAGTATTTCTTTTTTTTTTTTTTTAAATATGATTTCATGTGTTTTTCAATATGTGGCATTGTTTACAATGAGGAATGTTTCTATCAGTGAAAGAGGTATATACCGTGTATGAGCTAATAATTTATTTGTCACATTGATAGACTTTGTCTTGCAAATTCTGATCTACTTTTAAACTCTTATGATGGAAAACAAGCCCAATCATTGTTTCAAATAGATGTTTAGAGTAGCTCTTGACATTCATGAGAATTTTTTAAAGTGATTGTTATCATGCAAATATACTGTTGATTAAACTCCTTTGTTGAGAAAAAGCTAGAAGAGAAAGTATTTAATATTAACAGTTTGGATGGAGAAATTTGATGCTGTCATTCAGAGTTTAGCAAGTGCTATGTTTCAAACGTGCTTAAATTAAGTGTCCACATATAAGTCCATCTTAATGGTGCATTGTTAGACAGGATTCTTGTGTTTAAATTTTAATATGTCAGTTACCTTATTATTATTGCTGTTTGTGATTTTTTAGGTGATCGCAGGGACCAGAAAATTATTGAAAGGCTTCGAGCTGAAAGGCAGGCAAAAATTGATGAGCTCAAAGAGAAGACAAATTATTACACTACTCAGCAGCTCATTCAGGTGATAGTTTGAAGCATTATTTTATTTAATTTGTAGCTGTTGTCATTATCACCTTTATTTTATGTTGTAGGAGCCATATATGATCCTCGAAGTGGAAAGATTATTTATTTAACCATTCATACTCACACTAGATTTCAATGACAGTTTTTAATCATAGGCTGATATTTATGCATGACATGATCCAGCGGATTGATTATTGTGGAGGCCTTGTGAATGTGTATAATTGAAAGTGTGATTGTGATAGTCTGTCTTATAATTTTATTTATAGATTTGGGGATTTTAATGCTAAGGAATCTTGCTTTGGGCAAAACATTGTGCCATATTAATTGTCAAACTAAGATTGGCCTTTCAATTTTATAATGAGGTTGGCTGAGAGGTATTTGCCTTGATGCCTGTTGCTCTTGATGCTAATAATTTTCAATTGCTTTAGTTTTATTATGTGATATACTTGTCTTGTGATAAATGCAGAGATATGATCCAGACCCGGCAGCAAAGGCAGCTGCAGCAACTGTTTTGGCATCTAAGCTGGGTGCAGAGTCAGGGTTGAAAGTTTATGTAGGGGATGAATCAAACCTTAATGCTTCAACAGGGGTGAGCAATGATGTTGAACTTGTACAAGCTGGTGGACTTCGAAATCGAAAGCAATTGCAGTCTAAATATACTACCTCAGGGACAACCTCCCCAATGCTTCATCCTGATCAACAAATTGTTGGTGCTGGTGAAACTGAGGAAGGTCTGACTTCTGAGCATAACCAGCTTGTGGTTGTAGAACACCAACAACCTCAGACTTCATCCACTAATGATGGAGGATGGATTGCACGTGTTGCAGCATTGCTGGTGGGTGAGGATCCAACGCAGTCTTATGCACTAATATGTGGTAACTGCCATATGCATAATGGTGAGTTGACTTTTTTTTTGATCGAAAAATGGTGAGTTGACTTGGATCTTACATTTTTAGGCTTTATTCTCTAGTGACTTTGATAAAACTTGAGTGGGAGATTAAAAACAGACAAGAGTAGAGATGAAGTAGGGGATAACTTTGATAATTTCATTCATGAAAATATCAATGAGTTACATCCCATTTTGTAGACAATAAATTGAAAACAATACTGACTGCGTGATCCACTAATCATGCCCACAACTGCCACGCTTACAACACACCAAGCCCACTAAATAACTGACCTAAGACTTGGCAACAGACTAGTTAATCGAAATACAATAATAAACGGATAATAAAATGCTGAAGGGAAATTACAATAATAAATAAATAAATAAAACAGCAACGAACTAAACAGCTTTGTGGGCTTTATTCCTTCTAGAGTAGACCAACAACGGCTTATTCTTATCAGACTTAAGCTGGTGAAAAGGATAAGAGAAACAAACACACTAATGCCTATGCCAGTTCGATGTGGTTTTAAATGACCCAATGTTTGCTGTGTCAAGAAGATGGTGTGATCTTATCTGCTTATTTATGTGCAGGTCTTGCTAGGAAGGAGGATTTCCCTTTTATCACTTACTATTGCCCGCATTGTCAAGCCTTGAATAAGCCTAGGAATTCAGATGAGAGTATGTCTGCTTTAAACTCCCAGAAAATGGAGTTTCAAACAACAAATGTTGTTGCGGCAGTTAGAAATACATTGGATTCTGCTGGTGACGGCTTAGTCACACACGAAAGTCCTGTTGATTCAAGCTTAGACACAAACAATATTCCCGCTGATTCTCCTAACCAGATAGAAGAATTACCTGAGAGGCCAGATTTGGGGGAGAAGGCTAGCTAATTGGTGGCATCTTTGTGGGATTGGCCTGTGTTGTTTTCTTTTACGGGACAGTGCTGAGATATTACTTTTAAATCTTTGATCACTTATACATAGAATGTATGTGTTGCTTGTAACTTGCAATTTTGGTATTTTGTTATATAGTTGTGCAGCTGTGCTTCGGTATCTTCCCACGTTAAAATTGGATTGCACTTCCACGAATTTCAGTCAACAAAGTTTATATATTCTTTTGTTTGATGGCTTTTCTGTCTTGACGAAGTTTTGTTTGATGAGTTTAATTGTGTTGCACGTTGAATCTTAGAAATTATTTGTTTCTTTGCAAAACGGTGTGTTAATGTGTTATAATAGTAAGTATGCCTTGTGGTTCTAATAATTTCTCTTGTCCAGGGAGCTCCTGGTCTTCATTTTGTTGGAACACGGTAACAATAATTTCTCCTGTCCTATAGTGGCCTTTGTTTCTCTTCATTTTGTAGGGTCATCTGATCTCGTTGCCTAAATCAAGAGGCTCAAAGTTGGCATTAATGTCTTCGAATGGAGAGAAACCGTGAATAGATCTATGACAACAATAATGCAGATATAAATGGGTTTTTAACAAAAAAAATAGTTGCTCTTAGGATATTAAATTAAAATTTGCTCTTAAAGTTAGTTTACTCTTTAACTCAATCGTAGGGATATGATGAGGAGAGATTAACGAGAAACAAAAATGAGGGGATGATCGGAATGTGAATGTCAACTCTAGGGGTGGATCAGATTTTTTTTTGTTAGGTGAACAAAATTTTAGGAAAGGGTTTGGGCTCAACCCAGTCTAAGGGCAGAGCAAGTAACTCTTGACGCCTGACCCAGTCCAAGGGCAGAGCTCAACTCAATCGCAGGCGCCTTAGCAACGAAGATGTCTCTCCAAGCGCCGCGATAGAGACACAACAAAGTGTCACTCCCCAGGAATCGAACTCGCGACGTGGTGGTCAACCCGACGCTCATTGTTCAATCCTTTCGTCACTAAACCCACGGACGATGGGTAGGGGTGGATTAGATTCATATAAATGCATTGTTGATGTCTACGAACCCCTGGTAGGCTGGTACTATAAAAGGAAAAGTAAGGTTTATTAAATCAAGGTAATTAATTTAGAAGATTTGCCATTAATATGAACATGTTCAAGAATTCAGATGCATTCATGTCATCATTAGAATTTGAATTCAGTCCATATATGAACGCTATTAACTGTCCTAACCAATCCAAAATAAATAAAATCCACACAATTGATATTATTTTTTTTTATCAAAAACACAATTGATATTATTGCCAAATATACAACCCCATATTTTAAGCAAAAACTTAAAAAGGTGCTTGATATCCATTGAACCAACGACTTTAAATTTACCAGCAGACTAAAGACAAAAATAAAACAAACAACTAAATTTCAAGAAAATATTACTCACTTGATTGTTTTAAATCTAGCTCATGTTGGACAATGTTAATTATTCAGTACTTGTTCGCATGCGAGGAATTACTTAAACAGTTTAATTAAATCTAGAAAAATTATGTAAAATTTACAATATTAAAAATTAAATCACAAAATTTTCGGGTATATGTAATAATATAGCAAGAATATATATTAAAATTAAATAAAAATAGAAAGTAAGGATGAAAATTGGGAAAATTGATTTGTAGTCCCTCACAAGGGGCTTAATAGTAAAAAAGTCTCATAAACTCCACATATTAGGGACCTTACTTTAATATACTTCAAATAAAAAAAAGACAAGATTATCATTTCTTCCCTGCCCATAAACTTGTTATATGTATGCATGACCTCGTCATTCCTACCCATGACCTTGCCAAAGCTTGCTCATTAACTTGTCACAGGGTGAGTCATGACCTTGTTAGAGTTGCTCATGATCTTGTTATACGTGTGCATGACCTCGTCATTCTCTACTCATGACCTTGTCACAGACTCACAGGGAGGGACAATCTGGTCTTTTTATATTTGAAGTATATTAAAGTAAAGTCCCTAGGGACCCTATTTTAATATGTGGAGTTTATGAGACTTTTCTACTATTAAGTCCCTTGTGAGGGACTACAAATTAATTTTCCCAATTTTTATTAAATGACAAAATTTTCGGGTATATGTAATAATACAGGACGTGTGTATATTTTAATGGCGGGTTAAATTGTATAAAAAATTAATTAAAAATAGAAAAGAAAGGATAAAAATTTGGTTAATTAGTATGGCTGTAGCTTCCATTTTGATGTGACGAAATGTAAATCTAAGAACTGTACAATACAATACATTTGCCTTCTTTTTTGATGTCTGTGCGCTCTCTTTCTCTGACTCCGACTTGACCTTTCATAACTTCTTCGTACTCATTCATCACTTCCCACACAATTCACAAACTCTCTATTCAACTTTCGTCCTTTCCCTCTCTTTTTCTTCTCTCCTCTCCTCAACTTTTCGTTCTCCCGCCTCACCATCCGATAAAGGTCATAATAATAGTATAGTAATATAATAATAATCATATCTTATTCTTCATCTCTTACTGTTACTCACTCTAATTTTCACCTCAAATTTCAGAACGTCACTTTGATATTTCATTTCTTTCTTTTTTTTTCCATCAGAATTTTAATTCATCTGGCAGCCGAAACGAGCTTTTCTTTTGAAGGTAAAACTAATTCGAGAATCTATCTCTTTGTTTCCTTTTTCGTCAATGCTTTTTCTTGATTTTATTGAATGTCTTTGCCCTAGGAATGTTATGTTGATTGATATTTTTGTTTTTACATGGCTGCCTTTATTTTTTTTCGGTTATTTGGTTGAATATTTTGGCTGTCTGCAACTTTTAGGGTTCTTTTCATGTATAAACGGAGTTTAAATTTGGTTTGATAGCTGATTTATGTATGAGTTTTTATCCTGCTCGTCTTCTTTATATGCACGTCCATATTTTCTATGTAACTTGCAAATGTGAAATTGAGGTGGAGTGTCCTGGAATACAATTTTGGCTTGCAAGCATTTTTATATCTGTCATGGTGTTTACTATCTCCATTGCCTTCAAATAAAATTGTTCATGTTTCTGATATATTTATGTGTGATGCTGATGTGATTTTGCTTGTGTTAAATGAGTATGATGAAAATTGTTAGAAGTTGTTTATATTCCCTTCTGGAAAATTTAGCTGTTTTTAGTTTTGAAACAGGATATCGTTGCATTCTAGTATGAGTAAGCCAACTACACGAAGTAAAAATAAAAGACAAAGACCAGTGGATGATGGTGCTGGCATCTCTGAAATATGGAGGTACTAAATAATTTCTGTTTAATAATTTGAGGAATTAAATTCATTATGTTGTTCCTTCGTTTGCATGTTCATCGATTTTTGTTCTTGTGTAGGAAAATTAATGAAGCAGGTGTGGTGACTGACAATGATATAAGTCAACTTTATATGATTTGGAAGCCAGTCTGTATTAGCTGCCGTGTTAATACTAAAGACAACCCTAATTGCTTTTGTGCTTTGGTTCCACCTCCCAATGGAACCCGTAAATCTGGCTTATGGCAGAAGGCGTCAGGTATTGTAGACAATCTTGGTCCTGACCCAACTAAGGACCTTCGCGAATCTGCTAGTTCACCTGCTGGTCTAACAAATCTTGGGGCTACCTGCTATGCTAACAGCATACTGCAGTGCTTGTACATGAACAAATGCTTCCGGGAAGGCATATTTTCTGTAGAACCAGATCTTTTGCTACAGCAGCCAGTGTTAAATCAACTGGTGCGCCTTTTCGTCCAGTTGCACATTAGTAAAAGGGCTTTTGTGGATTCATTTCCGTTTGTCAAAACACTGGAGTTAGATAATGGAGTTCAGCAGGATAGCCATGAGTTTTTGACATTGCTTTTGTCTTTGCTCGAGCGTTGTCTTAGCCATTCTAAAGTTCCTAAAGCAAGAACAGTAGTTCAAGATCTTTTTCGGGGAAGTGTATCTCATGTGACAACGTAAGAATATTGATTTTTGAGGTTTTTATAATTTATAATTTTGTTTTTTGTTTCAATCATTTATGAGTTTCTTATATATGACTTTGATATACAATAGATCTGTCAATAAGGTTATTTATTTATTAATTCTAAAACCCATTCACCAACTGAACCTGTTGAATCTTCATCTTGAGAGTAATGGCGATGCTTCTATGATGGCTTGGGGAGTGTAGCTGTTTTCTTTTGATGCTGGATCTCTGATATCATGCATGTTTGAGTTTGTTGTTTTGTCATTCTTCGTGAAGCACTGTTTGTTTTCAATGTAGATAAAGGCCCTTGATCTTCCAGATTATTTATGTTATTTAATATTGATAACATAGCTAATTTTATGTTTTGATGATGTCAAATAATATTATTATGCATGCTGCTTCAATTTCAGATGTATGTGTGGCTGTAGTATTTGTGTTTATGACCGTTTCATAAATTCTTAATTTTAACACTTTTAATTTTGTAGCTGCTCACAATGTGGAAGGGACTCTGAAGCATCTTCAAAAATGGAAGACTTCTATGAGCTGGAGTTGAATGTCAAGGGACTTAAAAGTCTAGATGAGAGCCTTAATGATTATTTGGCCGTGGAGGAGCTTTGTGGGGATAATCAATATTCATGTGAATCATGTAAAACAAGAGTGGATGCTACTCGTAGCATCAAGCTGCGCTCATTACCTGATGTACTTAATGTTCATCTTAAACGCTGTGTCTTCCTTACAGAGGTATTGTGGTTTCTCTTATGAGTAATATTTCATCCTTGCAACTTTTATTGAGTATCATATAATTTAGAAGCAAGTGTACCACATTGCCTTTTTTCATTTGTCAAGGAAATAATACATGTTAGAAAAAGAATTGGTTTCAAGTTCTAGCTATAGAAGAGTTGCCTATAAACATTTTTTGAAAGAACTACAGCCATGCTTGATCTCTTATAGCATCCACATGAATATTCTCTAACGCATGTGATTGAAGACTGTTCTAGAAAATGTGCTGATGATTTTGTTCAATGTAACTGCAAGAGATGCTTTGTGCCTTACAATCGGTGTTGCTGTTCCATCATGTTTACTAGAGATCAATATCTAGCTTAGTTCGTATAACTTTTGCCCTCTGGCCCAGAACTCCTAGCCTAATAATAAATAAATCTCACTACTGTTCATTTTACCAAATAAATGAATTGTTTGTTCTGAATGCTTCACGTGAGAGAGAGAGAGAGAGAGAGAGAGAGAGAGAGAGAGAGAGAGAGAGAGCAATGTAGTGCTTATAAGTTCATACCTTTAGTGACGTGCTCTTGATTCATGTAAACATGGAAAACTTTGGATTTCTTTCCTTTAAAATCATGTTAGCAGTTAACTATTTGTTGTAAGATAGTTATTTTGTTAAACTGTTGTAAATTTTAAGTGTTATGCTATGGTGTAAAGTATCTTTTCTGTATTACAATTCTTTCCTGATAATTTTTCCTGTATTTATCTTTTTATGTTGGCAGACTACAACAAGGAAGAAAATTACTTCTGCATTTTCATTTCCAGCTAAGCTTGACATGCAGCCTAGATTGTCTGAGCCATCTCAGTCTGAATTGATATATGAATTATCAGCTGTTCTGATTCACAAGGGGACTACTGTCAATAGTGGCCATTATGTAGCTCACATCAAGGATGAGAATACTGGGCAGTGGTGGGAATTTGATGATGAGCATGTCACTGAATTAGGCCATCATCCATTTGGTGATAAATCTTCAAATTCTACGGCAAAATCTTCAAAGACTGATACTGTTAATTCTGATGCATCTGAAGTGAGGGTAGCTGAAAGTAATGGGAATGGTCTAGATGCATCTCACTCACATTCTTCTCCTGTGGAGACATTTTCATCTAATGATGCATACATGTTGATGTACAATCTTAAGCACATGGAAAATGGAGTCGAGATGGGGGATGTTATCAGCAATGGTGATACTGTTCCTGCACGGGATAGATTTCCTCTTTTATCTCATCTTTTTGATGAGATTGAAAAACTTAATGCTTCATTTGTTGATGAGTGTGCGCAATACAATCATAAGAAAGAGTTAGAACTGAGTCGAATCAATGAAAGGAGACTAGAAGTTCGATCTGTTTTAGCTGAAGCTCCTGTTCTACCACTTGAGCATCCGTTTTTTTGGATTTCTAGTGACTGGCTGCGCCAGTGGGCTGATAATGTTGATATAAGGTTAGGGAAAATATTTTATCATTTCATTGACCTTTATTATTGTTGTACATTTTGTTTCTTATATAATGGCTGCATTTTTCCTACTTTCTCTGGAACGAGGCATCTGATGTCAAATGTTTTGGAAGAGTCTCTTGTCTTGATTTAGAGTATACTTACCTTTGCTTATTTGCAGCACTCTTGATAATACATCCATTCAATGCTCACATGGGAAGGTTCCTGTATCCAAGGTTACTTCAATGAAGCGATTGTCTGATAAAGCATGGAATAAATTGTTTTCGAAGGTACTTTATGTTATGCCGGGACTGCTGCTCTTAAGAATGTGTCAATTATGATGCCTTTCTGTTGGGGTACCACTTTTCCAGACAACAACATCAAAGACATGTTATGAAATTATAGAGATGCATATGCACTCTAGGTTCAGTATGAAACTTTGAATTTATTGTTTCTTTTATAACATTAATATATCCATGATGAAGGCTAATTGTGATAAAGTAGATATCTGTCATATTTATTTTATGGGGGTATCTCTGCACTTTTTGCATTGGTTTACCTTTGATGTATATATTCCCATGCCTTGTACATTACAAAATGAATAAACTAAAAATCATTTTTCTCTCAATTTAACATAATTGATAAAAGGAATGATATGCAGAACACATGCTTATCAATTTAGCAAGTGGGTCCTCCATATCAGTTTAGAATCTGTTTGTTATTCATGATTATGCTCATCAATTTAGCAAGTGTGTTTCTCCATATCAGTTTAGAATCTGTTTATTATTCATGATTCATGTATATTTCATTTGCTCTCCTTTCCATATATTTATTAGCATATACATTTCCTTGGGCTTCACAGCCCTTTGTTGTCATTTTGCTGATTTATACAACCATAACACATTTCCTTTTTGTGCTTGTAAAAGTCAGTATGGTGGGGGGCCAACACTGTCCCATAGTGATTATTGTATGGATTGTCTTATCGACGGAGCTCACTCTGTGGTGTCAGCTGACACTTATCGCGACCAAAGGGAATCAATGAAGCAAATTGCACGGGACATTCTTGACAGACATGGTGCAGATGGAGAGTATTACGTATCTAGGTCATGGTATGATTGCAATCTATATCTTTTGTTCATTCTCTTCGTTTAGTTCTACAGAGTAAAGGGGACTGAGATGTGAATAAGTCTTTTATTTCGTTGTTATGGAGATACTATATAGTTTTGTTATTATGATATTAAAAAATCTCAGACTTGCAACTTTTTTAGTCTAATTTTTAACGTTTTCAATTTTAATAATGTTTCCAACG
The DNA here is from genome assembly GCA_029929735.1 of Mimosa pudica. Lineage (NCBI taxonomy): Eukaryota > Viridiplantae > Streptophyta > Magnoliopsida > Fabales > Fabaceae > Mimosa > Mimosa pudica. The sequence continues at coordinate 5,027,940 of JAKELP010000007.1, forward strand.
TGGCTTTTAAATACTGGTGTTGACATGTGGTTCTCTTAATGTCTTCTCTAGTGTATGGTGATGCCATAGGTTTTGCATTTTGTAGGTTGCAACAGTGGTGGAGAAGAAAAGTACTTGATGCTCCATCTGAAGCTGATGGTGGACCGACAGCATCAATTAGTTGCCCTCATGGGCAACTTTTACCTGAGCAAGCTGCTGGTGCTAAGCGGGTGCTTGTTCCTAAAAGCCTTTGGCACTTCTTATATGAAGATGCTCTTTCTGTAAAACCTGATGATCCATTGGGTTGCCCAACATTTCCTTCAGACTCAATGCCTTGTTCCCAATGCAATGATGAATTATCTGAAGTAGCATGCTTGGAGGATTCTCTAAAGTATGTAAATTGTTGTTAATATATAGTTAATGTGGACGTTTTTTTAATTAGTGTTTATGCTTCTGATTCAGGTTAGTTAAGCAAGTGCAACGACAGAATCATGAGAAACTATTACATGCTAAAAGTATGCCTCTCTCAATGCATTGCAAATATTTCCTGATGCCTTCTTCATGGATTTCAAAATGGAGAAGTTACTTGAGTACCTCCGTTAAGAATTCAGACGAACCTGAAACTTTAAACGGGATCATCAATTCCCTTATGTGTGAAAAGGTAATTGTACCTCCACCTTCGTTTTCTGTCATCTTTTGCTTCTTAATGTGCAGTACCTTCAAATTTACCTTGATTTGATGTTTCACTTTTCTTTATAATCAGCACTCCCTCCTCTTGGAAAAGCCTCTTGAACTGGTTTTCAGACGTGGCGCTATATTCCAGCGAGAATCTTCTGTAAGTAAAAAAATATGGTCCTGTAGTTGTGTGCTGTTCTTAAACGTGTATGCTAGCAGCAAACTGAATTCTGATTAGATTGCAAGTTATCTATATTCAGCTGAGACTGTCTTCTTTCGTTTCCAATACTATTCATGATAGGCATGACAATGCAGTAGTCATATTTACTTAGAATGTATTTTTTTAATCCTTATAGTGGTATAACCTCAGGCTTACATCTATTTTTTTATTTTATTATTTTAGGCCGGGGGTTTAACTATGATATCTGAGAATGACTGGAAATGCTTTTGTGAGGAGTGGGGTGGCACTGAGACAAAAGGTATATATGCAACAATTGAGGATATCAGTGATTCAGAGAATATTTTGAATGGAAATAGCTCTGAGACACCAACATGCGGGGAACAGTTGAACGATAACGTGAATAATGATAGTGCTAGACAGCTGGTGATCAAGACTTGTCCGGAGGTAATCCAATACTCTGCCATAATTTGCCTGCCTTTTCAAACCTTGCGTCTTTCTTTTTCCCCTGTGAAGTGAAAAATCTGGTAATTACAAATATGATATTTTTAAGGGCGAAGGGGCAAAACTAGCCACCATAAATTTCCAAATGGACAACTTTGGCACCCGTAAATTGGATGGTGCAAAACCGTACATTATAAATCAAAATGGGACAAATTTAGCCACGCCGTTAAGTTGAAGCTAACAGACGTCTGTGTTGGCGTGGGGCCCACCTTCATTAAATCAAAACGTCTGTTAGCTTCAACTTAACGGCGTGGCTAAATTTGTCCCATTTTGATTTATAATGTACGGTTTTGCACCATCCAATTTACGGGTGCCAAAGTTGTCCATTTGGAAATTTACTGTGGCTAGTTTTGCACCTTCGCCCTATTTTTAAAGACAAAATCCAACCTATTTTCCAGAATTTTTCTGTTAATTTAAAAATGTATTTAAGTTTATGCTTTTCAATTGTACTTGAGAAGCAATGTCCTTTCTGGTACAGCTCCAAACAGTACATAGTGCATCGATCTTTGAAGGGACATTTTGGTGTTCCGCATTTTCCTGCATGAATGCAATCAATAATCATATCTTTGGGAAGCTACAGTGCGAACTGTGTGTCTATCTAGGCTGACAATACTGCGGTCATTTCTCCCGCATTCTCCATTATACTCCCTCTGGTCCTAATTATTAGATCACTTTGACTCTTTTGGAGAAATTAGGAATGCAAAACAAATCACTTTGAATTGTTTATATTTATCTATTTTTCTCAAGACTAACTTATTTTACTTATCAACTAACATATAACGTAATTATATGTAGCATATATTATAATTTAGTGATCTAATTTGTGTCTTTAACTTTCATAAAAAAAATCAACTTGATCTCCATTATACACGTATTTTTTCCCTTGGATTATATTTTTTAACTTTTCACCATGGTGGCTTCCCATGGGACTATGTCCACCCTTCAATATGCAGATTTGTGAAAGTTGCATTGGTGAAAAAGAAAGCTGTGAGTTAATGCAGAGACTTAACTATAGTAATGAGGACATATCCGTGATTCTTGTAAGAGGAAAGGAAGTTCCTAAATCAATAATAGAGGCTTCAAAGGGCTCTGTTGAAACAGATCGACGTGTTTCCAAGCGCTCCCGTAAATCTAAAAATGGGACTTCAATAACCCTTAAAGTTTCTGCTTCAACATCACTGTACCAGTTGAAAATGATGATATGGGAGGCTTTTGGGGTAAAGTTTAGTAGAGAATGCACTATGATATGCATTTTGAAATTATTGGTTGTTTTAATGCATGTCTGGTTTTGGACAAATATAGTTTAATTACACATGGTGGAAATGCATTGGCATCATGTCTAAGTATTTTCGAAATACGAATATGATGTAATAATAATATATAAACCTGGTATCCTGCCATGTAATTTTCCTGGAACTTCATATTTATTTAAATATTGATGCAGGTCAACTTGTGTTGTGGATCTTATTATTTTGATTTTACAGCTTACAGTTACATTTTTTTAAATGAAATGTTTGCATTCTTTGGCTGACTTGTTTAAGAAAGCTTTGTGGATTATGAGATTCCCAGTAATGTTGATTAGGCTTCTTCATGTCCCGAACTATAGTTTTCTCATTAATGTGTGATGCAATTGGTGATTTCTGCCTTCAAATTCCGGTTAAAGATGCCTTCAGCATGCATTAGTCATAAATCCCTGGATGAAGGTTTTAGCATATGCACGTTTTGGTCATAAATGGCTTGTTTATGTATTTCTTAATGGTCTTTGCTGGCAATTATCCTCCCAGGTTGTGAAGGAAAACCAGATATTACAGAAAGGCGACAGGACAATTGATAATGAGAATGAATATGCTACGCTTGCAGATGTAAACATATTTGCTGGAGATCAGATCATAGTGAGGGACTCTGAAATCCATGAAAACAGAGATATTGCTGGTAAGCTATTTGATTGCTTGATCCATCTTTGCAAATAACACAAAGTTAAAGGCATATTTATACAAAATTTGGCTCATACCAATCTTTTACAGATGAGATTTGCGGTGATAAAATGGAAATGCAGCAGAGTGAGGGAGGGTTTCACGGAACTCTTCTGACAGCAGACATTCCATCTCAGGTTTAGGTTGTTTGAGGAGCCATCTTTCTGTTATCGATGGCTGATGTATCTCTGCAACAACTTGTGTTTTGGTGTATATATTTGAAGAGGAATCTACTTGCTGGGAAACGAATTAGTTTAGGGCAATATGAACACATGTTGGCTTAAATCGGCTACTACCATGCCGGCGTCAATGCTAGTTGTCCTCAATGGCCTATAAATGGCCGATTTTGGATTGTTTCCTTGCGGGTTGTAATGCAGAAGTTAATATATTGAATGATGTGATGAGTGAAAATTTGGTCGTTCAAACCTGCAAGGAAATAAAAGGGAATAATGAAAACTAATGGGATGTGATAACTGGATGGGGCCGAACCTTTTTTAAGTAACAAAAACTCAAGAATCTGGCAAAAGTAAAAAATAAAAACACAAGAAAATTTTGAAAAGTGAAATTGGGAAATTTAAGAACAGTAAACAATGCAAGTACCTTTGTTGACTTGACTATCATTCTATTTTTATTTGTTTAATCATATGTATAAATGACACCCATTTACTACACTTGTGAATATACTCTATCTAGTGCTAAATATAAGATTTATTTAGGGAGTTGATGTTTATCAACATAATTTTAATTTGTCTTTTTTTTTTTAAATTATCACAATCAATGCTTTGTTAACAAAAAATGAACAAAATATGGGGAGAGAATTAGTGAAGATGACTGTAGTATTTTTGTAGAAACCACGCCATATAATTAAGATAATTAATATATTTAATTTGATGAAATTAGTTAAATAGATTCTATATTTAGAATTTGAGGGAGTAATTGGCAATTGGCTAATACTAATATGTAATGTAAGGATGATAAGCTATCTTCATGCTATAATGACTTGTTTTTGGGGTCAACTTTTACCATACAAATTCTGAACTGGCATTTAACGGTATCATATAATGGCCACTCCAATGAGATAGGAGGTGGGGAAAAAAGGCGAAGTTATTTCATGTGTTTCATGTAAAGGCTTCCGTTGATAACAAATTTGGAAAATGTTAGGCATTTTGATGTTACACATGACACTTTGTATGTAAGATGGTCGTTAAGATTAATTTGTTATTATCCAAATATAAAAATCCATAACAAAACCGATTGTTCTTATCAAAAAATAAGCGAGTAAATTATACATTACAAAATGTGCAAGTGAACACGACAAGTTATCATGTAACTTTGCTCCACGATAGACAATAAAAGGATTTGATCATATATGTTAATGACAGTGCGGCACATCTTTACAAAAAGTACATATGTTAGAAATTGTTCAAATGAAAATACAGAGGGATGCAGAGATGTGATTCTGAGTGGACAAGATTTTTTTTTAAAACAAAAACGGAAGCAAGAAGAACATAGGAGGAGGGAAGGGACTTCAACTATGATCTTCCTCTCACACAGGAATAACCTTATTTTTAGGATGAAGTACAGTACTATGTTCCAGTTGAAAGCCAACCAAAAAAGAAAAAAGAAAATCTAAATCCAGCGTTTATGACTTCGTGAGTGGTGGGCGCCGCCAAACCACCGATCCCAACCACAATCCGCCGAACCCTTAATCCTGCAAACATCAACAACATTCCTTACCAATCTCTTCCATCACACACACACACACACACGCACGCACATGTTGTTAACCTCAATATTATAACTATGTCTTACCATGGCAGCAATGGATCTGGAATGGATTCAACGCTGGAAATCAATCTGCACAGTGAATGAATCTTCAGATTTACAGAATGAAACCAAAAGAGTTAGCAAAAACTAAATCTCTCATTGTGACTTCGCTTACTCCTTGCAAACAGTGGAGGCTTCATCCATTGTTTCCAGTTTCTGCAGCTCATCCTGCATCAACAATATCACAGTTCAGCCAAAGTCGAAGAGAAGGAAGGATTAAATAATTAATTAATTAACTACCTCGATGATGTTGATTTCGCTGTTGAGGTGTGAAATGGCAGCTTGCAGCCTATGCTTGCCAATGAAGGTTGGGAGAGAGTCGGCTCTTGAAGATTGACGACTATGAGAGTGAGAAGTAGTCTTTGCAGATCTACTACCACTAGTACTACTATTCTCTTGCTCTTGCTCTTGCTCTTGTCGGTAATCATTTTCAGCTCTCGATCCTATTCCTCCTCCTTCCATACCTTGTGCTTATAATTACTAATTACTAATTACTAATTACTCTTCCGTGTGACCAAAACTATATATTAATAGAGGCATCAAGAAGCATTGTTGGTCATGATGGTCATGATAATCAGAACATACATGGGCAAGAGTGGAGAAAGAGTATAGTACTATATATACTAGTTAGTTGAGGATATAATTATGGGAGAGATTCCAAGAGAGAGATTGGGATTGGGTGGTCAAAAAGGAGGGAGATCAGAGATGTGTACAGAAAGCAATTGCCCGCCATACCATAGACAAAAACGCGGCATTGCAACCCAAGTGTCTCTCTCTCTCCCTTTACTCATTATTTTGTTAATCCATATTCTATTTTACAAAATACTATAATAAATTACTCACATTATCCTATTTTTATCATATGTGATTATGTGTCTTTGTTTTGCTCTTGGGGACGGTATTCTTGACTTTTTCCAATTTCGACTCCCCACTATATGTTCTTGTACTATTAAATGTGTTCCTTGGTAAATAGGTAATTGGGACATACAGTAAATAACAAAAATATATGATACAATTTTTATTATATAGCATGAGAAATGATATTTTAAATTTTAAAATCCTAAATATATAGGTGATTTACAGTTAAGAATGTCTATACTCAAGTGATTAACACATACTCAGCTATTCAAAAACTCAGTTGAAATTTTGAGGTTTATAGAGCATTTTCTGTGATTTCCTTTAGTAAAAAAATATTATATTCTGTTTTGTTTATCTATGAAATGGAAGTGTTTCATGCGATTGATAAATATTTTTTTTGAGTCAACGGATATAAAATTCTCGCCCGACAAGCTCAGAAATAGCAGAGATTAGAGTACCAATTCCAAGATTCTTCAAACGGAGAGGCAACAGAAAAAGAAGGTGAGGTGAGCATTAGATTCATTTTTTAATAAATTTGAAATTAAACTACAAAAAAACCTGTTTTTATTTTTCAACTCTTCATGTTATGTAAATTTGTTTTAAATAGTTTTTGCAAAATCTGTGTTTTGAATTTGTGATTTTAGTATTGATAAGTCAATAGGTGGAATGGTATTTTAATTTTAAATATATAGAATACATCTCTCAGTTGATTGTGATAAAAGATAAATATAATCGAAGATCTAAATTCATGATTATCTCACCAAAAAGTCTAAAATGGCTGCTTTAGAATTCTTTCACTTTCGAAGTAACAAACAAAGCCAACTAACTTCATGTTATCATCATCCTCATCCCTTTTTTATTCCAACATGAATATGTGTAATCAAATACCAATTTTGTAGGCACAATTAGGGAATCGAAATAGCCTAAGTCTACTTATGCCACAATTATAATAGGTTAAACTTGTGATGTTGAAAATAAACTTGAGCCTAGACTGTGGCATAACACATGCGGCTTTTCAGGCTTATGTCTGACCTATTAAAAAGTCTGACTTGTTTGTAAGCTAATAAACCTACTGAGAGACCTGATAATTTATTTAGGCTAATAGGTCATAGGCTAGTAACAGTCAAGTTTCTATGAATGAATACGCCCCTAGGTAGATATAATAGTAATTTTACACTAACTATTTGTAATGTTATATGTGAAAAAAAATTTATACTACCTCCGAAGGCCTCCCCACCCAAAGTCAATCAGGTCTTATATATAGGACCGGGTGGAGTATAATATATAAACGAGGAAATGTATTTGAAAATACCTTTTAGCTGCTTAAAAGGTCAGTCTAGCCCAACCTATTAAACAAAACAAGCAAAAAAAAAGTCTATGATTGAGTCTGACTCTAATCTATGAGTGAACAGCTCATCCCAGACTTTAGCAGGCCAGACCATAGGCTATGTCAGCCCGGCTAAGCTATTCTCACCCCTAGGCACAATCAAACATTTTGTTCCATAAGCCATAAATTGACCTTTTAATTTTCTTGTCCAAATATTACAGTTAATTATTTGGGCCTGGCCTTTAGCTTAAGCCCAGTGGGCTTGACCATAGATTTACACAGCCCATTAACATGAAGTCACCTTTTCTTGCAGCTTGAGCTGAACCAGAAAGAATATCACAAACATGGCGACTACTTCGAGAATTACAGTCGCCGCGAAAGTCGTATACTGTCTCAGAGATATCACTGTCACTTGTTGTCCTTCTCTAATTGCTAATTCTAGCATAAGAGTGAGGTCAATTACGAGTGCTAGTACTTTTCAGAAGAAGAAGAAGAAGAGGTTGGTGGCGGAGGTTGGTGCTCAGAAATCGTTAGGTTTGGTGAAGGAGAAAAGGAGAACGCGTTCTGAGAAGGAATTCGACAAGGAATGGATTTTGCAATATGGAGAAAAGGCGTGTCATGTTCCTGTGATGCTTTGTGAAGTGTTGGATGTGTTCTCGTCTGCTTGTTGGCGACCTTTACACTCTTTCGTTGATTGCACTCTCGGAGCTGCTGGCCATTCCTCCGCTGTTAGTAATTCATCACTCCTTATCATCATTTTCACATTTTATTGATTCTTTCTGGCTTCCTTCGATGCGATCGAGAAAATATCAGATTTGGAAAGTGAACAACAAATTAACGATTCATGTTTCAAATAAAAACATTTGGAATTGGTTGAATCAAAGAGGAGATGAAGTAAGATTTTGCGAAGGGTTTGAGATTTGTTAATGAGCCAACAGTTCGTGTTTGGTGATTTTCTCTTTGACTTCAGGCTGGGTCATATTAGAAAAAGGGATGGCATTCATTGGAAAAAAGAAAAACAGGGAGGGAGTAATTTTCTTTTAAAATGAGTATAGGGGTAATTTTGATGGGTTTTAGATTTCCTAATTTTGATGTACTTAATGAAAACAACAGATGATTAATGCTCATCCTGAGTTGAAGTTTCTTGTTGGCATGGACGTAGATCCTGTGGCACATGAGAAGGCTCAAGCTCGAATTAATTCCATCTTGCTTGCTGACTCTGACTCTAGTAGACCTGCTTCTGACCTGAAAGTATTCCACTTGTTAAAAAATTTTCGGCATATCAAGTCTGCATTGAATGAAACTGGCGAGGAACAATTGACTCAGGGAGTTGATGGCATTTTGATGGACTTGGGAATGTCATCCATGCAGGTTAACTTCTTTGCTTTTCTCACTAGATTTCTTATCATTGTTTATGGTGAAAACTTTTATCATTATTTGTACCAGTATTAGCCTGTTGAGGCAATGCGTGGTGGCTATATTAGCAAAATTCCTAAGTCTTTATTCGTACCGCTCCATTAGCTTCCCACTGCTACTACTTTGTTGTTACCGTATGACTTCAAGATTGGTAGCTGAATAGTTGGATCCTGACATGATTTGTTTAAGTTGTCTCTTAGTACCTGTTTTAATTTTGATTTTTGTATCTGTGTTTCATTATAGGTGGACAACCCGCAGAGAGGATTTAGTGTGCTCAGTGATGGACCACTCGATATGCGTATGGACCCTCAGGTAATTTGTAATTAAATGGAACATCTTTATCATTGATTTTTGGCTCGAGTGTTAGTTTATTTTATTAGAGTACATTGATGCATTCAAATGGATGGTTTGAAAATGTGGAAATGGCATACTTGCTTGACATTGTCAGGTGCTTTTCTTTTTGGTCTCTTTGTTAAGTAGTTATCATTATTAGAGGATAAGTGAAATGGACTTGCTTCTCTCCTCAGTTTGTATTTTTGACGGTGGCCAATTAGCCACTCACACGGCAACTCTAGGGTTGCCTTTAAGTGTGCGAATGGTTATATGCTCACCTATACCAAGTCTTGTTTCGATCATTACAATGAAGCTGCTGCTACTGTGATTAGGTCTGTCAAACTATATACCATAAGCTCCTGAGTCCTGACACATGTAGCAAGTTAGCATTTCCTAGCTTTGCCTGTCTTTATATGTCCTGTATTGATTTTTGTGCTGCAGTATTTGAAATTGTGCTCATAAAATGAAAGCCAGTTTGTTTAAGATTATTTTCAAGGAAAAAAGAGCAATTTTAGTGGATTTGAACATAAGGAAATTGTTATTGGTATGCTTAAACATGAACGATTTATTCAAGCTTCATAGGACATTGAAGTTGGGAGGGTTCCATGTGAATATTTGTAATTAGAATGATTTAAATGGCCCAACTTAATGCATGTGGATTTTTTCTTGGTAATAAATGCTATGGATGTTTGGCTTTGCATAATTACATGGGAGATCTAACTAGGCCCTTCTGTGTCAAATCCTCTTGGCTGGCCTTCTTTTTAATGGTTTTCTTTTTGCCCCTCTAAAATTTTGCGTCAGTAATCCTTTCAGAGATTGCAAAGTTTTTTTTTGGGGGAAATATATTTTTGTAGCTCGGTTGCTTCAATGTCATTCTTAATTTTTTGGTTACCATTTGAACTGATGGACAGGCCAATGACAGGCAAGTCTTCGAGCCGAAGACATATTAAATTCTTGGCCATCTGCTGAAGTGGGCCGCATCCTGCAAGACTATGGAGAAGAAAGCAATTGGCGTTCTTTGCAAAATAAAATTGTTGAGGCTCGGTCACATGGTGGATTGCATTCAACTAGTGATTTGGTAGATCTGATTAAGCGCACGTCTCGTCCAATGAAAGGTAGGTCCTTATGCAGTTCTAACTTTCTATTTGTAGAAACGTGTTCCATTCTTTTACTTGATGCTCGGTCCATCAATGAATTAGTAGGTGTGGAATATTGTCTGTTCTTGGGATTATGTACATTATCACTTCTCATGACAACCATATGTAGATTGATACATTCAGTTGCACTATGCACACAGTTTATTAGCGTTCTCATGACACTGATGTGTTGGAAACCTGGACTGTATTAGATTCACACTCAATGTTCAATTTCAATGTAATAGGTGGAAGGCAAGGTTGGATAAAGACAGCAACCCGGGTTTTTCAAGCTTTGAGAATTGCAGTGAACGATGAACTAAACACCCTTAAAGATTCCCTTAATTCTTGCTTTGAATGCCTCGCACCTGGAGGGAGGCTTGCAGTGATATCTTTCCACAGTCTGGAGGACAGAATTGTGAAGCAAACGTTTCTTGATATTATTAAAGAGAAGGGTAAGGATATAGACGAAGGGGAGAGGGACACTGATGATTCAAGTGGAGATATGAGAAGTGGGATTGAAGAGAAAGAAACATGGATAAGACATACAGTACATGGATCAAATGGCACAATTTTAACCAAAAGGCCAATCACGCCATCAGGAGAGGAAGAAAAATTAAACCGTCGAAGTAGGAGTGCCAAGCTCAGGGTAATTCAGAAGCTCTGAGGAATATGTTTGACACGTAGTCATAATAAATGCTTCTTTCATATTGATCTTTATATATCATGTTTAACCAGCCCATATTTAAATACGTTCCCCCAGAAGGTATTCCTAAAAGGCTAAAACTATTGGGAGTATTTCTATTGGAATTAACACAAACTTTTGTTAAGTGTGAGCCTGAAATGAGGGAACAAATAGAGTTTAGACCTTAGCTTGTATGCAAGGCTTCTTTTCATACTCGAACTTGAGTGGCTTGGCCAGATCCTATCCCACTTCTAGGTCAAGCTCACATTCTCAAATCTCAATAGATCCTAGATTTAGCAGCACGAGAGTATTTATTTAGTGCATTTGGGAATTACAATTTAGCTAATGATGTGCTGCAACATTGCAAAGTACAATCAGAAAAAATCGAATTTAAAGTGTAAAACTTGTTTTCTTATCCGAGAAAAGAGGTGAACTTCTAGGTGGACAAAATAACAATTATTGAGTATTTATACAAGTATAAATGGATTTTAATACGCTAATATCCATCTAGATGAGGACTCTCTTCCTAATCACAGAAAAGGACCAAACATCTAATGACAATTCCATTTGTTAATCAACCTTTCATATTTATATTCTAAAGAAAAAGGTGAAATCACAAAAAAAACATATTATAAATTTCAAAATAAATCAATAAAAGATTTAAATGAGTTGAATATATGTATAAACAATGATATTTTGAAATTGAAAAGGAATATTTTGATACAAGAAAATAAGCACTTTATAGGATTTTAGAGAGGCATAAAAGAACTATTTCTACCAATGACACCGATAAAAGGCGCGGATAAGGACAGGTGGCAGTTATTTACCGTTACCTATATTTCCAGTTATGACTTATGTATGAGGATGAGCTTCGTGTCCACAGCTGCCACGTCACTGTGCACTTCGACAAGCTTCAAGCTTCAATCAACTTTAGCTTCTATCAACTTATTAACTCATCCAATTATTTCATCTTCCTTCTCACACTCTTCCTCCTCCCACTAATATTATCAGAATTAGGTACAAGTATTTGATATAGTATTAATATTAATAAACTTTTCTTTTTTGCTTGCGCTGTTTTCTTGTTATTTTATAATTTTGATTTAATGTCTCCCTTCCATAGATTGTGATAAAAATCATGATATATGCGAGGACGTGTGGTCGAGGACAAGGCTGCTTCACATATTTATCCTCCTCCATCCCTACATTTAGCCCTCGGTATTTTTCCCCGTTTATACTGTGATGCAAAGTAATACAGTTTCTAGCTAGTTCATCTGTGGAACAAAACATAAATTATAGTACTGCCTACTATTGATTTAAAATGCAAGATGAGTTTTTTACTGCTGGTCACTCTTTGTAAGGAAGTAAATTATAGCATATGTCACATGTAATTATAGTATAGGTAAGTTTATAGGTAGAATAATTTAGTTTCGAGGAAAAAATATAACTATAGATAATTTAAAGTGATTAATATTTGATCCTTACAAAAACAAAGTGATCTTATAAATAGGACCGTCATTACTAAATACAACCTGGAACTCTTTTTAGGAAAGAATAAGAGTGAAATGAGTCACATGACATATTTTGTGTATTATAATATCATATGTGAATTAATAAGTTAAATAAACTAATTTAGAGAAAAAATCAAGCAAATTGATTTATATATGACTTATTTACTTTTGTTAGATTTTCTAGAAAAGTCAACTATGTTTTATATTAGAATTAAATGAAATGTAAGATTATTCCTTTATAATGTTTCCCAAGTAGAACTCCTGGTGTTGTAATTTATGTTATGAAAGACAGTGGAACAGGAATTTTCGTTCCATGTACAATTGCAAATCTGGATACTGTGAGTTTTATGGTGATTTGATTCTAAAATTGACTTTCAGGAAAACATTGGAGATAAAGGTGAGTGAGGTGGCTTCCTCCGATTCAAATGCAAAGAAGGCAAACTTATGTGCTACAAAAAAGGAGAGGGTTAAGCTTCCTACATATAGTAGCGGTCTGCAAGGCACTGCATACCACTTCAGTGAATTTCTAAGGCATCCCAGTGGAATTGAAGCAATGTTGAACACAAGGGCCTTGCAATCTTTTGAATGTCTTGACACTAATACATACAGGTCTTCCACATCTTTAATTGTTTTCTACTTGCTTTCATTGATCTTCTTTTGCTTGGTTCAGATGCATTACTGTTGATAACGGATTTATGTCCCGTGTATGAAATTCGTGTTTCAACTAAAACACTAGACAGCAAATTTCTGTTTTGGTATATAATCATGTAATACTAATTTCTGCAGGTGTACTTTGCCTAAACTTCAGCTTCTGAACTTTGAAGCAATGCCTTTGCTAGATCTGAGGGTTACTCCAACAAATGAAGATTGTGTCGTGGAGATGCTTTCCTGTAAGGTATGACATGATAGGATGAAAAATGATATAAATTAGACAATGATTTTGTGTGCACGTCCTTTTACAGATATTAAGGCAGCTTCATAACAAAGCCTCATATGCAGTTTTGAGAAAGTTTATTTAACTAAGAATGAAAAAGAAGATTGATTGAACTTGCATCTGATGGATTTCCATTTGGATTTGTGGGATACTTCACTATTTTACAGTTTGAGGGTTCAGAAGTTGTGGAGCGCCAAAACAGCCACTTCTCAGGTAACACTACATGTTTTCTTGAATGCAAAAGAGAAAGATGGTATAGAAAAGGATTTTATTGGTTTTTTTATCTTATTTTCTCTGAACTCTATCATTGGGTATATATGTCCATTAATATGAACTCTGAATTTGCAGCATTCATGACAAATCACATGACATGGGGCATGGATGCTGCTGAATCATTTCTAGAAGTTGATGTTAAGTTGAACATCACTCTTGAGGTTGTTCTTATCTTGATGAAACAAATACTAGCAAATTGTTATGTGTTCTATCCATATATAGTTACCTTTTTTATCGACACATAAATAACTGGGGAGCAGAGGGAGACAGTCTCGTATAGTATGATATGGTAGAAGGACGTGCATGATTTAAAACGTACAATGATTTAAAACGATTCCTTTTATCCAAACTATATAATCATATTCCTCCACCTACTGCATCTATAGACTATAGATGCAATTGTTGGAGGAATATGATTATATAGTTTGGATAAAAGGAATCGTTTTACTGTAAGAGATTGCATTGTCTCGTTATGCTATCTACCCAAATAGTTGAGGCAGACCCAGACCAAGTCATGAAAGAAAAACACTTGATGGCTGGTCATTAGAATGAAAAGGGAAGAGTTCATCCTGTTTCATCACTTGAGAGTGCTAGATTGATTAGGGAGAAACAAAAGCTAGACAAGTAGGAGGTTCTCTCAAATTTTTTTTTATAGATAATGTGAGGAATTGAGGTTTGTGTCACCCGGCGGAACAAAGAACCTTGGCAATGGGAACTAAGTGATATTTTTCTCAGCCCATGCAGGTTGTGCAAATCGAATACTTTTCAAAGTTGGTCGTCTTCTCCTTATGTCAAAAATAATGTGAACTAACTATTATTTCAAAAATAAACAAGAGTTATTACTATATTACTGCATGGTAAACTGATCTCCCGTTAACTTCCCGCTTTCTAACAACTTTTGACTGGCAGATCTACACACCTCCATTTACCATGATGCCTAAAGCAGCTGTTGAGGGGCCTGGAACTGTGTGAGTCAATAATATCTTAGCTTTAGATTATGTAATTGGAAATTCATCTCATGTTGCTCTTAGCTTGTACGCACTGTGATATATTTTTTTAGATATAGGCTATAACATGAAAGTAACTCTATATATTTCCAAGAACTTGCACAATTGCTATATTTTATTTCAACTCCTGACGCCTTCAAACACTTGTATTTTTTTGTATGGACATGTGCAGAATGATGCAAGCCCTGGTGGATCAGCTAGTACCACTGCTAATTCAGCAGCTGCTACAAGATTATGATGAATGGGTTCAAAAGCAACTAAAAACGAACAATCTCATAAATGAAAGTCCTTACTCATGATGAACTGGTGAGATTTTTTTCCTTCATTTTGACAGTTGATTTATCTTGTTTAGATCTGGTCAACAACCAAGGACAGCGATTGCTTCATCTATTTCTGTATTTTAACCACAAATGCAAACAAGTTAGGCTTAAATTGGTCCAATTGTGACAAGTGGTGCTACTAGTGCAACTTGTCGTTAACAACTTGACATTTCATTTTGTTCTTTCTTCAGGGCAAGACATCATAGATCCGCAAACATCAGCTGGCTGCACAAACGTCACATCTGGCTTAGCAGTAGGTCTACTTTGTTCACCTCCTACTATGATATGCTAATTCATCCTCATTTATTAACTCATTAGAACAGAAATAGGATCATATCACATTTATCTACCACGACTGACTTGGCATCAGTGAAGTGAAATTTAAGTTCGTGTATTAGTTGTAACACGGATGAAAGCAATGTCCCTGTATGAATATGGTCATATGGATGCTGTATATGCTTTTCAATACAATAATGTGAACGTTTTGGGGTATAGTAGGATAAGGAAAGGAATAGTTGTTCCCTTGATGAGCCTACACTTCACTCTAGGCTTGATGGTCCGTTTGTTTATTTATTTCTTAACGTCCAAGTTAGGCTGCTTGATGACTGAAGAGCTGAAGCTGCCAAGCTGGACCTGGTTTGTTTGGAATTACTTTAAGAAATAAAAGAATTTAAATAACAAAACAAAATTGCGATGCAGATCTTCTACGAACATGTATTAGGCTTGGAAGGGAGCAGAAAATGTGATATTTTTTTTTCTATTACAAGAAAATGTGATATTCTGTTTATCAAAAAAAAAAGAAAATGTGATATTCTAAAATCACAGAAATTGGCTAAAACATGTAAGTAGCACTTGATCAAACTCTCGCAACTTAGAAATATTATATGATACCAAAAAATAAAATACCCATTCAAAAAAATTACTATTTTTTTGGGGACTGAAAAAGAAATTTATCAATCATTAATTAAAAATAAAAA
The DNA here is from genome assembly GCA_029929735.1 of Mimosa pudica. NCBI lineage: Eukaryota > Viridiplantae > Streptophyta > Magnoliopsida > Fabales > Fabaceae > Mimosa > Mimosa pudica. Next base: position 5,043,847 of record JAKELP010000007.1, read on the forward strand.
ACATAAGGTAGGCAAAATCTTAATAATTCTAAAGATTATCTGCCTAAAACATCGCTCTAAAGATTAAAAAAAGTTTCAAGAGATAGAAATGCTCAGATGTCAATGTCATCAACCTAAATTAAATCAAGGATACGCAGCATGAGGAAAAAAAATAGTAAACAAATTACTCAAAGACTTGAAAGATTATTTGAATAATTAAAAATATTTATAAGATACGTCAACTCTTCCTAATGATCTAGGAGTGACAAAAGAACTTCCTCAAATATTAAATTCAGGGAAATGTATGGTGAAGGACGTAGGGAAAATTTACTTAGTTCTAAAAATATTTTAAACAGAATTATTTAGAAACAAAAAAAATAAATATTTTAAAGTACCAAGTTACACTTTGCTAAGGTAAAAAAGAAAATTTACACTTTGCTATATTCTTTTGCACATCTTAACTAATTTTTTTCACCTAAATGGCTAAACCCTATTCTACTCCACATCTTCTTCCCCCGTACATTTTTTAATTTAAATTTTATAATTTTTTAAAAAATATCAAAAATCAAAACTATTCTAAAGTGTTTATGTTGATATAATAGTCTCGACCAAAAAAAAATTTATGTTGATATAATAGCATAAAAAACATATAAAATTTAAATTATTAAGGATAAATTCTTACGATGAGAAATGAGAACCATTCATAAAATCCAATCACATGTATGAATAGATATAAATCAATATGCATGAATAAATAAAATGAGAGCCATTAATTAAATTTTTGTTTGTAGAATGAATTAATTTATGGTCCAAATTAAATACAGATTTTTTGTTCCGTTTTGGGCTTGTCATGGGCTGAATCCGGAAACCCAAGCCCAACATGAGACTCCCTAGACCCGTTTACCCTTAAGCACCGCTCTGAATCCGCCGCCAGGAGCTGCTCTCCTTCCTTTATAGCCTCCCAAACTGAGAATAACGAAGTCAAATAAAACCCTACAATCCTCCACTTCTCTATTTGTTTAGTACAATATGCTAGTCACTTCTTCATGCAATTTCACTAGCTTGTGAGTTCATGTTTATGTCTATGTTTTTTGTACTTATGGTGGCTAATTAGCCACTCACACGGCTTTCTGTGTGTGAATGGTCAGTAAGCTCACCTATACTAAAATCTTGTTTGTGGACTCTTATCAATGAATCTGCTCTATTTGAGCTTATAATGCTTCATTGATTGTTCTTTCAAACTACATGACCTTAGTTCCTAACTTCTATCATCAGTAACAAGTTAGCATTTCCCAATTTTGCAACATTTCATTGTATGTTTGGTATCAATTCCTGTGTGTGCAGCAGGATATTGAAATGTGTGTGTTAAATTACTGCTGTGGTGGTTCTGCATTCTGTAATGACTACAATTCTGGGCAATGGCCTGAGATCACAATACCGCAGACAAACATGTTTGGTAGGTTGCTAGCTAGTCACATATTCACATATTAACTAATGAGGCAGAACTTGGGGTTTTCTTGTTGTATCCAGTATCCACCATAATTACTGCATTTTCCACATTTCTAGGCCATCCATTTTCTGTGGTTGGTTTTGGGTACTCTGTAAAACCATGGTCTTTGACAAAAGACCTAAACACTTCCTATACACTCAATTTTAACACAAAAATTATACTTTGTTAAAAGCCACCCGTATAATCTTGAATCTCCATAATCTCCATTTTTACGATATAATGTACTCCATCATTTTTCTCCAAACACCAAACACACTTTGTTGAAGACCGACTAATAGATGGCACGATTATAAATTGACACTTTTTACATGTAAAAAGAAAATTTAAGTAATCATCATATATCACTAAATGACAATGAAAATCTAGGTGGAAATTTAAAGTGAGATGTGTACTTTTAGAATGTACGAAAATAGTGAAACTTTCCTATCATGTTAAAAGGATTGAGGGGGTTTGTAGTTTGTACTGCATTAGATGTGTTTTCCAATTTTCCTCACCACTATTAGGGTGGTGGTGGTAGCCAGTAATGTAGCAGTAGCTAGGTGCTACCATTTTACATTTGTAGGTTAATATTACCTTTATTTTTTTGCCAACGCCGGTTAAGATTACCTAAAGCAACATAATTCAGTGTTTTGCGAGTGAATTTGTGATGTTATTAATGTGTTTCCACCAGCATAAGATTGTGAGAATTAGTATGCATGATGATGGCATCAAATGTGCTTAAGTTGGATCACTACAAGCCATATGCCAAAATGCAGCGCCTTCAATTGTTAACCTTTTATTCGGCCAAGCTGGTCTTGGTTAAACTAAGAGAAAGCATTACGTAGAGGTCATTTTATAAAAAATTAATATGCTTTTTTCAATCAGCGTTAGTTACTTGGGAATAACGCCTGGCTCCTTCGACGGTTGAGCCATCAAAGGCATCACAAAAAAATCCCACTAAAGACAGCACATATGACCAAGGGCCTTGTAGCCCAGTGGTATGACATCTCCCCTTTAGGTGGGAGGTTGCGGGTTCGATCCCGCTTGTAACCTCAAGCCGTTAGTGCTTGCCCCTTTAAATCCAAAAAAAAAAGACAGCACATATGTATTTGTGGGGGAGGATTAAAGTAGGATTTGAAACACTGAACGCATCCAACTATAAAACCATAAAACCATAAGAAAAATATCTACATTTCCTTTGTTCAGGACAATAACATAAAGCAGAAAAAAAAAACGAGATTTATTCATTAATCAAAAGGCCTAATCGTCTATGCATCCGCAACCACCTCCACCACACGATCAGCAGCTGGGGCTGTGGCTGGGGCGGCCCTGTCCGCTTCAACCTTGCCATCATCAAAATAGTCCTCTCGGGCATTGCATGCTAACATAAGAGCAATCAACCAAAAGAGGGCTGAATCAAGAGATAAGAATGCACCACCACCAAGAAGGCCAGTCTTAGCTGTGGGGCATGCGTAGTTTGGATCGCCGTGGACATTTTGCGTTTGGTGACTTTGTTCCGTTAGTGTTGGCCACAACAGAAACGCTGCTGCTAATCCAGTTGTAAACCTGAAATATGTTTCAGAACAAGTAATTCAACTAATGCAACAGATTATGAGATATGAAACTAAAACTGATCAAAAGTATGCTTAAAGAAACAAAAGGTTCTATTGATCCATAATTTTAACTCAGTATCTTGAAGGCCAAGTGGCACCCAATATGTGAAATGCCTATGTTTGATACAATGGCATCTCCCACCCACCATGGTACAGAGAACTACTTACACATGAAAGAAGCATGCGTCATGTTATTATTGAAAATCTTTTAAAAGTGTAAATGGAACAGCTATTGCCATTCTGTAGCAGAAAACACCAGATTTCAATTCTCAAAATTTGGCAAAACTACTTAGCCCACGAGATACATCTTTTACTTATATGATCAAGGAACAAGAATGAAACATTGTTATTCCACAATTCAATGAGAACAGAAAATTCAATCTAAAATGGCTTAACGCAAGACAAGAAACGTCTACTTACAGTGCAATGTTGAAGAACGCAGTGAAACTGCCACTTTTAAAGAAAGTCACAAATGGAACACATTTGTCCTTGTAGGGGTAAAACAGTGACATGAAGCCAAAAATGGCAGAGGCAGCCAGAAATCCAACTGAGAGATATCCCAATAGAACAGTCTGATCAGATGGATAGTGGCACACGACCCCACCCTTGGTCACTGTTGGGATACCAGCAGCAGGCTATAGTAAGGAGAGAAGAATATTAGATCACAAGTTTAGAATATGATTCAAATAAACATGTATAAACAAAGAAAACATATTGAGAGGGCGGGAAAAGAAAAACTGAGACACTAACTATGCTAAATATGCAACGTGTGAGTATCTATTATTACTATTTGTCTAATTTGTTCAGGCAATAAAGAGGAGGAGCCTCCAACAAATCTCATCCTTCCAAACACACTAGTTATTGCACATGCTAGAGAGAACATTGTTAGGGATTTGGAAAAGAGAATTATTATTGACCACCAATAGAAAAAAGAAAAGAAATTTATTGATCTGTAATACGTGTGAGCATCCTGGAGTATTACTTATCAGTTAAATTGTCAAAAGGCAATAAAAGGAACAGGTTTCAAATACTCCCTCTGGTCTTAACTATAAAGGTCACTTAACTCTTTTTGGAGAGTATAAAGAAGCAATTTAAAGCCCTAAATCTTAATATTTGCCACACGAAAACATAATGGTTTACAAGTAAATAACAAAGTTTTGAAGGGAAAAAATGACTGCCACAAACACTTTAAAAGTTTTTTATTTTGCATCATTAATTTTTCCCAAGCAAGCCAACTGAGTAGCTTTTAACATCACAATAATTTAGTCATCGTACAGGCTTACAAAAAGTGATTTTGTTGACATGTCAATGTGTGTGTGCTTAGAGTTACTTTCCAGCTATAATTGTAAGCAACAAAAAGGACTAGTTTTAGAAAGATCACATCCATAAGACCATAACAATCATCATAACCAAAAATCTGAGGGCAATCCATGCTAAAAAAAAAGACCTTTTTATTTTCAGCAATAACGCCCAGAATAAAAGACGCGAGACCAAGAGCGATGACAGTTGTAGCCATAAACTTCACGCAGAAAGCCATGGTTCCCTGCAAGAAAGAGTATAACGAAATCGAAAGCGGAGATAAAACATTCAGAATCTACCAACAATCCACAAAAACAAAGACAAAAACGCGAAAAAAAGAAAGAAAGAAAGAAAATCGAAATCACAGAAACAAAACAAAACGTGCCTGATAAATGAGTAATAAAGTGAGATTAAGATGAAAACCCTAAAGGGATTAAATACCTAAGAATGGAAGGTATGAGGCAGAGAAGAGGGGAGGGGAGAGATAAGTGTGTTTGTTACGAAAATGAATCTTTCTTTTGAATACGAAAATACGAAAATGAATCTGAGTGAGTATACTTATAAACGAGCTGTATCAAGCTGTACCCGCAATTTTCTAATTATGGTTATCACGTGAGGCAATTACGTTAACCTTATTTGATTAATAATTAATAATTAATTAATAGTGGCCTTTTTTATCCCTCTATCTTTTTTTGCTCGGGATTTTTATCCGTGTATCTTACTTAGTCTATATTAATATATCTATGATATCGGCCTTTTTTTTATTCTTTTCAAATATTTTCAGAAGACAAATATAAATAAGATTAATCATTTATTGTTATTAATAATCAAAATCAAATAATATAATGATGGTTATTGTGCGGGTACTGATATATATTGATTAAAAAAAGATATATATTGCCATATATTAATATCCTAAATAATGACATTTTATCATAATTAATTTTATTGTGTTTTAATATTTGAAAATTATTTTAGACTGGGAATAATATTTGAAATTTGATAAACTAGATTTTTCACCAAAAATATTTTAAAAAAGATTGATATTGGCTTAGTTGAACTATAATAATCCCCCAAGGCCCCAAATCTTCAATTAGTACTAAAATCTTTTAATGACTAACTAGAATTTTTTCTTTGGATCATGTACAATGATACTCCCATCTCATAATGACAAATCTATTATCTATCTATTATATATATTGATACAAGAATTTCGAAAATTTCGAAATTCGTTGAATGTTTACTAATTTAATAATCAATTATAGCAAATTATTGTATGGATAATAATTAGGATCCGTTTATTTTAGATAATAAACGGATTAATAATTGATTATTAATAATCGATTATTAAATAAAAATATTGATACAAGAATTTCGAAATTTTAAAATTGTATGTAGAAGAAATAAAAATTAATAATAAAAGGAATTCAAAAATGTAAATCGATTCAATTTAGTTTAAATTGTTTTGTTAATTTAAATAATTAGGTAACTATGTGTTCCAATCGTATTGTGACAAATGGTCCAATAGGAATGTTGCAAGCACTTTTAGCATATATACTAAATAATAGATTAATGGAGTATTTTTTATCAGCAGAACAGAAAAATATAGAGAGGATGATGCATATTGACACGGAGTTTTAAATTGATATTGGTGAGATAGTTTTGGGAAAAATATAGACAGAAGAATTCGATTCCAAAAAAAAAAATCTGAAATTTGTAAGCACTTGGTTTTTGGCAGAACTTTGTCATGAATTAATGATTCCGCAATGTCACATGATAGTTGCGTTTTTGAGTAAGTCAAGAACTTAAGATGTAATCAGTATCCAACCGTCTTCACGTGCAGCTTGCCGGGAAAATAATGCAATGTTTGGATTGTAACAATTCACAATCAAACTTCCGTCGCCCCAAATTTCTCACCTGTAGATAAGTGAAACGTCTTGGTAAAGAAATGGAAACTCTAGCTAACCTCTTATTGTTATCTTTGAGTGTTTTGAGACATCTCTTTAAACTTTCATGTCGAAGCATGCTACCATTCTGTTTTATAATTTTAAATATATATAAAGATAACATTGACTTCAATTGATGGGCTTTATCGGTCAAACATACCATTGCCAGAGAATTTACCTCCTTAATCCATCCACTCACTCTACTCTCTATTCATTTGTTTTCTACTAATTAGTGTACTGTTTTCCCTCTCTTTTTCACGATGATGTTAAAACTATGTAATTTTTCTTAATTAATATCGTTTTGTCTTTTAAAAAAAACAACATGGATGAGAAAATCATCAAACCATTCGGTAAGCCTATTAGTTATTCCAATTGAATAAATAAAGCAATACTCAGCAGTAATTAGACCCAAAATATGGACAAAAAATATTGCGATGAACGGGAAGCTATAAAATCTGTAGGTGTGTCTATAAAAATGGGTTGGCTTTCTTCATCTTCTTTATTACTCCTTTTCCCCTTATTTTTTCTATATTCACCTCTAGATTAAAATTTCAATAGCTTTAAATTTTCTAAAATAACATATTTTGATTATTTTACTTGATTTTTTAAATATCATAACTAAAATCTTGTTGTCTGAATTTAACTATTTATTATAATTGATATGACATTTTATTAGTTATTTTATTAAACCTCAAATATGAATCATTCAAATTATAATCTAAGGTTAATTAGAATAAAGAAAATGAGGAAAGTCAACCCCAAAATTTTAATATGCAATATCCTTCATCACAAAACTCGTGTTATTTTGAATTTTAAAGTCTAAATGTTTAATTATTTTTATAGGATTAAGGTGCAAAAATATTCATGCAATTGCGGTCAATGTGCAAAAATACTCATGTGATTTATTTTAACAAAAGTAACCATAACATTTTAAAACAGAGGCAAAATTACCTATAAGGCTATAACATTTTAAAAGAAAGACAAAAGTACCCATCATGTTTGGAATATGGTTAGTTTTGCTCTAAAAAAATCATATGAGTATTTTTACATCTTGGTCATAATCACGTGGGTATTTTTGCATAGTAACCCATTTGTTAACTATGAAATACTTGGAAGTTACTTCTTTGATTTTGAGATTTGAATAATACATAAAAAATGGAGAATGAATCGGGTAGTGTTTGAAGTAGGGTAAGGTAGTGTTTGAAGTAGGGTAATCCGTTCCTTTATATCAAAAAAGAATATAGTGAAGAGAGATAAGTGATACTTAATACCACAGGTTGAATATTTGAAATCCATAAGTAAATTTTTTTACGTTTAATACAACTTTTAGTCCTTAATTTTGAATGATTTTAGTTGAAGCATATCGTCAACTTTTAGGAATGGATTAGTTGGCCCACAAAATTTTGGATAAGGTTTTAAGATTGTGATGCCTTTATTACTTTGTTCATGATACCCTTTGCCGAGACTGCTACGACTTATTTTATACTCCCTCAGGTCCTAAATATAAGACCTAATTGACTTTTTTGAAAAATCCTAAAAAACAGCAAAATAAGTTAATTATAAATTGATTTAACTAATTTTTTCCTTTAAACTAGTTTATTTTACTTATAAACTAATGGATAATCTAAAAATATATCAAATATGTCATGATTTAATAGACTATTTTGCAACCTTAACTTCTCCAAAAAAAAGTTATCTATGTCCTACATTTAGGACCGGAGGTAGTATTTCCGTAATTTTAGGGAATGACTGGAATTTTCTGATAACAAAAATAGTTGGAATCTCATCAAGTTCAAACTGGTAGGCTCAGCCTTTTTTTTAAGGTAAAAAGAAAACTTATGTTTTTTTTAGTTTGGGTGATCCAATCTCCTTGCATTAGTCTGAAGTCTGGATGAGACCCTAACCCAGATTTAAACTCCACTAGGACAAACATGGACACATCAATGTCACGATGAAACTCTAAACTCTAATTGGCTGGAAAAAAACATCATGAAATCAGGAGCATAGGAGCCGTGGGCAGCTTAGCATCAGATTCATGAGAAGGCTGTTCAGGTTTCGAGCTGGATCCATTTTATATCCAACTATATATACACTTCCTTTTCGCCAAATTAATGAATTTATTAATTTTTTGTTATCTGGAGTGGTCACTTAGTCAAGTCAGTATTGCAACTCCGCTTGAAAATCCCATATAGTTATCAGATACTAACGTGTCACAATATATAATGGAACTTTACTTGTCATAAATATGTTTGATTTATCCCCTCTAATGCTACTTTGGATGTTTCTTTAATTTTTATTTACAACACTTTTATTTACAACACTTTGCGCTATTTTACAAGCAATATTAATGTTGCAATTTGGATTTTTCATCATCTTTCTAATGTTAAAGGATTTTCTTTGTTTTTTCTTAAATACTTTTAAGTTTTTGTATTAACAAAATTATCTTTGTTATGAATCTGGCTTTAAAGTGTGTCGTGGTAATATTCTACAATGCTGAATCTACATCAGCATTATCCACTGGTTGGCCCAAAAGGGGATCGTCATTATCCATTCATACTGATAGAACAGGCTCGATGCTATATAAAAAGGCATCACAAACTTTTTTTAAGAAATTAATAATTGATGAAATATACATAGTGCTACGAATGGATTACGAGTTTATTACTATTTATTAGTCCCTTTTTTTTACCTCGTTTGTTTACTGGTGTTGATGAGATGCATCGTGCATGACAATGACAATAACGGATGTAGAAGACAAATAGCATGGGGCGTGAGGGGGTGACCAAAAGTGGGGTCTCGCGACTCGCGGGGCCTCAAAGCAGTGTGATATATACCAATCAAGTGAATTCGATTCGTGACATAGCAATATAGCATAATCAGCCCCACAACATGTCATGCCTATCCTCTATGTTCGCATGAGAATTTTATATAACAATGGGGAAAGTTTTTAATTCAAAATTTACTTGGAAACACAAACTTGTGAATAGGGTAGGGAATATGACCGGACTTAAACAGGTGGCTTACGACCTTTGCCTGTTTAAGGTTTGGTCAATGCCCATTTTATAGATCTTATAATGTAAATATGCTAGACTTATTTCATGAAAGTCCGACCTGCAAGCCTTCAGGTTTAACCTGCTTAGTATTAAAATATTTATAAATAATTTTATTTGATATTTTGCACGTACTAATACTATAGTGTTTGATAAATTTGTTCTTTATGCTTGTCAAGAGATTATGAGTGTAAATATGTAAGGCTTTGAGACATATTAAAATTTAAAAGTTTCATTTAAAGCAAACTATTGAAATGTATGTGAAGGCTTTTTAATAAGTAGGACTTTAAAACAGCTTCAGGCCTTGATAGACGTTTCGAAGACTCAAGTTTAAAGCTGAAAAAAAAAACATGCAGTCATGCTTAAGTTATACCCAATTTTTATTTCGTATTGTTTTAGGCCTAAAACTATTAAGTGAAAGTTTGACTTGACTTATCTCATTCTCACCGCTACTACTTGTGAAATCTCTATACACATAGTAACATGGCATATGAAATAAATGTAGCAAGCTTAGCTTTTACCCGCTCATAAAAAAAGAGACACATACTTTTCTAGAACCGACACAATAACTTGAGTTTGCCCTGCCATTAAATTTTTCACTCCCGGATTTTTTCTCATATTATGAAAATAATTAATATTTGTTGATCAATTAATAGTGTGCTTGTCCCTTAAGAAGGTGAATGTGAGAATTGGGGCTTATTAGAAACTAAAATGGCTATAAATTTAAAGTGAAAGATTGTTTAAGGTAGAAAATAAATGTTTCATCAGATTGATGATGTGCCAAGTGTTAGTCAGAAGGATTGCCGACATTCTTATTATTCTGTAATAGATAGATACATATTTAGTTAAAAAAATATGCATATGTTGATGCTTGTATATCTATCAAATGTTTATCAAGTTGGAAATGATGTCCCACGTTAATGACCATTCACAGGTATTTGTGCATGATCATTATTTAGTTATCAGACCATCAATGTCAATGACCTCGTGATCTATAGTGCAAATTGAAAAAGGTTCCATGTCTTTTTTTCAACAAAATATGAAAATTGGATAAACACTTACATCAATACATGAAAGCAGAAGTGCAAAAATTTTTCCCATCTCATCATCCAGTCCTGTGACTTTTTAGGACGAGAAATTTCCAACCTAAAAAAATTTTTGGGATGAGACAAAAAGAAGTTTGAGATGAGACAAGATTTAGGACCAGTAGTCTTATAACTGTCCCGCCCCCGTATACACATTTATTTTAACAACAAATTGTTCCTTGTAAAAGTTGTCCTATATTACTCCAAGGTTAGTTTATTAAAATGATGGCCTTCACTTTGACAGTAGATTTGTACGATGCTTAAACTAGAATTTCATCACAATCTTTGGTATGACATTTGGAAAATGTATTTGTTGCTTGAATAATTTTTTTTTACCATAAATGTATTTGCTTGAATGGAACCCATGATATTTACCAAGGTGTATAGATAAGAGTAACAACTAAATATGGATTCAACCCTGTTAAACTTCTCGCTGGTTTTATATCATACCAAAAAAAATTTCATGTCTTTTGCAAAAAAATATCCTTAAATCAGCCTAATAAAAAGCTACACGTGATTCCTCCCATATTTAATTATTTATGAGTCATCATCCATTCATACCTTTTCCACTTTTCTCGCTCTTGTGCCTCCATCATGTTTGATAGTACCGAATTCTTTGGCAGTTTTTTGGTATTCCAAGAACAATGATGGTGATGAACTGATGATTATGGCAGCTGTACTTAATTCTGTTTACATGGGCTTATTTTTGTAACTGCGTGAACAAATAAAGAAAGTAAAATGTGCAGCTAATTTCGGAGAAATAGTGTAAAAATCGTATAGATATTCGTATTGCTCTAATTGATTATAAACTATGGACGAGGGAAAATATTATTGAAGAAAGTTTAGCCAGTATACCCGTAAAATAAAATTAAGTTTAGGTCCAAATCAAAGTGTGAAACGTTAACTTCCAAAATTGGAAAACGATATCTGATGGGTATAATGACCATTGGCTGACGTCTAATTCAAGACAATAAAGTGAGAAACTGGTGGGGTTCCACATGTAGTGAATGTCTGGTCAAATTGTCACTGATGAGCAACTAACCCGTATTTTTTTTATGTACCAAAAGCAACTAAGCAATATAAAGGCTTAGAATAGTAAGAGGGTCGAATTCAAGCTCACTAATAGCTTTTGCTCCAACGAATTTCCTTTCAAATAAAGCAATCATGTAGTTTATCTTGGCTAAGGACGGATAAAACTGTTCATCAAAATGTATCATCAAGCACTAATGAAGGCTTTGCATAGATTAAAGTAATAGCTAATTATATAAGGAAAGCTATTTTGATCATCCCAAATTCCAAAAAGGCAATTTCAGGAGGAAGACAACTTGAACAGCTTGATCAAAATAGCATGTGTTTTATGTTGATGGGGGCCTTTTCTTTTATTAAGTCCCATGCAACGTGATGCGTAGGATATTTAGAGGAGACCCGAGGGGGAGTTGGTCGAATCTTTCTTGTGTGGAGTAAAGGATGGTGGTTGTAATTCTGCCGAATTGTGGGGTTTATACGGGGGCTTTGCAGAGCATGGGATGACATGTAGGCATTAAAGAGTTAATTAAAAATATTCTATATTCGGCCAATGTAGTAGAATGGTCCTGTTAAATTGAGCATGCAAGGTTGAGATTTTACTTATCAGTCGTGATGATAATGAAGAGGCCGATTTTCTGGCCAAGCACGATCAATCACCTGGCTTAAGATCTCATATAGTTTCGAAGTGAGCATCCATAAACCTAATTCAGCACGGGAGTCTTAATTTTTTGTCTTTTAGCTTTGTTTTTCTGTTTTTTTTTTAAATTTCTTAGCTAGTGTTAAAAAGGTATTTTTAATATTAATAAAAGGTTGAATTTCTCTAATTTATTTTTGTCGAAAGGAAAGGTTTTTTAGAAATTGCTCTAAATAAACTATGGATAATCGGATTGGACATGGAAACTTTATTTATTGGTTTGGATCCACGAAAGCGTGGGCCCGCGAGTCCGATTCATGGCGATCTTGTTTGACGTTGCTAGAAGACACTACATCGTGTCTGTGACTATGAGTAGGCTCTCATGATGGCTGATTCGTAATAGTACAACTATTTCCATTACAACTATTTCCATTACAAAATTAAAATTATCAAATACTTCCTCTACTTTTAAATATAAAAACTAGTTAACTCTTTTAGAGAATCACAGGAAAATAAAAGGAACCATTTAATTATAACATATTTTATATATTAATTACTTTATATAACTTTTTTAGGATAGTCCAAAAAAGTTAACTAAGTTTATAGTTATGACCGAGGGAGTACCAGCATAACTTCATTCAACTCTGAAACCAGAGGAAAGATAAAAAACAGAGAGAGATAATAAAAGGAAAAGGCAGAACGCTTTGCTGGAAAATGGATCAGGTTTGATTCAAATAATCAGAACAATGCTAATATAATACACGGCAGCCCGGGGATTAATGTCTTCGTCTCTACGCATAGAATTAATGTCTAATTAATTAAGATAACTAACAACCAATTATATCATAGTATAACTCATAGATTCTTCATTTATATATATCTCCTTCAACGCATGTTGCATGAAACTTGTGGCTTCTAACTAGAGTTAACACAGCTCGGCAAGAATTGGATTCAAAGAGATATATAATAGTTGTGTGTGTATATAGAGTGGTCTTATAATTGTATTGTTTGGCAATCACAAGATCGTGGGCTGAAGTTGAACTCTGAAGCAAGGTACTTCTTCTGCATGGCCGACTCTCCGACAAGCAAAGTAGATATCTATGTACTCTGTATATTTCAAGAAACAATAGCATCAAAATATTAATTATGTATATCAATTATTATGTGAACCCCCCTGTGACCTGTGCTTTTCTACATTATTATAATACACTCAACCTCAATAATGCAGAATCTGTAATTGATCTCACCAGACCGGTAATAATCCACCCAAATAATCTCTCACCCCTCTTATTATCTTACATTGATTTTGTTCGCCGCTATTTTATGCTAGCTGCTTAGTATGAGACATATTTATGGACTTAATTTTGAATATTAATGAGTGACTTATCAATAATTTTTTTTTTCAAAATGCTAAATTATCAATCCATCAACTTGATGAAGCAAGATAAATGGAGAAATCAATGAAGATGATTGGGTGTTTTTTTTTTTAAAAAAAATATGTTTAATTAGCATCCTTTACATAGATATATAGTGATACACTTAATACTGACGTTAATTTGGCGTTGCCGCTATTTTATGTTATGTTGATGATTTTATTTTAAAAATTAATTTACAATGATATCACTATGATTAAGACTTCTTGCCTTTTTCCGTTGTTAAACTTAACTTGGGATTATGATTTATGACCCTTGTTATATAAAAGTTAAAAAAAAAACTTTTCTTTTGACCTGCCACTCAAGCCATGTGATGTCCGAAATTATTTTGAAAAAAAAAGTATAGTACCATTCTGATGTGTAAGCTCAGCTTTGCCTTTGCTTACTACTTCACCAGTTCACCCAAACAAAAGATTCTGTCCATTCCATTCTCTCTCTCCTCCATGCACTTCTAACTTTTCTATCTCTTTCTCCAAAGCTCAACGCAGCATAGCAACCACTTCTAAGAGATCTGTTCTACTTTGTGTGTTTTTAACATATTCTAGTCTTTTGTTCTCAGCTTTGAAGCTCTAAAATTCGTTCCTTTCTAAGAATTTCTTGTCCCTTTTCTCAAGGTGCTTTCATTTTCTCATTTTACTATTATATCAGCCTGTCTCTTTCATTTGTTCTCTGCCTCTCTTTGTCATTTATTACCCCCTCAGCCATCAAATCTGCCCTCATTGCATACCCACAAGGCCACAACATTCTTAAATAAAAAGCTCTGGTCTTTTTTTGGAGCATGCCAGCTTTTTTATTCTGGAGCTAGTTGCAGAATAAAATCAACACTCAAAACCCAGGTAAACAAAAAAAAAAGTAACTTTAACTAGCCCTTCAAGTTTGCTGCTTTTGATTTGTTGTTTACTTGTTCTGATTTCTGTGTGTTTAGGTATCGAAGGAGTCCATAATGGAAGGTGAGAAACTAATAAGTAGGCTTCTTGTTGGTCCTTTACTTTGTGTATGTGCACTTTTGCTGGTGGGTTTAGCTAGTGGGATTGGAGTGAATTGGGGGACACAGTCAACACACCCACTTGGACCATCCACTGTGGTCCAAATGCTAAGAGACAATAGGATTCAGAAGGTTAAGTTGTTTGATGCGGATCCAAATATTTTAGAGGCTTTGAAGAAATCTGGGATTCAAGTAATGGTGGGTATTCCTAATGATATGTTGTATACACTGGCTACTAATGGGCAAGCTGCTGAAAGATGGGTTTCCAAGAATGTTTCTGCTCATATCTCTGGTGTTGATATCAGGTGAGCTAAATATGGGGATTCACCTTTTCTTTAGCTTTTGATGTAGAGTGCTTCTTAGGTTTTAGGTTTGCTGAATGTGAAACTCTAATGGGTGTTAAGTTACTATTATTTGCTGGACTTTATAATTGAATTTCCTATTACGCCTAGCACTATCTAACTTTAAACTTTTGTTTCGAGCTCTTATATTTGTTTTGTTTGTATTAGTTAAGTTATGGCATCTGGGAAGTTATGCTGATTGTCACATTTCATTATTCTTCTGATCCAAGAAAGTGAATATCAGATGGCTTAGACTTGGAAAACATGCAAATTTTTTTTTTGTGTGAATGACTGACTCAAACTTGGTGCTCACCAATCAGCATTGGTTGGTGTGGACGGGAAGGTATCAGGTTTTGTAGGCTCTTCGTCGATAAGTCTATGCACTTTAGTTGGAATATTCAATCATTGTCATGGAAGATTTTCATGTCTAAATAGTATAAAAGTCCACCTAATTGGTACTCATTCTACTTGGAGCCATCCTTGCCCACTGGAGAAGAACAAATATTGAGTTGGAGGATGTGGGTTTCAACATAGTTTATACTTAAGCTCTTGTGCTTCCAACAGTTAATCTGGTTGTTCTGATGCATCAATAGAATTTTTTCCTCTTTCAAAGCTACTGGCATAGCTGATGTTAGTTATTCACCCCACCCATGTTCTTTATTTTATGTTTCTGTCGTTTTAGAAAGCTTCAATGCACTGCCACAACCACCCACTGCCCAATTCATCCATCTTCAGTCTCTTGTCTGCTCAATGTGGTTCCCTAACTTTAGTTTTGAATCGTTCAATACCCTTTATTTCTCATATTTTATGTATATGAGAGAACTGGTTACCACCCTCATCTTGTCCATCATTATGGGCTAAAAGTCTTCTGCTGGCATTTATACCAATCTCAGCTGGAAGCACGTGCACATCATTAACATGATATCTTTTCCTATCCCCTCTTAGTTGGGATTAAGGCTTTGTTGTTGTTGATACCTTTTCCTATTCTAATTGTAGGAGACATTGGTTAATTTCAACGAAGATTTTTCCCTGCTTATTTCTGTAGGCGCGGTGCCTTCTTGCATATACTAACAGGTTCTTAGGCATGCTTCTATCAATAGTGCTATCTAAAACTTAAGGTTTGCTTCTCAAAGGCATACTTAACATGATCTAGCTAGTTCAAGACAAGTGATATAGCTGCATGTTATCTTTAAAACTTTCCTCTGTTAAAAAGGCACATTACTCATAACACTCCATTTAAGATCACTTGTGGACTTTTTCGGAACTTTCTACCATATAATCTTAATTTATGTATTACAATGAGTGTATGCTCTTGCTGTGTCTTTTTTTATTGTTTCATTATAATTCTACTATGAACTTGGAATGGCTATTGCCAAGAACTTCTTACTGATAGTAACTTTTGTTGTGTACAAGGTATGTTGCAGTGGGGAATGAACCTTTCTTGTCAACTTTCAATGGCACCTTTGAATCCACAACTCTTCCTGCTCTTCAAAATATACAGGCAGCCCTAACAAAAGCTGGTTTGAGTAACCGGGTTAAAGTCACTGTCCCTCTTAATGCAGATGTGTATTTGAGTTCAACCCAGAATCCTTCTGACGGTGATTTCCGGCCAAACATCCATGGACTGATGCTTCAGATTGTTAAGTTCTTGAGTGACAATGGATCTCCTTTTACAGTCAACATCTACCCATTTATCAGTCTCTACGCAGACCCAAATTTCCCCGTGGACTATGCCTTCTTCGACGGTTATCAGAGCAATATAAATGACAACGGTAAAACCTATGACAATGTATTCGATGCCAACCATGATACACTGGTCTGGGCGCTGCAGAAGAATGGTTTTGGTAACTTGCCTATCATCATTGGAGAAATCGGGTGGCCAACTGATGGAGACCTCCATGGGAATCTTCAGTACGCTCAGCGCTTCAACCAAGGCTTCATGTCTCGTTATCTCACCGGGAAAGGGACTCCGATGAGGCCTGGCCCGTTAGACGCATACCTTTTCAGCCTAATCGATGAAGATGCAAAGAGCATACAGCCGGGCAACTTTGAACGCCACTGGGGGATGTTTTACTTTGATGGACAACCCAAGTACCAACTTAACCTTGGGACAACAAGAACAAATGGTTTAGTAGGTGCCAGTGGGGTCCATCATCTAGGTAAAAGATGGTGTATAATGAAATCATCTGCTAATCTGAATGATGATCAAGTGGCTCCAAGTGTAGCTTATGCTTGCCAAAATGCAGATTGTACAAGTCTTGGGTATGGTACTTCATGTGGGAACTTAGATGCAAGAGGTAATATTTCTTATGCTTTTAATAGCTACTTCCAGGTGAATGACCAGATGGAAAGTGCATGCAAGTTTCCAGGTCTTTCTGTTGTCACTGATCAAGATCCTTCTACGGCAGGTTGCAAGTTTATAACCATGATTGAGTCTGTTTCTGCTGAGAGACTTACTTCTGTTAGAACATTGTTGCTCTTTGTATTTTTCCTTTTTTCTCTTATGTAATCTCCCTTTTTCTCTTTAGTTGGCTAGTTTTCTAATTTATTTGTTTCTTGAGGGACTCAACTGGGTAATTGAAATTCAAGAATGTCTTGTGGATCACGTGAAGAAATTCTTTGATGCTGCTTTACAACGCGCCATTAGCAACCAACTTTTATCTATCTTGTCTTTATTTTCTTTTGTGTGTTGCATTTTCTTGTATATATTTTTTCAGAGTTAACTATTGATTATCAGGTGGAAAAATTTGGACAGTTTTCCTTCATAATATAAGTTTTTATTGTCCAGCAGAATGTAGTTTTAGATAAGTGTACTAAATTGTACCGTACTATTTAAATTTAAAGATTTTCCAGTTATTTAGAATTTTAAAATGAAAATATCGAAGTTTCTTTAGACAAAAACTCTCAAGTACAATTTAGAAATAGTTGTACTTTATACTGCACGACATATCCTTTCGGCACTTGGAAGTTTATTATCTATTTTTTTCTCCCTCGTTGAATGCTTATACTCCATTCGTATAGGACTTAGTTCACTTTTTTAAAAATCATAAAAAAAGTAAAATAAGTTAATTATAAATTATTTACCTAATTTTTCTCTTATACTAGTTTATTTTACCTATAAGTTAATGGATAATCTAAAAAGATATCAAATATGTCATGATTTAATAACATTTTGCAACCTTAATCTCTCTAAAAAAAGTCAATTAGATGTTATATTTAGCACCAGAGGTAGTATATTAGAGTACTACTTTTTTTAGCAAAAAGACTCGTGAGTTGAGTTTTTTTTTTTTTTTTGATCAGAACGTGAGTTGAGTTCAAAGCACACCACTTGTATGGTAAAAAAAAAAAAAGCACACCACTTGGGTTTTAAGAGTTATACACTTATACTGTTATAGTGACCCTAACACCCTGTATGCTTTTTGGGGATGATATAAAAAAAAACTACATGAATTAAATAAAAATTAATTTGTCTGAATTCTTTTTTTGAATCTAGTTTATTCGACTCAAGAAGTTAACAAAAATAATGTAATAAAATTTCTAAAATAAGGCAACTAAGTATCTTAATAATATTTCTCAATTTTTAAAAAAGGCAACTAAATCTTAAATTTAGAAATAGAAGGGAAGCAATCCATATGTTCCTTAACACCATTGTTATTAAGTCAACATACACCAATCAAAACGAATTGTTGGGTCATCAATTGATAATATCCATGTTTTGCAAACACTGAATATATTTAAAATACTCCCTTCATTCCAAAATATAAGATCACTTTGGGGAAGTTGATAAGTTTCTTAATATAAGATCATCAATTGATAATATCCATGTTTTGCAAACACTGAATATATTTAAAATACTCCCTCTGTTCCTAAATATAAGATCACTTTGGGGAAGTGAATAAGTTCCTTAATATAATATCACTTTTTATTTTGTCTCAATTTTAGTCCAAATTACCCCTATACTTCTTAGCTCCCTCACTTCTCTCTTAGATCCCTATTTATCTTTTAAATTTAAATGAGAGGTATTTCGGGAAGATCATGTAATTCTAATTCATTGGAAAACCTTCCTTAATCTCTCCAAATTAGCCAAAGTGATCTTATATTTAGGAACGGAGGTAGTACTTTATTTAACTTTCAGAACCTCTCAACAAAATCAACTTGATCTCAAATTAAAAATCAACAAATTTTTTTCCCTTTTCAATCATGATATTCTCAAAATTGTTCCCTAACTCTACCAAATAATCATTGTATCAAAATTACGAGCAATAATTTAGGGAAATATATATGTAGCTTAATGGGCTTGTTTGCGGGCCGTAATTCCTTCCTCTTCAAACACACAAGGCCGTTTTTCTAGGGCAACACAATTCGCAAAAATGGAATGTTGTCCAAACAGTGGCTAGGTCTATGTCTAGGGGCCATGGCTAGCCAGGCCTTTGTAAAAACGGGCTCTAACTTCACCATGGCTAGGTTTCATTGTTCTAGGGTTCATTCATCCCAACGGGTCTGGTTCTCGCAATTCCCGAACCTTCCGATCCATTCCATTCTCATTCTCATTCTCATTCTCATTCTCTCCTCTTTCTTATAAAACCCCAAACGCATCACTTCGCCTTCCTTTTCTTCTCTCATTCTCTTTCTCAACTCTGCAACTACCACTCCCTCACAACACCAAAAAAAAAAAAAACAATCACAAGTTTCATTCATGTATATATATAACCTATACGGACTATCTCACTAATAATCATATACTCTAAGTTTAATCTCTTATTCTTCGCAGCCGTTTCTGTTTCTCTCTCGCTAAGGTCGTTATGGACGAACAGGAGAATCAGAATCAGGCTAACACAGTGGTAGAATCTCAGTCTGAGGCTCAAGAAGTGGAAAGAGCGGAGGATGAAGAAGAAGAAGGAGAAGAGGAAGAGGAAGAAGAAGACGCGTCTAAGAAGGAAGAGGACGAGTTGGTTTCCAAGGCTTTGAGTTTGATGGAGAAGATCACTTCTTCGCCTGATAACCCTAAGCCTACTGTTCTTCACGCTCTTGCGTCCATTCTTGAAATTCAAGAGTTTCGGTATTGTTTTTTTTTTTTTTAGTTTCCAGTGGCTATTTCTGTTAGTTCTTCGCTAATTTCGCCCTATTTATTGTGATTATGAAATTTCTCTTAGTTTCGTCCGAATTTCGGTGTATTTATTGTTTTGCATCTTTTTGGTCTTGTTTGATATGATATAAGTATGTTGTGTCCTGAATTCCTGATCACTTGTTTAATGCGTGTACCTCCTTTAGGCAGCAAATTTATGTTGGCTTTAGTGGCATTTTTTATAATGTGGATGGGAATGTTATTTGGATATCTGTGTTATATGTTGCCGGCTGGTTGATAATGTGTATATTTGAAATATGATCATTTGAATACTTGTCAGATTATAGTATGCGCCAGCTGATTTCTCTGCATGTTGTCCTTTTTCTTATTCATTACTGTCTTTTTTGCGGTCATTTAATGTCATTATTGTGCAATGTAGATACATGGAAGAGAATGGTCATTCCTCCTCCAGTAATGCCCGTGCTTCTCATATTGTTGGGCGCCTTGGGAGCTTAATCAGGGTATTTTTGAAGTCCTTAGTCTTTTTATTCTTCTCCATGAGACACTTTTTTCTTTTTGAGTTTAAGTTCTGAGATCATTGTCCTTGTTGTTTATTTACGGCCACCCTAATTTTTTTCATTATGCGCAGGAAAACGATGAATTCTTTGAGTTGATATCGTCGAAGTTTCTGTCAGATACAAGATACACTATTTCAATTCAGGCATCTGCTGCTAGGCTGCTTCTGAGCTGTTCGTCCACATGGATTGTAAGATGTTTGTTTTGTGTCCTCAACTTAGTCTTTTTTAATAGAATCGTCCCCTCTTTTACCCAATTTTTGCATGTGCTATCAAATTGATATGATAAGTTTAAATGGACAGTATCCTCATGATTTTGAAGATCCTGTTCTGGATAATATCAAAGAGTGGGTCATGGATGAGAATACTAGATATTCTGTGGAAGAACAGAGCCTGAAGCATAATACAGGGACAAGGGAAGCTTCAGATTCTGAAATGTTGAAAACCTATTCAACTGGACTCCTTGCTGTGTGTTTGGCTGGGTATGTATGCAATTCCTCGATTCTGCAAGTTTCACACAAATTTTTTATGCTTTCACTTTTTTAGAGTATATTGGTATTTATCATGCATATAATTTAACTTAGTTCTTATTTACTTCTTTAATTTTGAATTTACTTTTGAAATGATCTCAGTGGAGGTTCAGTAGTGGAAGATGTATTGACATCTGGCTTGTCAGCCAAGCTTATGCGATATCTTCGTTTTCGTGTGCTGGGGGAAACAAGTGGCAGCCAGAAGGATACTGGTCATTCAATTGAGACTAAACATGCTTCTACAAATACTTCTACAAGAGGTAGAGATGATGGTCGTGGTAGATTTCGTCAGGCCCTTGAATCAGGTCATTTAGATGATACAAGGATTGCTGATGACAGGGTTGTAGATGACCGAACTCTTGAAAAAGATCAAGATAGAGCCATTTCTGTACAAACCTGCGGAGAAGAGTCTTGGGATGATGGTGAACTACCGGATGGGTTGGGTGAAGATACTGATACAGAGGGGGCTGATAGATGGCATAGCAGAGATGCTCGTGATGGAAGGAGTAAATTTGGTGATCACGATGACATTACAAGAGATGACTCTTCACGGCGGCGTGCAAACCGTGGTTTTGCTAGATCCAGAGGAAAGGGAAGGCTTGGTGATGGTGCAGTGGAAAGTGAACCTATTTTGTCATCTCCTGGCTCTGTTAGTCAATTAGGAGTGGGAAGGAATGTCAAAGAAAGGAGCACAGTAAGGAATGCTGATGCTAGAAGGGTGGCTGATACCAGGAGGACCCTTTCTAGGATCACTTCTGAAGCTTCTGCTTTAGAAAGAGAAGATAATGATGATTGTTTTCAGGGCTGTCGTATTGGAAGCAAAGATATTTCTGATCTTGTTAGGAAAGCAGTCCGAGCAGCAGAAGCTGAAGCCCGAGCTGCGAATGCACCAGAAGAAGCTGTAAAAGCAGCTGGCGATGCTGCTGCTGAACTTGTTAAATCTGCAGCTTCAGATGTATGTTGAAATCTGTAATTTCTATCATATATATAATTATTCTATAGGTAGAAATGTTTAATGGTGGGTTTTTTGGTCATTTATATTCAGGAATTTAATTCCACTAATGATGAAGAAGCTGCTATTTTGGCTGCTTCCAGAGCTACATCAACTGTTATTGATGCTGCATCCGCAATAGAAGTTTCAAGGTATGCAAGAATATATTTAGGGGCCACATCAACTCGAGTTCTGATGTTGTCTTTTTTTGTTCTCAGAAATAATGTTAATTAATTGGTGGCAGGAATTCCAGCGTCAATGCTGAAACAGAAAATGCATGTAGCAAAGAATCTGAATCTGCCGAGGAGTTGGAGGATTACTTCATTCCAGATAGCCAAACACTTGCACTGCTGAGGGAAAAATATTGCATTCAGTGCCTTGAAATGCTTGGAGAATATGTTGAAGTTCTTGGACCTGTATTGCATGAGAAGGGGGTAGATGTGTGTCTTGCACTTCTGCATCAGAATTCTAAGCATCAAGAGGCATCAAAGATTGCCCTGCTACTGCCTGATATTATGAAACTGATCTGTGCTTTAGCCGCTCATCGGAAATTTGCTGCTCTGTTTGTAGACCGTGGGGGCATGCAGAAGTTGCTTGCTGTCCCAAGAATGGCTCAAACTTTTTTTGGCCTTGCTTCCTGCCTATTTACTATTGGTTCTTTGCAGGTAATTATGTATAATGGTTATTATTATGAAGCAAAACGCCTTATGTTTACTGTCCCTCATTCCTCTTATTATTTTTTTATCTTTTGTTTGGGGGTTTTGTCTCCTTTCTTTGCTGTCGATATATATATATATTTATATTAATGCGCCTCTGATGTGTATATTATTACTTCAGGGAATTATGGAACGTGTCTGTGCTCTTCCATCAGATGTGGTCTATCATGTGGTTGAGTTGGCTCTCCAGTTACTTGAGTGCTCTCAAGACCTAGCTCGGAAGAATGCAGCGTTATTCTTTGCTGCTGCATTTGTCTTTAGAGCTGTTCTTGATGCTTTTGATGCTCAGGATGGATTACAGAAGTTACTGGGCCTTCTTAATGATGCTGCTGCTGTAAGATCAGGAGTAAATTCTGGGGCCTTGGGCCTCTCAAGTGGTGGATCACTTCGAAATGATCGATCACCTGCAGAAGTACTGACATCATCTGAGAAGCAGATAGCTTATCACACTTGTGTTGCTTTGCGGCAATATTTTCGAGCGCATCTTCTGTTACTGGTAGATTCCATTCGCCCAAACAAGAGCAATCGTGGTGCGTCTAGGAATATTCCAAGTGCTAGAGCAGCATACAAGCCACTGGATATTAGTAATGAGGCAATAGATGCTGTATTCATGCAGTTACAGAAAGATCGGAAGCTAGGTCCTGTATTTGTTAGAACACGTTGGTTAGCAGTTGAGAAGTTCTTGCAATATAATGGACATGTTACAATGTTGGAGTTGTGTCAGGTATGGTATTCAATTTTACTTTTCTACTTTTTTCTATTTGGTTATTATTTACTTTTGGTCATTTATAGGCTCCACCCGTGGAACGGTATCTGCATGATTTACTTCAATATGCATTGGGTGTCCTGCATATTGTCACACTGGTACCTAGCAGTCGCAAGATGATTGTTAGCACAACATTAAGCAATAACCGTGTTGGCATAGCTGTCATTTTGGATGCTGCAAATGTTGCTACTACTCATGTGGACCCTGAGGTAACAGAATATATTCTCTCAATTGTATTTTTTTCTCCTAACATTATTTTTTGTGGGGGGATAAAATATTTATACTGTGGAAGTGGCAATGATGTGCATGTCTTGTGGCTTAGGTTAACTATTTTTGTTTTCATTTCAGATCATTCAGCCTGCGTTAAGTGTGTTAGTCAATCTTGTTTGTCCTCCACCTTCAATCAGCAATAAGCCGCCTCTACTTGCGCAAGGTCAGCAATCAGCTTCTACCCAGACTACAACTGGTCCTCCTACAGAGACCAGAGACAGAAACAATGAGCGTAATATCTCAGATCGATCTGTGCACATTTCTAACCAGGCTGATCAAAGGGAGCGGAATGGGGAAACTGGTGTTACAGATCGCAGTAGTACTGCCACAACTATCGCACAGATTGTTAATGGCACTCCACAAACTCCTGGTGCTAGTGCAACCTCAGGATTGGTTGGAGACCGTAGAATATCTCTGGGTGCTGGAGCAGGTTGTGCTGGCATGGCTGCTCAAATGGAACAAGGATATCGTCAAGCAAGAGAGGCTGTCCGCTCTAATAATGGAATAAAGGTCCTGCTGCATCTCCTCCAACCACGTATATATTCACCTCCTGCTGCCCTAGATTGCCTTCGTGCTCTATCATGTCGAGTCCTGCTTGGTTTAGCTAGAGATGATACTATTGCACACATATTGACGAAACTTCAGGTAACTATTTTGCCTATTCTGGTTTCGTTGACACGCTCACCAAACTGTTCTCAACTCATCATGTTGAATATCTAGACAACTCAGGGTCAAACTTCGTATCAAGTATATAAGTATATTATGAGACTCTGCTACAAGCTTGTTATTGATGTTTGAAAGGAACTTCTTTATTTTTCAAATTTTTGTGTTAATTTTTTTAATTCTATTTTTAAATTTTTTCATGTTTTTTTAGGTAGGGAAAAAGCTGTCTGAACTGATAAGGGATTCAGGCAGTCAGACACCTGGAACAGAACAGGGAAGGTGGCAGACTGAACTTTCCCAGGCTGCGATTGAGCTAATTGGGGTGAGCTATCTTGAGCTATTCTGTGCTTGTCTCAGGCATTTCACTTGAATTTATTCTTATACTCCCTCCGGTCCTAAATATAAGACCTAATTGACTTTTTCTAGAAAATCCTTAAAAATCAAAATAAGTTAATTATAAATTGATTTACCTAATTTTTTCCCTTATACTAGTTTATTTTACCTATAAACTAATGGATAATCTAAAAATATATCAAATATGTCATCATTTAATAACCTATTTCGCAACCTTAATTTCTCCAAAAAAAAGTTAATTAGGTCCTATATTTAGGACCGGAGGTAGTATTTTTCAACTTCTCAGTATTTGGTCCAGTTCATTTCTTTTAGCTATATTATCTTCTCTCTTTATTTGTGAATTCATTACTGATTCCAATATATTGTTACCTCTTTATTGCTAGATTGTGACCAACTCAGGTCGTGCGAGTACATTAGCAGCCACTGATGCAGCTACTCCTACATTAAGGCGCATTGAAAGGGCAGCAATTGCTGCTGCCACTCCTATTACTTACCATTCTAGGTATTTGTTGACATTTCGTTGATTTTGATTCATTGTCAAATCCCCCCCCCCCCAAATATATTTGTGGTTCCCTCTTCCACATGGCTGCTGACTTTTTTGTATTCTGCTTTTCCTTGAAATTTAGGGAGCTTTTGCTCCTAATTCATGAACACTTACAGGCATCTGGGTTGTCACAAACTGCATCTATGTTGCTTAAAGAGGCTCAGTTGAATCCTTTGCCATCGTTGGCTGCTCCATCATCTCTTGCACTGGCAACCACATCACAAGAAGCTACTTCAATACAATTGCAGTGGCCATCTGGTCGGACTCCTTCTGGATTTCTCACTAGCAAATCAAAGCATAATGCAAAGGACGAGGATTCCATCTTGAAGTTGGACTCAGCCATATCTTCTAAGAAAAAGACACTGACATTCTCATCCTCTTTTGGCCTACATTCCAAACATCAATCTGTTGATTCTCATCACTCAACAATAAGAAAAGGATTGACTATGGGTAAGGAGTTTTCTGAATCTTCAAATTTATTAGAGACGCCATCAGAATCTTCAATGAAACAAATGGTTGATGCAGAGTCACAATATAAGACCCCGATCATGTTGCCTATGAAACGTAAGTTATCTGACGTGAAGGATATAGGTGTATTGTCGTCTACTGGAAAGCGTCTAAATGCTGGGGATCAAGGGCTGCGATCACCTCTTTGTCCGACTCCAAATACAATCCGTAAAAGTAACCTTCAGAATGATGCTGGTGGTTTTTTCACTCCAAGTTCTGCCTTGAGAAATCAACAAGGGAGATACATAGGTGAGTATGTGGATGAAGGTCAATTAAACATCTCAAATCTTGGTCAAGTGACACCCTCTTTACAAGTATCAAGTGACCTGCAGCCCAACAATCAAGAGCGTTTAACATTAGACTCTCTAGTGGTTCAGTATTTGAAGCATCAGCATCGCCAATGCCCAGCTCCTATTACTACTCTTCCTCCTCTATCTCTTCTGCACCCTCATGTTTGTCCTGAACCAAAGCGATGCCTTGATGCACCATCAAATGTGACAGCTCGGCTTGCTACACGGGAATTCAAACATGTGTATGGTGGAGTGCATGGGAATCGTAGGGACCGGCAATTTGTTTATAGTAGGTTTAGGCCATGGCGGACATGTCGGGATGATGCTGGTGCCTTATTGACATGCATTACTTTTATTGGGGACTCATCTCGTATTGCTGTTGGGAACCACAATGGCGAGCTCAAAACATTTGACTCCAATGACAATAATGTGGTGGAGACCTTTGCATCTCATCAGTCTCCTTTGACACTTGTCCAGTCTTTTGTTTCGGGAGATAATCAACTGTTGCTTTCTTCAAGCTCCCAAGAAGTGAGGCTATGGGATGCATCAGCAGTATCGATGGGTCCTACCCATTCGTTTGATGGGTGCAAGGCTGCCAGGTTTAGCAATTTTGGCAATGTTTTTGCTGCCTTGTCATCAGAATCTACTCGACGGGAAATCCTCTTGTATGATATTCAAACTGCTCAATTAGACTCAAAGCTATCAGATACATTTGCAAGTTCAACAGGCAGGGGTCATGTCTATTCCTTGATACATTTTAGCCCTTCTGACTCAATGCTGCTTTGGAATGGTGTCTTGTGGGATAGGCGGGCCTCTGGGCCTGTTCATCGCTTTGATCAGTTCACAGACTATGGGGGTGGGGGCTTTCATCCTGCTGGAAATGAGGTATGCAGAATTTGAGTTCCTCTACTTTTTGATAGTAGGAAATGCATATGAAATTGATTCTTGATTTTAAAATTTTCGAGACGAGATTAGATGGGGAATGTGGAAATAGTAGCATTTTTCAACCTTCTCATTCATTGGAACTACATAAATGGCAATTTATGTTCAGATGGTTTTGCTTACAGGACAACTAATGCTCATTCATTAGATGGTGTCTGTGCCTAAGATATCTATAGAAATTAATATTTGTTAAATAAAAATATCAAATTTGTAATTGCTTTTATCTGCATGGTGGTATTCTAACCCACTTAATCCTTATCAAATATTGTTTTCACCAGGTTATTATAAACTCAGAAGTCTGGGATTTGCGTAAGTTTAGACTGTTACGAAGTGTGCCTTCATTAGATCAAACAGCAATAACATTTAATGGGCATGGTGATGTGATCTATGCAATACTAAGGCGGAATATTGAGGACGTAATGTCAGCAGTCCACACACGTCGAGTCAAGCATAGCCTTTTTTCAGCTTTCCGTACTGTGGATGCAGTCAATTATTCTGATATTGCCACTATTCCAGTGGATCGCTGTGTGCTTGATTTTGCAACTGAGCCAACCGACTCATTTGTCGGGTTGATCACAATGGATGATCAAGATGAGATGTTTGCATCTGCCAGGATCTATGAAATTGGCCGTAGGAGACCAACTGATGATGATTCTGATCCTGATGATGCTGAAAGCGAGGAGGAGGATGACGATGATGACGATGCTGATGTGGATCCTTTACTTGGCCCTGGACTCGGTGGGGACAGTGATAGTGATAGTGATAGTGATAGTGATAGTGATGATTTGAGTAATGATGAAGATGATGATAGTATAACGGATCTTGATGATGATGATGATGGGGATTTCGTTATGGATGATTTAGACTTTGATGGAGGATCTGGAATATTGGAGATTGTGACAGAAGGCGATGAGGATGATAGTCAAATACTTGATTCCTTGAGTAGTGACGACGAAGATTTTGGCAATGGCTTCGGTTACTAACAGTGTTTTGAATGGAAAGATTGGTTATATGGTGGTTTGGGGGGTTGTATTGTTTATTCCCCTATAATTATATTCAATTTAGGGTTATAGAATTTTCATTTTTTGCCCTCCCCCCTCAATTTTGTTGTGTTTTTTTCACAAATTACCCTGGGCATAAAACATTATCGTATATCTCAAGTGGCAGCAAATGTGTATAGCGCTTTGAAACTACAGTTTTCATAATTTAGAAAATAGCAACCTTGCAATTTTTTGAACCCGATTGGGCCTGTGAATTGAATTGAAATTGTAGAAAGGCTCTTGTGTGAGCGTGACTGTTCATTCTTGATACTCTTATGTAACCACGCAGCATATCTTTAAGAAGTACAAACATAGGTCAAGATGTTTAGGTCCATAAGGTCAAGTTATCTAACGAGATCTTGCCACCTACAGTAATATTTTTGCCATACATGAGCATATAACCCAGTTAAACACCCTATTAGCATCTAAATAAAAAAATATGATCTAGCAGTCTGATTTCCAGCCCACAGATAATGTGGTCTTGGATTTGCATGAACAAGATAGGAATATTTACAGTGAGCTGCATTTTGATTTTCATATAAAGACCTCTCAGAGTATATAATAGATTGTTTCTTGGAATTTTAAATAATTTTTAAATACAAGTAATATTGAAAAAGAAACATTAACTTCAAATACTCAACAAACTTTCACATATTTTCTTTAATGTTTCTTTTGCGACTGACTCTTATATTAAAGTCAGAGGAAGCAGTTTATTACCGAAATTGCACCTTTACCTATTATTATACTAGCATGATAAATTCATCAGCGCTTTTTTAAACTAAGGATCAAGATTAAACTAAGGATCAAGATTAAGTTCTTTCAAGTTCAATTGTAGGTACTACTAAGTGTCTTTATTCTATATTTTTTGGGACCTTTAAACGAGTAGCTTAAATATTTCATATTATGTCTATTTTTCATATTATCTCTCTAGTAGTGGATACTATTGTCAGTGTTTTTCCTGTCAAACTGAATCTCGTTATTTTCTCAATGACATCATGACATTATGTCAACTTCATGACATCAAAATTTAACCCCATCTTTTCCTGCATAAACCACGTTAAACTAAAACCATGTCCCTTACCACCTAATAAAAAAAAAACAGTATCCCTTACCACAGCACTACTTAAAAGAAATTGAAAGTATATGCTTGCTAAATTAAGTTCAACAAAGGGAAAATAATTATTTTGCTGTGTAATCTACATCATCGCTTTAAAACCCACAAATACAAAATCCAAGTTTCATATTGAAGAAAATTGCATAGCCACTTCTCAGTGCATTTAGTCAAGGGGCTAGCCTTGAAGGGTCACGTGGGAACATAGATGTCTTGCGTATATTATTGAGGGCACAGAAGAGCATCACCACGCGTTCTAGTCCCACTCCAAATCCTCCGTGTGGGGGTGCACCGTATCTGAAAGTGATCAACCATGCAGATTTTAAGTCTTTCATCACACAAAAGGCAAGCCAGAAAG
Organism: Mimosa pudica; assembly: GCA_029929735.1. NCBI lineage: Eukaryota > Viridiplantae > Streptophyta > Magnoliopsida > Fabales > Fabaceae > Mimosa > Mimosa pudica. The sequence goes on from JAKELP010000007.1 coordinate 5,073,449, forward strand.
TACAAGAGTCTAAAGTACTTCTTAAATCAGCACTAACACTAAGATAAGGAATGGTCATAACATGTTTGAGGGGGATTAGTAAGAGCATATGATGATGAATAATACCTGAAAGAATCAATGTACGTAGAAATTGTCGAGACGTCGATTCCACATGCCGCTGCACGTTGTTCCAAGAAATCTGGCTTATGGACACGCTGAGCTCCTGAAATGATTTCCTCACCTAAGACAAGTCAAAACACAGGCAGCTCAAGTTAATTAGTAATCACCCGAAAGCAAGCTTCTAAGAAGTAATATGCAGACTGTGAGAACTTTCATGAGTGAAACCAACTGTCATACCAAGACCACATTACAAGTAACTCAGCTTACCTCGAATAAAGACATCGAATGAGTTACTGTATGCCGGATTGTCAGGGCAAGGCATTGTATAGAATGGCCTCACAGCGAGTGGGTAGCGATAGAGGATGAAGAACTCAGTGCCATACCTAGTAAGAGAATTACAGGTTGCTCAGTAGTTTTAAGATAAAATGAAAACAAAAATCAAATAAAACATTAGATAAAAGAGCCCGAATAGAGAGGGAAAGTCAAAATAGAATTACTTCTCTAAAACTAATTGGCCAAGATTCCTCTCAGATTCTGTGTTCAAATCGCCAAGAGGGTCAACTTCTACACCAGCATCCTGCAAGATACAGCGTGTAAGTTACTGATCACAATGCATGCATACTGTAAATTCACCCCTCTTTGTAGTTGTCAATTGTCACTACATTAACATTCACAACATCCAAAAAACTGACCCAGTACTAGGTAATTAAATATAGCACAATGTACAAGATACACAGAGTAAACTGCAAATAAACTGACCAGTGTGGACATAAATAAATCTGAGTTAACAAGGCAAGGAGAACTTCATAATTGCTACCAGCTTATGATGTTCTCTCTGACCAAGCATGGTCTTAAAATACTAGTGCTATCTAAATCTTTTGTAAATCTATGCGAAAGGAGGGCTCTACGAAATTTCCAAGGGTTGAGCAAACCTCGTTTATAACATCACATTTTCTATACAGTCAGTAACGTCTACTAGATTTAAAGCTTACCTTGAGCATCTGAACCCCTTCTTCAAATGTAAGCCGCAGAGTCTGTCGTAAATACTGCACATTCACAAGACTGTATTCAGATCAAAGATAATGGCATCCTTTAACTGATCTACTTACTAGTATTATACTGTAATAACTTACATAGACAACATAATAAATTACAAAATCATGTTACATATTAACAATAATTACCTTTAAAGGTTCAAATGGAAATTGACTTCGCACAGCTTCCAATTCCTTCTGACACTTATAATTTAAACCATCGAAGATTGCCACAAAAAGCCTATCAACTACATCCATAACCTGACCGAGAAATGGTATATTAGAGTATTAGAATGTAACTCTTACTAGTATCGTATATAATTGTCTAATCCATTCCTTCAAGCCAAACTTACCTCAAAATAATGCTTCTTAATCTCCATCTCCACATCAAGACCTGTAAACTCGCACAGATGTCTATGAGTGGAGGAATCTTCCGCTCTAAAAACAGGACCAATCTCAAAAACACGGTTAAAATCACCACAAATTGCCATTTGCTTGTGCAGCTGAGGAGATTGGGCAAGGCAAGCAGGTTTCCCTCCCTTATATTCCAGTCTAAAGACAGCAGCACCTCCTTCACTAGACCCAGCAATCAGTTTTGGTGTTTCAATTTTAATAAAGCCTTCAGATGCTAAGAATTGCATGAATATCTGAGCAGGCATACATTTACGAGAAAAGAAAATCAGTTTGCATCATATAAATTACATGAAAAACATTCTAAAAGATATCTTAATCTATTTCTCTTGCAATAAACATTTTCAAAGAAATTGACAAATGACAGCTGAGATTATGTTTAGAATAAATTAAATATATAAACGAATGATTCATGATAACACTCAATGATAATATGCCTTACCATTTCAACTTGAAATTTAATGCGGAAAATTGCTTGATTGGCCGGTGTCCGAAGGTCAAGAACCCTATTGTTTAGACGTGTATCCTGATTGACACGAGCAAGTTTATCACCAGCCTGCACTCACCAAAGCATCTAATCAACATACATAAAATAAGGAAAACATTGATACAGTTGATCTGGAACCAATAGAATTTGAAATGACAGCAAGCAGAATCTCAAAAATATCATGGTAAGACAATAAACAGCCTCACATTGCACAACCAAACAGTCCAAAACATACGCAAGCATCAAAGCATTGTACCTGCTCAGCTTCCACGACTTCAGCTTCACTCCGAGCAGCATCCTCAAGATTAATAGGTAAAGTTGGTACAGCCCTGTCCACACAATACAACTTCCTCACTTGAATTTCCACCTGAAAGGTCACAAAAATCAACCCACCATTACAGACAATAACATCACCAAAAAAATACATTTTCCCCAAATAAACCAGCAGACACCAAAGATAAATACTCCATCCATCCAGTCCTAAGAAATCTAAACAAATCACTTATAAATTAATTTGTCCGAAATTTTTCTCTAAACTACTCCCTCCCTTCCTAAATTTAAGATCTCTTTCAAACTTCAATTTGTTCTTACATATATAAGATAACTTCTAATTTTCCCAACATTTTCCCAAATTAACCCTACTAATATTGTTTATCTATGAAGGTACAGGATAAATTGGTAATATTATGTGTTAATATAACTTAACTAGCATCCTTAATCTAATCAAATTAGGGAAAATAATGTTATATCTAGAAACTGAGATTATTTAACAATGAGCTATAACATATAATGAGCTAACAACACACATCACATATTTAGCTTCAGGGAGTACAAGAAAGGCATTATTATTAAAAGACATGTGGATTTGCAATACCTGCTGTGAAGCACCTTTGATAGGAGCCTCAGGAAGAGAAACAACACCTTCCACGTCAACAAAAGATTCCCTACTCAATGAAGTGGCAAACTTGACCATGTGAGGGCTCACTTGCTCAGCCTGGACCTGGACCAAACACTGAACAGTGAATCCCCTCTCTCTCACCACCAAAAAAGCCATCTTTTTTCCCACCGCACGGATCGCCTGAGCCCTCCCACGAATCAAAACCCTCTCATTCTCCAACGAACCGTTCAGATCTTCCACTTTTGTCCACGCTGAGGTGTTCGCCACCGCACTGGATTGGATCTCCACGAGCGGCACGTCGCCGTAGTTGCCGGCGAGAGGGTCGTCGCCGGTGACGGAGAGAGATGACGTGGCGGCGGCTAGGGCTGTTTCCTGGCGGCGCCGGAGCTTCTCTTGCTTTGCTGCCTCCTTTTTGGCCGCCTTTTTGCTTATGGATTTGCTTTCTTCGTCCGCTTGTTGTTCTGACGGCGGCGCCGCCGGAGGAGGCTCTGAAGAAGACATTTTTGTTTTCCGGCGAGAGGGAAATTGAGGAATGAAAGATTGTGTTATCTTTTGTGGGTTTAATTTAATTTAATAATATTAATATTAATAGAGAAGGAAGAGAACAGTTGTTTGGTTGTTGTAACTTGGATTTGCGAATACTTATACTAGGGTTGTTTCTTTTTTTGAAGACGTGGTGCGGTACGCGGGTTTGGGATTTTGGGTCATTCTTGTACTATGGTTTTTTGGTACTAGGTTTTAACTTGGGATGTTTGAGACTTGGGAGCCAAGAAATGCTTTTTTTATAAAATCAAGTGATTACAGTGTAAAACGGGCCAAGATAATGTTTTTCATAATTAGCAATCCATCAAGATCTTTTATGTATCTCATTATTATTAACAAGTATCTGGGTAACCAATTACTCCCTCCCATCCTAATACTAGCATAACTTTTTTATAAAACCAGGTGATTACAGTGAAAAACAGACCACAATGTTTTTCATAACTAGCAATCAATCAAAATTTTTTATGTATCTTATTTATTTCAAGCATCTGGGTGATCAATTATTTAATTTTAAAGTTTGTGATTTTTCCTCCCAACACTAATATATTGTAAAAATAAGGTTTATTCATCTGGAATGTTCATTTATTTTCTACTCCACCATCTCTTATTACTTCATCATTATTCATGTACTAATATGCCTGCGGGTATTATGATAAAAAAAACTACTCGTATTAACTTTGTCTATAAGTATTCACCTTAATTATCGAAACATCACTGCTACATGGTATATATACGTTATTTCCACATTCTTCTCTCTTTGTCTTGTTTGTTTATCATAGTGGGAATTGTGAAAATAAAATGTTATTTCCTATTTGATTTGTATTACTAGAATATTTGCAATATCTTAGTATCTTAGTCATGATTATCAATTAAGGTGTTAGGAAATACTTTTAATGGAAGAATATTAAGTATTAGTAAATAACTATAGGAAAAGAATATTTTCTCTTAGAAAACTTTTGTGTTATAGTAACTTATAAATATGAATCTCGTCAAAAATTTTTATAAGGCTATTCGATCGTCTTGGTTTCTACAATTACTATTAATTAAGGATCATCAATATGGATGATTTAAGGAAATGTTAGTGTTAAGAAAGGTTAAAAAGATAGCTTATATTTCTGTATAAAAAAAAAGATAGCTTATATTTAGGGTCAATCTTCACATAATTCGTATATTTAGTAATGGAGTACGTAACAAGAAGTAGAGATATATGGTATGCTTATCAAGATTAACTTACCAATTAGATACTACATGATATGGATTATGGAGGTATATTATTTTTCATTATGAATCCCAATGATAGATCTACATTGAGGATAGTGCTACTTCCAGCCCTTAATACATGATTCCACCAATTAATTTGACAATTCTGAATAATTGCATTGATTTATGAAGATTTTAATGGACCTCCCGTGAACGCACGGGGACTGGCCTTGATAAAAAATTAAAAATTAAACTGATGAATTGTTTTTTTATTAATTAATATACATTATATTGAATGACCATATAAATAATCATTTACATTGTTGGTTGTTGACTGGTTTTGATTTTTGATTGTCAAGCAAAATTTTCATGGGTGGAGTAGTGAGTATAACACATGATATCGTATCTTGTTCCCTTCTCCTATTGCATTTTAATATGAATGGAGTGAAAAATATTGAATCTTACACTCGTGCAATGCAACATAGCAGCAATAACATAACGAATCTAAATTTTGTTTTTACCATAATATGGAAAGGAAAACTCAATACTCTTTATAGCTATTGATTTGTTTTAAGATGAAAGAAGCTATATAGATCACCTACAAGTGTGTGTGTGTGTTTCATTAGTCTTGACTGAATGAAATGTCTTAAGTCTAGACATCGATATGTCATTCTACCAACTGGCCAATAAAGACTAAATACAAGGGTTAGGTGCAATAAGGCAAACATGTGAAAGTTTGAGTAGAATTGTTGGACAATGAAATTGGTGAGCTTGTCGAGCATGTCGAGTCTTAATAAGTCCCATGTTTAAGGGTTCATTCGAGATGTGGGGGTTCTCATTGGTTTGAGTCTTTGAGATGTTGTTGGGATTTTGATGCTAGGTACATGTTAATAAAAATTGATTGCTTTAAGGTTGTTGAATGCTTTGAAAAACGTTCAATAGATAGAGAGAATAACTTTGACCTGATTGACCAGGCGCAATTGTCTAATTTTACTTTGAGAACAACCCTGTTATTCGGTGAGTACGCTCCATTTACCAGTTTGAGGCACGAAATGGTTATAAGAGTTGGTTACCTTTTTTTGATAAAAAATTATAAGAGTTGGTTACCACCATAGTTAAATTGGGCATTTGCCTAGTTGTTCAAATATTGGAAGTGCCTAACGAGGAAGGGAAATTGCACGTTATTTGGTGTAGAAGGGGATTAAGAGACTACCCGATAGCTCAGCTATAAAGGCTCTGGCGATTGGCATGGTGAATTTTATTGAGGTTCTTGGGTCAATAACTATTATGGCAGTGCATGAGAAGCTATGGGGCCTTGCATTTAGGCAATAGCTCTGAGCATTTGTAATAAAAAAGCTTCGGCGGTGTGATCCTTCAAAATGGGTCATGTTGAGTACCTCTAATCTAAATTATTACTAAATTGTACAAACTCATGTTGCGAATAAAAAATTTAGTTGATTTCTTTTAGAAATGACTAAGAAAATTGGTTATCTATAAATAAATTTGGTTGATTTTCTATTTAAAAAATGATTAAATCTTATATTAAAATAGAGAATACTAGTCGGTACTCACACTCCATATTATAAAGTTGAATTAACCTTGTTAGGAGTGTAAAAAAACTAGGGTAAAGGGTCAAATCTAGCACTGAACTATTGGCCAAAGTACAGCCACATAAAAATGAATTTCTGGCTCAAAACTAGCACTGATCAAGTACAAATTGGATCAGATGTAGCAAAACCGTCAATTTTGACGGGTTTGACCGTTTAGTTTAACTGCATCACCTGCCACATCACCCGATTAGTACAAGTCACCTGCCACGTCACTGCATCATCAGCATCTTTGCCACATCAATGCCCACTGTAACATACTGTTACTAATTCCCTAATTAACCTGTGACATCTCTTTTAGTTCAATAATATCTTTACTAACTATGATAGAAAAAGGAATTTCAATAATATCAATATCTCTATCATAGTTAGAGAAAGAATATCCTAATGATTAAAATATTATCCATGATAGAAAAGAATAAACTAATACAACACAGCTGCTATCATGGATAATTTATTGCTAACCATGTTAGAAAGGATTTGTCTAACATGGTTAATAAACAAAACTAGTTGATATTAAACAATAAGTAAATATATATACATGCGGAAGCAGATGCAGGCCTATACAAATTGGCAATATACCATTCCAATAAACTATATAACTTCTACCTAATTCCCTTTCCTAATGCTCGCATCTGTGCATGAATACCTGCAAAAATGTCAGTAATCGTGGGATGAGACAATTTGTCCCAGTAATCACCGCTTAACTCACTATAACAATGAAATGTGCGGTAGTGAGGGCGTCTAAAGGGTACCACAGTTTTAAAATCAATAATATATATATATATATATATATATATATATATATATATATATATATATATTTCACATTTTCTTTCATCCATCACTTAAATCCTTCTGTCACGTCTCAATCAACTCAAATTCATCATCTCTACTCCTCATGTATCACTCAACATCCCTCAGTCAATTCCACATTAACTAAATTTCATCTTCCCATACATCAATCAAATCATACTACCACCACAGCTCTCACACTCGCTTATAGATGCATTGTGCCATCACGATGTATTCATGCATCTAATCTTCACTATATGATTTGACACTGTGCCTCTCTCTACAAGGAGGAGGCAAATTTCCCTCTCTGGCAATCCCCAGAGAGGGAACCCCAATTCTGTTTTCCATTGCAAAATGGGAACGGTTGGGCTCTCAAATGCCTTAACAACCGTAGGGGCGGTTGGGCTCTAAAATGCCTTAACAACCGTAGGTCACTTCTCTCAATAAGTTGACCTATGATCCCCGATCCAATCAATCCGAAAAGGATCAGTACAAATATCTGTCGATTGGCCAATCGACAGTTATCATCGCGCGATGGTACAAATATAAATCAGTGTCATGCAATGCTCACAATATCCATGTCCAACAATTTCAATCTCATCATCAATATCCCTAACAGAATAATATATGAACCCCTCACATCATACCCAAAATAAAACCAATCCAAAACAACCATCCACACCAGCCAGGATTATACATATAATGTTTCAAATTTCTTTTATATGAAAATAATCGTGTTTGAAAGGCACCCGATAGCCTGTTTTGTATAAAAAATAACCTTTCAAAGATTATATATATATATATGAGGGTGAGAAAGGATTTTAACAATCCCCAACTAACGTCAACCTCAATGTTATAGCAAGGTTAAGTGTGATTACCTGTCGCCGTTTAGCACTCCACTATCGTTTCTTACAGTTTTCCTTGTGGATTCTCTTCCAAGTATCATCACCACTATTTAAACCTATATGAATATAATACAAATTGCTAAATTAATATCATTTCCACTTTATAATACTTAACGTCTCTCTCGTCTCTGCATTACTACCCATTACCCCCTTTTCTTACTTCAAATCGTTTAACCAATTCAAATCATAAGTTCCCTAAGTTGCACAACATCAATTCCATTCAGAAGAAACCACATTATTCAAATAAAGATTCACCATTGATCTTCTATTTTCAAAAGAAGTGCTCAAACATTAAGAAAAAGAAAAATTAGCATTTCCTCATGTTCAGAACAAATCTCTATAACTTCCAAAATATCATGTACATCATTTAGTTACATTAAAACAATAGTTAACTTAGTTACAACATGCATAAATAATAATTTAGGCATTCCCCAAGCCACAAAGCTCAGCCCTAAAAGAAAGAAGAGAATAAAACATGAGATTTCTTACACATGTATATAAAACACCTAAATCACCTTTTATGTCATTTTCATTTCAAAAGTCCTTCAGCCAACATAGTAAAACAAGACATGCCACTATAATGCAACATACAAGCATTTACACAACTTCCACAATCTTCCAAGAACATTATATACATATCCTTGCACACTGTTTTAAAATCAGAAACCAATGCAGCATATGTGAAAATCTGTGAAACAACCATAATCAACAAGTAAATCAAAACTCACGCTGCACATAAGTCAAACATAAAATAAATCTATAAACCTTTATCATATTTCCTCCCATTTAATGATTAACAAAGAACAATTCCATAAGGAAAGCAGCTTAAACAAAACAAGATGCATTCATAATAGTCAAGTAGTAAATTAAAGTCAGCATCAAAATCAAAAGAAATTATACTATCATATGAATATTCTAAATCAAAACCAAACAGAGAGAAAGAGGACACCATTAAGCGCATCATATATACTTTAAGTACGATTTAAACCATCTCTTTATTACCATTTGATTCATAATCATCCAATACTCAAAAGACTCCACTTATATTTCAAATATTATCAAAACATACTTCAACATTTCCTGTAACTTATGGCTATGAATTTAAAATTCATATACCAACCAAAACAATGCCAGCAACAAAGAAAACAATGCTCTTCAGCCCAAAACGTAATCATTCAACAACTGTACATGCATATACACAAAACTAACTTTACATTCTTCATACAAACATCACATAACTAAATTAACACATGTCATCAAAATATACGTCCACCCATTTATAACAGGTTCCCAATCAATTGAAACACATAAGTTATAAACAAGCTTCACATGATAATTTCAAAAAGAATCATACTCTTCCTTAGTATTTAGCAAATCAATGAATTCGAACATCCAATGTGAATTAAACCTTCAAGAACCAATTTTAACAACTCCCAAGTTTGACAAGCAACTTGGAATAACATACAAAATCAATAATTATTTCTCATCACTTGGACATTCACCTGAAAGCTTGTAAAACAATCACAATCTTAAACTCAATATTTCTCTAGATTTCTAAACCACCAAGCAATGTACAATCAGTTCAAAGGAAGAAGGCAGAATATAAAATCTATACAAATAACAAAACCTAACCAAATCAAATCTTGAAGTAAGACTCTAATCTTCTCCAATATAATGAAAATTGGAACTTTATCTTCATTCAAATAAATTTAAGCTCTTTAAAATCTGACCCAAATAAATCCCAACTCTCAAATCTCGCCTAATCACGGAGAAGAAGGGTAAAAACAGAAAGAAAGGCTCACCAAGCTTCAGATCTCCTCTTTTAAGCATCATTGGAGCCTTCTTTCGCCGGAAACGCCGCTGGAAAACGCCACTAAAGTGGCTGGCCGAGATTTAATAAGCAAAAAGGAGTGAAAAGAATAAGAAAACGAAGTGGAAGGGATAATGGCTTGAAGAACAAAAGAAATATTACTACCCACCTCTCACCACCGTCGGCCGTCGGAGAGGACGAAGAACTCATCGGAAAATGCTTCAGCCGTAGTCAAAATCACAGAAGAAGGAGGAGGGAGGTGGAATCGCGAGAAGAAAGGAGAAGGTGGGAGAACCCACGGTGGCTTCAACCTTTGCCGTCGGTCGCCGGAGGAGAAGACACGGAGGAGAGTGAAGGATGGGAGAAGGGTCGAAGATGTTTGGGAAGGAGGAGGGTCGGCGGACGGGTCTTGAGGGGACGGAGGGGTTCGAATGAAGAAGGAGAAGGAAGGAGTTGAGTGTTTATATACATATATGTGTGAAAATTACCTTTAAGTACCCTATCATTCATTCTGAATTATATTTTTAGCCCAAAAGTTCGTATATATTACCATATCTCTTTCTTTTCATCCTAACATGATCTAGATTCTAATTTACTTTGCATGAAAGTTTCTATCCCCAATTAATTCTTTTAACTATATTTATTTAATTTCCAAACTAACTAAAATTTAATATTCCTAAATTCCCCAAAATATCCTAAAATTCTCCTTAAAACTTTAGATTTTCTAAACGACACCAATTAATTTCATATTATTCTTAATTTAAAAAGTTAGGATGTTACACCCACCAAACAAGAAAAAATACTAAAATAACAAAATACTCCTCACTATTCACCATCTTCCTCCCAACTCCATCCTAATCATCATCCTCAAACAACCCAAACTCTGAACTTTCTCCATTCTAAATAATTCATTGAATCCCAAAAATATCATGGCCACTTTTAATTCCACAAATTCTAGGAAATGATTATTTGAGCAAAATCATGACCTTACATTTCAAACACATATAACATATATAGTACGTTGATAAATGAGAATTGATTATTTGGTAGTGGTGGTAAGAGATGAGGTGGAGGCCGTTGTGGGCGGAATAGAGGGGGTGGTCGGAGCCATCGTCGGGGTGATAATGGCGACGAGGATGGCGCCTGTAACATCCTAAAAATTTAATACAGGATTAAAGAGTATTTTGGAAATGATAAATGGAGAAATTAGGAATTTTGGGAATTTTTGGGAATTTTTGGAGATTTTTGAGAATATTTTAGAAACATTAAAGTAATTAATGTGTATATAATTAATTAAGAAATGAAGAGTTTGAAATATGAGGGAATGGTAAAGTTAAAAATATTTTGAAGATTCAAAAGATTGGAGACTGGTTTGAGTGGTTTTAAGTTAAAAAGTGTACACTATGGCAAGATTGAGCTATAAAGCATCATAAACCACCTTATTTCTCCCTAACCAAACGCGCCTTCCTCCTTCCTTCCTCAAACAAAAACCCGACGGACCCCCATTTCTTCATCTTCTTCGTTTTTCTCCTTCCCTTCCACTCGAACCCTAACCCTTCGGCCCGCTGATTCCGGCGACGGCGACGGCGCGACGGCACGGTGGCGCGGCCTCTCCTTCACAAGTCTCTATTCGCATTCTCCCTCCCCCAACCGAGCCCCAAGTCTGTCTCACAAGCTTTTCTGTTTTCGCCTCCGTTTTCCTTTCGTTTTCCGGCGGTTTGGGCATCGGACGACGGCAAGGAATGGTGAGACTTGTGTTATGTTGTCCTTCAAGTTAGTTTCATGTTTCCAACTCCATTCTCATTTTCTTTTGTCTTGTTCTTTTCATTTCCTTTGCTGATTTGTTCTGGCCGCCACTTCAGTGGCACTTTTCCGGCGGCGGTGTGGTGGTCACCACCGGCAAGCTCGATTGCAACTCAGGTGAGGAGTTTCCCCTTTGTTCTACCCGTCGTTCATATGATTTTTGGGCGAGATTGAGTGATGTCGAACTGATTATGGGGTTTGGGTTGTCTTATAGCTAATAATCTGAAACTTAAGCCTTATTCTCATTGTTTTGAATGTGAAATTGAGTCTTGGTTGAAGTTGGAGTAGTTTAGGTGAAACCCAAATTTTGGGGTGCTTAAGGTTGATGAGGTTCATGATTAATATATGTATCTATACTTATATTGGCTTGTTTGGGCATGTATGTATGTGGTTGTTGTAAATCTTTGTGCTTTTTATGTTTTGACCGATTTGGTGCTTAAGGATAGGAATTACAAATTGTGAACTTTTTGGATTTTTGAGGCTTCTAAAAATCTGGCATGGCATGGTGTTTTTCTTGGTTTCCACATTATTTTTGAACCCTCCTAAGACATTATAATGATTTGTTTGGTTGGAAAAATGTTTGGGAATGTGCTTTGACATTTTAAAGTGGGTTTTCTCTAGGGTTTGTAGGGAAATCCGAAATGCTTGAGGAGATTTAGGGATTTGGTTATTTCATTGAGCTTACTATTGCTTGATCATGGTTTTGAATGCTTGGTGTCTATGTAATTAATTGCTTAAAACAAAAGTTTGTACAACAAAGTTTTGAATATTGTATGGATTGATGATGAAATCTGGAAGTCAAGGTTGATGTTGCGTTTTGGTGTTTTCATTATGTTTGATGATGATAGAAAATTGTTTTTGAGGTTTGTTTTTTTTAAGGTCTTAGCTTAATTAAAGTTTAGACCTAGCAAAGTTTGGGGAACCTTAAGTTTTTACCTTAATGTTTGGAATGGTTGTAGCAAAAAGGGAGTGTAATGTTTCCAAAATGTCTAGTGTTGATTTTAAATAAATTCCAAACTCTAAATTCACTGAATCATTGCTAAGGGGAATATTTGACTTAGTAAGATTTCAAGAATTTTTGGGAATTCTGGGTTGTGCAGTAACTTTGTGATAGTTTGTTCTTATGGGCTATGGATCAATGATGCAAATTATGTGCTTACTTTTTGACTTTGGGAGATAGATGTTGTGATTGATCTTCCTTTCTCTTTCGCCTTTGTCAGTATTGATTTTTGCTGGTTGTTAAACTTTCAGTTGGCTTGAACTACTTCTTGGCTTTAGGATGCACCAAATTTCTATTTAGGCATGACAATAGACATGGTTATAATTAGTGTGGGATAGACTTGTTAATAAAATGCTGACTTATGGTCAATTTTCTTGAAGTTGTATTATTTCATTTGGATATGCGTTGGTGAGAAATCGTTGAGTTCTCTGTTATTGATCACATTGTTCTGTGAATGTGCATGTAGTTATGATTTGACTTTATTGTTGTAAATATCGGATTATTCTTTGTGAATTTTGAAGTTGTGAGTAAGTTGTTAATGTTTAAATTAGCAAATTTGAATTTTGAATGATTGTATAAAATAGTCGAATTAAGAATGGGGATTTGGGTAGTAATATGGAATATGAGAGAGACGTTAAAATGTTATAAAGTGAAAATGATATTAATTTATCATTTTATATCCTATCCTTATAGGAGGAACTAAGAGAAAGTATTTGGAGAAAATCTACGAGAAATGGTAAGGAAGAACGACAGAGTGCTAAGGGCGACAGGTAATCACTCTTAACCTTACTATAACATTGAGGGTGATGTTAGCTAGGATTTTCTAAAATCCTTTCTCACCCTCTCTATATATATATATTATCTTTGAAAGGTTATTTTTTATACAAAACAGGCTATCGGGTGCCTTTCAAACACGATTATTTTCATATAAAGAAATTTGAAACACTACATATATATTACTCTGGCTGTGGTTGGTATTGATCTGGAATGATTGTGGAAGGTATATAGATAGTGTAGTGTTAGACAGTGACTTGAGAAATTATGGAAATAGAAAAGAGTGATAGATGTTGAGTTTGAGATTATGGTGAGCTATGTTGTAGAAAACATGAAATGTGAGATTGAAATATTGAATGAGGTTGTAGTTGATGGAATATAGAATAGAGATTGTTAGTATTGCATGACACTGATTATTAGTACCGTCGGCCGATGTAACCTATCGATCTGCGCAATCGATAGGTTAATTGTACAGGTTCCTCGGATTTTAAAGGAACCAGGGACGTTTTCACTTTTTATAGTGCTCCCTTTTCAGGGACGTTTTCACTATTTAAAGTGCTCCCTTTTTATGCTTTCAGATTTGAGACTGGGCACAGTGTCAATCACGTTTATTTTCATCTGTTGAGTTGAATTGGATTTGACTGAGAGATTTGAGTGATATGTGGGAAATAGAGGTGATGAATTCGAATGGTTATAGAAGGAGGGACTTGAATGATGAATGACAGACTTGATATATATATAGTATTGGTTTTAAATGTGGCACCCTTTAGACGCCCTCGCTACCGCACATCTCACTGTTATAGTGAGTTAAGGGGTGATTACTGGGACAAATTGTCTCATCCCACGATTACTGACATTTTTGCAGGTATGCATGCACTGATGCAAGCAGCAGGAAAGGGAATTAGGTAGTAGAAGCTATATAGGCTATTTGAATTGTATATTGCCAATTTGTATAGGCCTGCATTCGTTTCCGCATGTATATAAATCTATTTATTTTTAATATCAGTTAGTTTTGTTTATTAACCATGTTAGACAAATCCTTTCTAACATGGTTATCAATAAATTATCCATGATAGCAGATGTGTTGTATTAGTTTATTCTTTTCTATCATGGATAGTAAATAAAAAGAGATTAATGAATTAAAATAGATAATATTGGTTAATTAGGGATTTAGTAACAGATTGTTACAGCGCCGACGCGGACGCGGACGATGAGGTCGAAGAAGTTGGTGATGTGGGCGTGGGTCAGAGGTCTGATCAGAAGGTAGATCTGGTGCTCGAGGTGGAGGAGGGCGGCGCCGGCAACAATGACTGGGTGTACATGTTTGAGATGGATGAGGTAGTGTATGACACCTGCATATCTGTTCTTCATTGACGCGTCTTACTTCATTGGAGGGGAGAGAGAGAGAGAAGGAGAGGGAATAGGAAGTTTGATTTGGTGAATGGTAGTTGTGGGTGGGTGATGGTGTTGCGCAAAGTGAAGGTGGCTTTGGAGGAAGAAGATGATGACATGGCAAAGAGGGAATGATGTGGAAGCTAACCTGGCCTAATAAGGTGATGTGGCAGATGATCTGGTATAATCAAGTCAAACTTAATGGTCAAACCCGTTAAAATTAACGATTTTGTTATATTTGACCCACTTTGTACTTGATCAGTGCTAGTTTTGAGCCGCGAAATTCATTTTTATGTGGGGTGTACTTTGGTCAATAGTTCAGTGCTAAATTTTACCTTTTACCCAAAAACTAAATAAATTACTTCTTTCTTAGACTAAGATATATCAATGACTCTAGAAACATGTTACATAACATCTATGAAAATTTATGTCTATAGTTAGAATATAAGGAGATAAATTTATTCAAACAAAAATGGTTTATATAAAAGAATGATAATACATACTCCTGATTTTAAATTCAAGACCCATTTAATTTTTTTTGTGAAAGTATAAGACCTCTTTAATTTTTTAGTGCAAGCTAACAAAGCAAATAGTATGATCTTTTTTTTATTGGAAAATAGTAAGATCATTAATCATAACATATGTTACATATAATAAAACAATATAGAGTAGTTTATTAGTAGAACAAATTAATTTGTACCCATCGTCCGTGGGTTCAATGGCGAAGAGATCAAACAATGAGCGTCGGGTTGACATAACGAGTTCGATCCTGGGAGTGACACTAGTGTGGTGTCTCCATTGCGGCTCTTGGGGAGACATCTTCGTAGCTTAGTGAAGCTAAGAGTAACCTACCTGTATGGGCTTGCTGGTTGTCATACCTAGACTTTCTACAATATGCTAAAAGATTTAATTGAATTATAACCACTTGAATAACTCATTTTAAGAAAGCATGTGTATGAAAATAAGAATGAATTAAAACTTTTGTTTAAAAAAGGATTTTCAACAAGCATTTCATCTAAAAGGAACTTTAAACATATCAAGTGGGTATGAGACAAGTGGTTATAAAACAATTAAAAGAAAACATATACTAATTGCTAAGGTTACTTAATTACCCCTATAATAACTTGATGGTATGTCTAAGTTTAAGTCTAGTTATAACATAGGTTTAATAAGATAATAGTGGAAAAGCAGCAATATTTTCTACTTAAGGTAAAGATATAATGTTTCTTTACCTATATACAAAATACTACTGATGTATCTTTAAAATAAATTAAGTTACCCTAATTCTACCCTACTTAAAAAAAATTGGGGAAACTTTTAAAAACATAAGTTTGTAGAATATAACTTCAAGTACAAAAGTCAAAGAGTCATCAAAATATGCTCGACCAAGTACCTGAAACCAAAAAGTACATTGTAGTTTACTTCTATATAGACATTAATAATTTTCAATATAAAAATATAGTTATGATAATATCCTCCTCTTTACAATACCAAGGCCCTCCAAAGTCTGAGTAAGGAAAGGAGGCAAAAAAATGGTGTGCATTACTTGCCACCGTCGCAATATCTGATCAAAGAAAAGAATGGGGAGCGTCCCGAGGATATCAAATCTAAATGGCCGCCCATATAAGTAATTCAAAGCTATCTGTGTATGATTTTCTACTACGACGCGAGCTCTCAAAAGTCTTAATGGGGAAAAGAAGCGAAAAATAGTGTGCACCACTTGACACCATCACAAGAGCTGGTAAAACAAAAGATTTTGCAATGATACCAAATGTAAACCAACTAATCAATCTACCTTTCTAACCTGCCCATTTGGGCCACCATCACAGAATGGGCTCTAATCAATCTCACTATGGCCCAATCACATTTTTTTTGTAAAGATTAGTGCACATCACTGATCAGTCATTAAACATATTCCAATGCAAAATCTTATTTTTTTTTATCAAATGTAAAATCTTATTTGAATACATGTAAATATTCATATGGTACGCAACAATATCTTTACAAGCAGTTATAAACTTATAATGTTCTAATCTAATCAATATCTAGTCTAAAAAATAAAAACCATTTCTACCCCACCCTACCTTTCTAACCCTGCCCATTTGGGCCACCATCACATGATAGGCTCTAATCAATCTCACTATAGCCAATAGTAAATCAAAATCACAGTTTTTTTGTAAAGATTAGCACACATCACCAATCAGTCATTAAACATATTCCAATCCAATGCAAAAACTTATTTGAATATATGGTACGCAATAGTATCTTTCTAGGCAGTTATAAACTTATAATGCTCTAATCAATATTTCGCCTAAAAATCATTTCTATCCCCCTCTACCTTTCTAACTCGGCCCACCATTACAGGATGCACTCTAATCAATATCACGTTTTGTTCGATGAATACTTTTTGTTCGATGAGTCAGATCCAAAAAGATCTGAGTCGCGTTGCCTACTATGTAGCCACTGAGTCCGATTGAGACTAATATGAAAGCTGAGGCCAAAATTTTCTAACCTGTTGTCACCGGGTGGGGATCTCCATACCCAATAGTAGCTAGTGTGACAAAACCCCAGTATGAGAAAGATCCATACTTGCTCCAAATGTCGGTGGATGTCGGAGACTCGAACCATATGGAATCCTTATGTTCTTTACAAAGAACATACATACCGTTGGCCGCAAAATGCACAATATATATCGCAACCTAAAAAATGTTCAATTTTTAAAGTGGTTAATTAATTTAAAATAAACAAATATACTCCTTCCATTAAAGGGCAACAAAGTTTGTCTAATATATGTAGTGGAGATTCGCTTTGATACTAAAATACGTTTAATATACTAGAACGTTGATACCATTTTTTGAGTTGGAGTAGAACTTAGGTACTATAGTTAAATGAATTTATAATTGTATGATATCAAAGTTTAACATAAATATATTAGAAGTAGTAGTTATAATTTTTCATTTTAAGGAGTTTATTAATGTTTTATTTTAAAATAGTAGAGAGTTTAGGTTTAAATTCTTTTTACACATATTAGGTTTAACTATTCATTTTATTCTTATGATGCTTTATTTCATATTTTCACTCTCCTCTTTCCTCTCATTTTGAATGGTTTTATCCCTAAAATCTTAATGAAGTTGAATTAACAGTATATCATTTATGTTTCAAATATATAGAAGAAATTTCACAAGTCATACCTACCACTCCAATTTAGCAGTGAATAATTAATACTACCTTCGGTCCTAAATATAGGATCTTGATAACTTTTTTTTGGAGAAGTTAAGATTACAAAATAGTCTATTAAATCATGACATATTTGATATATTTTTAGATTATCCATTAGTTTATAAGTAAAATAAACTAGTTTAAGGGAAAAAATTAGGTAAATCAATTTATAATTAACTTATTTTGTCCTTTTTTAGGATTTTTCAAGAAAGTCAATTAAGTCTTATATTTAGGACCGGAGGGAGTAGTTTTTATCTTCCGGATTTTATATTGTATTTGGATATAAAAATATACCTATAAACTCATTTGATTTAAATTATTCATATCAACTATTCATATGTAATTCTTTTTATTTTTTTTTTGCAATTCTTTCCACCTTTTATATCTTCTCATTTTAAGAGTAAATACTCCCTCCGTTCCTAAATGTAAGATCACTTTCCATAATTTGAGGGAGATTAACGAAGGTGGTCAAATTACCTGATGTTCCAAAAATACCCTTCAATTAAATTGAAAACACAAATATACCCCCCTTCATGCTTCCAACTCAACCCCACAACTCAATTGTAAAAGGAGTATGGGGGTATTTTGGGTAAAACTTGGGAAAAAAAAGAAAGTGTTATTACATTTAGGAACTTATTCATATCCCCAAAGTGATCTTACATTTACGAACGGAGGGAGTAATAAATAATTAAATTCAAAATCGCCAAGTTTTGTAGATCAAAACCTTGATAAAAAGTTTCATTATAAAATAAGCACTTTATATGTTCTTATGGGTTGGCGTTCCTACTTGCTTGTAAGGATATAATCTCAATTTTCAAGTATCACCATATCAAATAACACAAAGTCAAGTAAAACATTTAAAGAAATGACACCTAGGTGTCATTGCTAGACCCATCAAGCCATCATCCCAAAATAATTCATGGACCATCTATTTTATATATTTTTATACTTGGAGCGTATGATCAGCGGCTCTTGAAGAGGACATGGAGTGGCATTCTATTTCAGCCCAAATGAGAACGCATGCCTTAACTCGCATGCTTTGGAAAACTTAAACCACCTAATTTTTTTTAACACATTTTTCGGACCAAACACAACAGTAAAATCAACTAACGCGGTTGGTAAGCTGAAGTGCGAATGTCCTGCTTATATACTCACACACACACATTTCTGGTCGATGTGGGACTAAGAGATCCCACAGGGACCCCCAGTACGGCGCAAGCGCCACCCACACAAGGCACATGCCATTTTTTTTTAACACATTTTTCGGACCAAACACAACAGCAAAACCAACTAACGCGGTTGGCAAGTTGAAGTGCGAATGTCCTACTTATATACTCACACACACACATTTCAGATCGATGTGGGACTAAGAGATCCCACAGGGACCCAACCACCTAATTTTTTTGTGAAAAAAAAAGAATTGATTCTCTCGTCACATTTTGCCAAGTTGACTATCTTCTTTTGTTACATGTGTTGTTGGTTAATCACTACCAAAGAATAAATTAGGTAAAAATGAAAATCTAGCATCTAACTATTAGTCAAAATGTATCTAACATAAATAACAATTTAAAATATCAGATCTACACTCATCAATTACAAAGTAATGCATATTTATCAAACTGTCAATTCTAACAGTTTTGACCATTAATTTTGACTTGGTCACATCAACTTATTATACCACATCACCTATCACAACCACATTATCTTCACCACAACTTCACCATTTCCATACCATCTTCAACATTTATCTTCGATGAGTTGTGCCTCCATTTCTTACCTCACAAGCAAGATAAAAAATTTACTTGAAAGATGGAAACTTTTGTTTTTGTTAGACACACAACATTTATTTCGTCATTGATAAGTATTGTCGAACACACAACACAAGCTTCTCAAGAATTTAACACAATTAGATTCCCTTTCCACTTATTTGTCTTGTCTATCTCTATCTTTGATTGAATACAATTTATGTATTTATAATTTAAGACTATTAATAAACATACATGTCCATATCCATTGAACCAGAATCTTTACTGAGTGTAACTTGTATACAATATAGAATTCCTTGGAATAGTAACACCCATTTAATCTTAATCTTCTTACAGAGAAGATCATTTTCAAGAAAGAAGTAAGCCGATCACTAAAGAATCCTATATTAAGTGAGAAACATATAATAACAAGTTATATATAGGACATAAAGTGACTACTAGCCCCCATATTCAGCTGTCGCGAGATTGTTTTTTTGTTCCTTTAGTAGGACTTCATAACAGTTTTGCCAAATTAAAATACATTATGACATCATCTCTTTATCCGAAATCTAATTTATCTAACGGTGGATCAAATTTGACCATAAATTGAAATAAGTTCTCAATTCACTTTGTTGAAAAAGAGTTACGGAGATTAAGTGTATTAATTACAAACTTTTGATCATAATTAGCTTGATTTGAATATTACAATATCATAAAAAGAAATTGAGCCTAGATTCTTATCAATCTACAGGAGTTGAAGTTAAAAAACAGAGTAAAAGCTTATGAACCAAAACCCATGATTTGAAACACTAAAAATTGAAATTAAAATGAGGATAAATAGGATCAAATATTATATTAAGCTCTATCGATACAAAAAATCTGCAATATTTATCTCGCCCAATTTCGAGATGTCACTAAATCCTTCCCTTGATTAGCTAAAACACTATCTAGATCTGAAAAATGCTTAAAAAAAAATAGGGTAGCCCTGATTGCCATCTGTTTTCTTGAGAGAAGTGCTAGTGCATGTGAATTGAGAAAAGGAAATGATATAGAAACATATAACAAAGTTTCTTGAAATAAAAAAAAAACTAGAACTTGACAACACCAACAATAAGGATAGATAGAAATTAAAGTAAAAAAAAAAACATTACTGATTAAAACAAAAATAACCAAACTACAACAGACTGGACAATGCCATGAAATAATGGACAGTGACCTCAATAATTTATTCAGTGGCAAGAACAATATGATCCCCATCTCTGATATGACGGACATCTTCAATCATATCTCCCTCTTTAGTTATGAATTTGTTGGCCAAGATGCCGTACATGTCCAGTCCGAAGTCAATGAGTTCCTCAAGGGACTCGGGAGACCACACGAGCATACCATCAGGGTCTCCTTTTTGTGGACAACTCACAACTATCCTATCACGTGCAAGAGCAACACGGTCTCCATCTTTGATCAGACTAATGTCCTGGATTTCAGCCCCTTCCATGGTGGTAATTTTGCTGGCCAAGAAGCCGTACTCCTCCTCTACCTGTCTCCCATGTCAATAAGCTCCTCAAGGGGGCTGGGCAGATACATTAGCCTCCCACGATTGTCTCCTTGATGCGGACAGCTCACAAATATTGTGACTGAGGGTCCCATGTGATAAAATTATATGCATAACAAAGTAACAAAAGGGTTAATGTAGCAATGGTGGCTCATTAACATTGAAATTCTTCTCCTAGAAGGAGTGCGCCCCGCAAGTGTTAGAAAATGAGCAAATATGTTGTAATTAATATAGTAATAGCTTGGGAACAAACACTAGAGTTAAGAAGCTGTTTGCGTTTTGGTCACATCCTGGGAGAAATGCTTATAAAGAAACTTTCAAAAGCAGGGCACTCAAGTCTAAGTTCCTTTGAGGGAAAAATTGCACATTGACAGATAAAGATGGTTGATGCGTGTGTGCATACCTCGGTTAGCTGGAGGGGTTCTTGAGAAAGAACGGCCAAATCGTCTTTCTTTATTTGGGTTGGCCGGAGCTTTTTGCTCAATCTCATCCCTATTGTGTCTTGGGGATATGTAGCCTGCACCGCGTTCTTTCAGAAGTTTTATAGATTCTGTGCGACGTCTAATTGTTGCAAAACACATGGGGTTTCTCCATCAGAATCTGCATAAACAAGAAAAAAACACAATAGCCAATGTTACTTAATTGATTTACCTAATTTTTTCCCTTAAATTAGTTTATTTTACCTATACACTAATAATATATTAAATGTGTCATGATTTAGTAGTCTATTTCGCAACCTTAAGCTCCCCAAAAAAGTCAATTAGATCTTATATTTAGACCAGAGGTAGTACTATAGAGAAAAGAATTTGAAATCCATGAACAAGTTACTAGTTGATAATTAGGAGTACTTTTTACATGAGGATCAGCTCCATGTTTGAGAAGTAGAGCGACACAATCATCGTGTACTAACTTTGCCGATACAAGCTGTCAAATAAAGAAGAGTTTAGGTCAGACTTGGCCATATACGCTAATGCAGTGGTCATGGACGAGAAAGAAACAAATCATAATATAAGTGTACGACTAACCAGCGGAGTCCATCCGTTCTTTGTAATGGGTTGATTTGGATCTGAACACATCTTCAGCATCCGACGCATTGCCTTGCTATCATTTTTAAATGCAGCATCCATCAAATCCTTTCGTTGCTCCACTTCCTGCTATCGTTGCCACATATTACAGAGAAAATCACAAATAAGTAAGTGAAACCATTGTATCATTGGAAGGAAACTAGATGGCACTTTGTTTTACTGCATAGACATTGGTTATTATTGTCACGATATGAACATATATAATTGGCACGGGCATCGGACCATTTCACTAAATTGAAATCAGACAAGACGTGGAACTAGAACTCAACTGAGCAGGGGATATGGGCAGCGAAAGAAGTGACAAAATTTTCATGAGTGTGTGTATATATATATAGGCGGTGCATTAATGGAAGATATATTATATTATAGTACTCCCTCCGGTCCTATTTATAAGTCGCCAACCGCCCATATTGTACAAACCAAGGAATGGCGGTTAGTGGAGGTTACATCATTAAATTGGTTTTGCTTTATTTTTCATTTTCATCTTTGCCCCTGTCACGTATCAGGGGGATAATTTGGATGAAAGCCCACTTTTAGTGGAGATTGGCCCAAGTATGGAAGCCCAAAAGGAGACAATACGACGTGGCAGCAGAACACGTAACAAACCCAGACGGTTATGTGATTAGTGGGTACATAAGGAATGAATTGGAATAGGATTGGCAGCTTGGAAGTTAGAGAAAAGATTCCTCCTGTACTTCTCTCTCCTTTCTGTTATTCTTCTTCATGCCTGATCTAGCTTTCTTCTCTTTCTGACTAATTCTTCTATGACTGTACTCCTTTTAATTGTATTTCCTTCTTATGATGTACTTCCTTTCCCCTTGTTGAGCTGGTTTCAGCTGGAATTATGTTAATAATACACTACTCCCAGATCGTTTTCTGGTTGAGCCATATTTGATTTGTTGTTTCTTTTAGGGTACGTGACATTGGTGCTTTCATTCCTCCTTCCAATGCCGGACACGCGTTTGAAGGATGTGGCCGCTGAGTTACGTGTTCTCCAGGAGGTAAGTGATCAACGGCATGAAAGGTTGTCCAATACGGTTTCGAAGGTTGAGGCTGCGTGTACCCGCTTGGAAAATGTGATGGCTCACCGTTTGGAGTTGGTTGAGCGCTCGATGGCCGATATAACAGGGTCGTTGGACGGTTTATATGGTCGCATTGAATCTTTGGTTCATCCTCAGCATTTGGGCAAAGGCGTCGCCGGCACTTCGTATGATCATGGTTCTCCTTTCCATCATCATGCTGCTCTTCAGGTTAAGTTGGATTTTCCCCGCTTTGATGGGTCTGATCCTCTTAATTGGATCTTCAAGGCGGAGCAATATTTTGCTTTTTATGATACCCCGGATCCACAACGTTTAGTGCTTGCTTCGGTGCATTTTGATGGCGATGTTGTTCCCTGGTTTCAATTGCTTCAACGTGCCGGACAACTTCCTTCTTGGGCCGCTTTGACTCGGGCGGTGGAACTCCAGTATGGGCCTACCCAATTTGACAACCCTCGAGCCCAACTTTTTAAATTGGAGCAGGTATCTTCAGTGGCCCAATATCATACTGCTTTTATGGTTTTGGCCAATCGTGTGGAAGGGTTATCTGGTGAGGCTATCCTAGATTGTTTTGTGAGTGGCCTGCATGTTGACATTCGCCGTGATGTGCTTGCTAGGGAGCCCACTTCTTTGAGCCATGCTGTTGCCTTGGCCAAACTCTATGAGGTTAGTTCCCCTAAATTGGGCCTCTCTTCTCGGCCCAAGAGTGTGCCCTCTACTCCGGCCCACACTCGTTCTCTGTTTTCCCCTTCTCTGCGTGTTGCATCCACAGCACCTCCCTTGTTGCCGACACCCCCTGGTCAACCCACACCGCAGATTCGCCGCTTGACAGCTGCCGAAATTCAGCAACGAAGGGAAAAGGGTTTATGTTATAACTGTGATGAAAAGTTCTCTGCCACTCACCGTTGCCAGAACCGCCGCTTTATGCTTCTTATGTTAGATGAGGAGGAGGACTCTAAGGTCAATGATGTTGCCGAGGATGACTCTCATGCTCTGGATGATTCTGTTATTCTCCACCATATGTCCTTGCAGGCTTTTAGTGGTGCCTTAGGTCCTTGTACCCTCCGTTTTGCTGGGACTATTGATGGTTCCAAGGTTTCTGTGTTGCTTGACGGCGGCAGCTCGGATAATTTTATCCAGCCACGTGTGGTCGACCACCTTAAGTTGCGGGTGGAGACGGTACCACCGTTTAAGGTGTTGGTTGGTGATGGTTATAGCTTGTTAGGCCATGGCATTGTTCGCAATGTTCCTTTGAAGATATGTGGTCATGACATTCCGGTTGAGGTTTTTGTGGCACCTATACAGGGTGCGGATATTGTCTTGGGTGCTTCGTGGTTAGCCACTTTGGGTGCGCATGTTGCAGATTACAGTACGGCCATGTTGAGGATCTATCGGGATGGCCGTTTCTTCACCCTGCGTGGCTGTCCCCATGAAGCTCCACAACCTTTCCAGTTTAATCACATGCTTCGTTGTGTGATTTCTGATGGGGTTGATGAAATGTTTACCTTGGAATGTTATCGTACTGAGGTGGTGACCTCTGATTTTGTTCTTGCTGATTCTCTCTGTCCTGAGTTGGTTACGTTGCTTCAGCAATTTACGGATGTTTTTGGTGAACCTAGAGGTTTACCACCGGTTCCTCCCCATGAACATGTCATTACTCTGGAGCAAGGGACGGGTCCGGTTAAGGTACGACCTTATCGTTACCCTTTTGCTCAAAAGAATTTAATTGAGACCATGGTCACCGATATGTTACGTGAGGGTATCATTCAGCCGAGCATCAGTCCTTTTTCTGCCCCGGTTTTGCTTATTAAGAAGAAAGATGGTTCTTGGCGTTTCTGCACTGATTATCGTGCTTTGAATGCTGTCACTATTAAAGACGCCTATCCTTTACCCACTGTTGATGAACTACTAGATGAGCTCTTTGGTGCTAAGTTTTTCTCTAAGTTGGATTTACGTTCCGGTTATCATCAAATTCGAGTTCGAGAAGCCGACCGTAGTAAAACCGCTTTTCGTACTCACCATGGTCACTATGAATGGTTGGTCATGCCCTTTGGGCTCACTAATGCTCCTGCAACTTTTCAAGCGGTCATGAATGAGGTGTTCCGTCCTTTCCTCCGTAAGTTTGTTTTGGTTTTCTTTGATGACATACTTATTTATAGTGCGGATTGGTCCACTCACTTGCTTCATTTGACTGAGGTTTTGTCCTTGTTACGCACACATGTGTTATTCGCCAAATTGTCCAAGTGTGCTTTTGGGGTCACTTCTATTGACTATTTAGGCCATGTGGTTTCGGAAAAGGGTGTGGGTATGGATAGGAATAAGGTTAGTTCTATTCTGGACTGGCCTCCCCCCACTTCGGTCACGCAATTGAGGGGATTTTTGGGCTTGACTGGCTACTATCGTCGTTTCATTAGGGTGTATGCTGCGATTGCAGGTCCTTTAACTTCCTTACTGCAAAAGAATGCTTTTGATTGGTCCCCGGACGCGCATTCAGCTTTTCTTGCTTTGAAATTGGCGGTTACTGAGGCTCCGGTTTTGGCTTTACCGGATTTTTCTCAACCTTTTGTGGTAGAGGCTGATGCTTCCGGTGTGGGCATTGGGGCAGTTTTAAGTCAACAAGGACATCCTATTGCATTTTTCTCTCGTAAACTCAGTTCTCGGATGCAGCGGAGTTCGACCTATGTTCGTGAGATGTTTGCTATTACTGAGGCCATTGCTAAGTTTCGTCACTACTTAGTGGGGCACCGTTTTGTGATTCGCACAGATCATCAAAGCATCCGCCATATGACCAACCAAGTTATTCAGACCCCGGAGCAACAGGAGTGGTTACCAAAACTTTTGGGGTATGACTTTACAATTGAATATAAACCGGGCCGAAATAATGTGGTGGCCGATGCTTTATCTCGTTCTTGTTGTATGGCTGTGTCAATTCCTACTGCGGATTGGATACAGGAATTAGCCTCTCTGCAGCATCATGATGTTGAGACACAAGAAATGGTTTCTAAGGTGGGCCAACAAGGTCTTGTTGCTTCTCCTTATCAAGTTAAACGTGGCCTTCTTTTCTTTAAGGGTCGACTAGTCATCCCTAGGACTGCTCATGCTTTTATCCGGCGCATTCTTGAGGAATTTCATTCTTCCCCAGTTGGGGGGCATAGTGGCTTCCTAAAAACATTCACCCGGATTCGTCGTCAGTTTTTTTGGATTCATATGAAGTCTGATATTCAATCGTTCATACGATTGTGTGACGTATGTCAACGAGCTAAGTCCATTCAAGCTCTTCCGGCGGGGCTTCTTAATCCTCTCCCTACACCCTTGGCTATTTGGGAGGATTTGGCTATGGATTTCATTATTGGCCTCCCTCTTTCTCGTGGCTCTACTGTGATTATGGTTGTGGTGGATAGATTGACTAAGTATGGCCATTTTGCACCATTGCGTGCCAATTTTTCTGCTATATCAGTAGCCGAGGCCTTTGTTCAGCATGTGGTGAGGCTTCATGGTATCCCAAAATCCCTTGTCTCCGACCGGGATAAGGTGTTTACATCTGATTTTTGGCAGCATATTTTTAAATTGCAGGGCACCACTCTTGCTATGAGTTCTGCTTATCATCCTCAAACCGATGGCCAAACTGAGGTGTTGAATAAGACTCTGGAAATGTATCTGCGGTGTTTTGTACATGAACAGCCTTCTCATTGGGTCCGTTTCCTTCCTTGGGCGGAATATTGGTATAACACTTCCTTTCATGAGTCTATTGGTACTAGCCCATTTGAGGCTGTGTATGGCCGGCCTCCTCCCACTATGATACAGGATTACACAGCTCAGGATACACCTGTTGATGTCCTTCAAACACTACAGCAACGTGATGCCATTCTATTACGTTTGAAGGACCATTTACTGCGTGCAAAGGCTCGGATGAAACGACATGCGGATAAGAAGAGAACTGAGGTGCACTTTGCTAAAGGTGACTTGGTTTATGTTAAATTGCAGCCATACCGACAATTTTCAGTTGCTTTGCGAAAGAACCAAAAACTTAGTCTACGGTATTTTGGCCCGTTTCCTATTCTGGATAAGGTAGGTACTGTGGCCTATAAGTTGCAACTTCCTGAAGGCGCTAAGATTCATCCTGTTTTTCATGTTTCGGTCCTTAAAAAATGTGAGGGTCAACCACCTCAGCCGTATCTTCCTCATTTTGACCTTGAGGACAAGGTCATTTCTGATGGCGAGGGTATTGTCACGTATCAGGGGGATAATTTGGATGAAAGCCCACTTTTAGTGGAGATTGGCCCAAGTATGGAAGCCCAAAAGGAGACAATACGACGTGGCAGCAGAACACGTAACAAACCCAGACGGTTATGTGATTAGTGGGTACATAAGGAATGAATTGGAATAGGATTGGCAGCTTGGAAGTTAGAGAAAAGATTCCTCCTGTACTTCTCTCTCCTTTCTGTTATTCTTCTTCATGCCTGATCTAGCTTTCTTCTCTTTCTGACTAATTCTTCTATGACTGTACTCCTTTTAATTGTATTTCCTTCTTATGATGTACTTCCTTTCCCCTTGTTGAGCTGGTTTCAGCTGGAATTATGTTAATAATACACTACTCCCAGATCGTTTTCTGGTTGAGCCATATTTGATTTGTTGTTTCTTTTAGGGTACGTGACAGCCCCTCCTCACAACTATTAAATGAGTCATAATGAGACAAACAAAAGTAAATGCAGAGATCTCTTTTTTCAATGACAGGGGCATATTTGGAAAACTTTAATTAATGAGTTAGTTAGTGGTAGTTGGCGACTTATATTAAGGACCAAAATTTTGTGGCGGTTGGCGACTTATAAATAGGACCGGAGGGAGTAGTATTATAGTAGGTTGGAGATATATTACGCACCATGTCAAGGCAGTTACCCATGATTAGTGTGAGCAGGTGCAGCCCCTGTCTATGCAATCGGATCTCTCCTACCTCGGCTATGCCAACGATTGCTGAAAGCCAGTAAGAAAGTAGAGGGAATTTGCCTAAAAACCATTTCTACCCCAATCTACCTTTCTAACCTGCCCATTTGGGTCACCATCACAGGATGGGCTCTAATAAATCTCACTATGGCCCAATCACATTTTTTTTGTAAAGATTAGCGCACATCACCAATCAGTCATTAAACATATTCCAATGCAAAATCTTATTTTTTTTTTATCAAATGCAAAATCTTATTTGAATATATGTAAATATTCATATGGTACGCAACAATATCTTTACAAGCAGTTATAAACTTATAATGCTCTAATCTAATCAATATCTAGCCTAAAAAGTAAAAACCATTTCTACCTCACCCTACCTTTCTAACCCTACCCATTTGGGCCACCATCACATGATGGGCTCTAATCAATCTCACTATAGCCAATAGTAAATCAAAATCACAGTTTTTTTTTTGTAAAGATTAGCACACATCACCAATCAGACATTAAACATATTCCAATGCAAAAACTTATTTGAATATATGGTACGCAACAGTATCTTTCCAGGCAGTTATAAACTTATAATGCTCTAATCAATATCTCGCCTAAAAACCATTTCTATCCCCCTCTACCTTTCTAACTCTGCCCACCATCACAGGATGCACTCTAATCAATATCACTTAGGTGCAATAGTAAATCACAAGTAACCTATTTCAATAAAATCAAATAATTTTCTGAGCAAAAAAGAATCAAATATTTTTGAATGAATACTTACATAGTTTTTTGTTCGATGAGTCAGATCCAAAAAGATCTAAGTCACGTTGCCTACTATGTAGCCACTGAGTCCGATTGAGACTAATATGAAAGCTGAGGCCAAAATTCTCTGACCTGTTGTCACTGGGTGGAGATCTCCATACCCTATATTAGCCAGTGTGACAAAACCCCAGTTGCTCCAAATGTCGGTGAATGTCGGAGACTCAAACCATATGGAATCCTTATATTCCTTACAAAGAACATACATACTACAGGCCGCAAAATGCACAGTGTATATCGCAACCTAAAAAACGTTCAAATTTTAAAGTGGTTAATTAATTTAAAATAAACAAATATACTCCCACTATTAAAGGGCAACGAAGTTTGTCTAATATATGTAGTGGAGATTCGCTTTGATACTAAAATACGTTTAATATATTAGAACTTTGATACCATTTTTTTGAGTTGAAGTAGAAGTTAGGTACCATAGTTAAATGAATTTATAATTGTCTGATATCGAAGTTCAACATAAATAATATTAGAAGTAGTAGTTATAATTTTTCATTTTAAGGAGTTTATTAATTTTTTATTTTAAAATAGTAGAGAGGTTAGGTTTAAATTCTTTTTACACATATTAGGTTTAACTATTCATTTTATTCTTATGATAATTTATTTCATATTTTCACTCTCCTCTTTCCTCTCATTTTGAAGGGTTTTATCCCTAAAATCTTAATGAAGTTGAATTAATAGTATATTATTTTTGTTTCAAATATATGGAAGAAATTTCAAAAAGTCATACCTACTACTCCAATTTAGAAGTGAATAATAAATAGTTTTTATCTTCCACATTTTTTTTGATAAAAAGAAGGAAAAAACAAACAAAAAATTAACCTACATCCTTAAATTGGGCAAGACAGATTTCGCCCTATGCATACATCTAATAATACCTTTAATCTCTGCTATGACTTCATACACACTGGAACATTCATTATTATGGGTCACTTCATTCCTTCTTCTCCAAATCAACCAGCAAGACACACAAAAAACTTCATTCCAGTTATTCATCTCATACCCTCTACGCATCTTCACATTCTTCCTTAACCAATCATGTAAATTACTTTCCCAAAACTCATTTTATCTTCCACATTTTATATTATATTTGGATATAAAAATATACCTATAAACTCATTTGATTTAAATTATTCATATAAACTATTCATATGTAATTCTTTCCACTTCTTTTTTTGCAATTCTTTCCATCTTTTATATCTTGTCATTTTAAGAGTAAATAATGAATAATTAATAGTTCCTCATAATGGTAGTTAATAATGAATAATTAATAGCGGGTATGGGATAAGAATTTGTCATGGTCCCAAAATGTGAATGTTTTTACCCAGCAAGTGGAGGTGTGGAAGACGGAGGTATATGGTCATGTGGGAAGAAGAAAGAAACAAATTCTTGCTAGGCTTGATGGTATTAGTAGAAGTTTAAAGAATCAAGGTTCTTGGTCTTCTCTCTCTCAGCTTCAGAAAGAACTATGGCAAGAACTAGAGACACTAATTTTGCAAGAAGATATTATGTGGGCTCAAAAGGCAAGGTGTGAGTGGTTTTATTTAGGGGATAAAAATTCGAAATATTTTCATCGAAGGGCGAATGCAAGGAGGAGGATAAATCGTATTGAAGCTCTCAAGGGTGAGGATGAAGAGTGGATATTTGATGTGGATCAGATAAAGAATGTAGCTGTGAATTTTTATCATATGCTTTTTTTTGAAGATCGTGCGCATAGGGATGTGTTGAATGTTGATGTATCTTATCCTATGCTTACGGAGGGTGTTATTAGTAATATGAATATTGATGTGAAAGAGGTGGAAGTTGAGACTGCTTTGAAGAGTATGGGCCCTCTTAAAGCTCCAGGTCCTGATGGTTTTAATCCTTTATTCTTTCAAGCTCAATGGAAACAGGTTAGTGGAAATGTTATTGATTTTGTGCGAAAGGTGTTTGAGAATCCTTGTTTGATTAGGGAGGTTAATTAGACTTTTCTTGTGCTTATTCCTAAAGTTCCAAACCTAGAATTTATAAGAGATTTTCGTCCGATTAGCCTTTGTAATGTGATTTATAAATTGATAACGAAAATCATAGTTAATCGGATTAAGCCTGTTATGTCGACTATTATTTCCCCTAATCAGTGTAGTTTTGTTCCGGGACGTTTGAGCTCCGACAATATTATTGTTGCTCAAGAGGTGATCCATACCATGAAAACTATGAAGGGAAAGAAAAGTTTTATGGTTGTAAAAATTGATTTGGAGAAGGCGTATGATAGAATTAATTGGGAATTCGCTATTAATTGTTTAAGGGAGGTGGGAATTCCGGAGAGCTTGATCTTCTTGATTCAGGAGTGTATATCTTCTCCCTCTATGCAACTATTGTGGAATGGTAGTAAGTCAAATGTTTTTAATCCTTCCCAAGGTATTAGACAAGGTGATCCTTTGTCTCCGTTTTTATTTGTGATTTGTATGGAGAAGTTGGCTCATTTGATTCAGTTAAATATTTTATCTGGAAACTGGAGACCAATTCGTCTTAATAAAGGGGGACCACCATTATCTCATTTGTTTTTTGCTGATGATTTGATTATTTTTGCTGAAGCTCGTTTAGACCAGGTACAAGTGATTAAAGATTGTCTTAATGCGTTTTGTGATGCTTCGGGTCAAAAGATAAATGAAGGAAAGACAAGAGTTTTCTTTTCTCGCAATATTAATCATAATATTAAATCTCAACTAAGTCATAGTTTGAGATTTAATATGTCTGCTGATTTGGGTAGATATCTTGGGGTTCCTCTTCATCATGAGAGGGTTTCTAAGTCAATGTATCAATTTACGGTGGATAAGGTAAAACAAAGATTGACTAGCTGGAAGTGTCATTCTTTGTCTCTGGCAGGGAGGAATACTCTTATTAATTCAGTTGCTTTGTCTATTCCTAATCATGTGATGCAAACGTTTATTATTCCTGTTGCTTGTTGCGATGAGATTGAGAGGAATGCCCGGAATTTTTTATGGGGTTCAACAAGTGATAAGAAGAAAGCTCATTTGGTGGCGTGGGACAAAGTTTGTTATCCTAAAGTGTGTGGTGGATTGGGTCTTCGTCATGCTTCTCTTCAGAATAAGGCTTTTATGATGAAAGTGAGATGGGGGTTGGTGAATAACAAGGATGCATTGTGGGCCCGAGTAATTAGAAGTAAATATAATTGTGGTCAAGATTTGATCCTTATTATACGAGCAAAGAAGCCGGGGTCAAGAGTGTGGAGTGGAATTAAAGCTGTTTGGGAGAATGTTAAGAATGAGATTGAGGTTATTCACAGGAATGAAGAGTATAAAGTTAGATGGAAGCTTGAGAGGAGTGGGATGTTCTCTGTCAGATCAACATATACAAAAGTTGCTGATTTTAATGCTTAGGAGGATCAATGTTGGAGGAACATTTGGAGGCTCAAGGTCCCTCAGAGATGTAAAATGCAGATGTGGTTTTTTATGCATGATAGACTTCCTACTAATGAGAGGTTGCTTGAATGGAGAATTCATCCAGATGGTTCTTGCGCGTCGTGTCATTCGCAGTTGGAATCAACGGTACATGTGATAAGAGAATGTGGTAATGCTAAAGAGGTTTGGCTTAACTTGGGAATCTCTTTTGCAAATAAAGAATTTTGGGAAAGTAATTTACATGATTGGTTAAGGAAGAATGTGAAGATGCGTAGAGGGCATGAGATGGATAACTGGAATGAAGTTTTTTGTGTGTCTTGCTGGTTGATTTGGAGAAGAAGGAATGAAGTGACCCATAATAATGAATGTTCCAGTGTGTATGAAGCCATAGCAGAGATTAAAGGCATTATTAGATGTATGCATAGGGCGAAATCTGTCTTGCCCAATTTAAGGATGTAGGTTAATTTTTTGTTTGTTTTTTCCTTCCTTTTTATCAAAAAAAAAAGAGTAGTTAAACTACTCACGTGTTGCAGTTAACTACCCTTATATCGCTATTAAGTATTAACTACTCTTTTGACACAAAATTACAAACTTCAACTAGGACAAATTGGGGACTATCCCTTATTTGTCCAAGTTGGAATTAGAGACCCCATTTTATCCAACTCAAATTCAAGTGTTATTATTTTGTCATTTTCCCTATAAAATTTAGTTGATTTCTTTTAGAAATCACTAAGAAAATTAGTTATCTATAAATAAATTTGGTCATTTTTTCAATCTAAAAAATAATTATACTTTATACTACCTCCGGTCCTAAATATAAGACCTAGATGACTTTTTTTGGAGAGATTAAGGTTGCGAAACAAGTTATTAAATTATGATATATTTGATATAATTTTAGATTATCCATTAGTTTTTAGGTAAAATATACTAGTCTAAGGGAAAAATTAGGTAAATCATCAATTTATAATTAACTTATTTTACTTTTTTAGGATTTTCCAAAAAAGTTAATTAGGTCTTATATTTAAGACCGGAGGGAGTATTAAAATAGAGAATACTACTCACACTCCTTACTATAAAGTTGAATTAACCTTGGTAGGAGTATAAAAAACTAAATAAATTACTTCTTTCTTAGACTGAGATATATGAATGACTTTAAACACATATTACATGACATGAAAAATTTGTGTTCATAGTTAGATTAAATATAAGGAGATAAATTTATTCTAAGACAAATGGTTTATATAAAGAATGAAAATATATACTCCTCAGTCCCCGAATCCTAAATTCAAGACCCATTTTTTGAAAGTATAAGACCTCTTTTATTTTATTTTCAGTGGAAGTTAACAAAGCAAATAGTAATATCGTTAACATATGTCACATGTACTAGTTTATAAGAGAAGTGTAGAACAAAACCATTGTGTAGTTGGTTGAGCTGGTAAGTGAGCTATAACCCCGTAAGATGAGAACACATGTTTGAATCCTGAGAAGCGCTTTCATTGAGAGAGATGACAACCTTACCTATATGGTCAACACTCCTACCCCTCAAGTCCAGATTATACCGAGTGATGATTAACCAAAGAAAAAAAAAGTGTAGAACAAATTAATTTTAAAAATAACAATAAACTACAAATAATTTAGGGCCTGTTTGGTTTGATTACATTGCATACATGCAATGGTAATCTTTAGTGCATTACCACATTTATCATGTTTGGTTGGATTTAATGATGGTAAAAAAGATTGCAATTGTAATTGTAATAAAGATTGCATATTTTTTGATAATGTGTTTTCATAGGGTCCCATTTGAATCGTCATTGCACCCTCTCATCTATAATAAAATGTTCATTTTACCCTTAATGAACAATGTGAAAAGACACTTGCTCAATATTTCTTCTTTGTCTCTGTCCCTCCCCCTCTCTATCTTTCTCTCTCCCTCCCTCTCTTCCTCTCCCCTCCCTCTCTCTTTCCCTCTCCCTCCCGCTCTCCATCTCTCTCTCCCTCGTTTGGTGGATAAATGGGTTGGAGACAATTGGGAGAGTTCATTTCTTTAATTAGGGTCATTATAGACATTTAATAATTATTATGGAAAATAAAAGATATTGTCCCCGCAATTTGCAAATAACCAACCAAATACATTGATGGTAATCATTATTGCATTACACCCTATTGCAATATTGCAACAATGTTCATTGCATTACCAAGGGTTCTGCAATTGAACCAAATGAGCCCTTAAACTCATTATTTCTACATCCATATTAAAACGGTTTCCTAATTGTAATTAGGACACTATTAAATGAGGCGGTTTTATATTAAATGATGCGAGATCGAGTTCCACGTGCGTTTTCGATCAAAAATATATAAAGTTCTACGCGCGCGCACTCTCTCCCCTCCCCCGCCCTATTTTTCTTGTCCAGAGATTTCAGGCGTTCCAAAACAAAAAACAAAAAACGCACAAAAAGAAGTTCCACGCGCCAAAAAAAAGAAGTTCCACGCGCGCACACTTTCTCCCCTCCCCCGCTCTTTTTTTTTTTTCTTGTCCTGAGATTTCAAGCGTTCCCAAAAAAAAAAATACAGCTGATACAGTTTTCTTCCAATCCATTCCACACTCTGCACTTAGCAAATTCTCGTCTCGCAATTCACAAAACCAATCTTCCCATGTAGACCAAAAACCAAAACATCGCCAAAAAATCGCGACAACCATTTCTCATGGCGAGAGAATCCCAATTCCTCGCTCGCCTCGCCGCCAACCACCTTTACCTCGCCCAATTCGAGCCCCTACGAGCCATTCTCTCCGCTCTCCGCACTCGAAATCGCGACCTAGCTCGCTCTATTCTTCAAACCATCGTCGCCAACTCCGGCCGATTCCACAACATCTCATGGACGCCTTCTTGTCCTTCTCCTCCTATTCTCACATACTTAGCCACCATCGAATTGTTACAATTCGATAATGCTTCTTCTATCTGGAATTTCGACTCTGAAACGCTAAAATTACGCGCCGAGTTTTTGCTTTTAGTTCAAAATTTGATCGATTCGTTGCCGGAGAATGATTCAGAGGAGCGACAGATTTGTGTAGGAATTTTGGAGATTGGAATGAAGAGGCTGAAGCCTGAAGTGGATGATGAAAGTGTTGTTTGTGTTGATGGAGGGAGGTTGATGTGTTTGAGGAGGGTAATTTTGGAATATGCTGATATTTTTGATGTGCTTTGTGGGAATGTATATAGGCAGATTAGAGAGTGGGAGAGTGATGATGTGCATGTGAATTCAAAGGAAGAAGAGGATGTTAGAATACTTGGTTTGATACTTAAGACTGTTCAGGTGGTTCATTTGGATGCTATGAGGCAGGCTATGAAAGAGGGTGATGTCAATGAAGTAATTTTACATATTAGATTTCTTCGGTTTGATCATGGAGTTGAGGAATCTGAGTACCGGTATGTCCATTTTTTATTGCTCAATATCTATGTCTGAAATTGATTCCCTGTATTTGGTAGTATAAATTAAAGCCAAATTATATGTTGTGAAGTCTTTTTGTGGGGACTGAATCAATTAATTGCGTGTTCAAATACTGGCAATTAGCAAATGAGATGCAGTTAGAGTGTTTTTCGAGTAATTCTTTAGTTGATAAACCGTCCACGTAATTTGAGTAACTCCTATTCTTTCCTATACGGGGATACAGTATGATGAATGGAATGTGATCATTTTTACAATTTCAAGACACGGGTGCAGTGTGTGTGTGTGTGTGTAAAATAGATTAATAAATGAAAAATTAAATAAAAGTGAGATAGAACATCTTTAATCATGAAATATGGCCTAAAACATAAATCATTTTAAAACTGAATTTTTCAGCTCAAGTTAGTGGTAATTCCTCAATGCTATTGACTATTCGACTTCACTAAAATTTCTCATGAGGTGGTTGAGCTGTTTCAAAATGTGCAAGTGTATTTGAAAAGCTATGTTTTGAAACATATATTACATTAAGTAAAAAGGACTGCCAATATGGAAGTTGAAGTACAGTACCTGTATAATGATGAATGTGGATTCGATACAGGTCTCTCTCTCTCTCTGCGACATTTTTGTTGACTTACTGGTGCCTTTTACATTCGTGTATCTTTCTTTTTATTCAATTTGAAGGACTTGAACTCCCTTAATTGCGGAATTTGCTTTCCATGTCAACTTTACCTAGAGCTTTGATTGACCATGGCTCAAGCTTCAGGGCCTTTGTTTGATCATGAACTTTGGCAAGTCATAGATATGTCATGGAAATTTGTTGTGGTTTTATTTCTAGGTTTTATATGGAGGGATTGGTTTTCTATTTTAATTTGATGTAAATTCTCTTTGTTTTCATTTTCTGTTCTTTGTTTATTGCTGATTTTGGAGGATATGTCATCTCAACTTCCTCTGTTTCTATCCTAATGAGAATGGGGATGTTCCCTTATCTTTTTCACCTTTTAGTTTGATGTTCTAAGCAACAACTCATACTATATTTTTGTCCTCTGTCTCTTGAGTTGTGTGTGTGCGTGTTGTAAGCTCGCACGTGTTATGTACTTTTATGATGCTTTTTTTATTGTCCTTTGCTGCACTGTGTTTTGAGCACCTGCTAGTTGTGAATTTGAATCAGTGATTATGGACTATTCTTTATTTGAATTTCTTTTTCAGAGAGGGGGAACTCTCCTTCCCTTTCCTTATTTTAATGCTGCATACATCTATTCCTAGATGTTTATATCTCTATGTTCTTTGATGTTTTTTGTAGCATAGTTTTGAAAGATCTCGTCAAGAGTATTTTATCAAGAAGCGAGAACTTTGGTGATTCTTGGAATGCCATGCGTGACCAGCTGCTAGTGATTTACAGAGAAGCCCTTTCCTCTGATTGTGGAGATATTATTCAAATTATACAGGTTCACACTCTCACCTCTTTGTTGTATAAGCTTTTTTTTTCTTAAATAAAAAATGAATAAGCCATATCAGATAGGAATGTTTTTTCTCAGACCATTCACGATGAGCTTCTATCTGAAGAAATTGAAGTTTATAGAGCTCAGACTGTTAACTTCATCCCACCTCCTCTTGCACGGTTTCTGAGATATTGCACAGAGTTGAAGCTTCTTCAGGATGTAAATGATAAGACATTTTTCTTGAACAAGGCTGTCAATTCTTGCAAGGCAGAAATGTACCATTATGCTCGTGTTTCTGGACTACATTTACTTGAGTGCATCATGGATACTGCCTTGTCTGCTGTGAAGCGGGAGCAACTTGAAGAAGCCAGCAATGTATGTATTCATTTTTGTTAATGCACTAGTCTCTCAATCATGCAAACTTCTACTTCTTTTTCAATACATGAACTACCAATTTCTGTTCTTTTAAGCTGCCATGTTATCAGTATATACTATAAAATATTGTGTACAATGTACACTGCAGGCTCTCCAGTTGTTTCCCAAACTTCAGCCATTGGTGGCCACCATGGGTTGGGATTTACTCACTGGTAATGTAGCAGCACGAAGGAACTTGATGCAACTGCTCTGGAAAAGTAAGTCACAAGTAATTCAGCTTGAGGAATCTTCTCTTTATGGTTATAATTCAGATGAGGTACTTTTCATATTTATATTTCAAGTGTGTTTTGAGGTATTAGATATTTTTAGTGGGAAAGTCATTTATGAATATGATTTTATACTTTGACAGATTTCATGCGTGGAGCAACTTTGTGATACGTTATGTTATCAGCTTGATGTTGCTTCTTTTGTTGCTTTTGTTAATTCGGGTCGTTCTTGGAATTCAAAATCCTCGTTTACACTATCTGGTAAAGGACAAATGGTGTTGGAAGATGAAGATGCCTATTCTAACCCTTTTGTGGAGAACTTTGTGTTAGAACGGCTTTCTGTCCAAAGCCCTCTACGGGTAATATATACCATGCATATACAGCATCATAATCTGCAAGCTTGAATTTCTAGATTATCCTCATTTTGAAGGGTTGTCATTGCTTATCAATTAATAATTTTGATTGGTTGATAATAAGTTGCTCTGTTTTACTACTCTCCCTAAACGTGTTTTTCCTTTCTACAGTGCGCTTTAATGAATTGATCTTTTTGTTTGTCATCATGAATAGTGCTATAGAAAGCAGCAGATTCTGGGGTTGTCGATATTTAATTTTTCCATAAAATAGAATGCTAACTGTAAATACTTATATTAATGATGATGGGTTCAATGAACATATGAACCTTGCTTATGAGAGTTACTTCTCTGTTTGATAATACTGAAAATTATTGTACATAGGCAGTTCAAACTATAAGTAGCGTCTCGTTGCAACCTAACTTTTTTGCTATGATTTGATGGTAACTTATTTGACACATTGCTAAGAATAAATATTCTCGTTTGGAACATGTCAGAATTATTTTGAGATTTTCTTAATCTCGGAATGAAGTGAAAGTTGGTTATGTACTTATGTTCAGAATTAATTTGAGATTTTTTAACCTTGGAATGGAGTGAAAGTTGGTTATGTTCATCATCTTATACTATGTGATTCTATGAAAATATTTTCTTATGACGATTTTGTTTCAGTAGTAATCTTTCTCTCCTCTATTTAAGTTTTCCAGATGTAGAAATTTGAATTTATTTACAGTTTCATATAACAGTTGGTGAAATCTGTAGAGATTTGTTTCTTTGTCTAAGGAAGTATATAGCATGTTGTCGATGGATGAAATTTAATTTCTTGCTGATGGGATAGTTTGGATTTATATCTCTATTGCTCTTCTGCAAGGTGTAAAATGTAAATAACATTCTTTTGGCTGGTCAAAATGGTCAAAATGGTACAACATTCTTGCTGCTAGAGGAGTGACTTAATTTTAATTGCTTTGTTTAGTTGTTTTCTCTTTTAATTTATCATGTATAAAAAAAATGATACTCTTGACATAAATTTAAAATAATTTCATATCTTTGAATATCTTTTATTTTCTGACTGCAAATATTTTTCTGTAGGTGCTATTTGATGTTGTACCCGGAATGAAATTCCAGGAAGCCATTGAATTGATCAGTATGGAGCCAATTGCTTCTCATTTGACTGCTTGGAAGAGGTGTGCCCGTCAATTTCATTTTCCTTTTATTTCTCACTTGATAGGATGTACTGATATCTTGGTATCAACTTAGATATTTCCACCTTGAGTTGCTGACTGTGACAAGCTATTGTTACCTAATTCGGCAGCAATAAGCTATTCTCCATTTGAGTCGTGTTTTTTTTATTGTGTCAAAAAATGTTGAGTTACAAGAAATACTTGGATACAGCACCTATATTTTTTTTTGTTTGCTAGCTCTTCCTGGTACCTTTTGAAGATTCTGATTCTTGTGAGTTACCCTCATGTGATGACCAAAAGATGCCTTTTTGAGTTTGTAGCTTTAAATCGTGATTTTTAGTCATTCGAAATGGATTATTGACATATTTATCAATGTACCTATTCCCTAGGGATACCTTGTGATACTTACCCACCTGATAGAATGTGGGGATTTTTTGTGGGCCTTTCAAGGGTTTGGGTTGTTATACTCTTAATGTGTATTTGTGGATTAGGTGGACTCCCTTGCATTGCATGGTGTCTGACAGAAAATTATACTTCGGTCCTAAATACAAGATCTAGTTGACTTTTTTAGAAAATCCTAAAAAAACAAAATAAGTCAATTATAAATTGATTTACTTAATTTTTTCCCTTAAAGTAGTTTATTTTACCTATAAACTAATGGATAATTTAAAAATACATCAAATATGTCATAATTTAATAACCTATTTCGCAACCTTAATCTCTCCAAAAAAAAAGTCAACTAGGTCTTATATTTAGGACTGGAGGGAGTATTGTTTATAGTACAAAATGGAGTCTTGATTCTTAGATAAATAGTATATGTGTCAATCAACATATTACATGGAATGATGGAAAGCTATTTTGTTTTTTTAAAAATCAAATAGCATTCTATGGGTCTTGAATTATATTGATAATTGTTTTTAGACAATGTTTTTTTATTGTTCGTGATTGTATAAGTACAAGTATTAGTTAAGTAAACCTCAACTTGAGAGAAATTTGTTCAGTTTGGAAAATTTTCAGGCTAGTGGGTTTTTGTCTGGGGATTCAAGAACTCAATTGGAATAGGGGATCTGCTGGAAGTTTCTCTTTATGTGTGGCATTAGATGCCCACTAGTTAATTTAGTAGCATTATTCTGCAGAACTTACAACTTTTGTCGAAAATCTGATATAATAGCGCCAATGTGGCATAATTTCTTTTCACTTCAAAAGCATATATAAATTGTTGAAACCTTTGGTATAAAACTAACAGCATTCTATGGGTTGTTTCATCCCATTATCTTTAGGCTATTTTGCCCTTTGTCTTCCTTTTCTTTGTTAATTTTTCTTCATGAACCATATGATTGACATAGGATGCAAGATGTGGAACTCATGCACATGCGTTATGCTCTAGACTCAATTGTTCTTGCTTTAGGAGCAATGGAAAGGGGTATTTCAAATGAAAAAGAAGCTCACCAGCAAGTGGCGTTTTGTCATTTGAAAGATCTGCGTAACCATTTGGATTCAATTAGTAATCTTCCTCGCAAGGTTATTCTTTTATGACTGATTTTGTCACATT
The DNA here is from genome assembly GCA_029929735.1 of Mimosa pudica. NCBI lineage: Eukaryota > Viridiplantae > Streptophyta > Magnoliopsida > Fabales > Fabaceae > Mimosa > Mimosa pudica. Next base: position 5,114,613 of record JAKELP010000007.1, read on the forward strand.
TTTGCTCCATGGTTGCCTTCTCAAGATGTTAAAAATTGTGAGTGGTTTCTAATTCGTATAGTTATGTTTTTATAAATCTAGTTGATAATTGTCACCTGGCTGAAGTGAATTGTCTGACCAGTAATAGTGCAATTTGATAATTTTCTTCTATATTTCTTAATTGATTTGTAAATATTATGGAATCATCTGCTGTCTTTGGATTATTCAGTCACTTGTTTTAAATGTAGGAGAAAAGTTCATATAGGATATCTAGTGCATTGTATAGTTTCCCAGATGTTGTAAAATTAATTAAATATGATCAGTGGCATTCTTTTGTACTATCCATGAGCTGTTTAAATCTCTTTTGAATCAAAATACTTTTTATCTTGTAAGCTCTGATTTGAGGGGTTTCAAGACTGTTAGTAATTCTTTCTTCCTGTTCTGTATCATATGTATCTAACACATTTTTTGATTATGCAGATCTTTATGGTGAATGTGATAATATCACTCTTACACATGGATAATCTTTCTCTAAATTCTATGCATTGCCCATCTCCAGGAAGTGATTCTAAATTGATTAAATGTGAGGGGGGGAATAAAATGGTCATATCTTTCACTGGCGCACTACTCGATATATTGCGCCATGATATATCATCTGTGATTGAGTTAGAGAGCACATTAGATGACAATCTAAGCACTGCTAGCATACAAGCCTTGGATTGGAGGATTTCAATTGCAAAGCGTTTCATTGAAGAGTGGGAGTGGCGTTTGTCAATATTACAGCATCTTCTGCCATTTTCAGAACGGCAATGGAGTTGGCAGGAAGCATTGATTGTGTTACGTGCTGCCCCTTCCAAGCTACTTAACCTGTGAGTATGCCTGTGCTCATAAAGTTTTTGATTGATTCATTAACTTTTACTTAAAAGTTGTGTGTATTCTTAGTCAGCTGCCTTTTTCTCTGTCTAGTGCTGTAATGTTGCATGCATGAAAATTGACTGTGAGCCATTATTCAATTAGTTGTAGCACTTGTGATTTTGTGAAGATGTTTTTTTTAAACTGACTCGTGAAGAAGATTCAACAAGTTAAATTATTTAAACATAGCCTGTTTTGAGGAGTTTTTTTTTATAGTTTTGTTATGAGATTGGGTTGCGTTTTTTGGGTTTGTATAAAGAAATTCGGTGCTAATGGTCATACAAACTTATTGCTTATTGTATCAGATGGATTATGCATGTCACTGATGACAAAGAAAGCTTGAAAGAGACATAACTTAATGTTGATCCCCTCCTAAGTAAAACAAACGCTTTGACTAATCTTACACAGCCAAAGTAGAACACTTGAGCTAATCCTGAAAGTGTAGAATTGTTAATAACTAAGAAAGAAATGAATCTTAAAACTAAAATAAAAGCTGAAATAAAAGTGATGCAGAGTAACATTTACCATTCTCAAGTTTTGACTGAATACTGATCACATACAATTACTGTTCTTTTTCTCTCTACTCTGTACAAGTTACTCCTCCATATGGAATTAATGATCATTTTCAGCTCGGATTTGTTATCTAATTGAACAATTGAGGATAAGATTGTTGTTATATCCTCTTTTATTTTTGTTCATGATCTTTTGATTGGATGTGTTTCCTACCTGATATATTCTTCTTATCAAAAGGAAGTGGAGCTATTTGGACATTTGTATTGATTCCATTATGTTTATGTGTTAAACTAAGTTTGTTTCTGTTATGTAATAATAAATAAAGGATTTATTATTACATAACAGTTTCCAATTTAATATTGTGGGCATAAATTTGCCCGCGCAATAAAGACTCATGTTGTTAACATTCAACTGGCAAAAGCTAGTGGATAACTTAAACTGTGAGTTGGAAATATTGTTGCAGCCCAGGAACTAATAGTTGCATAATGACTGTATTCAATTTTTGACATAATTTTTCTCTGCAGTTGCATGCAAAAAGCAAAGTTTGATATTGGAGAAGAAGCTGTCCATAGATTTTCATTATCTGCTGAAGATAAAGCTACACTCGAGTTAGCTGAATGGGTAGATAGTGCCTGCAAAAAAGCATCTGTATGTTATGTATTTTATTTCACTCTTCTAATGTCACATTTGACCCTATATGCTCATTGAAATGTTTTATTGCTCTAGTGGTGTACTTTGGGTGATCAATTTTGGAAATGGTTTATTTTATTTCAGTTGTAGTCCAGTGTAGAATGCTCTGTGGTGCCAATGAATTTTATTGTATTTGTAGAAAATGGTTATTCTGACTTGTTCCAACGGTAAGCTCGCTTGCCATGGAGTATGAGGTCGTGGGTTTGAATCAGCCATTATGCAAAAAGCAGGGATTAGGCTGTCTAGTATATTCCCTTCCCCAACACCCTCATCAAGTAGGGATTAGAACTGGGTTGACCCCCTTTTTTGTAGAAAATGCTTATTCTGACTTCTTGCCCCAACAATTTTCTATGCATCTCTTTCAGTCTTCTCATTTTATGTCTCTTGAGGCACTTTTTCCCAGTTTTTAATCCCATTTATTTTGATGTAAATATTCTAGCCTTTTCAAGTAGTGATCATTTTTACTTGGGATAATCTGTTTATATAGTCAGGGAGTATGTTGCTTGGGGATCTATTCTCTTGTTATTGTATTTTGTGTGGTCATTACCATGGCCATAGCAGAAAACGACTCCTTTGACCATTGGATCTATTCTCTTCGTTTTACTCTGTGTGGTGATTTAATAGTGGCATTCTCACGGAATTTGTGCTGTCTTGGGAGATGAAGGTGTTGTCATTTTTAATATGTTCTCGTGTTTTCTGTGGTCATCATAAATTATTTCTTTTCAGTGAAATATTTATGGTTGCTGTTAATATAGTATGTCATTGTGGATATTCGGATGGATTGGAAAGCTCTTTGAGCTGGTTCTATTTTTTCTGTTTTTCTTTTTGTTTGGGGAGGACTCCTGTCCTCAATTTTTGTACATCCTTGTAAATTTTATGGAATTCTTTTTATCAAATTTTTCATCAATAGATATGTTCATTTTTCTTTTGTATGCAGGTAGATGATGTGGTGTCTCGTGTACAGAATCTAGACTTTTCCTTGTTGCGGTCTCAATTAGGTCCTGTGGCTGTAGTAAGTGCCTGAAATGATGAGAGTGAAGTTTTCGCTGTTATTTCGATTGAAAGGGAAAAAATTTCTTTCTTTATGATTAGTTGTGATTAAAATGCTTTTCTTGACAGATTCTTCTCTGTATTGATGCCGCTGCAACTTCTTCAAGGTCTGCAGAGATGTCAAGACAACTTCTGGATCAGGTGATTTTTTGAGCAGGGTACAATGACACTTGCCTAAGTTCATCTGTTTCATTAAAAAAGTTTCAATAAAGAGTAATTTATGAAGGTGAAGGGGGTAAAAGATAAGATGTTTTTCTTAACAATAGAATTACTTAAGGGCGAAGGGGCAAAAATAGCCACCGTAATTTTCAAAATGGACAACTTTGACACCCGTAATTTCGATGGTGCAAAACCGAACATTATAAACCAAAATGGGACAAATCTAGCACTATTAAACATATGTGTTAAGTTTGACCATTAGTTGACTGAGAATGATGATATGGCATAATGACGTGGCACAATGAAACATTATGTGTCACCCCCATGCTGATATGTATATGACATGACAAAAATGAAAAAAATTAATCTGATATGTATATCCAGTCATACTACAGGAGCGGGTAAAAAGAAACTAAAGAAGAAAGCGAGAGAGATAGAAACTGAAAAAAGAAACTGAAGAAAAGGAAACGAATCTGAAAATGAAAAGGGGAAAAACATATTCAGTTATAACCAAATTTGTAAGCTGAGCTGGAGAGCTTCTTTTCCGATTTTCAGTATTGAAACTCACGTTTTGCTTCCCTCAGTCTTCATCACCAGTCCATCTTCTTTTTTCTGCCCAAATTTCATCTTCTTCCATTTAGTTGCTGCAATGGAGGCTTTGATGAGAGTGATGAATAAAATTTTTAGAAGTACATAGATTATGGGATGGAAAATGAGAGAGGAAGGATGATTATGGGAACTGGGAATTTTTTTCATTTTTGCCATGTCATATACATATCAGCATGGGGGTGACACATAATGCCTCATGGTGCCACGTCATTATGTCATATCATCATTCCCAGTCAACTAACGGTCAAACTTAACACCTATGTTTAAGAGTGCTAGATTTGTCCCATTTTGGTTTATAATGTCCGGTTTTGCACCATCGAAATTACGAGTGCCAAAGTTGTCCATTTTGAAAATTACGGTGGCTATTTTTGCCCCTTCGCCCATTACTTAAAGCCATGAAGGCTGAGGGGAGAACAAAGAAAAGTTTCAAGAAATAGTATTTTATGAAGGTGAAGGGGGGTAAAAGATAAGATGTTTTTCTTAACAATGGAATTACGTAAAACAATGAAGGCTGAGAGAAGAAAAAGTAGGTAGAGATAGAATGAAACGAAGGGGGGTAGAAGTAGAAGAAATTGAAGGAGAAAGAGAATCCATTGTTGGTATGCAAAGGGGGCAATTGAAAAAAATATATCTTGATGCAAACTGCAAGGAAAGGCCCATAAGAATATACTTACTCATTGTAAGCCTCCTATCCAAAATAAAAACTAAAAAATAATTGAAATTAAGGAAGATTGAATGGGATTTTAATAACACACTCCTATGGACTTGATTTTGGCATCAAAATAAATAGCATTAGTTGATGAAATTTTTTCCACCAGTGGTAAAACATTCTTATTCCAGTTCATGCTTGAATCTTGTTGACAGTAGTTTCAACACATGATTTCTTTAGTGCCACAGGCCTTTTGCCATGCTGACTTGACTCTATGATACACAGGCTCAAATTATATTATCTGAGATCTATCCTGGAGGAGCTCCAAAAGTTGGTTCTACTTATTGGGATCAGATCCTTGAAATGGGTGTAACCTCTGTTTCACGGCGTCTTCTGAAGCAGTTGCATGAGGTCTTGGAGCAGGTTAGTACTTTCTGTTATTCAGAGTCATTTTCAAGGAATTATATCTGTCATTCATAAAATGTGACTTCCTTTTCTGGTTTTTTTAAAGTGTTGGGTAACCCTTAAAAAGCATTTCTCTCTCAAAGTTTGAGCATTTCACTGCTTCCTAGTATGTATGTCTTCGAGCAGAGCATATAACTGAATTGTTTGCGAATATTTTTCAGGTTTTTTATTCTAATTTTTCTAGTGTTATGTCATGGAAATTTTATTAAATTTTCTACACATATTTTTGTCAGCAGATTTGAGTGAATATTAATCCTGTGATGAAAAATATATGATCTTGTCGTTCATACTGTTTTGTGATCTGCTCCACTAGGATGATCCTCCAGCACTTCAGGCTATCCTAACTGGGGAAATTTCCATCCCTTCATCAAAGGAGATGCAACGTCAAGAACAGAGGGAGCGTGCTCTTGCTCTTCTACATCAAATGATTGAAGATGCTCATCAGGGCAAGCGACAGTTTCTGAGTGGTACTGCTTCTTTGGTCATGTTTCTAGACAGTATTTTGGGCCTATGATTCCTCCCTTTTGCTTGGATATTTTGGGACAATGAAGTGTCTGTACACTCTGAGTACTAGTGTGACTTCATGGCTTTATATTATGGCATTGTAGGTAAACTTCATAACCTTGCTAGAGCTGTTGCTGATGAAGAGACTGAATCAAGTACCACTAAAGGCGAAGGGTTATATGCTGAACATAGTGTTAATTCAAATAGTGAGAAGGAAATTGTGCTTGGTCTTGGATTAAGAGTTGTTAAGCAATCAACCTCAATTTCAAGTGCAGGAGAAAGTGGCATGCAGAATTCTGGTTATGATTTAAAGGATCCTGAAAAGAGAATATTCCGTCCCTTGAGTGCCAAACCTATTACATATTTGTCGCAGTTCATTCTTCATGTTGCTGCAATTGGTGACATAGTTGATGGAACTGATACTACCCATGATTTTAATTTTTTCTCCGTGGTGTATGAGTGGCCTAAAGATGTAAGACTCTCAAACTTCAGGAATTTATTTGATTTGGTTGATTTTAACACATGTTTGCCATGATAATGACTTTACTTTGCACATACAGCTGATCTAATTTTTCTTCTTGCAATATTAAATTCCATAATCAAAATATCTCTGTATCTATCTTTCCTGTGCCAAATTTTTAGAAAAGTATGTGTGTTTTATTTGATATGCTGACAATACAATAGTGATAATAACTATAACTTGTGACTGTTCTAGCCAGACACAACATTTCTATGAACATTTAACTTAGCCATCATCTATCAATATTATGTTCCTTGCATGTTTAACAGTTTTTTGTCAAGTTTGACTTTGAGATAGTTATACATAATTTGATGATTTGGAGCATGAGAAGATCTTGCTAGCCTTCCATAATCTACGTTCACGATCCTTGTTTTGTTTTTTTTTTCCAGATTCTGACTCGTCTGGTCTTTGAAAGAGGCAGTACTGATGCAGCTGTAAAAGCCGCTGATATCATGGGTGCTGATTTTGTACATGAGGTGATTTCTGCATGTGTACCTCCAGTCTATCCTCCACGATCTGGGCAGGGTTGGGCATGCATTCCAGTTGTTCCTGCATTTTCTAAGAGTGGCTCCGACAATAAAGTCCTGTCTCCCTGTTCGAAAGATGCAAAGCCAAATTCCTATTCTCGTTCTTCAGCAACTCCTGGAGTTCCTTTATATCCTCTGCAGTTGGATGTTGTGAAACATTTGTCAAAAATATCCCCAGTGAGGGCTGTCTTGGCTTGTGTGTTTGGAAGTAGTATATTGTACAGTGGCAGTGATTCTTCAATTTCAAGCTCCTTAAATGATGGATTACTGCATGCTCCTGATGCTGATAGACTGTTTTATGAGTTTGCTCTTGATCAATCTGAGAGGTAGTCATTCTGTCCATACGAGTTGCCATTGAAACTAATTGTTTTTGGCCAAGAATTGATTTTAGTTTGAACTATACTGGCTCTTTGAGTTATTATAATTAATCAGATCGGACTTTTAATAAGATTTTTTTTAATGTGTCTATTTTTGTATGTAAGGTTTACATGCCACTTGGAACCACACCTTGTTATTGCGGTTGTTGTTCTCCCTTTATTGTTTTTTTTAGTCATTTCCCCTCTTTTTTGCTTTTCTGTAATAAATTCTTATTCATCCTATAAAATTTAAGATGTAAGGTTGCATGTTATCCATAAAAATGATTAAATATTAAGTTTAATTTCCTTTCTTGATATACAGGTTCCCAACACTAAACAGATGGATACAAATGCAAACTAACCTCCATCGTGTTTCAGAATTTGCTGTAACTTCTAATCAAACAGCTGATAAAGAACATGAAGCAAGAACTTCTGTTAAGAGAATTCGTGAACAGGACAGTGACACTGAATCAGAAGTTGATGATATTGTTGGTAGCAGCACTGTTCCAGTAGCTTTGGCAGACTTAAGTAACCAAAGGGTTGAAGCTGCAGACCCTTGGCAGGACTCCTCAAAATCTGATGCTGCTCAACTTGACGCCACAGTGTTCCTTTCATTTGATTGGGATAACGAAGGGCCCTATGAGAAGGCTGTGGAACGGTATTATAGTGAATTGTCTTGTTCTTTCTGTATAATTTCTTTGTTTTCAGTAAGTAATATCATTATGCTTACATTTAGTCGAGTGCCTATGTGGTATTATTTACCAAACAAGATTTATTCATGCAGCATCTATTGTTTTAAAGTCTTTGAACTTACATTATTTATAGTCTCACTTTTAATCAGATTGAAATTATTTGGCATATTTATTATGAGAGTGTAGGGAGACACTAAAACAATGTTGTTATACTACAGTTTATTTGATGCTCTTTGTACGGCCTCACCTACCAAATTAATATATATGATTTTTTTTGCATTTCCATGGTTCAGTATTTTCCATGTTTTGATTGTTGTCACTTTTCTTTCTCAAGCAATGTCGGCGTTACTGATTTAATTTTTTCCCTCACCTTCTGTAGGCTAATTGATGAAGGCAAACTAACGGATGCCCTTGCACTTTCGGATCGCTTTCTACGTAACGGAGCTTCTGATCATCTACTTCAGCTACTCATTGAACATGAAGAAGACAACCAATCTATTTCTGCACAACAACAATATGGAGGACATAATATGTCAAGCAATAGTTGGCAATATTGTCTAAGGCTGAAAGACAAACAGCTGGCAGCTAGACTTGCCCTGAGGTGTTAAGTCATTTCATTCTCAAAATCACAGGAAGTTGCATATTTTTTAAGTCAACGTTTACTCCTGTGACTGGCACATTGTTTTTCTCATTTCATCTCTACGAGGCATTTCTACTTATTATCAATAAATTGCTTTATTTGAAGTTTGCCTCGTCCTACAACCCATTCTCAAATCTCAGATTTGGAAATTTTTCTCTAGATATGTGCACAGCTGGGAATTAGATGCTGCTTTGGATGTTCTCACAATGTGCAGTTGCCATCTGCCCCAGAGTCATCCAATCACAACTGAGGTGCTAGACTTCTCTCTCTCTCTCTCTCTCTCTCTCTCTCTAATATTATTATATTAATATAATTATCCTTTTTATATTGGAACCCAATGAATGTTTTCTAATACTGCTTTCCGCCGGCTGTTAAACCTATTTCTTTTGTCCTAGCTGACACCATTCTTTGAAATTCTTAGGTTTTACAAATGAAACAAGCTTTGCAGAGGTACAGTCACATATTAAGTGCAGATGATCACTATACAAGCTGGCAAGAGGTTGTATTTTGTTTTTTGAATTGTAACATGTCAGTGCCTGCCTTACCCTAGTCTTATAATATCTTTTCCCTCCAACAAATTAAATATTCCATATATTTTTCTTGGATTGAATTAAAACTGCTGGAAAATGATTTAAACGTGCTTTCATTTTGCTTCTGTAGAAATATATTTTTCTCCTCTTTGGCCTTTTTCTAATAGTAAACTATGTCTCCTTTGAAAATTTTTTATAGGTTGAAGCAGATTTCAAGGAAGATCCTGAGGGACTGGCACTTAGATTAGCTGGGAAAGGAGCTGTTTCTGCTGCATTAGAAGTGGCAGATAGTGCAAAACTGTCAGTTGATTTAAGAAGAGAGTTGCAAGGGCGGCAGCTTGTGAAGCTTCTAACTGCAGACCCTCTTAATGGTGGCGGACCAGCTGAAGGGTCACGGTTTCTCTCCTCATTACGTGACACAGATGATGCTTTGCCAGTGGCTATGGGTGCAATGCAGCTGTTGCCTAATCTGCGGTCAAAACAACTTCTTGTAATCAAACATTTCACCTGCATCTTCAATTATAATCTTTAAATTCTACTTGGATTTTTATAATTCCATGTTCATCTCTGATAGTTTCTCTGAAATATTTGAAGGTTCATTTCTTCCTGAAGCGGAGAGAAGGAAATCTGTCTGACATTGAGATCTCTCGGCTTAATTCATGGGCTTTAGGGCTTCGTGTTCTTGCTGTCTTGCCAGTACCATGGCAACAAAGATGCTCTTCCCTGCACGAGTATCCTCATCTGATTTTGGAAGTGCTCTTAATGAGGAAACAATTGCAATCTGCTGCCCTGGTATAGTTATCAATTGGACATGATTGACACCTTAGTAATGTGCTTGTTTTCGTTACATTTTCAAGCATTGGTGATGCCTTTTCGTATGTGTAGATTTTATTTATCATAAGTATACAATCATTATCAATAACTCAATTATTTTTCTAGATTATTTACCAGTCATTCTCATATGATATTTGACTTTATTTTCTGTAGATATTGAAGGAATTTCCTTCTTTACGGGACAAAAATGTAATTACTGCATATGCAACTAAGGCCATTGCTGTTAGTATTTGCTCGCCTCCTAGAGAACATCAGATATCTGTATCAGGATCCAGGCCAAAGCCAAAAACAAGATCAGTTGTCCCTCCTCGGTCATCCTTCACTAGAAGTCTTAGTAATTTACAAAAAGAGGCTCGAAGAGCTTTTTCATGGACTCCCAAAAATACTGCAGAGAAAAATGCTTCAAAAGATGTTGATAGGAAAAGAAAAAGTTCTGGATTATCACCATCTGATAGAGTCGCTTGGGAGGCAATGGCTGGAATTCAAGAAGATCGTATTTCATCTTTTTCTACTGATGGCCAAGAGCGGCTTCCTTCTGTTTCCATTGCAGAGGAATGGATGCTAACAGGTGACCCTATTAAAGATGAAAGCATCCGTTCATCTCACAGATATGAAAGCGCCCCTGACATCACACTGTTCAAGGTATGATTGAGTTTATTAGAACATTGTATATGGCATGTCTGCATTTTTAAGTAGTGACTAATGAGTGGAAGTCAGTAATTACAAAACAATGGGTAGCAATAATGTGGTGAAAATGAATGGTGTTTGCAAACTACATGGGTAGCAACAACGTGGTCAAACTGAATGGTGTTTGCAATTATGAAATCAAAAGCTTGTATGGTTCACTATGTCAACATTTCATCTGCCTCAAATGATTTTCTCTTCTCTTGGCAGGCAATGCTTTCTCTATGTTCTGATGAATCAGTTTCTGCCAAAATTGCCTTGGATTTGTGCATTAATCAGATGAAGAATGTCTTGAGCTCGCAGCAGGTTCCCTACAATGCATCATTGGAAATGATTGGGTGTGCATATCATGCCACAGAAACATTTGTGCAGGTAGTTCATGAGATCCGAAACGAAGTGATTAGAGATCATATTCTGTCGAATGTTGATTATCTTCTGGGACACGTGTTTATTTCCTTTCCTTGCATCATTTGTCATAGCCATCACAATCATTTGTCTATTAATTTACGGAAGTGATTTTACATGTCATTTTTAGGGTCTAATTTATGCGAAGTCTCTGCTAAGAAAGCTCACGGGAGGCATTGAATTGCCAAGTAATTCTGAAAGAAGTAGGGATGCAGATGACACATCATCTGATGCTGGTAGCTCTAGTGTGGGTAGTCAGTCCACAGATGAGCTATCAGAACAAATGTCACAGGTGGTTGTTTGGTTGAGACGTGCAGAGTTGCTTCAGAGTCTTTTGGGAACTGGAATTGCTGCTTCTCTTGACGACATTGCTGATGGAGAGTCATCGGCCCGCCTTCGTGACAGGTTGATCGTGGAAGAAAGGTACAGCATGGCTGTGTATACGAGCAAAAAGTGCAAGGTAGAGTTTATCTGACATCCTTTTAGCTACTAGTATGATTTATGTGACACCCTTATAGCTACTAGAACTGTTAGATCTTAGTTATTAACAGTGGATTGTTATAGATTGATGTCTTTCCAGTATGGAATGCTTGGGGACATGCTTTGATACGTATGGAGCACTATGGACAAGCTCGTGTAAAGTTTAAGTATGTGAAATTTCTTTTTCGTGAAATTGCTACTTTTATGTTTTAGTTTTCATAGATTGTGTGGAAAGACATGAGGACGGACTGAACTCAGATTTATATTACTACTCCATTTCAGGCAAGCTCTTCAGGTGTACAAGGGTGACCCTGGGCCAGTAATTTTGGAAATTATAAACACTATTGAAGGTGGTCCGCCGGTTGATGTTTCAGCATTTCATTCAATGTAAGATTTTGTGTATTTATTGTAGTTGTATTTTTTTGTAACTAGAAGGATTTATCTTTAGCCAAAAGCTCTGCCTTCAATGTAGCATTAATCTTAAAGCTTCACAGACAACAAATTTTTTAACTAATGCTAGTTATGCTGCAGGTATGATCATTTTGCTAGAAGTGCTCCGACAATCTTGGATGATTCTCTTTCAGCCGATTCATATCTCAATATCCTGTACATGCCAGCAACATTTCCGCGTGCTGAGAGATCTAGACTGTCTCAGGAATCTGCAAGTGGTTCTAGATATAGTCCAGACTTTTATGATGGTCCCCAGACCAACCTGGATAATGCCCGATACAATGAGTGTGTTACCTACTTCCAAGAGGTTATCATTATTCTTATATTTATCATGATAAACAAATGTCATTGGTGGTTCAGCTAATTTTGTTAGATTCACTTAGTCATAGTTTTTTGGCCTTAATTTCTTCGTTTCTAAAATGTTCAACTGCATTTTTTTATACTCTTCTATTGATATTTAAAATGCCTTATATCTTTGTGATTTGTGCTGATTTTGGATTTCTTTATTTTGTTTTGTATATTTGCAGCATGCACGTCAGCATTTGCTTGGATTTTTATTTAGGCATGGTCATTACAATGATGCTTGCTTGTTATTCTTTCCTCTTGATACTGTTCCCCAACCCCCACTGCCGTCAACTATCAGTGGGGTAACTTCTCTGTCACCTCAAAGATCAGATCCTTTAGCTACTGACTATGGAACAATCGATGATCTGTGTGACTTCTGTATTGGTTATGGTGCGATGCCAATTTTGGAGGAAGTCATTTCAACAAGAATGTCATTACCTAAACAAGATGTGATAGTGGCTCACTATACAGCCAAAGCCCTAGCCCGTATTTGCATCTATTGTGAAACCCACAAGCATTTCAATTATTTATACAGGTTTCAGGTAATCTCTTTCTATTTCATGTATTAATTCAAATCTAAAAGCAAGATAATATTTCTGCTATTGATGCTTCTATGTATTCCTTTTCACCCCTTGAAGTTGATATGTGAATATTCAAATTGGGTACTTTTGATGACAATGCATGACTTTTATTTCTCTAAATGTGATATAAGTTGACATCTTTATTATCCTGCTTTAAGCTAGTAACCTAAGAGATAGGAAATAACTGCTGATTATAAAATGGATCAGGATAGTTGAAATATATTATGAGATAATTGGATTTGTCAATTATGATAACAAATTATCTTAAACCAGCGCATTATGTCTAACAAGCTTTTGAATACAAAATGCCAAAATAAAAATAATACAAATCTGGAACAAGATGCAATGAGTTGACCAAAAAGAGTACTTTTCCTCCACTCAGTATCTTTCTTTACATTCGATCACTCTCTTTCACCTTAATATGTGCAGTCTGATACCCCATTCCCATATTGAAATTTTCTGGAAGAAAATAGAAGCAGGAAGAGAGCTCAAATAGGCATGAGAATATCCTCCTCCATGTGTGAATGGAAATAAGCTTATTTGGTTAGTTGAGCTTTACAAAATATTCATTTTAATGAAGAAATGGTGAGCATTTCAGGCTTCTGTAGATTTCAAATAGAAAGGGTTTTGGTAGTAGGTTCCATGAAGGGAAGGAGCAGTCTCAATAACTTTATTACTCCTTTGAGCTCAAAGCAGGATGTTGCAATGATAAATTTGAGTGTTTCATTGTTAGTCCTGCTGCTAATATTAATATGCTTTGTGCTTTCTGTCATACTTCTGCTTCATTTATTCTCATCATTAATATCTATACATGCATCGGATTTGTATTATAAATTTAAGATTTTCTGCGTGGAACATGTTTCTCCCAGACCATGTTGTAAATTTATATTGTAAATTTGATATGTTTTGATAGTTTAATTTAATTTTCAATGTGGGAGATGTTTCAGTTTTCTAACAATTACCCATACATAGGTAATAAAGAAGGATCATGTTGCTGCTGGACTCTGCTGTATTCAGTTATTTGTCAATTCTTCTTCACAAGAGGAAGCTATTAAACATTTGGAACATGCTAAGGTATGCTCATATTTTAATTAGGAGGGAAAATAATGAGGGGAACATGCGCTTACATGCAGAAAGTGAAAGTATCAGGCATATTTTTGAAAGATTAGTTTACATTTTCAGAGCATAAATTTTTTTTCAAGACTCATTCTTTTAGCTTCAGAGTGTTGTATATGTTAGGAAATGGGAAGAAAAACTACGATGTAGGATATTTTGTTTTTCTTAATTATTAAGGGCAACATATTTAGCTGCCTTTATTATAGTTATTAAACTATCACAATTTCATACATTTAGTATACTTATTCTGTTCTTTGTTGATCATTCCTAACATCCCCCAAAAAAAAAAACTATTGATGCAGATGCATTTTGATGAAGGATTGTCAGCTAGACATAAAGGTCACCACTCTACCAAGCTTGTAACAAAAGGTCTAAGAGGGAAAAGTGCCTCTGAGAAGCTTTCTGAGGAAGGTCTTGTCAAGTTTTCTGCAAGGGTATCAATCCAGGTAATTGGATATACCCCAATATGTAAAACACATTTTTCATCAACTAATTTGTTGAGGCTAGAAAGTTAACTTTCTTTCTAAGATCATGCTTTGGGGAGATTGAACTGTTTTGACGGAACCCACCTTGGTTTTGTAAGAGCATGCCAAAATAAATGCTTAGATGCATTCGTGTTAATGTTGGAAATTTTTAATCGAGCTACCGAACCAGTATATAACATAACATACAGTCTATTATGGGATGGGCATTTCTTTCTCTTTGATTGATTAGAAGAGTTTTTTCAGATTTTGTTGAGTCTATGTGGCATGCTTACTTTATTTCACAAATACAAAAAAATAAAACCAATGAAATATATTTGAATTGATGTTGTGACATTTGAATTCCAGCTAGACAGTTCAATAAAGAGAATCGTTCATTGGAGATAGTTTCAATTCCATTTAATAAGTTGAGTATGCCATTTTCAAGCTTACTGTCTGTCGATTATATTTTGTAGGTTGAAGTTGTTAAATCCTTCAACGATCCAGAAGGTCCACAGTGGAAACATTCCCTTTTTGGGAATCCAAATGACTTGGAAACTTCTAGGTCTGTCCCTTCATTTCATTTATTAATCTTAAAGCATACATTCTTGTAAATACTGACCATCAAGTTGTCTTTGTGATGTACTCCTTCCGTCCTATAATATAAGGTCAATTTTTTTATTGACCTTGTCCCAACATATAATGTCCTATTTTACTTTGTTTTGACAATGTGTTCTCTTTCATCTTTTCATAATTACCCTCTCTTACTCATTCATAAATAAGGGCACTTTTGGAAAGAAAAAGGTATAATTCCTGTACATATATTGTTTTTGACTAACTGAAACTTCTTTTTCAGGAAACCACAGTTCGATTAAAATACATGTATTATGGGACAGAGGGAGTATTAAAATTTAATCTGACATGTGTAGCTTTTAAGCAACTTAATCTTTAAACTATTCTTTGAATTTTTTTAAGGTGATTTATCGTTATAGGGCCTGACACCTTCTAAGAGTACTCCATGTATGCCACTATAATTTCTGTATCCATCATATATCACGCATGCAGATAATTGATATTGTAGTAGGTGCCAAATCAGCAGTTTATACTTTATATAACAATGGTATCTCAAACACGCTCATGATATTTTGAATTTTAGGCGGAGGTGTAAGATTGCAGAGATCCTTGTGGAGAAGAATTTTGATTTGGCATTTCAAGTGATCTATGAATTCAATCTTCCTGGTAGCCTGATATTTCCCTCTTCAATCTGATCTTTATATCTTCTGCTTTGCATCACTGATTTTGAATGATGAGGTTATGTCGTTGATGATGCAGTCAGCCTGATGTTTTTGTTGTGTCGTGCAGCTGTTGACATATATGCTGGTGTTGCTGCATCACTTGCTGAAAGAAAAAGAGGCAGCCAGTTGACAGAATTCTTCAAAAATATCAAGGGCACAATAGATGATGATGATTGGGACCAGGTGATTGATTGAATTTACTTTTACTCTTCTAGTAACTGAACAAAAAAGGAAATTATTTGCCATCTTGATAGAACCCTTTAATTTGGTCCAGAATATCATGAACTTAATGTTGCAAAAGTACATCTTGAAATTGAGATAGTATTTCATTTCTTTGAAATCAAGTTGGTCCTATTAGTAATAAATAAATATCTCCATTGATTGCAAGGATGCCTATGTTTGATAATTTTTAGTGACATGTAAATGTTGTCTTATAGGTCTTGGGTGCTGCGATAAATGTATATGCTAATAAGCACAAAGAACGTCCAGACCGTCTAATAGACATGTTAACTAGCAGTCACAGGTAAGGTTTTTATATATAACTCTTGTATCCTATGTGAACTATAGGTTATTATCTTATTTGAGTTTTTTTATTTGAAATTTTGTGCTTTGATTTAACATCATTTACACTCAAAAGCACATTTATACAAAATAGTTATCATTCTCACTATCGGCTTAGAAAAGTGTTCTACACTGTATCGTTACCAATATATATCCTGAAACACAATGTCATCATCATGTGTCGTTTTTTAACTGCCTCTGTATTTCACAGCCAAGCTTAACACAATTTATTCTCTTGCCCGTACAGGAAGGTTCTTGCTTGTGTGGTTTGTGGTCGTTTTAAAAGTGCATTTCAGATTGCTTCGCGCAGTGGAAGTGTGGCTGATGTTCAATATGTTGCTCATCAGGTTGACCTCCTTTTAATCTTAGCCTCCGCTTTTTAATTCTTGTCAACATGACTTTCCAAATGATAACCAACTATTTATTTTTCGTGTACATAGCGAATGACATCAGAGGTCCTTTTACCCAGCCTATTACACTAGAGCCTTTAACAACTAGCGTTACCATAGACAATTTTTAGTCAACTGACACGGATAAATTTATCTTACCTTTGTGTCATTTTTCTTGCAGGCACTTCATGCAAATGCACTCCCGGTGCTTGATATGTGTAAGCAATGGTTAGCTCAGTATATGTAATCCATGGCTGGATGAATCCACATGTACTACAGGCTTGCCTTCGCATCCTCTGGTTATGGGCTAGATGTTTGAAGATTATAAGCTGCATAATAGCTTCTCTCGGGAAGAAGCTCATACCCAAGACAACTGCAAATACAGAGTGTCTTGTTTTATTAAGCAATGACTGATTATCTGGATTTGTTGAGGCATGAAAACTTCAAGCTAGACCCTCAATTAGAGGTGTCGCTTCCTACAATCAGTCCATAACTAAAAGTTTGGGAGAATATCAGCGAGAATATGATCACAAGGTTCAGCAGAAAGCAACAATTTGATGCAAATTCTGAGATTGGGACCACCTGATTTTCAAAGGCAATTATAACTGAAAGTTCGCGAGCATGCTTTGTAAATTTGCTTGTTAGTGACGTGATTGTAACACATAATGTTCATTACATGATTTGAAATAGTTTGTTAGGATTTTTAGGGATGTGCGTTGCAATTCACTAGCAATTGTACCCATGTATATAACAATCAATATATAAAGCAATCACAGTGATCATCAAATTGTCTGATTGTTTTTCTCGTTTCAATCGATGTAGCATCTGGAACCATAAGTTGATTGCATTTGCGGCTCATAGCCTGAGTCGAAAATCAATTGACCTAAATATCACAAACTTTCTGGTGTTTGGCGAAATCACTGATTGCATGTTAATTGGATGGATACAAATAACTGGTCATTTTTCATGTTTAAGATAGCATGAAGTTGTACAAGACATTGACAAGTGTTAATAACCAGAGTTTAATGTCCAAATATTGGAAAAACCCATTTGTTGGTACCTATGTTTTTATTCAATTTTGATTTTTGCACAGTGATTTTTAATCTCCTAATTTTGTTCAATTATCACTATTAACTTACCTTTCTTCCTTCCATCAGCAAAACTAGCCTTTGTATGGAAACTAATGGTGTTTTAAAATTAAAATTAAATAATTTAATTGTGATAAAAATGCACTTAAATATCAAAATAAAAACTAATGAAAAGTACAGGTTCCAACAAATATAATTTCCCTCCAAATGGTTGTTTGTATAGCAATTTTTTGCGTTTGAAAAAATGGTTCAGTGGACCAAGTTTAAGTATCGTTGCCCAGTTGGGATAGTATTGACAGATATTTCTGAAACTTACACATACCCAACTTCAAGCTTTTTACTTAAGTGCCGCTCCATTTATAAAAGGATCTTTCTTGTCATTTTGTTAAAAATTTTGTCCCTAGAACTATTTTTTTTTTCATGAATATTTTTTTGTTTAGATATTTTCTAGACTATCTCCTTTACTTTATAAGGTACAATGAGAATAAATCTAAAATCATACTATAATATAAAATTATTACCTAATACATGTAACAAGATGTAACAAAGGATTGGCATATAACTTCCAATTATTTCTTAACTCGAAGGACGATAGTATGCCGATCTTTTGCATGCATAATTTCTAGAAAAGTGCTTTGATTCACTCATGATTTAAAGGCATTGTAGTTCTTAACTCATGGTCTAATGTGGCCTAATCTCTGCAGGCTCTATAGCATAATGAGCAAATCCTTTCTTTATATCTATACAAGTAGATTTCACCTAATTTCACTAAGTTGTGGAAATATTTTCTCAAAGACTATGGCTAAAACCAATATTCTCTAAGAATTTTGAACACTCGTCAAGATAGGCGAATGTTTAACCTTTTCACCATCTAAACTAATAGGCAATGGGTAATAGTGTGCGAATATACTTTAAAACCCTAGTCATTAATTCACCAATTATAAATTATTAGTAAAAGATGAAAAATATTTCTCCTTCATCAAATATAAAACAAATTTATCTAATTTAATTCGATTAAGTATGCTAGTTAAACTAAACAAAAACACATGATATAACCAAAACGCCTAATCAAATACTTTTATTTCCACCATTCTTCTGTTGTTTATTTATTATTAAAAAGCATTTATAAGATAATTTAAAAAATGTTTAAAAATTAGAGAAAAAAATCTCATGGACAAACCTTCCTCATTGAACAAGTCTTATATTAAGAACGAGCAAGTAAAACAAAAAATTATGATAAATGGAACCCTGATCAATCATTGTAAATCCCTCCAAGATGAAATGAAGTATACATGAGTCGATTAATCAACCTCGTCTACGTTGTTGTATACTATGATCGTTCGAGATGGTGTCATATTTTTGTCCAATTACGATATAAGCCACGTATAACTTGTACTATTATGGAACTCCCTACCAAATATTAACGCTTTCAATCATTGTTATTGCCAAAGGCATCAATAACAATCTGTGCGTGACTAGAACATGGAGGGAAAACATCAAGTCAATTACGTCAATAATACAAACTAAGGAATCAAGTTCCATTGCCGGTTAGAAGACGTCCGAGTGATGATAGCAACTTAAACCATATGAAATACTCATTTATCAAATATAAAACTGTATCTACCTAAACCTTAATTTTTTTCAAAAACACACAATACACTTTGCTCTAAATATAAGTGGTAGACAGTGATGTTTAACAATAATACCAACCTCTTATTGAGTTTACATAATTAGCACAAGAGGTATGTTATAGCTGCCTTTGATTATATTGTAGGTATATGCAAATTCATCTCCCTCACATAAACTTAGTTATTCTAGCTTTCAAATCATTTACTAAAGATCATCAGAAACAGAAGGCGTTTTGATTAGAATTAAGAAGTCAATGGTTTATAATAAAGCACCATTACCATTACTGGATAGATTAACCTCGGTTTCAAATGACTTCTTACCAGCATTAGGATCCAACATTGATGAGAATCGCCTAAACCTTAGAAAATGTGTTATTACTCCAACTAATCATAGATATCGGTAAATTAAATTACTTTTCCTTAAACTTGTCTGTTAATCATTTCCTTTCCTAAACAAGAACAGAAGTGAAGCTTTTTCCCTCCTCTTTTTTTCATACATTTTTTGCCTCCTTTTTATTGAAGGCTGTGGCAGACATTCCTTAGTGCATTGGTGATATACTCTGCATGGGCATCTCCATTCGAGTTGGCTTTCACAGAAGTGCTTGTTGGGTCTTTGTGGCCCATTGATCTACTCATTGACGCCTTCTTCGCTGTTGATATAGTCCTAACTTTCTTTGTGGCATACATAGACAAATCAACCTATCTCCTCGTTGATGACCACAAGAAGATCGCCCTCAGGTGTGTGTTTATGAATAGATATATGTTTGGACCTTATGTGAATATATGGTGCGAAGGCCAATTACAGAGGAAAGATTTGTGATTGAGCCTTCTAATCACAGAAGTGTTTGTTGTACTCACAAGGCTGTGGCTTCTTCACTTGAACAGGTACGTGAGAAAGTTATATTTTCCCATGGACGTGGCAGCAACTCTGCCATGTATGCAGATATACCAAATCTTAAAGGGCAAAACATATGAAGGCGAGGTTTTTGGGTTCTTAAGTATGCTCAGGCTCTGGAGATTAAAGCGTATTAGCCAACTTTTTGCAAGGTAAATTCTCCACACTAAGTTATGAATCTATGATAGTTTGATACTCTCTGAAAGCCACCTCACTTGGTACAGCTTATGGAACTAGCCCAAATCATGGTTTTAACAGGCTATTCTAGCTCCAAACTATGGTTGCATAAGGTGTACAAACTGGCACGACATCAAAATATTTCTAGAGCACTAAGTGGCATGCATGTGTTTGTACAAGGAAAAAGATCTTCTAACAAGATGATTAATTTTTTTTAAAAAAAAAAAAATCAGTTACGTCCCACTTTTCCTAATTCTAAATAGATCAATTCATCGACACTATAACCTATTACTATTTCATCAAGGTAAAGCATCTCTGAACAAATTTATCACGAAACTACAGAGACAACTACACAACTAGACGAGCTCTTAAAATTAATGAAATTCCAGACAGACTAAGGGTGAATATTGCTACCATTTTTCACATACGTAATCGAAACAATTTTTTTTCTGCAGGCTAGAGAAAGACATACGAATTAGCTACACAGCCACAAGATTTTGCAAACTTATATGTGTGAGTGTAGTATCTTCTACTCCATCTTTGATCCTAATAATCACCAAACTACCTAATTATACAAGTTCGTTAACGCTTCAGTTTTCTATGTTTTATCCACAGGTAACGTTATTTGCTGTGCACTTCACAGGCTGCATGTATTATTGGCTAGCTGCCCACAACAAAACATCTGGGAACACATGGATTGGGAAGCCTATACAACATTTTGAACAAATGAGTGTCTGGTTAAGATACTCGTATTCCATATATTGGGCTACGGTCACTCTTACCACTGTAGGCTATGGAGATTTTTGTGCTGTGAATATGGGCGAGAAAATCTTCACTATCTTATATATGCTATTTAACATTGGCTTCAGTGCATATATAATCGGAAACATAACCACTCTAGTTGTTCATAGTACTGCCAGAACTAATGCCATGGTATAGTCATTTAAATATAGTTCTCCACTTTGTATTTACAGTCCATTAACACTAGGTAATCTGTATTGTCACTCACAATGCAACATTTCGTGTCAAATTCGAATTTAGATTCAAATATTATTGCTATTTTATATGCTTGATGAATGACAGAGTCATATCATGTGATTGCTCTTGTGTTTGCGAATTTCGATGATAATGTGCGCATGCGGTGATCACAAATGAAACATGAATGTGTGTCTTATGTTTATTGAACGTGGTTTGTGATATTGAGATAGATTATGTGAATGGTATAATATGTGGGTAAAAATGGGTTACATGGGTTGCATTTTGGTTTAGAAATTATTGAATTTTTTTATAAAGAAAAAATTTGATGTGACTTTGTGGGTATATTGATTTGTCTAACTTATCAACCCATGTCATCTGAGTTGAGTTGGGAAAGCCCCAACCCCACATAAAATCAGGCCTGCTCAACCAAGCCCATTTTAATTACAGCCTAAATAGGCAACATAAACTATCACTTTGTTCTTTTAATTTGAGAAGTCATACCAAAACTAACATGCTTCACCCCCTGCTTCTATAGAGAGATGTCATCAATCAAACACGAAAATATGCAAGTAAAAGTAGACTCCCAAAAAGCTTGAAAGAGCAAATGCTAGCACACATTCAGTTGAAGTTCAAAACAGAAGAGGTACAGGAAGAAAAAGTGCTGCACGATCTGCCCAAGGCTCTTAGAACAAATATTGCTCAACATCTTTTCCGTGACATAGTTGAAAGTGCATATTTATTTAAAGGAGTCTCCGACCATTTTGTCACCCAACTGGTGAAAAAAAATTATTCTCTTCTCATATGTTACATTTATAAAAAAAATTCTAATTATATCAAACTACAAACTGAGGGCAACACTTAACCAATCAGGTGTCAGAATTAAAAGCAGAATATTACCCGCCTAAGGTCGACATCATCTTGCAAAACGATGTGCCGTCATATTTCTATATTCTGGTATCTGGAGCCGTGGTAAAACAACTATCTCTTGCGTTTCAATCTTGTATTAGTCTCAAATGCAATATTTAACTGTCTCTTACTGTAGGAGGTATTGATCAACAAGAATGGAACTGAACAGGTAAGATGAAACCTCATACGCAATTTCATAACGGGATCATGCTCCTTATCACTTGGGCCTTGGCAATGGCTAGTGACATAAAAGCCATAAAATCTTAGAAAATGTAGAACTTGGACCCTTACTATCAAGCTGAAATAATATTCTTCCACCTTTGACTGACTTAGACTAGTTATTTCAGCTATTGTTGAAGTTAGAAGATGGAGAGATGGCAGGAGAAATAGGAGTCATGTTTAATATCCCTCAGCCTTTCACGGTGAGATGTAGGAGGCTTTCTCAAGTCATCCGAATCAGCCATAGCTATTTCAAGCAAATAGTGCAACCATACAGTAATGATGGAAAAGCAATTATCACCAACTTCAATCAGGTTTCGCAATTCAGACATACCATGGTTTTATCTTATATTGAGTTTAGTACGTGTTATTTATAACTCAAGCTTATCATAATACATCATAAATGCCATATGCATTCTTCAAATTCAATTGGCAATATTTTGGCACAAAGGATGCGTGCATCCATTCAAATATATGAAAATAATTAAATAACCCATATCCTCTCGATTTAGACAAAGAACAAGTACTTATATCTGGATCTTAGGCTTTGGTGACAGAATAACAATTATCTCCTATATATATAAAAGTGTCTATCTCAATTCCCAACTCATCGGTTTATTTTTTTGCTGGTTCATCTCTCAGTACTTGAGGGGCTTGAAAAAGAGGGTGGCAGACGAAATTCCTTACGTAGAGGTATATATCTACATTTTTAATTGCACTAAAAATCAATTAAACAATCCGGGGCAAAAGAAGATATTATCTACTGTGCAGAAAAGCATGATACCATAATGATGATTATTATAAGCTTATGATGATTCTTATTCCTTGCAGCAAGTAACACAAGAACCATGCATGCATGGTGAATGTTCAGATTATTATGAAGATGAATCATATGAACAAGGTAACCTTAATTTTTATATCCAAGACCGCAAGACATGTTAATCTTAGAGTCTACAATGATCAGACAACATGCAAAGGCCTTAAGACCTAAACCACTGGATGCTTAAGGGTTCAGCAAAACAACACTCCAGAAACATTTGGACTCACATGTGTTTGATATTTTTCCTAGATTCAAGGAATCACCATACAATGAAAAATTACACCACTCTCCCAAAAAAAAAACTTCAAATCTAAATCATCATATTGAAAGATTATTAGAATAAAATTATTAAACGGCGCTATTAAATGAGCCTTTGCACAATTATCGATAATTCTGCTACTGTTTTGTAGGAAAGAGAAAAAATTCT
Organism: Mimosa pudica; assembly: GCA_029929735.1. Classification (NCBI taxonomy): domain Eukaryota; kingdom Viridiplantae; phylum Streptophyta; class Magnoliopsida; order Fabales; family Fabaceae; genus Mimosa; species Mimosa pudica. The sequence goes on from JAKELP010000007.1 coordinate 5,138,147, forward strand.
AATCCACGGCCTTGCCTAGCTCCACCTAGAGTGAGCATTCATGGACATCATCCTAAAGAGAACGTGATGGAAAATCAAACCCCACAAATACTCATTCTTCTCCCAAAGACAATGGAAGAACTTTTCAATATAGCAGGTACATCTACATTCATGGCATTAGATATATAATTGACTTTAGAAGGAGAGGTTGAATTTAATATGAGAAATGATAAAAAACACCCAATGAATATCAATATAAAATATTTAACCTATAGAAAGCCACGTTAATTACAGGACAGTGGTATACTTCCTTTTCAAACATGAAGTGGTCAGTATGAATATGGAAATATATACTTTTCTGATTTCATTACATGATTAGACACTAATTAGAAGTAAAATGACTAAACAACAATCAATCATAGAAAATTTTTAGAGCCTGGCTTGATATAATATAGTGAGCACTCCAGTACTTGAGAGAGCAAATCCAGGTTAAGCAACGAATGAGTTTGTATGATGAAAACTCAAAAGGCACGCTTTTAAGCTCTATTCTTGTGATTATAAAGCTTAAAGTGAAACATGAAGTATTGAAATGAAAAATGTAATGACGTGAGGAATTATATTGTTTTATTGTGAGCGCAGAGAAGAAGTTTGGGAAAAGAGGAAGCAAGATTGTGATGGCTGATGGCTCAGAAGTGGAAGAATTATGTGTCATAAGAGAGAATGATGAGCTGCATATCCTCTAATCTAATCTAAATGTAAAATAGAGAAGTGACCTGAGGCTCGTATGTTTGCTTCAGGACAATTTACACGATAATTGATGTAGTAGTTAACAGGCAAAATTATAAGTATACTGCATGTATTGTAAAACAGATAATTAGTAGGTACTAATATTGAATCCAAATATTAACCAAACTTAACTTATAGTCCATGGAAAGAATAGTAGTTAGTAGTTACTAGGTAATGGCGGGAAGGTAATGGAGAAGAAAAAAGAGGGAATTGAAGTAGGTGGAAAGGGCGGCGTGGCATGGCATTGCATTGCTGTAGTTTAATTTGACGCAATAAAGTGACAAAGCTTCTCTTATAAATAAATAAGCGTAGCGTACAATGCCAAATTCGCTGGAGCGTAACAGAGTAAGATAAACGAACTAGATTAGTGTCTTTCCCGCTCAAACATTATTTTATGTTTTTTTTCTTAAAGATATGAACCACCAACTACTATCCTTCTCCTTAATATAAATATAAGACCTACCTAATTTTTCCTTTAAACTAATTTATTTATTTGACCTATAAACTAATAGGTAATCTAAAATTATATTAAATATATCAAAATTGACTAATCTATTTTGCATTTTTAATTAATCTCCCTAAAAAGTCAATTAGGACTTATATTTAGAATCGGAAATGAGTATTATGGCTAGCGCATGATGTACATGATCAGAGTTGAGTTGTAAAGGACATACAACACAAGAAAATAAAAAATTGTAAAGATGATAAGTCGTTTAACTCATTCATTTGATAAAAGTGGCTTAAATGTCAAACCTTTTTTCAAAGTATTAACTTGTACAACATAAATTCACATAAAAAAATAACAAAATCAAATAAAACGAATTTAATATAATCAAGCAGGAGTATTATATTAGTTCTTATATATAGAAATCGGTGGTGTATCAAAATTAGACTACCTGAACCCCTAGTGTGAAATATTTTTATTGGCTGGAGAAGTACAAATCTCACCTGATTGACAGCTTAAGTAAACAAATAAATGTAAACCAAAGTATAAGAAACAAACAAACATAATCCACATCTCTTGATCACCCCGTGCTTCTTCTTTAACGATAGGAATCTGCTCTAATCTTGACAAGAAGATTGTGTGTGTAGGTATGAAGGTAACATCGGTATGCATATATACTTCTTTTTGCCAAAAATGCATTGCTTTTAATTCACCAATTTACACCAGCTTGGTTTACAACTTTACATATTGCTTTGGTCAAAAAAATTCACCAAATTTACATAGTTTTTATTTCACTACAGCCTTAATGCGCGTCCTAAAAGATTATTGTGTTTGATATGCCTAATGTTTGTTTATAAATTTGCGCCTTAACCGTGCAGATCTAATAATTTTTCTACATGTTAATGTACACATTTAGTCGTATTTTTTAACTACTGTCACCTTGAAACTTGAAAGCATGAAAAAAGTTGCAATGTTATCATAATCTTACACATGTGTTAATGTTCATAAACGTCAAGACACGATCCGTATTAGAGTAAAGATAAATCAATTTTTGCCCTCAAAATCTTCCATGATCAGTGATTTCACCTCAAGTGTTTCTTTCTCCTTTTTTGTGCACTACTGCACTGTCACCCGGAACTTGTCAAGAAAATTTGTAATTATTTTTCTTTAATTTATTTATCATAAACTGTTATTTTATTCAAAATTATATATTATTTTAATCAATCATATAAAAACTTTTTATTTCAATCAATACTTCCTCTGTTTCAATAATTATAACTGCCTATTTTATTTTAGACCATGGTTTCTATCATTTTCATTTTTTTTGGATATTAAACTTCCTATTTTATTCAAAAACCAAATTATATATTTTTAATCAATCTTATAAAAACTGCCTATTTTATCATTTCTTTATTTTTTTCATAGGAAATTATTTATTCCCCCCCCCCTCATTAACTTATCAACCATTAATCTCTCCCTATGATTTTCTCATTGTCAACCCATCATTTTTGTAAACAACCTATTATTTCTTTACAACATCTCTTACATGAATTAACCGGAAAAATTATTGTTGTTAAAACAAAAATATTGTAATAAAAAATCAAAATATCATTTGTCTTGTTTGCATTATAATAGGGAAGTATGAATAAAATGGTTGTATTACAAAAAAAAATAAAGGTCTATGTGTGTTCAGCACAGAAGAAGAAGATGCTTTGGAATTTCATAACTTAGTATGAGTGTTGATATCTGAGCATGAATCTGCAATGAATTGTCCCATTATAGTCAATAATTTCCTATTTAACAACAATAAGTTTTTCGATTAATTCAATGCTAAACCCATCAGACCATCATCCCAAAATAATTCATGGACCATCCATTTTATGTAATTTTATACTTGGAGCGTATGATCAGTGGCTCTTGAAGAGGACATGGAGTGGCATTCTATTTTAGCCCAAAAGAGAAGGCATGCCTTAACTCGTATGCTTTGGAAAACCTAAACCACTTAATTTTTTTTTGTGAAAAAAAGAATTGATTCCCTTGTCACATTTTGCCAAGTTGACTATCTTCTTCTTTTGTTACATGTGTTGTTAGTTAATCTCTACCAAAGAATAAATTGGGTAAAAGTGAAAATCTAGCATCTAACTATTAGTCAAAATGTATATAACATAAATAACAATTTCAAATCTCAGTTCTACATTCATCAATTACAAAGTAATGCATAATTAGCAATCTATCAATTCTAACAGTTTTGACAACCAATAATTTTGACTTGTTCACATCACCTGTCAGCTGTCACATCAACTTATTATTATGCCACATAACCTATCACGTCGGCATTATCTTCACCATAGCTTCACCATTTCCATACAATCTTCAACATTTATCTTCGATGAGTTGTGCCTCCATTTCTTACCTCACGAGCAAGATAAAAAATTACTTGAAAGATGGAATCTTTTCATCAGAATCCACCCTCAATCACCCCAAAAAAGTGAGATTATATACTGAAAATGCCCTTTTTTAATTTATACAAGCTGAAAATGCCCTTTAGAAAACTTCTTATTAGCCTTTTCTAGTTTTTGCAATTAAAATGTGCTTTCGGAGGTGGGTTTGATTACTCCGCAATTGAGAGTAGGCAGAACAAGGGGAAATTGCATAGAAGGAAAATACATACTGGGTGGTGATTGATAAAGAGTACGAAACAAAGACAGGTTAGGTGATGGAGATATAGAGGAGTGGTGGTGGTATTTATTTCGAAGTCCCAAAATAACTCCATATCTCAAAAGAAAAAAAATCATACGCTAATAAGTGAGATGCCCTTACTCCACCAAGCATTACTCAGATACTTCTCCTTCAACAACTATTCCTCCCACTCCCACTCCCACTCCGACTCCCACTCCGACTTCCCTATACTCCGCCATATCATTGATTAATCTGACGACAATTAGGTAAAATCTGATTATGTTGGTCAATATAATACTTTTAATTTGTTTTGGCTTTTGTGTAGTTTTTTTCTATAACAATTTCTATAATTTGTTTTGGCTTTTGTGTAGTTTTTTTCTTCTTTGTGCACCGTGTAATTGAACAATGGCATTTTAACCGATAAATTATCCAACAAGAATACACTAGATTTTTGTTACCATTGTAGGAGTATATATGCTTAATGACAGCTGTTATCATTTTATATTTTCATTCGTCTATCCACTTTTCAACTAAACTCTATAAAATTTTTCATCGTTCCAAACATAACATGTTGTGTGCTTGATATCATGCTCAACCCAAAACTTCATCTTCATCCACACTCAGCGCCTAATATTTCTGTGTTCACCGTAGCTTTCTTTTTTTATCTATGATCAAGGTATCCCCTCACTTGACAATTTAAGAGACTAATCCCCCGCTGATTTGTAGGCACCTCAATGGGTGAGACAGCTGGCTTGAGAGATTTAATGATTCTCCATACCCAACGCCAAGGATCGAACCCCAGACAATTGGTTAAGGGTGAATGAGTCATTGACACTCAACCACACACCCCAGGTTTCACCGTAGCTTTCTTTTATACAGACACAATTAATTATATTTCGTCCTCTCCTTATATAGCATGTTTGAGAAATAGATCTCGAAATTAAATATTCCCTCCGTTCCTAAATATAAGATCACTTTGGAGAAGTGTATAAGTTCCTAAATATAAGATCACTTCCTATTTTATCTCAAGTTTTGCCCAAACTACCCTTATATTCCCTCTTTTCATTGAAAACTCCTCCTCCTTTTAAAGTTAAGTAATTGAGGGGATTTAGGAAGATCATGTAATTTTATTGTCTTCCTTAATCTCCCCAAATTAATAAAAGTGATCTTATATTTAGGAACGGAGGGAGTATATGATCTATCTATGTTATCTTAATTTTTAAAACAGCTGCATTGACAATTTAAGTGGCTACTTTTAAGAAGTCAATGATAAGTGATTTAATATCACCCAAGTTCTTAGAACTTCAATGTAATTTGATTATTCTTTGCGACTCGAATGTGATTAATTGTTTATGAAGGTTCTCCCCGTGTTAGTATTTAGGTTCTAAGGGCACATTATGTGAGTCTTGTCATTCCACCACAAAAGCTTAAGCCAATGTGGTGGAGACTCAACTCATATATATACCCTTAGCCTATCTTTGATTTAGGCAATGTGGGACTTATGACTTATGAGTTTCTCACACCCGTAATTATTATACAGTTTTTTCACATTTATCACAGCAGACACGTGTATTTTCTTTCCACGATCCTCCTGCATGCACAGGTTTATTCATAATTAATTTCACATTTACATAATGGCTACCGACCGTTCGTGTGATTCATTGTCACTCTCTCCAAGTAAAAGAGCACAAAACTCTGACGCGCGCGAGTAATGTTATTCAGAGAAATCAAAACACCACTTCCCCACAAGTCACAAGTCTCAAGTCACAACACAGATAAAAAACCATATTCATTTTCATCCATTATTACACTGATTGACAAATCAACCTGCAAACTTTATAGCCATTCACTTTTATAAAAGATCCAAAGATTACGAATAAAGAAAATGAGCGTAGCTAGGAGACGTGCAATGAATAACTTGGGCCGAAAAAGGAAAAGTTTTAAGACCAGAGAGATGAGTCATGAGTTCGGCAGGTGGCATTGTATACTCACTCAAGCTAATTCGCCCTTTGGTATAATAATCAAATTAGATGACCTTTTTATTTTAAATAAATTTATAATTTTTTTTCACAAAAGAAAAAAAACAAAACATTTCTGAAAAGTCATGTTAAGATTAAACAATAATGGGAAAAGTGGAAAGAAATCTATACCCTTTTTTAAGCCAGAGAAAGAAATTTATACCTATAATATATTGATGAGAACTAGGAAGTGCCCACACAAATTTTTCGTTCAAGATAATGCCGGTATTATATAAATACACCTATAATTATTTATGCCCATTCTGATATAAATAATTACCATTAATAAAATTTTTAATAGGGTTCCCCCCAATTTTCTCTAAAAACATTTTAAAAAATACAAAGGACTTCTAGTAACAACAACACTATTAAAATATAATCAGTACAGTATTATTTTTTTTTCCATATACTCCCTCCGGTCCTATTTATAAGTCGTCAACCGCCTAAATTGTACATACCAAAGAATGGAGGTTAATGGAAGTTGCATCATTAAATTGGTCTTATTTTTTTTGTCTTTTCCATTTTTGCCCCTTCCACCTTTATCACTATGACCCACTACCTTTTCTCTCTCTTCATTAATCCTCTATCTATAAAAGTGTTTTTTTCATCTTCTCTCTCTTCTCATCTTCCAATGTTCATTTTCCAATGTAAGGGTATATTAGGAAAATTTTAATAAATGAGTTAGTTAGTGGTAGTTAGTGACTTATATTAAGGACCAAAATTTAGAGGCGGTTGGCGACTTATAAATAGGACCGGAGGGAGCAGTAAAATACAGGTGCACTCTTTTTGAGAAAAAATAACTAAATGTGTTCTCTTTAAGAGAGGTTGAAATAAGTATTAAATGATGAAAGGGATAGTGAAACAGATGGTTGTAATAAAATTTAAAATTGTTATAAAACTAATACTTAAAGAAGTAAGCAATCAAATTGTTAGGTACCGATATAAAAGATACTAAGTCTTAATGCTATCACTGCAAATGTTCTCTTTCTCTCTTTCTTCTTTAATTTACCAAGGGCAAATTTTAGTAATTCTACCCTGTCATTTTTAAGCTTTAACTTAAAAAGTTAAAGTTACTCATACAGTTTCATTTTTGTCGTTTTGTGCTCACCCCTTCACGCAAAAGAGGGACTGATCCCGTGCCCCGCTGATTCACTTTAATTTTTATTACCCACTTTCACTTTGACAGGTGTTTAACCAGCAAGTTGCCACGTTACAAACAGAAAGGTCACGCAGTTTTTTTCAACAAGGCTCTTAAAGTTGATTTATTTTAGTACTACTTCATTTTCTTAATATAAATATATATGCTAATTAATTTGAGGTTTTACCTAACACACTTATAATATGAAAAAGGTCCCATGAAAAAGTTCTCAATCAAGAAGATATGAATAACAACATTTTGACCACGCATAATAAGTTATTGAGTACTAGTCACATCAACTTAGCTCAATATAATAAGGAGGGCAAAAATGTTTTCTTGACTTGAAAGAAATTTAAAGTATGTCTCATTAATTTCGTCATTTTATGGCACCTTTCTATATTATTTGTGTTGCTTGGATGAGATCTCAAACTAATTACCCATTTATATACTCCATTTGTTCCTAACTATAATATTTGGTTGACTTTTTTTGTAGAATTCTAAAAAAAGTAAAATTCACACTCAATCATATTATATTTTTCATTTCAGTTCAAAAAAAAATCATATTATATTTTTCATATTAATTATTAGATCATATACTTGCATATAAATCAACATAAAATAGTTTGGCGAAAAAACTCATGAAAATCAATTTTAATTGCTTTATTTAACTTTTTTAGGATTATCTAAAAAGTCAATTAGCTCTTATATTTAGGAATAGATGAAGTATATAAGAATTAATTCATTGTCTTCAAAATATTAAATAAATTAAATAAGACACTAACTCATAATATATTTTGTGTAATATCTCGTTAGTTTTTAAGTAAACTAAACTATTTTATAATGACATAATATAAATTTATATGCCATCCATATTTTCTTTTTTTATCATATGTGAAGGAATATGCGGTTAAGATATAAACATCATGCCACAACATCAGCACAATGAATACAGACTGTATGTGAAATTATCGACTAAATAAACCTTCAACGAAGATATTATTTTAAATTTGATTTTAGATTCTAAAAATATAAAACAACATGCAAATGAGACTTGGCAAATGTTTTTGGAAGTTAGTTAAAACATGCTTCGCAAACAAGGAATTATTTTCCAAAATATATTATATACGATATAGAATTAACAATTATATAAAATATCTTTTATTATCATACCTTATAGAATTAGCAGAATATGACTTAGACATTCACGTGGTGTCTAAAGCTGATGCGGTGCATCTTCTCAAGGATGTAGTTGGTTCTTAATATTTTTTTTAGTCTAATTTTTTTATATAAAAAAAAGAATTAGCAGAACATATAAAATTTTCTTATACTATATAGGAATAACAATTATATAAGTTTTAACCAATTGATGGCCTAAGACGGTAAGACCCCTCTAAATTTCTTTCGGTAAGTCAGAACCCCAAAATTATATTCATAAAAAAAACCAAAATTATAGTCGGTAGTTGCTCCTAAACCTATTAATATGATAAACAAATAAGTTCACTGATATATTATGAAAAGACAATTATATAAACTTTACATGCTTATGTAAAATTTAATTAATTTCATTGATTCGATTTTTTTGTGAAAAAAAAAAATTACAGTACTATTTTATTATTTTATTAGTTGTAACACAAAAGAAAAACTATATATTTATACTGCCATGTTTGTTATATTTTATAGTGATTAATATTCAAATATTGTTTAGAAAAATATAGAAATGTTGTTATTTAATATACTCTTTCTCATCACAAATATAGGACCTATTGAATCAATTTAATTGTATTAAGGATATTAATTACTCACTTCATTCCTAAATATAAGACCACTTTCATTGATTTGATTAAATTAAGGATATTATTTAAGTTAGTTACTAGCACATAATATTGGAATTCACCCTAATCATACACTTTATCCACAATCTATGTTTTTTACAATTATTCACACTCTCTTTGGAAATGGAGGGAATTATAAAAAAATAGAATTTAATTTAATCATAAAAGAATATAAAATTTTTAAATATGTCCTATACTACTGAAAAGAGTACCATTAATATGAATTTAGATACCAACATGTGAAGTTAATGACTTGATGTGAATTGGCATTAATAGAGGTCACCGCTTGGGAAAGAAGAAAGGGACAAAAAAATGAGAAACTAACGAAAGGAGACACAATTCTGTGGGCGGAAAAAGGAGAAGGGCTAAGTGACAAGTATTCTCATCGTATGTGTTTATGGCTTGATTATTAACTCTTGTGAAAAGAGTAAACTCATAAAATCATCTATATGCCTCCTATTAGAGGTGAAAATAAGTCGAGCCGAGTCAAGTCTCACCTAAATAGGTCTGGGCTTATAATGCAACAACAAGAAATTATAGGTTTGGGTTTGGTTCTGGGTCTGGATGGAGACATTTTTTTAAGAAAAAGCCTAGGTTTGAGAAAAATAGTCAAGGTCTGAAAGTCTTTTTAAAGGCCTACTTACAATTAGACCTTCAAAATGTTTTAAGCTTTTTAAAAGCCTACTTCGAATTCAGGCCTTTAAAAGGTCTAAAGTCTTTTAATGCCTACATATCATCAAACTTAAAAGGTCAAAACAAGCTTCAAGCCTTCAAACCCAGTATACCTACATTAATACAAACTTTAAAATCTATTTAAATAATTTTTAAATTACTAAATAGGTCAAGCCTAAAGTCTTTTAGACAGAGCTTTATTGAAGTAGGTCTGACCATTTTACATAAAAATGTCTTTAAATAGGACTTAGCCTAACCTATTTAATAAATAGGTCAGGCCTAACTAGGCCCCAAATAGATCAGATCATATGCCGTCTGTTTAGGGCCTGAACTATTTACATCCCTACCCCTATAACCCTATATTAGATTCGTCTCACTTGATATGCGAGAGTTAACTTAAGGGGAAGATAGATGTGTATGTGCAGTTGGAGAGGGGTGATTTATTTGGTGTTCCAGAAAGAAAGAGAAAGAAAGCGTATGCGTGAGTTGTAGAGTGAGTGGGGCCACTACTTATGGTTTTGGTGTGGTTCCAAAGTAAAGCCCCACAGGGAGAGTGAGAGAGAAGAGTATTAGAGAAGCTCAGTGCTTGGCTCTCTGATTTTGAGGCATCAAGAAAGAAAGAAAGACTACTATTCAAGTTTCACCCTCACCCACCTACATACATTTCTATATTTCTCTATTTCTTTTTCTAACCTCCTTCACTCTCTCTCGCTTTCTTCGAGAAATCCCCAGGCCTGTTTTCATTTTTCTCTTACGCTTTTCATTCCTCCTTTCCCATTCATCACAATGTGTTTTTTTTTTGGTGGATCATATCGCCTTCTCTCATTAATCTAATCTGCTTCTCATATGTATTTATCTGATTATCATCAATCTCAGGCTTTCGTGTTTTTTGGTTCTTTGCTGATTTTGATTGATTAGATGAGTGACGCTATCATTAATGTTTGCAATGGTCCCTGTTCATTTTGAATGTCGTTTCTGCTTTGTTTGATTTCTATGTGAAATGACATTTCACCCGCTAAAATAGACCCTCCATAATTGCTTCTGCATTTATTTATTTATTTGTTTTCTGAGACATGCAATTACAGTTTCAATGCCAAGCTTTTATCTTTTGTGTTTATGCTCACCATCATGGTTTATGTATTCAAAGGTTTAGTCCTTTGTGTGGCTAGTTGATTTATATTTGTGATTGTTTATTCAAGTTGTGTGTTTTGTGTGGCAGGTGATTTGAGATAATGTTGAGGAAGAGAAGCAGGTCACACCACAAGGATCAACACCTCATGGGCCATGGAACTAGCTCAGATGCCAATTCTGACTACTTTTCTCAGTCTCAATCCCTGGGGAGAAATATAAAGAACAGTTCAGTTTTCAATGTTCCTCAGGTGTTCATAGGTCTGGGTCCTAAGGGTTTGCTAGATTCTGATTCTGTTAGGAGCCCAACATCACCACTTGATTTTAGGGTGCTCACAAACTTAGGAAACGTTGTTAGAACCCCTAGATCATGTACCCATGAGGGGAATCAAAGGAGCTGGGAATGTGGCAAAGTAGGCCTGAGCATAATAGATTCTTTGGAAGATTGTCCTAAATCTTGTGGCAAAATTCTCAGGCCATCTGAGAGTAAGAATTTTAGTCTCAGTCCAAGAATGAGGGTGAAAATCCCTAATTGTCAAGCCTGTGATGGTTCTTTTGAGGCTTCTAAATCCTTACCCAAGGATTTTTGTAAGCCTCCTTATAGCAAGAATGGGTCTGTTTCTGGCAAGGGTGAATCAAAAGTGCTTTTTGAAATTGGAGACACTTGCCCAGAGATTGAGCCATTCGGGAAATTCAGGTCTTGTTCTCTGGACTCCTGCTGTTCATTGAAAACCCTTAGCGGTTTAACTCATTCGAACATTGATTCGATCTCTGAGGTTCCTGTGAAAAATATGACCCACCAGGTGGGCTCTCCCCCTCATTTTAGTGGAGGAAGCCAGAACTCAAGCACCTTATCTCATGTAGAATTTAATTCACTACCTTCATCCATATGCACATCGAATGAATTCATAGGGTCTTTATCTGCTGGTGAGATTGAACTTTCTGAGGACTACACATGTGTAATTTCCCGTGGTCCAAATCCAAAAACTACTCATATTTTTAGAGATTGCATCCTGGAAACCCATCCTAATGGGTTTGGAAACTATAGTAAGAATCAAGAGGGGAATAATGCAGTGTTGCCCAGTGTGGGTAACAGCTCATTAACTCCAAACCTATACCCCTCTAGTGGCTTTTTGAGTTTCTGTCACCTTTGTAACAAGAAACTGGAGGAGGATAAAGATATTTATATATATAGGTAATGTTGATAAGTTACTGACTTTTATATCACTTCTGTTTGAGTTATGAATTAGAGTTAACTTAATGGATATAACCCTTGCTTTCATTGACATCTTGCAGAGGTGAAAAAGCTTTTTGTAGTTTAAGTTGCCGTGCGCTGGAGATCATGATCGACGAAGAACTTGAGAAGTCAGATCCATCTTCTGGAAATTCTTCTCCAAAAGCAGAAGCTAGTGAGGAACCTCTTGGAGCTGGCATTTTCACAGCCACCTAGAGGCTTTTTCTGCCACACCCACCATGGCTGATGGCCCTGAGGATGGTGGACGCAGCTGATCATCTGTTCATAGAAGAGCTGTTATATGTGTATCAGTCAGCAGCCATGGATGATCATTTTGTACATCATTGCGTTTGCCTTTGGTGTTTTTAGCTTTCATGCTCCTGGTGGATGATGGCTTTTGAACGGCTAGTTTTGGTTTCCATATAACTAGATATAATATGCTATCAAACTTCTACTGATATTGGTAGCTTATTTTACCCCATCTATAAAGGGTTGAAGCCGATTTTTCTGGCTTTCCCCTCTATCAAATTTACCCTGCACTACATCTACATTATGTCAAAAATTAATGTATACCATCCGGACCTATTTTTGACTGAATGATATACATGTGATCTTATCTTGGTATAAATCTATTTCCTGTGAACTTTGACCGAATCTTTTAAGTTTTTATGTATGTTGCCAAGAATTATAATTGACATGTGGAAAGCCATGTTAACTTGTTGGAATGTGATTATCTGTTTGCTTACACGGATGTGATTCTAAATAAATATGGGCCTCCATAGTAGCAAGAGCCTTCATGAACTGATATATCAAATTTCTACCCTTAGTCTGGTGAATTAGCTAGCTCTCATAGCTCATCTGGTCAATGTACGATGTCCATGTTTTATCGAGTTAAAGCTTGTTTCCAGCTTTCTGCTTTGCTTGTAGTTGAATCTTTTGATTCTCAAATACCGTATCATTTCTGATCCCTTCAAAGGCATGTGATTGAATTATTTAATCAAATCACATCACATAAAGGCAATTAGCTTAAGTATTTGATGATTCCCTTTTGAATACGGGCACATAATTTCAGAAATGGACGCACGAATTTTTAGAGAGAGTGTGAATTAGTCGGTGAAAAGTGCATCCAAAAGTGATGCCACGTTTATTTAATGGGGACAAAGCCATTCAATGATACAGATAAGCGGGAAATTTGGGTCATAATGATGATGTCTCGTGAGTTTTGCTTAGACGGGAAACGCGGGGTAATTCTAGCCGTTTATTTTAGAGTACTGTGTTTTCACTTTTCACTTTTCACCATTCTGGTTGAATCGAAACTTCACGAGTTAATTGTGAAAATGAGGAAGAAATGTTTGGATACTGATGATGGAGCCACCCGGAGTCAGCACCTTTATTTTTAATAATCTTAATACTCCCTCCGGTCCCCAATATAAGAGCCAAAATTTGAATGATTTTGGTCTCATCTCACATTCTCTCATCGTTTAATGCGTTTTTTACTACTTTGCCCCTAACTCTCTTTCATATTTATTAATGCTTATGTATTTCTCTTTCTTAAAAGTATCATAATAAATATGGGTAATATTAGAAAAGAAGCATTAACTCCAGACTCCTAATTAACATTCACGTGTTTTCTTAAGAAGCGTTTTTTTAGCGGCTAGCTCTCATATTAGGGACTGGAGGGAGTACTAGATATTTTAAAAAACTTATTCATAGAGATCATTTTTAATAAGGTGGTGTTCGAAAATGATTTACTCACTTCATCTAACTAGCCAAAGTTAGATTAAGTAGTCTTAGCTAAGGCGCTCATCATATTCTATATTCTACATATAATATATAAAGGGGCCCTTTTATAGTTCTTAAATTGGTAGAGGTTCGGAGAGACCAATGCTACACTATTTGGAGATGATTATTCATGTTTCATAAGCACGAGAAAAAATGCTAAATTTTACCCCGATATATTATTAATAATTTGCATGTTACTTTTCGTATTGTTCATACACCCATATTTTTTTCTTAATATCTGTTACTAGTTCCAATTATTTTAGTTAAAAAAATAGTCCTACGTATAAAGTCCCAATCGTTATTCACATACTCCACATCAAATCTTGCCACCCAGACTTGTCTTGAGCAGAGTCTCAATAATTTTCCATCTCGAGTACAAGAAACAAATACAAAGGATATAAAAAACTTAAAATTTTTCTAGCAAATGTCTTAAACACTTCGAATAAAAAAAGGTCTTAAACACTCTTTCAAGTTTCAATCAGTTGGCATTGTGGCCCAGAGGCCCAGACCTTTAGGTATTTGCCGGCTTGTACTGTCTGATAATCCAGGGGGTAAGGGACTAAAGGCGGCCCATTGACCCTGATGTGTTATGTACCAGGTGAATGAAAAAGGATTAAGATGATTTCGGCCTGCAGCCCGTATATTAATCATATGAAATTAGAAACTCATTTGACACTATTTTCAAAAAGCTTGAGCCCATTTAGTATTTAGTAATACATTTAGTACTCCCTCCCTCCGTTACTAAATATAGGACCTTAAGTTAATTATAAATTGATTTACCTAATTTTTTCTCTTAAACTAGTTTATTTTACCTATAGCTAATGGATAATCTAAAAAGATATCAAATATGTCATCATTTAATAACCTATATCGCAACCTTAATCTTTCCAAAAAAAAGTTATCTAGGTCTTATATTTAGGAACGGAGGGAGTATTTAGTAATACACTAATATATGTACTGTTAATACTTAAATCATAGCTTATAGATGATATGAAATTCCTTATGTTCTTTGCTTGCCACAATCAGGTGTAATACTGGGGAACTTTGTTAGTTTATTTGAGATTTTTATATTTTATTTTCTTGCCAGAGCTTATTGGAGATTTTCTTTTATTGGGTTTCTTTTTTTTTTTGGAGGGGGGAGGTAAAAATACCATCGAGCAACAAAACTAATGACCTGAGAAAATAAATATATTATGTAAATGGCAAATCATGGCACTACATTTCAAGCTGACGACGAAAACTCAGCGCAATGGCAACAACTCGCTTCGACCAACTCATCACTATTCACTATGACATAGTTGATCCAGCAATGACAGTGCCTCGACACAGAATCAAACATGGAGAACCGAGGTTGGTTCAGTGCCCTTGTCATGTAACTTAGTGCAGTCGAAAGTAACCAGCCAAACAAAGATTCCCACTTGTAGAATTCCTCGTACTCGATAAAGGACACGTTATTGTTGCCATAAGTCATAACTTTCCCAAAGCACAAGAAAGTGAACCCAAATGCAGTCTTGTCTTTGCGTTACCAAATACCAACACTTTTGCCACATCCTCAACCTCTTGTTTGTCGGGTGTTGTAGGATTTACAGTTCGAGCACTTCTGAGCCACAACATGGAACTGAACGTGCGACCTTTTTCCGCAATCATTACAAAGGATCCATACCTGTTGAAGTAATACTAGGCTATCAATCTCTTTCGAACCTCTAACTATCGCATGCCCAGAATAATAAACTTGCAAAGAACCCTTGCGGTCTTTGCATCTCAAAGTAGATGATAAAGCCAAAGACAAATCAAGGGCTGTATATGGCTAGTGCAAGATTATGCACGTAACACCATCAGAATCTGAAAGAAGAAAGGGAAAAGCTAAGGTAACTGACCATTTTGTGTTGGAGTGGTTCCGGCATAGGTGTGGCAGCTATCTCCAGGTCAAACTTCTCCCAGACCTTTGACATATCACAAACTGACTTAGAGCAGAGAGGGCATGCATACCTGATAGAGAATCAATACATCAATACATTAATAAAAACAAAGATCACAGTAACAAATTTCAGACAAGTAACAGGAAGGAGACAAGAGCATCATGAAACTCACTGGAAATGTTCTCTCATTTCATTCAGGCAACTCTTGTGGATTGTATGCCCACAGAGCATAACGGTAACATCATTTGTGGACTCAAATAAATACTGCAATCAACATTTTGGGGTGTACTTCAGCCAGCCTTGAGCAATTGAACAAATTGGTGCAGGGATTCAAATCAACAAATAAGTAGTAAAAATAATACCTCAAAACAGACAGGGCAATCATGATGCATTGCTCCTTCCACACATGGGTGACTATCTTTCATCATGACAGAGTAGCAGCATCCTATTAAAAGAAACCAGGAAATAAAACAGGTAAGAAATTGTAATATTGTCCGCTTAACACTAAATTAAAGCAAAGAGATTGAAGCTTACCACACTTGTAACAATGGAAAAAATTCTCACGCCCTCCAACTCTATCAAAAGTAGAACACATAAGAGCATTAGTACGTTTACACTTTAAAGGAAACAGTCAATTTTACAAGGATCAAACGCATTGCAATTTTCTTTTCACAAAATTCTAGAAAATCACATATGGCATCATAATATAAATGATTAACCAGTTTTCCAATACATACCTGCAAATCCCACAACCATTGCAATGATACTGTTCCTTAGATATCTGTAACACACGAAAAACAAGATAGTAAATTCATCTTGCACATGTGTCAACTTCCTGAAGACACTAACAATCATCATTTCCCAGAACAAATAACTCACATCATCATCAAACAGCTTGCACGTCTCACAGAAGTATTTTCCCATACAAACACCACAGTTTATACAATTCTGCTGAACCTGGAAGAAGCAAAAATTGGCAAACGGAAGCTGAGTTATGCGGAAATAATGTTTTATTATATATGGCTTAAACAAATACACCGTTCAATCAGATGGGAGTTACATCTTGCTATGAAGTAGCACATTGTCCATCATTAATATGTTAGATTAAAGTCACAATACTAGCTATAGCTTGTGCAAAACATATAGAATATGCACAAGAGACCGATCTCAATCCCAGACACCAACATTCCTGTGCTTCTATGATGCTTCTTATTTGACCCCAACAAAAATGGACTCATTTTAAACTTGCAATTAGGTTTTACTTAATTTGCACACCACAATATAACACAAAGATACTGAACTCACCTCTTGTTCAGTCCCGCAAAGTGAGCATATCACCTGGATAAGTCAAATAAATTAAAGTTACTAATCAGCACCAAGGTAACACAGAACAGCAATAACAAATAAATTCTGGAGATGCAACCTTAAAACTATTTAAATACAGGATGTGTCCCAAAAGAAAATAGAGAGAATACCTGTCTAACTTGATGGCGAGGAATGTCATGTCTGTACTTCCGATCGATGTTGATATCATTCTGCAGAAAGATAAAGTAGAAATAAGTACCAATAGAGATAAGAGATCTTAAAACCTCAGAATCATTCTTCCAAACACATGCCATTATACATATATAGTCACACATTTATGGGCTGCATTAAGAATTCCACAAGGGGTGGTAACCGGGTAAGTAAATGAAGAGTGGATGACATTATCCCGCAGGACAAAGATTGGGAAGACATAATTAATGCCGTTTCATTGAACACCAAGTAAATAATGTCCTAATAAGAGGAATTTGAAGATGATAGGCATGACAAATTTACACTGCTTTCGAAAATAAGATGGAGAGTAATAGCTCACTTTTGCTTCATTGTGACAATGACGGCAATCAAAAACTTCATTGCAACAAGGGGCTCTGATTCGACATCTCCTCCGATAGTGTGAACATCTGCAGAGAAAGCCAAAAAGGTTAACAAACCAAACAGGAGACAAACAACTTAATACAGCAGAAAAGTGATTATAGGAGAAAAATATACCCATGTTGCATGTATCCTCTTTCTCGTAATTCATCGGTTTTCTTGTTATCTGTTGACTGACTTGATTCTTCTACAGGAAAGTGATCTGCATCTGAAAGTGGAGTATACACCTCATTCACATTCACATGTTTCAAGTCTTTGCACTCAAATGGCAGAGACTCTGAATGCATAACGGCCACCTCTCCCATGATGCTAGTTGTCTTGGTAAAGATAACTAACTTATATAGAAGCAGGCAATGTGCCTAGCAACCTGCATGTAGGAACATATTTAGAAAAAATCCTACAACTTCTAAAGGCATATTTAGTCACCCATCAAGCCAGGCAAACACCAAATGCACTGTTGCTTTCTTCTATCTGCTGCAGACCAATTGAAATCAGCAACAACTAAATTGAATTAAGGCTGGACTGCTCCAATCAGCATCACTCCAAGAGAACACATCAAAAAAAGTGCATATACTATAATTGCACATAAAAAGCACTGGGGTACTTGACAGCCTCCAGCGGTAAATAGAAACCAATAGCATCAATTGATCACTTGGTATCTTGAAGAACTCTTGGAACCAAATCCAACTATACTGGAGCCACACCCCAACCTATGTTAAAAGCAATAAATCACTCAATCAAATGGATACCGAATAAAAGAAATACAACATATACGTGTTTCTTTCATTGTCCATGAAAAAACAACCCTACCTTAATCGCCATTTCTTCATCAACTCCTCCAAAAACTGGAACTTACCAAAATCAAATAAATTTCTTAACCACCGCACCATTGGTAGATTCTTTGCTCAAATAAGCAATTATTTCCTTCCTTATCTAGATCACTTGATAATGAAGATAACAATGTTGTGGCACCACTGCTGGAAAGAACATTGATGCCACTCCAGCAACTAAATTATTCATATTGAAGATTACAAAGTCAATACCAAATAAGCAGTGCCCTGGGTTTGCCTCTTCTACCAGAAGATGCTAGTAGACCAAGCCTGGGCATTTAATTGTATGAATGGAGAATGAAGGAAAGATGGTCTGAGAGAGGTGAGTAAGCAATAAGCTGTGAGATTGAACATGAGTGTGACTAAAGCAACCACCTCACTGTTTAATTTATAAAAGAATTCCATTAACGGTGCACAGGAAATCCTATAAACAGCAATGCCTCCTTGAACAAAAGGAAAACAGGTTCAAAGCTTGTGTGTTTTTGATCAATCCTTTAATAATATACAAAGAGAAATGGGTTTGGATAAACCTCAAACTGGCACAACTCATAAGAGTGAGGCTCCGAAACTTCTGTTTCTTCCACCACTGGACACAAAATGTTCTGCATTTGGCTGAACCACACCAGATGCAAACAGCATAATCCTGCAAGACTTCCCTTCATAGGAATTCCTAAAGTGCATGGTCCGTCAACCACCTAGACCTTCCTAAAGTTTATGGTTTGAAGACTCATGGAAAAATACCTAATTACATAACACCTTGCACATAAACTGCCTACTAACAAATAGGCTAAATTACTCTCCTTTGCATAAAGTTAAACTAAAATAACAATTCATAGTTCGTGAAAACGTCGTTGACCTATAACGTTTACATAGGTTAATTAAGACCCCTCTTTCGAAGGTTTACTTGCTCTCAGCAGTCAGGAAATCACAAACGAATGCCAAAACAGATTGATAACTACTAGATACGAAAGTACATCTCCAGAAAGGATTTGGGGAATGTCACTGAAGTAAAATAATCCTAGAGTTACCAGCAAAGAGACAGTTGCTACATGCAACTAGCAACATCGAGGATCAGTGGTTAGCTAAGCTGTTGTCAGCTTATTTAATAGCAAAGAATATTTTAGACAGCAAATCCTAATTATGATCTACTCAAATCTACACCAGCCTTGCCATTTTTCCACCCTCCTTACACATATATAACCTCCTACTCGTCTCTCAAGCTTAAGTTCACCAATACGAAGCAAAGTAGTAGTAATTCGCACGTACAATTCAATTCAACATACCAAATAATAGCAAGCAAAACCACCGGAATCCAGTAACAAACACAGTCCACAAACATCAACCACAACAAAACAAATATGATATATATAACAAACAGGTACTATACTACCAACCTTCACCAATCTTTTCAGGAAACATCTTAAAAAATTACGTTCATCGTCATCATCATTACGGAGGAAACAACCACAAAACTAAACTACATCATAACCTAAGGCTAAAACTCAACGGCAAAAGTGCAAGCAAAAGAGAATTCTACAGCTACATTACCTACCTATAATACAACAATCCAAAGAAGCTCACAGAGAACACGAACACAATAAAACAAGCACACAATGAAGAAACAAAAGAGCAGAATAATGAATAGTTGCAAACTCTCACAGAACAACGAACTTTCTCACACAACAACAACAACAAGAAGCTCCGAAGAAGTAAAGCGAAGCTCCGATTAGAATCTTCCTTTCACGTTCTGCAAATTCAAACTGAAATATGAGAGTGAAACGAATGAGATCGGTATTTATAGTAGGAGGCTATCTCATTCGAGAGGCTTCGAAATTGACTTGAAATGAAATTGGAAGAAAGCGAAAGCTATGAATGAAGGGATAAATGTGGTAATTAATTTAAAATCTGTTGCTGTTGACAGGTTGTGAGTGTGGGATTACGAAAATGCCCCTGGATTCTTCAAAAATATCTTTCGGTTCAAACTTTTTTTGGGTCAGCAGAATGGCACGTCTTGTATAGATATGGTGACGTGTTGCTTAATCCTTGGATTTGCGTGCAACTCATTATGACATTTTATTGTCTTGTCTGCAATGGCCGGTGATGACAACAATATAAAATTAAAACAAGATTTATAGATTTTCATCCTTCTTTTTTCTTCTGCCATTAGTTTTCATCTTGTTTATAAGGTCGGGATTTTATTTGATGTTATTATTTATAGTGAGTTGTTTGCATTTTTCACGTAAAATGAGACCAAAATTATGAGGTTTATTACATGCAAAAGAAATACAGTGTACATTTTGATTTGCTGAGAATGATTTTGCTAATATAAATTATTTATATAATAATTAATGTTTATTCGTTTACTTTACTCGTGCTCTCTACTTGAATAATCCCCCCTTCTAAATATATAGTTTAGTTTCCTTTCTTAAATAATTACGAGCACTTACATATACTTCTTTTCATTTGTTGTTAATTTTGTCTTTTAATTTCCACTTTTATTAAAAAATTAATCATTTTTTGATTTTGATTTTACAGTTTAACCACATTATGAATGAGTGACTTTCCTCACAAGTTCTCAACACACGCCATATTCATGATTTAAAATATTTAAAATGTTAGAATTTATCTCAAATTTCACTTGATAAATCGTGTCAACCTAGAATGTGAAAACAAATAAAAATACTACTCCAAGCCCAAGCCCAAGGCCAAGCCCATATATCATTTGTTTTATTAAACACTATCTAGTAATCCGATATCTATTGAAAACTAACTCATGCGAACTCGAGGAGTAGGAGTATTACTCACATAAGTAAGGTTGTCTGCTCTCCCAATGAGAGAATGTTACATGGAATTCGAATAAGCGTTCTCATCCTTATCAAGTTGTAGCTCATTTACCAACTCAATCAACTACTCTTTGATTTTGATGGAAACCGATATGGTCTTGAGCAAGAAAAAACATGCTAATTAGGGAAGTGACTCGGGAAATTGAAATCTTGAACCATACGTCTCCGCGGCTCCTGTGTTGCCACGTAAAAGAAGAGAGGGAACATGCTATGAAGATATTTTGGAAAAACTTGGAAATCTTACGTGGAAGGATTGAATTGATAATATAAATAAATTATATATTAATATCTGTAAACTGTAAAGATATGGTCTGTCTTCTTTCAGATATGGATTGGGCATTTTTTTTTATTTTGTAATTTATATTATTTGTTCATTCATTTGTTCAATGTTCAGTAATTGGTTTCCTTAACGATTAGGATTTGGGAGCTTCTTGCTTAACAAGCAATCAACAAGCTAAATGAAAAAATTACAATGAGAGAATGTCTCACGGGACTACGTGTCAACAAACTAACCAAATGAAACGTTCTGTTTCATCCTAAAATAAAACTAGCAGTAAGCCCCCGCGGCCAGGGCGGGTAGAAAAAAAACACGAAAGTCGAAGACAAAAATGTAGTGAAACTAAATTTCATGTATGAAAATAAAGTGAATTTAAATTCTTCATTATCTAAGCTAAATGTAACGTAAAATAAGTTAATAAGACTGTCATAAATAGTGAATGTGTGTTAAAGTTGCATCTGGTAAACTCAAATGAAAAGAAGGGACCTTAAACTATGTCGTGTCTGTTCGTCGTTCGTCAGTTTCCTACAGCCAAAGTTACAACTCAAAGCAACACTGACCGTCAAAAAGACATGTTTAATATCTTTTCAATTGATCCAGCAAAGAAGAACTTGTGACAATGGCCCAAACAAAATGATATATGTTCATACTACCACTGAAAAAAAATCCAAAAAGATATAGGCCAGTCAGACAAGCTAAAAAAATAAAAAGGGTGACACATGCATGTATGGCATGAAAGGGCCGAATGACATGACATCTTGCAAAAACCACACTCAAAAATATTAACAGATGATCACCAAAAAAGGCTCACAAAAGCATGAATGGCATGAAAGGACCGAATGAATTGACATCTTGCAACATCTACACTCAAAAATATAGAACAGAGCAGCATAATTCCAATTTCAATACGCAACAGTGACAGCGAAAACAAAAGGACGTGGGCAAAAGTAGGTGAAAAGTAAAATCCATTGCCATACCCAAGTAAATTTTACACTCATAACAAAAAAGCTGACTTAGTTGAAGCAACCAATAGTTAGATAAACTGGACCATGAATTATTATTTGAAAGAAATGGACAAAGGCATGGACAATGTTGACACATAGACTATGGAGGGGAATCACTATTTAAATTTAACGCAAGATCAAAATAAAACTCAGCAACCAACCCTTTAAATTTTATAGCTGTAACCCATTTATCCTAAGCTTATGACAATTCAACACAAAACTCATCAACCAATCACTTAATTATTACAGCTCAAAAAAAACATTTCTTAGAATTATCTTACACCTGCATTAGGATCACCCGAAAGAATGGTTACATGCGATTTTTCATTAGTTTGTCCAAGGAATTTATGACATAATGACTTCAACCGCGGATACAAAATACACAAGAATAGGCAGCCTTGAAAAAAAACATTCAAACATGCCTAATTTAATTAATGGACAGGAAAATGGAATAATCAGAAATAATTTAAAAGAAAGACCTCCCCTACAGCTTCATATAAATTCAAATTCATGGTTTTGATCTTGCTTTCAACATATATATCATAACTTTATCTTGAAACACATTATATATGCTTTTATCAACGCAGTAATAATAAATCATTTATATGTTGTGTTTAAATATTGCATGATAAAGTGAATAAAAAATCTTCAGGGATTATTTTTTTTAAACGACAACGAATGTAGAAAAATAAATTGTGTATAAAAGGCATCGATGTTTTAATATAAGCTAAAAAACATTATAAGCAGTATTTATTATGAAATGACCTAGTTTCCGTATCATTAAAGAAACCCTCCTAATTCAATTACATCAGATAGAGCCTTTTAAGTATACTTCAAAAAAAGCAATGTCAAAAAAATAGAACAAATTAGTTCACTATTGTGCAATTTAAGACTCATTTTACTCAAATGAATTTATCAACAACTGGGTTAGTAACACTTGATTGTCTGATATCTCAACAGATACACAAACCATAAAATGAGCCTCCTTGTCTATAAAATCATATGGCACAAAATCTATGCAATCAAATGCAGATATTAACTCAAATTGTTTAAACGAAACTGCCATCGTCCATATATTAGAGAGAAAAACACAATACATTGAAACAAAGCGTGCCAACAGAAGATACATAAGTTAAACAACAAACATGCCAATAAAGCTTGCGCACTCGCAAGCAGGCTTCAAAAAACTTAAGAACCAAATCCTCTCACATTACTGCTGCAAAATGTGGAGTGGTGATACAATAACATTAAAACACAAAGACACAATAAACATCAGCTACGACATTAGGCAACACTTTGAAGAAGGATGGAGTGGATGCAAACGGAAGAGTCCAAGCCTCCAAGAGTTTGACCATACACTTAAACCACAGGTAGAAACACATCGGAAGATGGACTCCAGACGACCAAGTGCAGCTGTCCTCTGTTGAACAACATCCGGAAATGGAGGATTGAAGTGTACATATGTGGCATTGAGATAGGAATGAATGGTTGAAGCACCTAATAAAAATAACAATGGGGTTTAAAACCATTTGAAAGGCGAACAACAAAAAGGAATTTCAGATTATGACTAATCCTTTTCATTAGATTTGCTTAGAGCATATTGAATCACAACAAAGGGGAAGGTACCAACAGGAACGGACTTATATGCCTCCAGAGTAACATTGTAACATTGTGTTACTAATTCCCTAATTAACCTGTGACATCTCTTTTAGTTTAATAATATCTTTACTAACTATGATAGAAAAAGGAATTGCAATAATATCAATATCTCTATCATAGTTAGAAAAAGAATATCCTAATGATTGAAATATTATCCATGATAGAAAAGAATAAACTAATACAGCACAACTGCTATCATGGATAATTTATTGCTAACCATGTTAGAAAGGATTTGCCTAACATGGTTAATTAAACAAACTAATAAATATCAAACCATATATAAATATATATGCATGCGGAAACGAATGCAGACCTATACAAATTGGCAATATACAATTCAAATAGCCTATATAGCTTCTACTACCTAATTCCCTTTCCTGCTGCTTGCATCAGTGCATGCATACCTGCAAAAATGTCAGTAATCGTGGGATGAGACAATTTGTCCCAGTAATCACCGCTTAACTCACTATAACAGTGAGATGTGCGGTAGCGAGGGCGTCTAAAGGGTACCACATTTAAAACCAATACTATATATATATATATATATATATATATATATATATATATATATATATATCAAGTCTGTCATACATCATTCAAGTCCCTCCTTCTAAAACCATTCGAATTCATCATCTCTATTTCCCACATATCACTCAAATCCCTCAGTCAAATCCAATTCAACTCAACAGACGAAAATAAACGTGATTGACACTGTGCCCAGTCTCAAATCTGAAAGCATAAAAAGGGAGCACTTTAAATAGTGAAAACGTCCCTGAAAAGGGAGCACTATAAAAAGTGAAAACGTCCCTGGTTCCTTTAAAATCCGAGGAACCTGTACAATTAACCTATCGATTGCGCAGATCGATAGGTTACATCGGCCGACGGTACTAATAATCAGTGTCATGCAATACTAACAATCCCTATTCTTTATTCCATCAACTACAACCTCATTCAATATTTCAATCTCACATTTCATGTTTTCCACAACATAGCTCACCATAATCTCAAACTCAACATCTATCACTCTTTTCTATTTCCATAATTTCTCAAGTCACTGTCTAACACTACACCTATTTATATACCTTCCACAATCATTCCAGATCAATACCAACCACAGCCAGAGTAATATACATGTAGTGTTTCAAATTTCTTTATATGAAAATAATCGTGTTTGAAAGGCACCCGATAGCCTGTTTTGTATAAAAATACCATTTTAAAGATAATATATATATATAGAGGGTGAAAAGGGATTTTACAAAATCCCTAACTAACGTCACCCTCAATGTTATAGTAAGGTTAAGAGTGATTACCTGTCGCCCTTAGCACTCTGTTGCTCTTCCTCCGCCGCCGGAAAAACCGAAGAGAAAACGAAGAAGAAGAAGGAAGTGAAGGAGGCCGCCGGTTACAACTCCTCCGCCGCTGGTTCGCCGGAACTGAAGGGAACGAAGTGAAGGTGCGAAGTGAAAAAGGGATGGGTTTAAGTGAGGTTGAGGAGAGGGGAAAAATGAAGGCGGACGGCGTTCGATGCCACCGGCGCCTATGGCCGCCGCCGTCGCCCATGGCGGCTGTTTGGGGAAGGAGAACGAAGAAGAAGAAGACGGAGGAAGAGGGAGTCATCGAAGGTGGGGGAAGGTTCGACTGAAATTTATAAAGGAAGGAAGGAGGAAGGCGCGTTTGGTTAGGGAGAAATAAGGTGGTTTATGATGCTTTATAGCCCAATCTTGCCATAGTGTACACTTTTTAACTTAAAACCACTCAAACCAGTCTCCAATCTTTTGAACCTTCAAAATATTTTTAACTTTACCATTCCCTCATATTTCAAACTCTTCATTTCTTAATTAATTATATACACATTAATTACTTTAATGTTTCTAAAATATTCTCAAAAATCTCCAAAAATTCCCAAAAATTCCCAAAATTCCTAATTTCTCCATTTATCATTTCCAAAATACTCTTTAATCCTGTATTAAATTTTCAGGATGTTACAATTCTACCCACCTTTTAAGAATTTTGTCCCCAAAATTCAGTATGTCAAACTTCACTATGAACTGATACATAGTCTATCCCACTCAATACATCTCTAAGATCTTGAATTAGAGAAGAAAACTACAAATTCTAGCCAAACTATTCTACACCGTATCTTTAGCTTTTGAATTTCCGAATCATATTAAACTTTGCTACACCTAAATTATCTAATTCCTTGACTACTTTGGTTACATTACTAAGGCCAAATGATATCCATGACCAAAATCCCCTATTTCATGTTCCATAAAGTCTATTTACTCTTCAATAACGTTAAGAATCTCAACTTCCAATATCTCCCAACCTAGTTTTCATTTCATAATCAAAATATCACTCCATAAACTATTGAAAATTTTCCTCATTCCTATAACAAGTAGTTTCTCTCAATTTACTATCAATAATAACCACACTTTAAGTATACTAATCATCCTTCTAACTTGCATTCATTATCCAAACAGGACTCAGAGTCTTACCCACAATTCACATGTTTCATCTATCATACCAATCACATACAACCCCAAAAATCAAGGAAGAAGACTTAATTCAACCATCTCAGGACAAGTGAACACAATGAAACATTCTAACAACTATATATTCAAATAAGAACCAAGATTTCCTGCTACTTCCATATTATCAAATAATTCAGATCATAAGACCTACTCATCAAGCTTGAGAAAACAAGATTTAAGGAAAAATTATAGCTTAAATCACCGTTTGACAAGCAAGTTACCAGATAATCATACCCCCATATATACTCTTTTATATTTTGAACTTACAAACCACATCATACTAATCAATTCTCAACTCTCAACAAGTAACCAAACAACACCCTTGTCCATTTTAGATTTTTGACTTCATTTCCTTTAACAACACTTCAAAAACTCTCCCTTGAACACCATTTATAAACATATTTTGATACAAAGAGATAATTATAAATCAAAAATCAGTCAGCACATTAAAACACACACAAACATAGCCGCTGCAATACATAGTCCAACTTCTACTTTCACTAGTTTAAAGTTTAAACCCTTAAACTTGGTACAAACCTATTTGATTCACCAATACCCAATCATGATTAACCATAATTATCATTAACATCTACTAAGTTACTTTCCAATGGCTTTATGAATCACTTAAGCTTAGGTTAAACTACATACCATACTAGAAAGCCAATTAAACACCTTCCAGCCACAAACGAGTAGCCAACCAAACCAAAATATAGCTCTCCAAGCAACCGTATACTTGCAGCTATATCACTACATAAAAAAACACATGCATTGTAATTAAAACACCTAACAACCTTTCACAGATTACACAAACAATTCCATCCCAAAACCAGTTCAATCTTGACAATGGTAGCAATAAGAAACTTGTAACTATACATGTCCCCAAAGCAAAACAAATATCTTCTTCCTTCCCAAAACAATCAACCATAACAGAAAAGTGGTGCAAAAACATTTCCTACTCCTGCAACAATACTATTCAGCTTTACTAAGTCATTAAACCCACATGCATTCATAGTATTTCGATTAATCCCACTTTAAGGATATCTTACAACCTTCCATATTTGAAAGAGAATCAAGTCATCTATGTAAATACCTCTATCTAACAACACCATTTAAATCATTGCAGCCCATTACTCCTATTCCTATCAAACTCCAAAAACCAAAAATGTTTGAACTCCGGGCAAAGTCATGCAAAAAAAATTGAATCAATCATATGGCATAATGAATCCAAATAAAATAGGCCTAGACTACAAGTGGAAGATTTAAGCCTTTTCCCTACACATCACATAGGCCGATTTTAAAATGCAAGGCAACTAGAGCACCTTGTCAAAGCAATTTTCAAACCAAATTTCCAGTCAAATAGACACCTAAATGCAGCAATTCAAGGCCTAAATGATGCACCAAAAACTGTCCAAAATCGTGGAGTATAAGCACAAACAATTCAGTCCAATTTCAAGTAGCACC
This sequence comes from Mimosa pudica, assembly GCA_029929735.1. Classification (NCBI taxonomy): domain Eukaryota; kingdom Viridiplantae; phylum Streptophyta; class Magnoliopsida; order Fabales; family Fabaceae; genus Mimosa; species Mimosa pudica. Next base: position 5,166,278 of record JAKELP010000007.1, read on the forward strand.
GAATACACTTCCAGCAAAACAGGTCAACTTGAAGAATTTATTCTAGGCAGTACAGAACGAGTTTCAGAGCACATAATATATCTTTAGAAAGCTCAAATCTTTTAGAATATGCACCAAAAATAGTTTTCAGAAGTTCGCTGTAAGTAATTCACAATGTTAGGAACAAGAGCCCTAACTTTTAGCACACTTTAACAGTTTTCCAGCAACTTTCACAAGACTTTCAAGCAAGCTTAATGGCCAACTAGAGCAGCCAAATTAACACCAAACAGTCCACAAAATTCCAGCAAGTATAGAGGCAAATTGAAGTTTCTTGCAGCCACAAACAAGCAAGTAAAACAATGAAAATAAGTCCAGCAAATTTCAGCTCAATATGCACAGAATTTTAGTCACAAAATTGACCTAAAAGTGGTTCAAAATGTGAGCCAAATTGTATGAAACTTTTTCAGAAACTTGCCCTGCACATAAAGGCAATGAAACAAGAAGAAGCACACCAAAAAGGTTAGTGGATTTCGCCCAGAATATTCAGCAAGTTTAATCTGCCAATTTCAGCAAATTCGGCAAAAGTGCAAAATTTCTTTTGCAAATGTTGTCAAATTTGTACAGCAAGCTAAGGCCACTTCCTCTAGCAATTAGAGGCCTTAAAAGTATGAGAAAACTGCACAAAGTGGTGCAAAAAATTCTCAGGACAGTGAGCTACAAGTAAGGTTTTTAAGGGATGAAAATTTAATCCTACCGATTTACCTCTTTAGTAACTAGAGCACCAATCGCAATAGGTTTTTCTACAATTTTCAGGGCTGCAAATATGCAATTAGATGCAGTGTTTTAAGGTCAAAATGATGCACAATTCAGTGATATCCAGCAGCCACAAAGACAAGCACAGAATTGCTAAAGTTAGGTGATATGCGATTGAAAGAAGAGGTAACTCAAGAACCTCTTTTAGATCACCTTGTCACTGTAGGTTATTCATGTGCATATAATAACCTACTGTTTCACTCATCAGTATACATTAACCAAACATACAACTTCCAAGTTCAACAACACATTGGTCTGTAAAAAAAAATCAAGCATATAATTCGAAATGAATAACCTTTGGTTCACCCATAAATATAGTCATTATCTCCAATTAAAATCAACAATCCACCATCAAACTAAACAACTAAAAACAATGTCAATTTCTCAACTAATCAAACACTTTGACAAACTAAATATTAAACAAGGTAACAACCTTATTTCACATTGTATTCATTATTAATTGTTATTTTCAAATTTCCTTACTCCCTTAACCCAATAAGGGATCTCATGATGTTTCGACTATGATTATGGTCGACTCATAATTATAATCGAAACCCCAGAGAAGCATCCTTATTTCCTTATTCTTTCTAATTTCTTATCAATATCATTATTTATTTCATTATTCTTCCTATATTCATCTCAAGCTCGCCACAATACCTATCAATTGCTCTTACACTCTCTCCCCACCACGGGATGAGTGATAGTCCTCTCAAAAAGCAGATATACATGCACATAAGGAAGGGAATACCAACAATGTATATTGCCAATCTATATGCAATGCAACACAGTCCTAGGTTATCGTATACCAAATACTGATAACCTGGCTCTGATACCAAGTTGTAACATTGTGTTACTAATTCCCTAATTAACCTGTGACATCTCTTTTAGTTTAATAATATCTTTACTAACTATGATAGAAAAAGGAATTGCAATAATATCAATATCTCTATCATAGTTAGAAAAAGAATATCCTAATGATTGAAATATTATCCATGATAGAAAAGAATAAACTAATACAGCACAACTGCTATCATGGATAATTTATTGATAACCATGTTAGAAAGGATTTGCCTAACATGGTTAATTAAACAAACTAATAAATATCAAACCATATATAAATATATATGCATGCGGAAACGAATGCAGGCCTATACAAATTGGCAATATACAATTCAAATAGCCTATATAGCTTCTACTACCTAACTCAATCAACTACTCTTTGATTTTGATGGAAACCGATATGGTCTTGAGCAAGAAAAAACATGCTAATTAGGGAAGTGACTCGGGAAATTGAAATCTTGAACCATACGTCTCCGCGGCTCCTGTGTTGCCACGTAAAAGAAGAGAGGGAACATGCTATGAAGATATTTTGGAAAAACTTGGAAATCTTACGTGGAAGGATTGAATTGATAATATAAATAAATTATATATTAATATCTGTAAACTGTAAAGATATGGTCTGTCTTCTTTCAGATATGGATTGGGCATTTTTTTTTATTTTGTAATTTATATTATTTGTTCATTCATTTGTTCAATGTTCAGTAATTGGTTTCCTTAACGATTAGGATTTGGGAGCTTCTTGCTTAACAAGCAATCAACAAGCTAAATGAAAAAATTACAATGAGAGAATGTCTCACGGGACTACGTGTCAACAAACTAACCAAATGAAACGTTCTGTTTCATCCTAAAATAAAACTAGCAGTAAGCCCCCGCGGCCAGGGCGGGTAGAAAAAAAACACGAAAGTCGAAGACAAAAATGTAGTGAAACTAAATTTCATGTATGAAAATAAAGTGAATTTAAATTCTTCATTATCTAAGCTAAATGTAACGTAAAATAAGTTAATAAGACTGTCATAAATAGTGAATGTGTGTTAAAGTTGCATCTGGTAAACTCAAATGAAAAGAAGGGACCTTAAACTATGTCGTGTCTGTTCGTCGTTCGTCAGTTTCCTACAGCCAAAGTTACAACTCAAAGCAACACTGACCGTCAAAAAGACATGTTTAATATCTTTTCAATTGATCCAGCAAAGAAGAACTTGTGACAATGGCCCAAACAAAATGATATATGTTCATACTACCACTGAAAAAAAATCCAAAAAGATATAGGCCAGTCAGACAAGCTAAAAAAATAAAAAGGGTGACACATGCATGTATGGCATGAAAGGGCCGAATGACATGACATCTTGCAAAAACCACACTCAAAAATATTAACAGATGATCACCAAAAAAGGCTCACAAAAGCATGAATGGCATGAAAGGACCGAATGAATTGACATCTTGCAACATCTACACTCAAAAATATAGAACAGAGCAGCATAATTCCAATTTCAATACGCAACAGTGACAGCGAAAACAAAAGGACGTGGGCAAAAGTAGGTGAAAAGTAAAATCCATTGCCATACCCAAGTAAATTTTACACTCATAACAAAAAAGCTGACTTAGTTGAAGCAACCAATAGTTAGATAAACTGGACCATGAATTATTATTTGAAAGAAATGGACAAAGGCATGGACAATGTTGACACATAGACTATGGAGGGGAATCACTATTTAAATTTAACGCAAGATCAAAATAAAACTCAGCAACCAACCCTTTAAATTTTATAGCTGTAACCCATTTATCCTAAGCTTATGACAATTCAACACAAAACTCATCAACCAATCACTTAATTATTACAGCTCAAAAAAAACATTTCTTAGAATTATCTTACACCTGCATTAGGATCACCCGAAAGAATGGTTACATGCGATTTTTCATTAGTTTGTCCAAGGAATTTATGACATAATGACTTCAACCGCGGATACAAAATACACAAGAATAGGCAGCCTTGAAAAAAAACATTCAAACATGCCTAATTTAATTAATGGACAGGAAAATGGAATAATCAGAAATAATTTAAAAGAAAGACCTCCCCTACAGCTTCATATAAATTCAAATTCATGGTTTTGATCTTGCTTTCAACATATATATCATAACTTTATCTTGAAACACATTATATATGCTTTTATCAACGCAGTAATAATAAATCATTTATATGTTGTGTTTAAATATTGCATGATAAAGTGAATAAAAAATCTTCAGGGATTATTTTTTTTAAACGACAACGAATGTAGAAAAATAAATTGTGTATAAAAGGCATCGATGTTTTAATATAAGCTAAAAAACATTATAAGCAGTATTTATTATGAAATGACCTAGTTTCCGTATCATTAAAGAAACCCTCCTAATTCAATTACATCAGATAGAGCCTTTTAAGTATACTTCAAAAAAAGCAATGTCAAAAAAATAGAACAAATTAGTTCACTATTGTGCAATTTAAGACTCATTTTACTCAAATGAATTTATCAACAACTGGGTTAGTAACACTTGATTGTCTGATATCTCAACAGATACACAAACCATAAAATGAGCCTCCTTGTCTATAAAATCATATGGCACAAAATCTATGCAATCAAATGCAGATATTAACTCAAATTGTTTAAACGAAACTGCCATCGTCCATATATTAGAGAGAAAAACACAATACATTGAAACAAAGCGTGCCAACAGAAGATATATAAGTTAAACAACAAACATGCCAATAAAGCTTGCGCACTCGCAAGCAGGCTTCAAAAAACTTAAGAACCAAATCCTCTCACATTACTGCTGCAAAATGTGGAGTGGTGATACAATAACATTAAAACACAAAGACACAATAAACATCAGCTACGACATTAGGCAACACTTTGAAGAAGGATGGAGTGGATGCAAACGGAAGAGTCCAAGCCTCCAAGAGTTTGACCATACACTTAAACCACAGGTAGAAACACATCGGAAGATGGACTCCAGACGACCAAGTGCAGCTGTCCTCTGTTGAACAACATCCGGAAATGGAGGATTGAAGTGTACATATGTGGCATTGAGATAGGAATGAATGGTTGAAGCACCTAATAAAAATAACAATGGGGTTTAAAACCATTTGAAAGGCGAACAACAAAAAGGAATTTCAGATTATGACTAATCCTTTTCATTAGATTTGCTTAGAGCATATTGAATCACAACAAAGGGGAAGGTACCAACAGGAACGGACTTATATGCCTCCAGAGTAACATTGTAACATTGTGTTACTAATTCCCTAATTAACCTGTGACATCTCTTTTAGTTTAATAATATCTTTACTAACTATGATAGAAAAAGGAATTGCAATAATATCAATATCTCTATCATAGTTAGAAAAAGAATATCCTAATGATTGAAATATTATCCATGATAGAAAAGAATAAACTAATACAGCACAACTGCTATCATGGATAATTTATTGCTAACCATGTTAGAAAGGATTTGCCTAACATGGTTAATTAAACAAACTAATAAATATCAAACCATATATAAATATATATGCATGCGGAAACGAATGCAGACCTATACAAATTGGCAATATACAATTCAAATAGCCTATATAGCTTCTACTACCTAATTCCCTTTCCTGCTGCTTGCATCAGTGCATGCATACCTGCAAAAATGTCAGTAATCGTGGGATGAGACAATTTGTCCCAGTAATCACCGCTTAACTCACTATAACAGTGAGATGTGCGGTAGCGAGGGCGTCTAAAGGGTACCACATTTAAAACCAATACTATATATATATATATATATATCAAGTCTGTCATACATCATTCAAGTCCCTCCTTCTAAAACCATTCGAATTCATCATCTCTATTTCCCACATATCACTCAAATCCCTCAGTCAAATCCAATTCAACTCAACAGACGAAAATAAACGTGATTGACACTGTGCCCAGTCTCAAATCTGAAAGCATAAAAAGGGAGCACTTTAAATAGTGAAAACGTCCCTGAAAAGGGAGCACTATAAAAAGTGAAAACGTCCCTGGTTCCTTTAAAATCCGAGGAACCTGTACAATTAATTTATCGATTGCGCAGATCGATAGGTTACATCGGCCGACGGTACTAATAATCAGTGTCATGCAATACTAACAATCCCTATTCTTTATTCCATCAACTACAACCTCATTCAATATTTCAATCTCACATTTCATGTTTTCCACAACATAGCTCACCATAATCTCAAACTCAACATCTATCACTCTTTTCTATTTCCATAATTTCTCAAGTCACTGTCTAACACTACACCTATTTATATACCTTCCACAATCATTCCAGATCAATACCAACCACAGCCAGAGTAATATACATGTAGTGTTTCAAATTTCTTTATATGAAAATAATCGTGTTTGAAAGGCACCCGATAGCCTGTTTTGTATAAAAATACCATTTTAAAGATAATATATATATATAGAGGGTGAAAAGGGATTTTACAAAATCCCTAACTAACGTCACCCTCAATGTTATAGTAAGGTTAAGAGTGATTACCTGTCGCCCTTAGCACTCTGTTGCTCTTCCTTACTCTTCCGTACTAGATTCACCTATTATTACATAAAGTAATAATAAAGGTAAACAACCATGCTTATATATGTATAATGAATAACATCTCTCTCTCTCTCTCATATATATGTTACTACCCATTTTCCCCATTTTCTAAATCATATTCCCTTGATTTTTAAATAATCAATTGTGTTTAGTCATTCTAATTTCCAAAGTTAACCATTAGATGACTCATGTTGAGTTCAATTCAAGTATCACATAAAACAAATCACTTCATTAAGACAAAGCAAGTATATAGAAGGAAGCTCAGATTCCACCAATTTCAATCATTTAAACAAGTAAATCACATAATCATTCTTTATCATTCCAAAGAGCAACCATTTAAAGTTAATTCAATTATTACAAATCACAATCAACTTGGTAAATACGAATATGACTTATCTCACCAATCAATGAGCCAACCTCAATACTCATAAGGAACTCAATTTACCTTTTCAATAGTTATTCATACAAACCAGCATGTAAATATATATTCAATAACTTACTTAACCATATAAAAATCCTTCCATACTCAACAAGAACACCCCTTTGGTACTAAAAATATAAACAATAGCTTGAGTCTAAATTAACAACCGCTACAAACTACAAGTTCACAAAACTCTTCTCAAGTTTATATCATGATTATTTCCAACCTGTACCAGAACATATGTACTCAATTTAGACATTCCTATTCATAGAAAATTCTTGAACATTAAGCACCAATTCCGAAGTTTCTATATTCTCCTAGTATCTTTGAGTTCTAACAACACTAACAAGGATATACATGCTAAACACAACTTTAAATATCCCAACCTATCCTGCACCTAAAGCAAAACACTTGTACTTAATATTAAATCCTCGGAATTAATTTGACTTGACAATCAACATAGTTCAATCCGAAAGTATATTAGTGTTCCCTCAATAATAACACTTCCAATATTGTCAAATGTAGCAATACTCATTCCAACCATACAAGACCTAATATCCTCGAAACCATCACTGCGAACAGCCCACAACTTCAACAGTCAAGCATGCATGTAACACTAGCAACTTATTTTACTCCAAACACTTCTATTGAAACTCCCATAAACTACTTTGAGAAAAATCCTGTACTTGTACAGCCGCATACAATCAACTTATCAGATCATGAATTCACTTTCACACACTCTACTTAATTCACAAAATAACACATTATAAACATATATGCATCAAGGGCAAATCAAAAGAAACAAAGCAAATCAAGAATCCCCAAAAGTTAGGGTTCAAACAAACTTCACAAAACTTCAATCAACACTCAATTTAATAGTTAGGACATCAAAAGATGAAGATTTGACTCAACTTTAATTTATTTTCATGGTTAAAACCTAAATCCCAAATCAGACCCACCCCTTTCAAATGGCCAAAACTGAAAATCAAAGGCAAGAAAAGTGTACAAATTGCTTACAAAGTTCATAAATGAGAGAAGAGGGTGTCACCCGCCGTCGGCCGCAGCCTGACCCACCGGAAAACACCTCCAAACATGGCTGGCCGAGCTTCCAATCTGACGTCCGCCGCCGGAAAAACCGAAGAGAAAACGAAGAAGAAGAAGGAAGTGAAGGAGGTCGCCGGTTACAACTCCTCCGCCGCTGGTTCGCCGGAACTGAAGGGGACGAAGTGAAGGTGCGAAGTGAAAAAGGGATGGGTTTAAGTGAGGTTGAGGAGAGGGGAAAAATGAAGGCGGACGACGTTCGATGCCACCGGCGCCTATGGCCGCCGCCGTCGCCCATGGCGGCTGTTTGGGGAAGGAGAACGAAGAAGAAGAAGACGGAGGAAGAGGGAGTCATCGAAGGTGGGGGAAGGTTCGACTGAAATTTATAAAGGAAGGAAGGAGGAAGGCGCGTTTGGTTAGGGAGAAATAAGGTGGTTTATGATGCTTTATAGCCCAATCTTGCCATAGTGTACACTTTTTAACTTAAAACCACTCAAACCAGTCTCCAATCTTTTGAACCTTCAAAATATTTTTAACTTTACCATTCCCTCATATTTCAAACTCTTCATTTCTTAATTAATTATATACACATTAATTACTAATGTTTCTAAAATATTCTCAAAAATCTCCAAAAATTCCCAAAAATTCCCAAAATTCCTAATTTCTCCATTTATCATTTCCAAAATACTCTTTAATCCTGTATTAAATTTTCAGGATGTTACAAACATCAACACATGACCCAGTCAAGGAACAATGCATCAGTATATTTTGACTGCCAAAATAAAAATCAATAGGAATCAAGCAGTGCAAACCAATAAACAATCACTTCCAAACGCAATAAACAAAACTCACCCAACTGAAGAACGATCCTCCAAAACCAATATAAGTTCGCGGTGCAACATTCCAGGCTTGAAAACTAATGGATTTTCATATAGTGCCATGAAAAAACCACAAACATCTAGCAAAAACTTGGAGTAACAGTCTTTACTCGGGTATGTTATATGTATCACTCTGTTACTAATTCCCTAATTAACTAATGATATTCATTTTAGATCTAATAACCTCTTTACTAACTATGATAGAAAAATGATTTCCATAATATCAATGTCCTATCATAGTTAGGAAAGGAATTTCCTAATGATTAAATACTATCCATGATAGAAAAGAATTTCCTGATACAATATAGGTGCTATCATGGATAATTAAAAGCTAACCATGTTAGAAAGGATTTGTCTAACATGGTTAATATACAGAACTAATAAATATCAAACCATAGATAAATATATATACATGCGGAAACGAATGCAGGCCTATACAAATTGGCAATATACGATTCTAAATAACTATATAACTTCTACTACCTACTTCTCTTTCCTGATGCTTGCGCCTGTGCATGAATACCTGCAAAAATGTCAGTAATCGTGGGATGAGACAATTTGTCCCAGTAATCACCGCTTAACTCACTATAACAGTGAGATGTGCGGTAGCGAGGGCGTCTAAAGGGTACCACATTTAAAATCAATAATACATATATATATTTCTCATTTCCTTTCATCCATCACTTAAATCCTTCTGACACGTCTTAGTTAACTCAAATTCATCATCTCTACTCCCCATGTATCACTCAACATCCCTCAGTCACATCCAATTCAACTCAACAGACAAAAATAAACGTGATTGACACTGTGCCCAGTCTCAAATCTAAAAGCAAGAAAAATGGAGCACTTTAAATAGTGAAAACGTCCCTGAAAAAGGGAGCACTATAAAAAGTGTACACATCCCTGGTTCCTTTACAATCCGAGGAACCTGTACAATTAACCTATCGATTTGCGCAAATCGATGGTTACATCGGCCGACGGTACTAATAATCAGTGTCATGCAATGCTCACAATCCCTATTCTATATTCCATCAACATAACTCCCTAATTTTCTCTACACAACCTACGATACATCCAATCCACTGTACCTCTCAATTTCCCTGTCAAATTAAAATACCAAGGTCCCAATAACTATACACTCACATACTCGGTCCAACAATATCACCAGCAGGATACTACATATATAATGTGTCAAAATCTTTTATATGAAAATAATCGTGTTTGAAAGGCACCCGATAGCCTGTTTTATATAAAAATACCTTTTCAAATATAATATATATAGAGGGTGAGAAAGGATTTTATAAATCCCCAATTAACATCACCCTCAATGTTATAGTAAGGTAAGTGTGATTACCTGTCGCCCAGCAATTTACGCAATTCCTCATCCTTTTTCTTTATGTCTCACAAGCCACATCATAGTCAATCCTATAATGATGTAGTACAGAATGATAAATTTAGTACCATTTCTACTTCATAATATTTAACGTCTCTCTCGTATTCACATTTCTACCCAATTTTCCCAATTATGTACTATATCTTATAAAATCATTTTGATCATACACCTCTTAACATCCCAAGATACTTTTAATAACTCATTTCAAACATTTTTCAATCCCATAAGGTTGATAACCAAATGATCTCTCCATTCAACATCCACCATAACTTTACCAAAAATCAATCGACTACATAAACAACCTAAACAGTCCTAAATCAAACCAATCCAAAAACAAGGCAATCAAAGGAAAGTCAAATCAATAAGCAATATATCCAGTCCAAGGCAAGATATATGAACCACAAACTAATTTAAACATCGTAATCAATCATCTTAAAACTTAATTAAGCCCTACACTTTTATTTCCAGTTACATGAACTCATCTTTTACTCCAAGAATCTAACAGCAATAGCAATTATTATCAACTATGATATAATAGAGAAAGACAACCACATTCCATCTTTAGTTTCACAGTGTGTACCCAAATTTATGAAAATCCAAGACATCATTCCCATTATTCAAAAGGTGAACTTAAACCACATTTATAGTCTTTGTCATTATGCACTTTCTTTTCTTTTAATATCACCTTCCAAATATCTTCAACAAACAGAATTTTAGAAAATATGATGCACATCCCATACAATCCACCAAAACCGAACTTTCAAAGAAAATAGGCATGTATTCAGTCCAAGGACTCAATCAAGTAAATAAAAACCCACTTTACATTTTCATCCCATACAACAACCGCTTTGCCACCATTCTAAATAAAATATTCTAGCCTTACACATCACATTTAATACTAGATTCAATTAGGAAGTACCCCAAACATTTCCAATGCAACTTTAAGATCAATAGCCCAAACAAGGAGAAAGAATTTCTCATAGACAAATTTAACCAAAACAGAAAAGCCAAATTGTGATTACTTCCTTAAATGCCTAAACATTCACATACACTTTCAAATCCATTTCATATCAACCCAAGACATTTGCATTTACAATCTATAAACGAGCTTAAATCATTCCTGCAATTAACAACTTCCATCAAGTTTAAACAACTGAACCATGGTCTATAAATTACCAACAAATACAGATTTTAAATTACCAAAACCCTTCTAAACCACAACTACCAAAATGCCAAGAATTTATTTTAATTCAATCCTTCACAATTTCCTTATTCCATAGGCAGTTAATAACTTATCAACAAATTAGAGCTATCATTTTAATCATAGGAATCATTACCCCAAAATTCTAGAAGTTGTTCACCAACTTCGAACTACAATTCTAGTATTTCATACTCAAAAATGCATATCCATTCCAAGCTTCATACCCACGAGCCCTTCTTTTGCAGAACCTAACTAAAATACATCATATCAACCAAAAAAAAGAAGAGACTACATACTCTTCAAGGCATCTAATAACCAGGGCACCCATTTAGAATTTGGCAAATTTTTGAAGTTCAATGAAAATCCAATTTCTCATAGCTATATACTAGTTCTAAACCAATAATAACAGTATCACCACAAGGTAACACCTCAATAGCCAAACAAAACACACCAAAAGTATCAAGCAAGAGAAAACCAGGAAGGACAGCAAATTGTAAACACACCACCAGGACTATTAGCTTAATACTTAAACAAAAATACTCTTTCATACAAGTATAAGCTTTATTGTTACTAGTTTATCAAACCCCAAACCCCATATCAGATTTCTACCCTCTCAAATCTCGTCTGAATCGCAGCAACAAGAATCAAAGTTAAAGGTCCACTTTCAACTATTTGACAACTCATAATCCCAAAACCTAAATCAAACCCTAACCAGCCTCTCTTCCAAACTCGCAGAAAAAGAGAGAAAATGATGGAAAGGGAGCTCACCTAAACTTGTTTTATGTCTTCCATGCCTTGCCGGAGCTCGCCGTCGCCGGACATCACCGGAAAATGGCCACTCAAACTTGTAGGCCGAACAGAACATCAAAAGAGAAGGAAAATAAGGAAACAAAGTGGAGAAGAATAATGGCTTAAAGAACAAGAAGTAAAGCTCACCTTCACAGTTGCCGTCCGCCGCTGGAGAACGAAGCCGTCGTCACCGGAAATCACACCCCGCCGTCACTGGAGAAGAAGAAGAACGAAATAGAAAGTGAGGGAGTTGGCGCCGTCGCGCCTGTGGCCGCCGGAAATCGCGAGGCAGAGGAGAGCGGAGGTGAGAGGGAAGAGGAACGAAGAAGATGAAGAAAAAAATGAGAGGGGGGGCTGCCGTCGGGTTTTTAAGGAAGGGAGGAGGAAGGCTTTGTTTGGTTTGGTGTAATAAGGGGGTTCTCTGACGATTTGTAGCCCAAACTTGTCATAGTGTACTCTTTTAATTCTAAAACCATTTAAACCAGCCTCCAATCTCCTTAAACTTAAAAATATTTTTAGCTTTACCACTCCCTCATATTTCAAACTCTTCATTTCTTAATTAATTATATGCATATTAATTACTCAAAATTTCCAAAAACATCCCAAAAATTCCTAAAAATTTCAAAATTTCCCAAAACACTCTCTAATCCTGAATTAAATTTTTCAGGATGTTACATTATATAAACACAAATCTTACAATAACGGGAAAAAAACTCAATAATCAATTAATAAATTTGATTGGAAGAAAAGGCAAAAAATTGATCTCTAACCGAAAAGACCACACTCATCGGTGTATCCAGCTGCCACCTGAGGTATGGTGACAACATTAAAACAGTGGCGGGGCATGGATAGAACAGGACGGCTGACAATGCTATTCAATTGTAACCTTAAGAACAGTCTTGAACCATCTGAAAATGCGGTCCTGCACACAACAAAGTGGCTGATAGAATAGTACGTTCCTCACCAAAAAAACAAAGAAAACCTGGACAAGATCCTATCGCTGTCCATCACCAACAAAAGCCGACGGAACCATAAAGCACCCAAAAAAGATAAGTCAAGGACAGAGCAAAACAAAAAAATTCAAGGTTAAACAAAAATCAACAGTATCGAAAATAAAATCAATGACTAACATACACTCTTATAAAAAACCACAAGTTGAATCTGATCCGTGGCTTGAGACGGTCCCATTTTACCAAGCGGGAAACACACAGTTTGCTTGAAGAAGATCTTCTCAATCTTCAAATGGAGGTAGTCAACACATATACCCTCGGAGAGATCAGGTATTGAGACAAATCTTGAAGAAGGAAGCTCTTCACAATCAACATCACAATCCATTAGGAAAAAGATCAAGAAAGCAGAGAAAAAAAGTGGAAATTGAAAAAGGCTAAGATATGCACTTTGAGAGCCGAGAAGAGCACCTTAAATACAAAGAGTCAAGTGTGTAAATTTGGTTTTGTCCAACAGCTAAATACAATATCTGATGGATATATATGTCAAAAGAAGCCTTATCCCAACAAATCCATTTTTTTGCGCCACAAGCAACCCAATTGAAATATAAATATCACCATTGCCAAGCCATTGCAAATGTAAACATCCTGACCATTATTAATTATTAATTGTCAATTATTGAGCAAAAAAAACTATAACTATAGGAATTATTGCAAATGTAAAAATCCTGAACATCATTAATCATTATTTATTAATTACTGATCATAAAAAGTTATAACTAAATATAAGGTTATTTAGCAATGTCTACGATATCTCATTATTAAATAACTCAACATCATAAAAATTTGATAAAATAAAACATCATAAAAATTAACTAAATAAAAGATAGTATTTTAGATTGTCATTTAAACACATAATACATTTAATATTATTTATTAATAATCCTACAAAGTAAAGTTGAATGGGTCAAAAAAAAATGCACGGTTCCGTACAAGTCAATGTAAAAAACTTTAAACGGAGAATGCATTTTTTTTAATTTGTAGACTGCAAAAAAAGCAAAGAGAAAAGTTCAGAAGCTATACAATGCGAAAGACATCAACATCACCTTTTCCCTTATTCCGGGCAAAATATAAACCTTTTAGTTTCCACCTCATGCTGCCTTTTTCTAGTGAAGGCCCACAGCTGTGAACAGTGAAAACGCACTTGCTACAGTAAAATAATGAAGAAAACGACCAGAAAAATCTGCTTTGAGAGTAAATGAGTGGAATAGATTTATAAGAAAGGGAATATAATCAAATGATTGGATCTATCCTTAATCATATAATGCTATTCCTGCCAATGATACAAGAGCCAAATTTGACAATGCATCGTTTATACATCATCTATACATCCTAACAAAGCTACTTGTTTTTATTATACTAAACAAAAAGGCTTGCTAAAAGTTAGTTCAATTGATAAAATTTTTAATTCATAGTAAGATTGTGGATTTTTTTACCGAATAGTAAGATTGCTGTAATGTAAAAACCTTTCTTATAAACAATTTGTAAGAATTTTTTTTTACCGAATAGTAAGATTGCTATAAAGTAAAAAAACCTTTCTTATTCTAACCCAAAAAAACCGTTCTTATATACAATTTGTAAGAATTTTAATTTTTTACCTCACAATTTGTAAGAACCCCGAGTCCCAGTTGCTGTCAAAGATCCAGAGCTTTTAGCATGTTTACGAACTATGAAAAGTAAAGGTTCTACCAAGCATGGTAAATAGCAAAACATGGATCAAAATGCCTAACATGATTATATGTGCTATCACTTTCAAAGCAAAAGAGCACCCTTTACGAACAAAAACAATTTAACATTTGATGTGTTACTATACGCATAAGAAAATCAACTTTACATCAAACAAATTTTTTCCCATTTCAGATGGGCTCATGCACGTTAGTGTAGATGCTGGAATGGAAGAGAATTTTCTGCTATTTGAGAACTTAAATCAGATGGTAAAGGCTGGAGCAATCCATTGTTTGATAAGTCTTCCAAGGATTTAATTTCATGCTGTAATCGAGACACGTGTAGAATGGCATGATCAAGAACTAAAGGATCATCTGGGGGGTTGTGGAGAAGGTTAAGCAAAGCTTGTTTATAAACTTGAGCAGACAACAACGGCCTTGCAACCTGCCGAGTCCTACAGAAAGTTGCCACCTTAATGACATGTTTACAGATATTTCCTAGCTGAGACCAGGGACAGTCACAAAGTGAAAACTCCGAACCAGGATTCCAAATTGTATACACCAAGTTTCTGTCTGTCTGTGATATAATTTTTGCAAAATGGAGACTTTGATCATCCAGTAGAACATCAACATCTGGAATATGGAGAGCATGATACCAAGCATTAAAGGAGAAATAATTTTCCCAAAGATTCCCAAGACAACCAGTCTCTAAGTTGTACTGATCTAGCCAGTATAAGGAGTGAAACTCAGTAGCTAGAGTGTGTATTAGCCAATCAATTCTTGGCCAGAAATTAGCATAATCATCCTTCAAAAGCCTGGACTTAAGTCTTAAGTGGTAGGCTTCTATGGCAGCATGCAAGTCTGGAGTTGTAACAGGGAGTGACTTTATGCCATTGATCCACATATCTGCAAGACAGAACACAGAAACATGATCGTTTCAAACAGTCTTGAGGATTGTATGGTATTACACATTGACATCTCAGGCATATGACCATATGTAGACATTCTTATGTAACCATTGCCTGGTAGACATTGATGCTCATAAGTTTTTCTTGGACTATGAAGTTTAAATTTTGCATTATTTGTCCGACTAGATTTGGTTAGAGTCACCAATGTAATAGTTCACTATCACAGGCTCAGGTTTACTATTGAAATCGATGAATGCCAGAAGTCGAGGAGTTCCAACTTAACCTCGGAGCCTCCTGTATATTGACAGTTACAATATGGTCGGATAAAGAAAGATTATGATAGAAGGATAACTGAAGACTTCCCTATCTGATAGGGCTAGAGCACAAGTATCTTCAAAATATAAAATATTAATCAACACTTAAAAATACCTATATTTGATAGCCAGTGACTCTTGAAATAGTGTATGAAACCACACTGATCAACAAATATTTGCATAAACTCTTCAATGGCCTCTACAGCGCTAGGCCCACATCTTGTACAGTACAAAATCCCTCCCAAGTGCCTGAACATCTCCTGTATCACCTCCATGTTGTAGCATTTCTTTTGAAGCTTTTTTATCCAAGCTAGACGAACATGCCAAGTGCATAACAGGACGCGACATTGGAAAGCCTCTCTGCAACAAAGCATAAGCTCATCCCAATTCTTTTGAGACCCTCCTTTAAAGAGAAGTCGGATGGAACTGAAAAGAACGTCAATTATATCTTTACCTTATGATAGCGAATTCGAAAGATGGATTGTCCAACAAAATGCCATTAGGCTTCCATCTGGAGTCCTTGGTTCTTATTCTTTCACATAGCAACCCAATCCACTTATGAATGTCTTTATTGATTGAGGCTGAGGAGATAATCCAAGCAACTGGAATTGCATTTTGGGATGAATCGAAAACAAGTAATGAACAAAGGGGAAACTGTTGCGGAGAAGGAAAACAAAAAAAAAACATAAGGTTTTTTGGTATATTCTATTTTATAATAACCCTTACAATTTGTATCATTCTGCCTGATTAGCTTTGTATTGCATCATAAATCAATTTATTTGCAATTATTTAAAAATTTAATAACATGTATACACCCTAAAAGTGGAACCCCTTCCAAAACTAGAAGTAAATATACAAAACATTGATATATTCAAGAATATTCCTAAAAAAAGCATTAAAGGCAAGATACAATACCTTAAACTTCTTTGTGCCAAATGTTGAATGAAAAGAAATAAAATTATCGTGTCCATAGCGAAGCATTTGTTGCAATTGCCAATCTGTCTGTATTCCTAAAACAAAGGATTCAGAAACATAGTTGTCTTGAAAGAAGAAAACATGCTTCTGATGGCGCTGAACCCATATCCTTACACTGTCTTCATCATTTTTATCCAGTTCATGAGTAGAACTACGCATAATCCTTTCCATGTTACGCACATCATTTCGAGTGAGGAAATCATCACGGTTATGCGGTCCCCCTTGCTTCTGCATCACCTCTGTGTGGTGCTGTATAATGTTGTCCAAAGATATTCCAACATAAAGCATAGACATCACTTTTTGGCGCAACTCATCTGAAATTCGTGGAGCATACATAGCTCTTGTTCCTACAGAATTATTATCAAGTATACCATGACAAGGTGACCCTATTTTATCTACATGTCTTCTTTGGTTATATATGATGAGAGCGAGTTGTGGTCGCATGTATAACCTCTTAACGGTGAAGTGGCAAAGACAACCTCTCATCATGTGACGTCTCCCTGGCCTACTCCCCTTACCTGAATTAGTCTTGGCACTTGGGCCATCCCCAACTCTTGATTCACTCTCTCTGTAGTCTTCAGGACCATAAGAACACCAATATCTAAAAATCGCCAAATATAATTATCCAGTTGAGTTGAATGCATAAACCTTTGAATATTCCACAAGATCTTTGAAAAAATTGCATTTATTGTCGCTTCAACAATGGCTTTTCTCCTTGAAATGAGTATATATATTGCCACATGTATATTGCTATGAAATATGAAAGATTAAAATGGTAATACCAAAACTATTATCTAGCATGTGTTAATCACAAAGAAGGTTGTCAACTCAATGATTTTAGGAAATAAAATATCTTACAAGGTGTATTGTAGATATGCATCAACCCTTGGTTTAGAAATGCTCCCCTCAGCTCTTTTTCTTCTTGATTCTACCCGGAAGCTAGTAGGACATTTTTCGTTGGAAGATTCTCCTTTCACAAAATCATCCACCCTGGCAAAATGAATTAGAGCAATATCATCGCCTCCTTTGCGGCCGCCTTCAACTCTTACCCAATTTATATGAGCAGCAGAAAATTCAGCACAGGGAGGGTCTTGCACTGGAAGATTAAGAATGTCCTCCATTCTTGGCATCTGAAAGTCAAGAAGACATGACAATGGTTACCAAACAAATCTGATTTCAACCGAACTTTGACTGATGAAGACTGTAACACCTTACTTTTTACTAATATTTAATAACAATGTAATCAATTTATAACAACTATAATAATATTAGAAACTTAAAAATACAAATAAATTAAAAGTCACAAAAAACAAGATTCAAAGTCAAACACACAAAGCACATGGATATTCTATAATAATCAAATCAAATATAACACCAAACAATCAAGTAAAGAGGGCTCAATTTGGCCACTGCAAAACAACAAGTGAACACAGTGCAGAGCATTATACATCTTTCTCAAAACTCAACTTGTGTGCCTGTATCTTTGAATCAATATTTTCTTTTCCAGATTTGTAACCAATATCCTATCACTCTCACATCTAAGCATTCATAGATACATGATTATCTACACAGAAAATAAATCATCCTACAAAAGAAGAAATATTGGCAATATAAAGCAACAATTTGAACACAACAAAACATAGAATTTCCCCTGATTCAAAGCATAACTGGACATTTAACGATTATAAGACTCCACTATTTCTTTCTTTTTTCCTTAGAAACTAAAATCACAGAAAAAATAGAGCAACCTTTTTTGTTTTATCATCAGTCAAGCAAGACAGACAGAGCATTGAATCTAGAGACCCAATCAGTGAAGAAAAAAGGAAAAGTTTCAGAATTTATAATTCAGCAAAACTCATACCAATAGAACATGAAATTGCTAAAAATCCCACTTTAATAAGCACCCAATTCGGGGTTTCTCTCTGTTTTCATTTTCACCAAATAGTCAACTCCTCACATAAAAGCTCACATACACTAGAAAATACCAAAAATGAAAGCTTAAGGCTCTTTTGTCAGCTATCTAATCCCTCAAAACACAGAATGCCCAATCAGCACTCTTCATTCAACGTGGCCCAAAGTGCAACAAAAAAGGTATGGATAGAAAGAGAGGAATCACCACCTGAACTTTATTCTGGTGTTGCATGTCTGGCCGGAGGCTTCCTCCGCGGACAGCTCTGACGGTAGAGACAAATGGAGAGGACCAAAGAGTAAGTGAACAATCGGAAAAATGAGACAGTGATGATGGTCAAGACCATGCGAAAGAGACAAGAAAGTGTTATTATACTCACTTCTATGCTAAAATATAGTTGACTTTTTTTTTTTTAAGACTATGGTTGCAATATAAGATGCATTTAACTATTCATTTATTAAATCATGACATATTTAATATCTTTTTATATTATCTATTAGCTTATAGGTAAAATAAACTAGTGTAAGAGAAAAAAATTAGGTAAACTAATTTATAATTAACTTATTTTGTTTTTTTTCTAGGATTTTTTTAAAAAATCAACTAGTTCCTATATTTAGGACCAGATGGAATATTTTTTTTAAAAAAAAAATCAAATGGATCTTATATTTAGGATGGGAGGAAGTATTTGCTTTTAAAATAGAAAATTATAAATTTTGAACCTATTCTTTCAATTTACCCCTTTTATAGAACAATTTTCTGAATAAATTCCTTATATCCATCTAGAGATTTTCCTTTCACGCTAATTTCTCTAAATTTTTAAATTTGAAACTTGTCCTCCCACTTTTTTCTTATTCAATTTCTAAAGAAGATAGATGATTATTCCTGAAAATATAGTTATTACAATAAATTCATTTATAAAATTATCTTAATTTACTAACGTCGCTCCTAAGTACTAAGTCTTCAATTAATTCTTTTATTATCGTTAATCAAATTTTTGGGTGTTAGCTGCTCTTGCTTCCTTATATCCGTGCATGTGGTTCAATATTGCGTGGCTACCTCCTTGTGCATGTGGAAACAAGAATCAGAATCATAGAGCACCGCTTTCCTTCTTTCTACAGCGTCAGCGTCAATGTATGCTTGTAATCTATGTAATCTATTTTTTTTTTGTGTGGGAGGTGTGCTGGTTAATGGATGAACAATGCACCGCTTCCTCCTTATTTCTCTAAGTGTGTGCAATGATGGTCCAAGAATCCTCTACCCAGCCGCCAAATTTCTTAATTTAATCATAACAATGTTTTTTACAGCTAAGATGGATTCAGTTAGAGTTCATCATCAGCTGACCAGTAAGTGACTAAAAAGAAAAAGACTAACTGAGGGAGTAATTCTACAAAGATCCAAAGTTAAGTTCTCCCATTTAATCAGTCATTAAACAACACAAGGTTGTAAAGTTGTTTCAGAGCCCATATATTGGCATTGACGGCCCATATTTATGTTTATCTGGGAGTATTAGCCTGCCTGAGAATAAGGTCACATCCCGCGTCTTTCAGACATAGAATGAAATAGAAAGGATTGTTCAGTTTGTATCACAGATTAATTAATCATTACAGAATAATTATTGAAAGTTCAAGTACGCGTCATCATTTAGCAAAAGGTCGATCGTAATGAATCCTATGAATAGAAGAAAAGCCAAAAAGCCGCTTCCGATTGCAGACTGACGAAAAAACTAAGATGGGGGTCCTTATATAAAACAAAGGAATCTTAGCACACCATTGAATATAAATAAATAACTGTAAGTCAATGATAAATTATAGATGGTACTTGTTCATTTGTTTAATTAACACGAGTGGATGACGTTGATTAGAGATTGAGGCTCTGTATCAAACATTAACTGGATTATATTCAATGGTAATCTATAAAAAATAATTAAAAATCTCTCACCAGACACACACACACACACAAACTATAGTTGTATATCATCTATATATAATTGTGAGTAGGGTTGTTATCATGTTCATGAAAAAGACCTACCTAGACGATATACAATAAACATCTCCTTTTAAGAGTATGGAGCCGAAACTCGATGAAACTGTTGTAACATGTGTGTACAGACTTTCTTTAGCTTGGGTTTCTATTAATATCGCAGACATTAGCATATATACCAATAAAACTAAGGGACTTGCTTCTTGACATTAGTTTACTTTCATTTATTTTATTTTTTCATCTCCATAGGTGTTTATAGAAGTTGTATTCAAATAAGCTACGAAACATACGGCTGACTTGTTTTTGGCAATATTGTATTAAACATACATTCCCGTATCAGGTCAACGGTTTGGACCACAACATTATGCGATTCACAGCTCACCGTTCATTTCCTCATCCAGTTCATAACAAGTGTTAATTTATAACTAACTAATTGATCGTGGTTTTGCATGGATTTGCTCTGGCCCAAGATGAGTGATAATAGGAGATTTTTAAATTTGTTATTTTACCCTTCAACATTTCTAGTTTATTTTCGGATCCATCTAATCTAAATTATTGCCGTGTATAGTTGTAGTTTAAGAAAATCTCTTTCTAAATTCCAAAAACTGCTGTGTGTTCTCTTGATATATTATTTGTTGATGATCATGTGGCTTAAGCCTGAAGTGCATAAGGCTAGGCTGGCCGTTTTTTTTATTTGCCGTTCGAATTTTGTTAGAAAAATATCATTTCAACTGTATTAATGTATTATGCACGCTAACTTGTTAGGGAACGTTATTAACCTAAAATACTGGTCAACTTTTACATCTTTATCAGACGGATATTTAGAAACGTTAATAACGTTCATGACATGCGTGTTTAAAAAATATAGCCAATTAAAGGTTACTGCATTTGAAGAAAATTTTATGTTATTGCACTGTGAGCTTGGCTTTTAAGATATGTGTTACGTAAGAAAACATGTTGTATCAAGTGTCTGGTTAGAGAAATTGATATGAAGGGTTATTTTAATGAGAAAATTGCTTATATACTCCGATCCCACTGGGAAGTTTATGAGTTGAAAAATGAAAGACAGCCTATATCATCAGAGGCTTTTTCTGGGGTACGCGAAACTGATGAGAGAGAATATAAAATGACCGTGATTATTTTTTTAATCAACATTTAAAGAGCCAAATTCTTAAAATGTAAGCTTCCTACGTTGTGTAATAGAAATTACGTATTTCAGTTACAATTGGTTTTCATTTAATTTAAAGCGATTTGATTGGATTTTCTGGGAGTACAGTGTATATAAAATTCTGTTTTATGATAAGATACCAATTTTATTTATTTTACCTTTGTTGTCTGAATGTGAAGATTCGGGTAATTGTAATATCCCATTGCTGATAAATTATACTACCTCCGGTCCTAAATATAGGACTTAGATGACTTTTTTTGGAGAGGTTAAGATTGCAAAATAGTCTATTGAATCATGACATATTTGATATATTTTTAGATTATCCATTAGTTTATAAGTAAAATAAACTAGTTTAAGGGGAAAAATTAGGTAAATCAATTTATAATTAACTTATTTTGTTTTTTTTTAGGATTTTTCAAAAAAGTCAATTAGGTCTTATATTTAGGACTAGAGGGAGTACTAATTAAGTGTTGGAAGAACTTCTGTACTAACAAACTCCGTATGACTCTAGATAATTAATGGTTTTCAACGGCACACAGATTTTTCCCGCCAAAAGGAACAACGCATAGATTAAATAAGCAAGTTATACGTGGAACAATTTTTTTAAGGTCAAAAGAGAAAATTTGAGAACAAATATATTAATTAAGGGAAAATGGACATATAATCATATGAAAACAAAGTTTACCAAAAGGTGTAATATTTGATTAATTCTCATTAAATATTTAAATTGTGCTTTAAGAAAAATTCTAATTTCAACTCAAATTTACACATTGAACTATTTTTTGTTTCACATGACCTTGTGGAACCAATTAACCATCGTCTGGATAACGTGAAAATTGCGTCGATAGCTCATCATCTATAGCCCCCCTTAGGTTTAAGGTGCCTGTAAAGACAATTAATGTATTACATTTTCTCTCTGCTTTCTAAATACTACTGATTAAGTCTCGATTTTAAACATTTAGAGGTTAACAGTCTAAACACTGGACCGATCTGCATTACAATGGTCAGTTGCCTATTTAATTGTGACTGAACATAGTTGATCAAATTTAAATCACAATTGAACTAATATAATTAGATTAAAATCGTTAAAATACATACATTTTTTGAGTGAGTAGTGATATACATATATTCAACCTGAGAAACAACAATATATAACAAAGACTGTTTTTACCAAATAAATGAAGGTACTCTCTACAGATAGATTTACTTGCATACACAACACCCGGTCAAATAATTTTTTTTTTTGCCAATACACATGGGCAAATAAATAGTTTTACACAAAAGTAACCTATTACTTTTTTTATAACTCAAAAACTATCATTTCAGAAGTTACGAAATTAAAAAAATATATATAAAACAGTTCCATGCATGTATTTATCCAAAATCCCTAGTGAAATCAAACAAGGGATAGTTTTGTAGTATGATCAATCAACCTAAACTGAATTTCAATCTGTACCATGTTAATAATTTATGTGTTGTAAAATTCTCCAGACATCCAATTAACATTCACATGTTTTCTTAAGAAGCGTTTTTTTTGGCGGCTAGTTCTTACATTAGGGACCGGAGGGAGTACTTTAGGTGCCGTATTTTAAAGTGACGTGTAAAAAACGGAGTTCATTAGATCAAGAGAATGATTAAATGAATAAACAAAAGAATCAATATTCTAAAAATGCAGCTGTTCTTTTCGTAATGACACAATCACAACATTTAATCACTCAACAAAATATTTATTTTGATCTCCAAGTTGTCTTTTTCTCGCCGACAGGCTACAACTGGTTAACCACACCACTTGCCATTAACATTGACTTCTTAGATATTTCACACAAATGATTAATCACCTTATCAACATCTTTGCTTATAAATAAGACACCCGGGAATTCTCCTTCCCGTTCAAAATTAATTGATTACACATCTTCCAACAACATATCATGGCTCTAGAAAACCCTCCAATCGCTGACATTGAAGCAGCCCAGACTGGCCAACCCAGTTCACAAACACCCGGTTCAACACCTTCCGGTTCATCATGGACCACCATGCCATTTCAGAAAATAAAAACCAACTTAGTATTCCAATCAAAATGGGCCGAATTAAACGGAGCCATGGGTGACCTTGGTACGTACATACCCATAATACTAGCGTTGACTTTAGCCAGGGACCTCAATCTTGGCACAACATTAATCTTCACAGGAATTTACAATTTCATCACAGGAGCTATGTATGGTGTCCCCATGCCTGTTCAACCCATGAAATCAATAGCCGCAGAAGCACTTTCTGACGCCAATTTCGGTGTTCCTGAGATAATGGCAGCAGGAATATTGACCGGAGGGGTATTACTTGTACTAGGTGTGACAGGGCTGATGCAACTAGCTTATAGGCTAATTCCTCTGTCTGTTGTCAGGGGAATTCAGCTAGCTCAAGGTTTGTCATTTGCACTGACTGCTGTGAAATATGTTAAGAAAAAACAAGACTTGCCAAAGTCTAAGGCTTTAGGAGATAGGCCATGGTTTGGTTTGGATGGTTTGGTTTTGGCCATTGTGTGTCTCATTTTCATAGTCATAGTGAACGGTGCCGGTGAGAATCTTCGCGGTGGTTGCTGTGGCGGTAACGGTGAAAGTAAAGGCGAAGGCGAAGGCGAAGGTGAAGGTGAAGATGAAGAGAGGAAAACTAAGAGCGGAAGGGTGAGGAGGATAATATTTTCACTTCCTTCTGCTTTGATGGTTTTCATATTGGGGGTTGTTTTGGTTTTCATAAGGAAGCCAAAAGTGGTACACGAAATTAAGTTTGGACCATCTGCAATGAAAGTGGTGAAGATATCCAAGCATCAATGGAAACGTGGATTCATAAAAGGTACAATTCCTCAACTTCCATTATCAATCTTGAATTCAGTTATAGCGGTTGTAAAGTTGTCGTCAGATTTGTTTCCTGGTAAGGAATTTAGTGCCACGTCACTGTCAGTGACCGTGGGGTTGATGAATTTGGTGGGAACTTGGTTTGGTGCTATGCCTACTTGTCATGGAGCTGGAGGACTAGCTGGGCAATATAAATTTGGTGGGAGAAGTGGTGCTTGTGTGGCCCTTCTTGGTGTAGTCAAATTGGTGCTTGGTTTAGTTTTGGGCAGTTCTTTGGCTCATATATTTAACCAGTTTCCTGTGGGGATACTCGGGGTTTTGCTCTTATTTGCTGGGATTGAACTGGCCATGGCTGCAAGGGACATGAATACTAAAGAAGATTCCTTTGTGGTTCTTATGATTACTGCAATTTCTCTAGTGGGTTCAAGTGCAGCTCTTGGGTTCTTGTGTGGGATGATTATAGTTGTGATTCTAAAGTTAAGGAGATGGACCAAGGATAAGCCTATCTCTACCATATGGACTACTTCGGCCTGAAAAACCACTATAAATAATTGATTATCTTGATTTCTATATAGTTCTTTTGTTATTTGAATTTGTTTGGTTGTAATTGTATTGTATGTATTGCAAGTGTTGATATGTAGTTTTATGAGGGCTTGATTTTGAGTGAACTGTGTGTATATGTTGTATGTGTATTGTGTGATGAGTGAAACTAGCTTTTACTATCTGCGTTTACTGCTCGTGCACGCAGATAGAAGTTGATTACCAGATGTTACCAATAAGAAGAATTTGTTTCAGATGTGATTTGTTAGCATTGCATGACTTAATTACGTGGAAGGACGTTTATAACTTTCGTGTTATTGGTGGTTGCTTTTGACTTTTATTATGCGGTAGGGCCCATGAGGGGTCAGTATCACCTACATGGCTAGTTGTTACATCAGCACGAAAAGATACTCTATGTAAGAATCATGTTCATCCAAGTATGAAATGACACGTGTCATATTTGACTCTTGAACCTAAAGCCCTAAACACACCTAAAAAAAATCTTTTGTTTTATTGTTTATAGGATGGGTTTTATTGGGCTTGGTAGAAAACCCACAAGCATTTTTCACTGCGGGATATACTGGTAAAACAATGGGCTGGAACATTTAAATATGGGCCATTGGAGATTTTTATTTTCTTCTTTAGAACACGGAAATTTTTATTTTCGCGCTGACTACAGAAAATTACTTTTTATTTTAAGACTCAGCAAAATGTTGAATCTCTATACAAAACAAAGTGATTCAAACATTAATTAGATAGATTTTACAAAAAAACAGTTAAAATATCATGAAAAATACTAGGAATTTTGTTGTGACGTAATAGAATCATTTACATGCGTGGTATTTGATTTATTGGATTCACTTTATAGTATTTGAAAAAAAAATTGCATTAATATAATCCATATCTCTATTCATTTAAAAAAAAATCCATATCTCTAATATTTCACAGTCGATATAACACATGTTTTAATATCTTCACAAAAAGGCTTCAAAGTGCAAATAGTAAATTGAGTTTTGCTGCTTGAGCATTGGGCGTTATTAGACTCTGAAATCAATTTGTGATTGTGGCTTTTGTAAAATCATTGCTGAAAATGACTGGGGTGAGTTTGATGTATGCTACTATTAGATATTAACTAACTTCAAAGTGCAAACAATCGATTGTCTTGACTATGGTGTTTTAGCAGAGATATATCGCCTTGCAAAGCGGAATTGACAAGTTGAGACTATGCTATGTAACCGTGAAGCAAATTCAGTTGCAGATGGGCTCGCATCTGAAACTTGTTTTTTATCAAAAGTGGTAGTGGTAGTGTAATCTCTCCCTCAATTACAGTAATTCCGTTTCTTCAAAGGGATTAAGTAGGTGAGTTGACTTGACGCTTCAAGGTAGTTGATATGATCAATGTAATTTTTTGTGTAAAAAATATGTGTAAATTCAATTTATAAGATTAGTTTAAAAAGATTAATGAAGTAAGCCCAATGAATGTTTTGTATTTAGAACTAAAACAAGCCACTTAAAAGAGTGATTTTTGGTAAATCAGGACAAAACTCATCTTATATACTTATATGGTGTAATATATATAATTTGGGTTAATATAACTTTTGTTCATTAAATTTTCTCACAATTTTGATTTTGGTCCTTGTAATTTAACATCGGTAGTTTTGATCCTCAAACTTTCGATCATTTTTTGTCTTAGTGAACGAACCAATTAAAATTAAAGATCTTGGGCTTTGAACTTTTAGTCAATTTTAGATTGTTCATTGAATTTTCAGTCAATTTTGATCTTTGTCTTTGGGCTTTAAAGTTTTTTTGAAGTTTTCTTCAAAGTTTGAGGGCAATGACCAAATGAAATTGATTGAAAGTTCTTAAGAAACCAAGACTTTCGATTTTTAAATTTAAGTATCAAGAACAAAATTGAACAAAAATTCGACGACATGAAATTCATTTTAGAATTAAGGGACTAAAGCTAAAATTGAATGAAAGTTTATGAACCACAGTTATACTAATCCAATTACTTTAAAAAAGTTATTCTTCCAAGAATACAGTAATATATAGCACTTTGTGAGGTAGGTTTTCTTGATTCATCATGGTGACGAATGGATCTTACATACAACTTTTCGTTATTAGATTAATACTTTCCATTATTGGATCTTAAGGCATCGTTCTTGAAATAACATTATTTATACTTTGATACGCTTGAATGATATAATCGACGAAGTTTTGCCCACTAAATGGTGGCAAGGCATGATAATAATTTAACATCATCACTTCTTTCAAATTTTGACCGAAAGAGAGGGGGGAAGTCTCAACCATTACTAGCAGTATTACATTTTATCTACTGTATCCAAATGCTTCATTATTGATATTGGAAATGGCTGGCCTTACTATTGGAGGACAGGGCAAGAATCAATATTAAAACATATCCCCACTTTCTTCACCATGGAATATGGTCCTTTTGATTGTGAAAGATATATATAATATTGGATAAAGGTAAAAATATTCATGAACTTTTACCTTTTTTTTGCCCACAAATTCATGAACTTTTACTAAACCAATGTCAAACACAAAATATTATTCGAAAGCATAAAACTAACCATAAACTTGATATAATCGGACGATGGGAGTAAAAATATGATACTCCTCAAAGAAATTCAATGGAAGTCACTTTTTATGGTGGAGCCCATATATTATAGAAGGGAAAAATGCAATTTTTTTTGGCCAAAAATACAAGTTTATTAATAGAGTAGTATAGTGGAAGCAAACATCTAGCGGGCGTGTTACCAGTAAAGTTTTAAAACGAAGAAAAGCAGTCAATATCGTTTCTTCCCAAAACATTAATTTGTTTATTTACTGAGTTATCTATTGGGTGCTTAATTTGACTGTTGTTTGCGGAAAATAAGGTGTTAGTTATTTCATTTCGTTTTAAAATATTTATTGCGTAAAATTACGCAATTCAAAACATATTTGTATTAGGTATCCTTGCAGCAACACTTCAATTTTTGGTAGATTTTACTTTTGCTCTACTGTAAATGACAAAATAAGGTTGAAAAAAAACAGTTGTTTTCGACAAACAAACAGTTGTGATATTATTGCTAACTTCGAATAAGAATTTATGAGTAATTTTGTATATTTACCTTGTACTGTTCCAAACTTCATATGTCAAGTGTACCCAAGGGGGCGTAGACCAGCTGGTAAGAAAGGGGAAGGTAAGACACCGCGTACCCACCAGGTCATGGGTTCGAACCCTTGGGAAGTAGTCACCCCCAAAATGGGGAATCCCGGCGCGACTTCGGATTAGTCGGTTTCCCGAAGGGGGCCGGACACCGAAGGCTCTAAGCAAAGAAAAACTTCATATGTCAAGTGTGTGCGGGCGTTATTGAAGGAGGTCACTGGTCAGGTAAAAATCCGTAAAAATCCTTGAACTACTTGTGAAGTTTAGAGTGGAGGCCTTAAGAGAGTGCACTTGAGCTTAATCAGTGCTCCGTCCTACTCGCGAAGAGTTCGGCCTTTCTTGTGAAATAAAATTATTAATTACCAAAATATTATAAGAAGAAAATTATCTACCAAGATGCTAACTTAAAATCATTCTTCAGGGGTGAACGATTTTAAAGTTGTAAAAAAATCGTTCTTCTGGCTGGTGCCATTATAAAATTTCCTTTTGCGGGAATGATTTTCGTTTGATCTGCTGATAATTACACGGTACGATGCCTCTATTCTTTGTTTCAATTTTCTTCTCTTCCACATGTGAGCTAAATAATAAATAGAGAAAATAATATCACTCATGGTTCAAATACTCCATTTGTTTTTAAATATAGGATCTAAATATCTAATTGAAGATTTGAGCTTGTTTATAAATATATAAAGGTTAATATACATTCTGACCGTCAACTAACTTTTACACATATTTTTTTAAGAAGCGTATTTTAGCTGTTGAGCTTCTTTCGAATAAGAGTGAGTATCGTTTTGCCTCCACTATGCTAGATGGAGGATAATTCATTTCTCAAATATAATCATATCTCTAAAATGGATGGTCATGGTTTCCCCTACGCGTGTTATAATCATATTGGTTAATCAATTCGCCATCATCACATTGGTCTACTGCAAACTTTGTACTTTAATTACTAATGATAATGGTTGAAATCCAGTTCAAAAAAGATAATGGTTGGAGTCTAACAATGGGGTTGAATCTAGCAACATCTTATACTACCTATCCTAAATATAAGACCTAATTGATTTTTTCTAGAAAATCCTTAAACAAGCAAAATAAGTTAATTATAAATTGATTTACCTAATTTTTCCCTTAAACTAGTTTATTTTACCTATAAACTAATGGATAATTTAAAAATATATTAAATATGTCATCATTTAATAACCTATTTCGCAACCTTAATTTCTCCGAAAAAAGTCAATTAAGTCCTATATTTAGGACCAGAGGTACTAATATTTTAAAGTGATGAATCAATGTTATAATTTTCATTAAAAGAGATGCTAACAGTTAATATTTACCATGCACTGAACAAAATTACCTTCGACAAAAGGATGTATGTACTTGTAAAAATGAATGACCGAATTCTTTGCGTGCTTTTACAAAATCTTATGGTTTATTTTAAGTTTCAATAAATACTGGTATCATTTTTACTCCTTACTCCTTAGCCTATGCGAAAGTGTAAAGCCGGTAAACATTAGCGGTAATTCCCTTTTTTTCATGATCATTAATAATAATTTTTAAAATTTACCTGCTGACATGTTTTTTTTTCAAGAACGACGTTATTTTAAAAAGTTTTCGGTGTTCAATGGTTGTTGGAGGTTTTAAAATGTCGCCCCATCAAATAAAGTAACACGGAACCATAAAAAAAATCCATGCTAATCATTATTCCCTTATCTGATTGACTTTTTTGAAAAAATCTAATAAAATTAAATAAGTTTCTAGTAAACTGATTTGACTAATTTTTCTCTAAACTAATTTATTTGAATTATAAATTAAGATATAATCTATAGTAATATACAAAGCACATTATGATTGGCTGACTCATTTCATTTCCTTAATCTCTGAAAAAAAATCAATTATATCTTATACTAAGAAATGGAGAATTTCTACATTTCTAAGGACAAGAGGCAATAGTATATTGTTGAATTTTAACACTTTTGAAACAATCTTAACACATAAAAAATAAGGAATATTATTATTTATGAAGAAAAAATTTTCAAGACAAATTTACATTTTAACTCTGACATTAGCGGTGGTAATTAAATAAAGAGAGTACCTAGTACCTTTATTATTAGTCAATAAATAAAAAGAATATGAAAACTTTAATACCAGTCAGTTAATATAGTGGTAGGGCGAATCCCCGCTTAGGGTACGACTCTCTGATGAGGATCGAATGAATGGTTATTTCGCATTCTAGCTAAGAAAAAAGGGAATAATTGGTGTAAACTTTGAGCACTAGTATTTAACAATTCATACGATTCATATTTCAATTTAAATGTTCAACGGAATTGAAAGATAGATAAATAAACAATATAATGTCAGCATCATCATCATGATTGTCTTGGATTCTTTTTTTTTTCTTTTTGGTCTGAAATTGTCTCCGTTTCTTCAAATAACACAATTGAATGACTTTAATTTTTAGCCTATTAATTCACAACCTTCTGTTGTTAACGTAAAATTTCAATTTTTCTCGTATAATTACCGAGCATTGGATGTAAATGTAATCATGTAAAACACACATTCACCCACGCATGCACACACTCGACTTGCATTTATTAACAACAACTACTCCAATATCACAAAATAAATTAGGAAAAATCTCAATTAAACATCTTTTGAATTTCAAATCATTTTAACCTAAGGGATTAACTAGTTGGATAAAAACATTTACTACTAAAAATCCTATTTAAGTGATTTTGAAATTCATAAGTCATTTTATTGTCATTTCCCTAACAAATTATTGGTTTAAATTATTTAAAAATCAATTAATATGTAATAGATGTGATGTACAGAGTCTCCGGTCCTAAATATAAGACTGTTTACTTAATTTAACTATATTAGAATATTAGTTAAGTTAGTTATTATTACATGATATCACCAATTCATCATTACCATTTACTTTTATCTCTTACCCCCTCATTCTTGTTTATTATTGGCACGCACTATTAGGATTAATTTAGGAAAAAAATGAGAACAATTATAAATGAGTCTTATATTCTCTCTAAACAATTCTTATATTTAAGAACAGAGGGTTATTTCTATTTAGATATACTTATTAAAATTTCTAGACAAAACTAATGTTTTTGTTCGGGTATAGGACCGATAAACCTATATGCATGAGAAAAGCCTGTTTATAAATACAAGTTATAACGCGAGTGTGTGGTTGGGTTTGATTGGTGCCTGGCATGTCCTTTGTTGTCCTCCTTCAAAGATTCCATGATCTTTCGTGACTAATTGAAATATGTTTTAATAATAAATAAAAATACACTTTTAAGTTATTTAGCAAGTCGTAAGAGTATTTGAAATTTGTCTTTAGAAAACAGTGGTAGGGCTTATGATAATGAGTATTCACTATTCAGAAATTCATGTTCATTGAGCAATGTAAACATAAAGTTGTCTCTAGCTAGAGTCATGTGAGTAGTTGTGATAACAAAAATCCGTTATCACTGCAAAACATCGGGTCTTCCACAAGATAGTTTGAGATTAATTGGGGGATTCCTTGCCTAAGATTGGCCAAATTGACTGTCGACGCGTGCTTGATCTTCTTCATCCAGATTATACACACAGATGTAGTGGTTTTTTTTGAACTGAAAGATATTGGTAGTGGTTAGGAAAGAAACATATTATGATGATATGCGTGTGTGAGAGGGAGGGGGGGATACGTTGTTTTGAGGTGCAAACACTAACAGTAAGAATTTATATATAGCGGTGTCAACTCCTAAAACTTGACACTTTTATATGAACTTTCATGCTGGTTAAAATATCATTGATGTGGTTGATGCCATCGGAGTTTTTCAAATGATAGAGAATTGACTTGTTATTTATAATAGCCATAATTAAGACACTTTAAAAGAGTACCTTGTTAGTTTTTTTTTGTTCAGCAAGTACCTTGTTAGTTGGTGAGCATGAAACAACACCTTACTTATCATTTAGACTATTTTGTTAATGAAAATAAAACAAGAATATTATATTATTGATTACATATGATGAGACTTTTTTTTGCCGAAATTACTTATAAGACTTCAAGTTTAATTTGAACAACTTCATTTTGTCCTTAATATAAATAAAAACCTTATTTCTAAAGTTGTTTTTGGTTCTAAATATATATATATATCTTATTTCTAATTTTAGTCAATAATGTCTCAAAATACCTCTATTTATACTCCTTAAAAAATAATTAACCAAGAGAAAGGGTGGAAGTTAAAAGTTATATTAGGGTGTTTTAGACAAAAAAACATATAATTTGAGCTAACATAATTTATACTTCTTTCGTTCATAAATATAAGATCGCTTTTAAATTTCAATTAGTTCCTAAATATAAGACCAATTTTTAATTAACTCTCAACTTTTTCCAAATTAACTCCAATAGTGCTAATATATAAGAAACAAACAAGAGAGGAAGAATGTGGATAAATTGGTATATGGTTAAGGTGAAGTAGTGATATCACATGTTAATGACTATAAGTAACTTAACTATCATTCTTAATCTAATCAAACTAGAGAAAATGATTTTATAAGGGGGTGTTAAAACAAGTAGAAGCAATAATATCCCAAAAAAAAAATATTGGCCAAGAGAAAGAATTCAAGCAGCACGCTAATTTAAGAGTAAACGAGGCAATTAGTAGTTAGTTGGATTAGGACACAAATGCTATGTTGTTCATGAAATAAAGGGTGCATGATCGATCATCCGCAACATGAGTGGGATGATTGAGTCAATGGAGCTGATGATTGGGAATTGTAATCATGGAGAGGGTAACAACTTAGCATTGGGTGACATCATACGTAAGCATCAATATAATGTTTTGTTGCCACAATAAGCCCCCCAAATGAATCTACAATTTGTTGTTGTGTTGAATTTTGATCTCTAAAGGCTACAACTGAGAGCCACGCTCAACGTCACAATATGTCTCGTTCAGTTAAGTGGATATCTTCTCGCGTCAGCATTTCTCGGGGCAAATGATGAGCCACAACGCAATATCGTCTTCAGGCTCAAGCACTGTCAATCTTTGTAATACTGCACCTGCACTCTATTCTAATTATTATAATCTTTAGTTAAAGTAAAATATACTACTAAATCTTAATATATACCATATGTAATTAGATCTGTTTATAAGTAAAATAAATTAATTCCGAGAAAGACAACTAATCTTAAGTGATTTACTTTCCGTTTCTAAATATAAGATCTAACTAATTGACTTTTACAGAAAATCATAAGAAATTAAAGCTATATAAGAATAGTAATAAACTGATTTGTCTTCATTTTTTCGTTAAGTTAGTTTATTTAACTTATAAACTAATGTACACAACACATGTTAAGATTGAGTGACTCATTTTGTTTCCTTAACAAGAGTCAAAACATAGATATGAATTAAGTATTTTTTTAATTTTTTCCTAAAAAAATCAACTTAATCTTATATTTAAAATATAAAAGAGTATCTTTTAAAAATTACAGTCTTCACTCACATATCTACTATCTTATAATTAATGTTAAATCAAACATTTATTTAGAAGCCAACTATAAATCCCGTCTTTCCGATGTATTAAAATATAAAGCCCGTCTTGTCGCTTTGAAATTGTAAAGGGCATTCAGTTGAAAAAAATTACAGGTAATGCGCACATATCTTATTCGGTCCTATAAATTTACATTTTTTAATCTAATCTTTTTCAAATATATTTTAATTTTTAATGTTAACACCATTAATTTAATTTAACATGTTATCAATTTTTCTATGAAATTTAATTTAGCATGTTAGAACACGTACATATAAATCCAAACGTGATATTACTTAGTACCTTTGCCCGACTTAAGAAAAGTTAGCCTTATTTGAAGTTTATGAACATTTTTGTGCATCATACTCACATTTTTAAAAATATATATTTTGATTATCTTCAAATCTGAATCATTTGAATATAATTTCAATATTCAAATTGATGTTTTATTTTTGTTAAAAATGTTTTGGAAGGAGTTAAATCTAAAATGAAGATAATTTTTAACATTCATAATTTCAAAAAAAAAATTTGGTAAAATAATTGGAATCATGTTTGGATGGGTTTTGTGCCTGTTGTAACTTAATATATTCGCTAATAATCTACTCCATCCGTTCCTAAATATAAGATCACGTTGGAGAAGTTGATAAGTTTCTAAATATAAGATCACTTTCTATTTTGTCTTAATTTTGGTCCAAATTACCCTTATACTTCTTAGCTCCCTCACTTCTCTCTCAAATCCCTATTTGTCTTTTAAATTTAAGTGAGGGGTATTTTGGGAAGGTCATGTAATCCTAATTCATTGGAAAGCCTTCCTTAATCTCTCCAAATTAGCCAAAGTGATCTTATATTTAGGAACGGAGGTAGTATTTTGTTTCTGATTTTTTTGGTATTTCAATATATAAATATCAATGTCTTCAATGTCAGTTTTTCATAACTTAAAATATAATTTTGGTAAAAAAAAACTTAAAATAGAACGGAACCATATCGTTACGTTGTAAAACTTATAAGGCAGCGATAAGCCTATAATTATAAAAAAAAAATCAGAATGAATTAGCTCATGAACGAAGCTTTTAGATATAAAATATAATTGCAGATAAAAAAGTTATAAAATATATCCTTAACCCTATTTATACCGCACAAGTCTAAATGATAGTAGGAAAAAATCTCATACAGGAGATTTTATCTTGTTAAATAATGCTGCTGTTAACTAGTTGAATAAGTATATTAACAATGCAATTACCTGATTATGAAATTCAAATTGTGATATGAAATTTCCCATCTTAACTTACTACTAGAGTTGGGACTTTCGTTCTATAACCTGTCGGGCTGAGCCCGAAAATACAAAGAAAAAAACAGGTTTAGTTGCAAAAAGTTCAGGCCGAGTTAAAACAAACTAAAAATAGGCTAGTCCGTTTTTAAAGTGAGTTAGGTTAAGCTGACCTGAAATCCCAAATTTACACGTAAAGTTTATATTTGGGTCAGGTTGAACCCAAAAATTCATAAAAAAAAAGCGGGTTGAATTAAAAAATTTGAGCCAAATTAAAATGGGCAGTCGGAAGGCTAACATGAAATCCCAACTCTACTTGCTACCTCTGAAAACTCGTTTAGTTATGCTCCCATGCTTATAAATAACGCATGCCTCCTCCACATTTCATCACACATCGTAGTTCATAAATATTCCTCAAACCCAAACACCATCCATGGCAACTGCAATCCCTCCTTCAACACAAGACCTTGAAACAGCCCAATCCTCCCAAACACATCACTCTGAATCACTCTTCACTCGTTTCTTCCCCACCTTCATATTTCAAAAAGTTAAAACCAACTTAGTTTTTCGTTCTAAATGGGCCGAACTTAATGGAGCCATGGGTGACCTTGGCACATACATACCTATTGTTTTAGCCTTAACTCTAGCACGTGACCTCAACCTTGGTACCACATTAATCTTCACAGGTATCTATAACGTTATTACTGGTGCCATTTATGGTGTCCCCATGCCAGTGCAACCTATGAAGTCAATAGCTGCTGAAGCACTCTCTGAGACTGATTTTGGTGTGCCTGAGATTATGGCCTCCGGAATTTTGACTGGAGGGGTATTATTTGTATTGGGTGTGACAGGGTTGATGCAACAAGTGTACAAGTTGATACCTCTATGTGTTGTTAGGGGTATTCAACTAGCACAAGGTTTGTCATTTGCAATGGCTGCTGTTAAATATGTAAAGTCAAAGCAAGATTTACCAAAGTCTAAGTCCTTAGGGAATAGGCATTGGTTTGGTTTGGATGGTTTAGTTTTGGCTATTGTTTGTGTGTGTTTTATTGTCATAGTTAATGGGGCTGGTACTAATCATGGGTGTGGAAATAGAGAGGGTGATGATTGTGATGTTGGTGATCACCAAGCAGAGAGTGAAGAGGGAAGAAACAGGACAAGCAGAGTAAGAAAGTTGATTTTTTCACTTCCTTCTGCATTTGTTGTTTTTGTATTGGGGGTAGTTTTGGCATTCGTAAGAAGGCCTAATGTGGTGCATGAAATTAAGTTTGGACCATCTTCTTTAGAAGTAGTGAAAATCTCTAAGCATGCATGGAAAAAAGGATTTATCAAAGGTGCAATTCCTCAATTACCACTTTCAATTTTGAACTCTGTGATAGCTGTTTGTAAGTTGTCCTCAGATCTGTTTCCTGGGAAGGATTTCTCGGCCACTTCACTTTCAGTGACAGTGGGACTTATGAACGTAGCTGGAAGTTGGTTTGGTGCTATGCCTTGTTGTCATGGGGCAGGAGGACTTGCTGGTCAATACAAATTTGGTGGAAGAAGTGGTGCTTGTGTGGCACTTCTTGGTGCAACCAAATTGGTGCTTGGTTTTGTACTTGGAAATTCTTTGGCTCTTATTTTAAACCAGTTTCCTGTTGGGATATTAGGGGTGTTGCTATTATTTGCTGGGATTGAGCTGGCCATGGCCTCTAGGGACATGGATAATAAACAAGATTCGTTTGTAATGCTTATTTGTACAGCAGTTTCACTAGTGGGTTCTAGTGCGGCTCTTGGATTTCTGTGTGGAATGATTGTGTTTGTGATCCTGAGGCTAAGGAGCTGGACCAAGGGGCAACCTTTTTCTATCATTTGGACACGACAAATTCCTCATGAGCAGCAACCCTGAACACAGCCGTCAAAGTGTGTATAAATTAAATAATTGTTGCTTCATGTTATATAATGTATAAGCTTGTCCCTATATATTATATGTGTGTGGGACATGAAAATAATACTCCTTTGATCATTAATGTAGGATCTAATTGGAGAATTGGTCTTAATCCTTTTGTTATTAGTGTCACTTTTTTGTTGAATAGAGTTTTTATGTGTGAAGGGTGGCTTCTGTTATAGATTAATATTGTAGCTTTTGCGATTTGTGTACAATTCAACTTCTGGATATGTAAACCTTAATTATCAATGTATTTTTAGTATGTTATCTATTAAAACCTCTTGGTTCGATGGCACCCACACTGTCTCTTATAATAAATTGTGAGTTATATTTTTTAGGGGCAAAAAAATGAGGGAAAATGGTGCGTGGGCCCCTCCTCTATAGGAAAGGGTTAAAATTTTAGGACAGAAGTATGGGAGTATGCTTTTGAAAAAATGCTTCAAAAAATTATGATGGGAGTAATTTCTTTGATGATGGGAATGTTTCAGATTTATTTATGGTTCTCTGTTCATGTTGTGTGCATGTTGTTACAAATGACTAAATTGTGTTTATGACTCTGTTCATTATTTTGCATGCATTTTTATTTCTCTTACGTGTATATATATAGATTCTTTCTGTATTTTTGAGAGAACACGGTCTAGTTTTGTTTTGGCCAATTAGGCAGATTTTCTCGATTTCATGATAAAGAGTATAACTTTCTATAATGAGATAATGAGCTGAAATTTGTCCACCAACTATGGTGGCATGCATCATAACACCATCAAAAAAATTTGCCCCAAAAAACAACCCAAGAAGAAATGTCATTACTGGCAGTGTCACTTTCCATTTTATCCAAAAGCTAAATGAAAATAATTTTGATGTTACTTGGTACCAATAACCATGAGTGTATATGATTTTTTGCTTTCAGCTATTCTCCCACCAAATGATCTCTCTTAGTTGCTAGTTATTATCAGGGAGAACAATAAAAGTGAGTATTTAAACTTATCCCAATTCTTCACCGTGGAATATGGTTCGATAAGTACGAAAGATACAGCATTATAAAATATCATCATTCTCTTTTCAAAAACTTCACATGGCCGGCCAATTCCCCACTTGCACACCCTTCCAACCGATTAGAATGATAAATTCTTAGCATCTTTAATCAAAGTCAGATCATGTACTCTAAATAATTTCTTGACTAGGATTATTTGAGCAAGAAGTGAAACAATTATATATATAAACATAGATCTTTCGAGAGGAAACAAGAGGTTGGAAAGACCAAAGAGCTGATCGATTGATTACCAGTTGATGAAATCTACAGATGAAGGTTGTTATATAAGCACCTAAATTAATTACCAATAGTAGTGCCTTTCAGGTCTCTAAAATTATTTTCTTGCCTCCACAATTCTCTAGCTAGCTAGTTCCTACATATTTGGATTATGGAGCATGACTCATTTCTCAAACACGATCCTCTCTTTGAAAATGAATGGTTATTGTTGCCCTCATAAAAAAATGGTCTCCCACTGGCTTTAAAATGCTATCTATACGAGCTTACATTTAATTAACTTCAACCAATAATCATTATCTTGTAAATTGCCACCATCATTTGTCAAACTCAGAATTCCATGCTTATAGAGTTATAGTGTCTCAAGACCCACACATTCCCTCCACTGTAAAATGTATAATCCAGAATTAGATAAATTAAAAACAGATCAGACTATTCTGCTTCTAAGCTTATTAAAAGATAATGACGAACATTGTTGAGCGCCATATATATATGTGTGTGTGTGTGAAGGACTGAAAGCAACTCTTTATTTTTCTTTTAATTTACCGTACACGGCCATGCTTTTGAAACATACAATCAAACAATATTGCTAGACTTTGTTTCTCACGACCTTTAAATCTGATCATAATAATTATTTAAACTTTACTTGATGAATAAAGTAAACTTATCTTTTAATTATTTTTTATGTTTGATTAACACGCTTTTATTGTGTTTTATTCCTTTTAAAGTATTTATATCGCCAAAAGTTAAAAGTAACAATACAAATATACAGAAAATCACAAGACATACAGTTTGTGACAACCCATGCCTGCATTTGGAGGAAGAATCATTTCATCAGTAACCCCATGATTTCAAGTCTCAGCTAAGGTTATCTGTTGTAAACTTGAACATGTCAAATATGTATACTCAATATATATAATTCACCTTCAGTTCATCAACCGAGGAGCGAGGACCATAGTAACCTGCAATCTGATAAGTCAAACGAAGTCGAGTGTGCCGAAAATTTTCAACCTATTCAAATGGATTTCCTCCTCTTGTCTTGGGAAAAGAATTTAGAGTGTAGCCAGGAGCCATATATTCCCCAGCTGAATGTTGGAAGGTTGTTTCACCATTGAAGCTGCCAGCACTTTGGGGTCTGAAAAATATTTAACACCAATTAAAATTTAATTCAAATCGATGTAATTAAGCAACTGAGAGTGTTGAATTAGGCAATCCAGGATCGTGCAATTCAAATCATGAGATCAACTTTGTAGAAAAAAAGGTCTGGTGAAAACAACCCCTTTCTAATATTCTAACGAATGATGTCTTGATTTGATTTTATATGGTGTCCATTCATCACATAAAGGAGCCAAGATTACCAAGTGACCGCGTATTTATTTCTCTGCTCTCACACCGTCTCCCTTTGTTTTATTACTAAAAGGTGATATGGTTTTAGTAACAAGAACTTATTTCACTTAGTGTGAAAATTAAAGGGAAATTAAAGGAGTCGGAGCTTTTATTCCTACATCTGAAGGAACTAGCTAGATAGTGGTCATGGAGCCAAACTTTACAAGTTATTTAAGCAAGTTATGATATTTATGACTGATTAGATAGGAATGGTGCTTTCCCTACAGTTTGTATTGCATAGATATTTAGATGCTTTCTGTTCTAACAATCACATTTCCCATAATAAAAATAAAACTATTTGTGTTGCTTTATATTTTAAAAAATTACAACACTATTTTATCATTTTATTTAATTGTGACACCAAAGAAAAACTATTTATATTGAAGTATCTTTAATATTTTATAGTGATTAATATAGAAATATTTTTTGTAATCATTTCAATATAGAAATATTATTTAGGTAAAAACAATTAGAAATACTATTACTCTTTCTAATCACAAATATAGATTACTTAATCAATTTGATTAAATTAAGAATGTTAGGTGAGTTACTAAATAGTTCATTTTTTAAAAGCCCAAATCAAGTTCACTTAGTTGTTCAATTCCTTCATCTCTTTAGCCACCAAAAATTAGAATCAAATTTACCAAAAAAAATTAGAATAAAGCTATATAACAGGGATGAATAACGTATCCGGTATCCCCCACCCTTTCTTCTCTGTTTTTCCTTGCACACACAAACCCTCAAATATGCTGACACTAAACAACATCACATATATAAGGGATGCTGCTATAGCCATTGTGTAAATGAAAAAAAAAATTCTTAAACATGTTTCACCGCGCTATAGCTAGTGACTTTAAGTTAGAAGAATGTGACGTACCTGCTGGGAGCCTGCATATTACTGTTGACTGGCTCATGGTACGCACCTGAAAAGCAGAAATAATAAATATAGCTGTAACTGATGAAGAAAAAAATTTCAGAGACATTCAGCAGGTGGGTAGCAACTAAGTGGTTGAGGGATATTTATTTGTAATGAACCTTAAAGGTTATGTTATCTAGTATTATTAAAAAAAACTTTAGAGACGATATATTATTTATTTCGAGGGCAATACCAGAAGGAAACCCAGGAGTAAAGGGAGATGAATGAGGCGGCATTGAAGATGCATAATTTGGGGGTTGAGGCACCATCGAACCAAAATTTCCAAAGCTTGGAGCACGCATTGATCCTCCTCCACTTGGCATGGCAGTTTGGGCACCATGCAAATTTGCCATAATAGGAAACTGTGAACAAATATTACATTCACGTAAATAAAACTCCAGATAATAATCTTCCCATAAAATGGGCTTGAAAATAAGATTTTATATTGAATTCCAACTTCAATACAGATATGATAGAATTAAAAATCTAGTACGTATGCCTTCTCCATGCTCAACAAGATTGTCTAATAAAATGCAAGCTAAGGATCGGAGCACCATTCTTACTGCGGAATACAGATTCTCATCCTACTCCATCAAAGGAGAAATACAGACGAGATATGGATTGATTCCATGTTAATTAAGGTATATAATTAGTTGGATGATTATTTCCATTTAGTATATTGTATACAATTATTCACAACTTCCCGCTCAAGAATTATGCATCACTCAATTTCTGTTTTTGTATGCAAAAGACAATTCATGTCTGATTAAAGGAAGTCAAAACAAGCGTTGACTTAGAAAGTTGTTAAAGCATGCAACAAAACCAGAAGCAAGGACAGATTATATCTACATATAATCAGTCTTCATATTTACGTACTGGAGAGGCATGCACTTGAGGTCTCCCCTCAGTTATATCAAACGGGTTTGTGGACTTTGCTGCAGTGGGAAATGCAGAGATTGGCTGTAAATGAAGAATTGTATTAGCTTTACATATTTAAAACTTAAAAAGGTTGAGACCAATAGATAATATATGTAAGCTCAATAATGAGTTGGTTACATACTGCTGCATTTGAATAATACTGCATGCCGTATCCCATATAATGAGGTCGAAAATTCTGCCAGCCTG
Organism: Mimosa pudica; assembly: GCA_029929735.1. Lineage (NCBI taxonomy): Eukaryota > Viridiplantae > Streptophyta > Magnoliopsida > Fabales > Fabaceae > Mimosa > Mimosa pudica. The sequence continues at coordinate 5,208,114 of JAKELP010000007.1, forward strand.
CTTGCTGTACTGGGATTGGTAAGTAGCGTGTAGTAAAGAGATTCTGCAGAGAATTCATTATACATTAAGACTCTTTTATTTTGTTTTTCTATTTTTTTGCTTTTTAAGGCATAATGCTAACACATAATTTAATTTATTACCTCTGGAAGCTCCTTTCTTTCAATAGATTTGGTTTCTGTTATCTTTGGTTGGGATCTTACATCAGAACTGGTTTCTTGAGAAGCTTCTGGTGCGGCTTGAAGAGACTGTTCCATAGGAGAGTTTGAAAGTTCTTGCGCATCTGGAGCAGCTTCATGAAGAGAGAGTTCAATAAGAGAGTCTGGAAGTTCTTGCGCTTCTGGATCCGCTTCTGGTGCCGCTTGAAGAGATTGTTCCATTTGACAGTTTGAAAGGTCTTTCACTTTAGGAGAAACTCCTGGCTGTATATAACAAAAAACAAAGATACAGAAACTCTTGGAAAACAGATAAGGCATACATTTGCAGGCTTTCATATCACTGGCTTTTGCAACTTCTCAACACTGAGACACAGATCGAAACTCAAATATTTTATCAGATAATAGAAAGTCTTAAGGAATATTTCACCTCATTAAGTGAAGGGACATCTCTGACTGATGATGGAGTCATTGGTTGAGTCACTGGGCTACAAGCTGTTGAGGGTTGCGTCAGATCAGAATCACTGATTGATGTCATTGAGGAAGCTCCAACGATGGGAGATGGACTTATCTGATCTTCTGGGGTGGGCGGTGCTAATTCTTCATCCACTGAAATATCTTCTACTATTGCAGTTGAAGTGTCATTATCAGCAGTATGAACATCAGACGTACTACTAGCTGTTGCATAAAAAGAACCAGACAGTTCAGAGAGTAAAAATTCCACAGCATCTAAAGGTTTTGGCTTTGTCTCTGTTGGAGAACATGCTGAAGTATTTGTATTTGGGGTTTGAGAAGCCTCGTTTGCTGTGGACTTTTCAAAAGCTGCCCAGTTGCTTTTATCATTTGATTGAGATGAAGACTGAGCTTCCGGTGTAGTTGCAGTATCAGAAACCTGTGACTTGACCGTACTCGAAACCTGAGTTTCTGCGTTTGTTTGTTCAGATGGAATCTCCTTAATGGATCCCTCTGCACTTTCAGGTGCATCCTTCTGAATATTGAAATTCACCAGAGACTTCAGTTCAAGTTAGACAGAAAGTGTTACAATATTTTAGCAGAATACACTTTCAACTTTCATGTCTCTTTCCACTAAAGTGGTACAATATTTTAGCAGAAAGTGTTACTTCAGTTCATATTTTAGAAGATAAAATACCTTTTCTCCGTTGACATTATTTTGAACATCAGATGTAATAGCTGCTTCCTTTGACTCTAAGCTTGAAAGTCTGCGAGCTCTAAATTCATTGTCTCGGAACCTATCATCCACAACCTCAAATTTTACAGGATTTCTTCTGTGGTTCCCATTATTCTTGGGCACATATCTAGGACTTCTTCTGTCATCATAATAAAACTTCACAGTCTTGCTCTTGCCTTCATTTTTTGAACTAGTACTATGCAAATCATTTCTATCTTCATGACGTTCGGTTCGGGAAAAACTGAGTTTCCTGCTATCTTTAGACTCTTCCTTGTCATTCTGTGTAGATTAAAATAAAATGATTTTTTTTCCTGTTATATCTAGTTGTCCAACAAGTACATAATGAAAAGAACACAAAACTTTACAAGCTGATTTAGGTATAAAAACAGCTTGTATACTCTGTTTTTTCTTATGTGAATAGTCCAGAACTCACCAATCTGAGTCTAGGAAGATTACTTTGGGTCATTTCACCAGTGAATTTTCTATCCACATAGACTTGCTTGATAAAATCACGAAGCTTTAGAATGTTACTGAAAACAACCACATGAATTAAAACGAATGCAGATAATAAAAGCAGCACTACACAAAGAAAAAAAAACAATGAGCAACGAACAAGAGAAGTAAATAAAGTTGTACTTGGTATCTGGATATGACTGACGATGAAGATCCCAGTCTTTAAAATAAACCTGCCTTGCTTTCTGTGAATGAAGTGGAGTTAGATTCAGCTAAGCTACCAGCTTATTTAGTAAGATGTACATTTGTTGTTTTGAAAGAAAAATAGATGATGATTCTCACTTCATTGCCGCCTTCCTGAAGAGCAGAGACTTCTTCTATAGTAAATTTAGACATTGATACTGATTTTACTCTGTGGTTAAACTCTCGTCTGTGTTCCAAAGACTTAGTCAGAAAAATAAAACTATAAGAAATAAATTAATCATCAGCACAGAAAAGTAAAATGCAGAATAACTCTAATAATACGTACTGAATTCCGCTGCAATTTGTGCAGACAAATGTCCAAAAGGTTGTGCATACATATTGTGGTCCCTGGTTCAAAAATGATTGTCAATCATGGAAGATAATTAAACTCTGTTTACGAGAGAATTGCAAAAAACAAGAGAATTTGATACCAAGCTATTGCAATTGATACAATTCCTATTTTCAGGAAGTTTCGCGAGTCGTCGAATTTCCCTTTCAATTTTCTCATCTTCTCTCATCCGAGATCCCATCTTTCCAGGTTCAACAGCTTGGAATTATGGCTGTATTAATTAAATGTTTAAATATTGAACTGAATATATTGGATTCGATTTGTTGTTCACAATGTGTTGGAAAATAAGGAATCTGTTAGGCCAAGAGTTTTGTTGTTGGATATTAAATGGATAGGGTTTGATTTGAAGAATGTGAATGAAAATGGTGGGAAAGAAGAAGAAGATCTGGAGGGAAATTGGGAGGCGGGAAAGCTGGCGCCAATAACGGTAGCGCGTGACTTCATTACCGTTGAGCAGTTGAGCTTAACTGCGCCTAATTTCTTTTTGATACATTTTTATTTATTTATTTTCACTTGTATATTTTTTTACCATATATTTTCACTTGTATGTGGTGTTCTCACTCATCATAAATAGATAATACTATTAGGGATAATTTTAAAATTACGTAAAACTAAAAAATTCAATTAAATTAATGTCTCTTCACTCTAAAAATAGAAATATCAATATATGTAGATCTCCAGTTTTAATTTGGTTTTTGAAGCTAAGAAAATTAATTAGAATTCCTTATAAACTAATATAAAATCTAATAATACATAAAATTACCCTAAAAACATAACAGTACACAAAACATAATGTTTTTTTAATCTCTAAGAAAGACTAGTTAGGTTTTATATTAAAGAATATTAGAAGAAGCATTAAAACAATCGTCCATTAGTTCAGCTAGTGAAAGAGTTAGACATTTGACCATCTTTACAAGTGTTTGATTCTTAGGTAGTATCACTTTGTTGTGTTTCAGTTACTCTAAAAGGTTAGAGGTTGTGCCTTTAGATGGCGGGTGAGTCAAACCTCTTTCCTAAAATTTTTGTATTAAAAAAGAATAGTTAATTAAATATTGTACTCAAAATATGACATAAATGTTAACTCCCCAATTTCATTTTGTTATGTTTTTTAGTTAAAAGTAATCAATATATAAGAAAAGGCAAATTATCATTTTCTCTTCTAAAATATGGCGCAGATATCACCAAACACACTCAAAATAATAAATAGTCCTTTATACCAAATAACTTTTAAAGTGAATAAATTTTCCTAAACCACTAAATCTGTAGTAACAACCACAAACCCCTTAATACATCAGCACTGCCTCATTAACCAAGTTACTTAGGTGAAAATACACGAGTACATATGAAAATTCACTATCATTTATCATTACACGCTAGATGTAATTAAAAAAAGTATGATAGAAACATAAAAACTAAAGTTAAAACAATGAGATGTTGATATTAGAACTTAAAAAAAATAAAAATACAGAAACTAAAAGTAATAAAAAAGCAATCCGAGAGCAAAACTCGTATTTATTGTGAAGGAACATTGAGCTAGTAAAAATGAGAGGTGAGAGACAAAGAAACACTTTGATGATGACAATCGGACTTAACCAGAAATGACAAAGATCGACGAAGTAATGAAGAATGACAGGCTGAATCAAGGGAGGAAATGACGAGATAATTTATTAATATATGCAATGAGTGATACTTATCATAGTTTAGAGACGAAAATGATCATTTACCCAACGTTCTTTGGTATATAAGAGACCATTTATTAATATTTATATATATACACACTTAGTGATACTTGTGCTATGAATCATAGGCCAAAAATGATTGTTTATCTAAACTCTTAAACACATAGGAGATATTTTGTTAATATATACTACATGATACTTGGATCATATTTCATAAACGAAAATGATCATTTTCCGATAAGAAACCATCCTCTTCAATAAATGAGTGACAATCGCTGAAAAAAAAATGTGTACCAAATTTGAAGTGAAAATGTTTAATGACATTCATTAGTTAAACAAATTCAGACAACAATAGAGATCTCTATTTTATAACTCCCATGAATGAGGACAAAGCAGCTTTGTTTTGTCTTCCCACATTTAACATCTAAAACAGTTGGTGTAATATTAACATCTTGTAATCTTTTGCATTAAAAAACATCACAATTAGAGAAAAATGATTATTCACAAATCACACTCACAATTTACATCTTCAGTAAAAGCAAACAATTATACAATTGCAATTTAGGGTAAAAATAAAAAGAAGGGAAATTTAATTAGAGGTCCCTCACAAGGGAGTTAATACTGGAAAAGTCCCAAAAGTTGAAAATATTAATGTAGGGTCCCAAGGGACCTCACATTAATATATTTGAAAAGTGAAAAGACAATTTTACCCTTAGCCTTAAAAAAAATTTACCTCCTCCCCCCACCCCCCTCCTCCTCCCTCACCCACCCCCTCCCCCCTCCAGCCGCCCCCCACCCCTCCCCCTCCCCTCCAGCCGCCCCCCACCCTCCCCCTCCCCTCCAGCCGCCCCCACCCTCCCCCCTCCCCTCCAGCCGCCCCCCACCCTCCCCTCCAGCCGCCCCCCACCCTCCCCTCCAGCCGCCCCCCACCCCTCCCCCTCCCCTCCAGCCCGCCCCCCACCCTCCCCCCTCCCCTCGAGCCCGCCCCCCCACCCCCACCCTCCCCCCTCGAGCCCGCCCCCCACCCCTACCCTCCTCCCTCCACGCCCCCCACCCCCACTCCAGCTCGCGCGAGGAGGAGTGGGGGTAGGGGGCGTGGAGGGAGGAGGGTAGGGGTGGGGGGCGGGCTCGAGGGGGGAGGGTGGGGGTGGGGGGGCGGGCTCGAGGGGAGGGGGGAGGGTGGGGGGGCGGGCTCGAGGGGGGAGGGTGGGGGTGGGGGGGCGGGCTCGAGGGGAGGGGGGAGGGTGGGGGGCGGGCTGGAGGGGAGGGGGAGGGGTGGGGGGGCGGCTGGAGGGGAGGGTGGGGGCGGCTGGAGGGGAGGGGGAGGGGGGAGGATGGGGGGCGGCTGGAGGGGAGGGGGAGGGGTGGGGGGGCGGCTGGAGGGGGGAGGGGGGTGGGTGAGGGAGGAGGAGGGGGGAGGGGGTGGGTGGGGGGAGGAGGTAAATTTGTTTTAAGGCTAAGGGCAAAATTGTCTTTTCACTTTTCAAATATATTAATGTGAGGTCCCTTGGGACCCTACATTAATATTTTCAACTTTTGGTATTTTTCCAGTATTAACTCCCTTGTGAGGGACCTCTAATTAAATTTCCCAAAAGAATACTCCTACAATCACATTTTAATGTTCAGTTTTATACATGAAGTGAGGAAGAAACAAACAATGCGTTGAGCAAAACCATTTCGCGTGCTCTCTTCTTGGCGCCAGATAAACAAACAACAACACATATCCTAATTATCCTCTTCGATTCTCTGCGAGGTACTCCTTCGATTTTCTCTCTCACGCTTTCAATTTTCCCTCCACCATCAACCGCATTCCGATTTTCAATTTCCTCTTCATTGTTTTCACAGATCTAGGGTTTCCTCTCATCATCTATTCCACAGATCTCGCGTTTTAAGATTCAATTGGTAATTTCACCGGTTTTTGTGAATTCCTCGGTTTCAACGGTGGTGTTTAAAAATGTATGTGAAATCGGCGCAGTCATCGTTTAGGGATCGGACACAGGAATTTCAGAGTATAGCAGAGAGGCTAAAGAAAACGGTGTCGTCTGGATCAGGCATAAATGGACCTAGTAGTAGTGGTTCTAAATCGGAGGATCAGCGATCTGCGATTGCTCTTCAGTCTGAATTTAATAGAAGAGCTTCCAAGATTGGCTATGGCATTCATCAGACTTCTCAGAAGCTCGCCAAGCTCGCCAAGTGTAAGTAATTAAATTCATTTTCCTTGAAGATATTTACTGTATGCTGATTTTGTGATTTGTGATAATCTTTAAGTAATAAAAGAATGTGTGTGATTAGTTTCAGCTAGTTCAGGAGAAGGATGTCGGTGTGAATTGTTTATTGTAGACTGATTTTTCAGATTTGTGATAATTTAATTTATTGTTCTAAAACTATTAGGAATTAAAGGAAGAGTGTGAATAGTGGAGCTAGTTCAGGGGGAGAATGTCGGTGTGAATGGTTTTTGGAGCAATTTTTGCAGATAGTGTGTGGAGGATGAGGGTTTGATATTTGTGTTTATTTTAATTTGTAGTGGCAAAGAGGACTTCGGTTTTTGATGACCCTACTATGGAAATCCAAGAGCTCACAGCAGTTATTAAGCAAGATATCACTGCTTTGAACTCTGCCGTGGTGGACCTGCAGCTAGTTAGCAATGCTAGAAATGACGGTGGGAATATCTCGAGTGACACGACTAGTCATTCAACCACTGTGGTAGATGACCTTAAAACTCGATTGATGAGCACCACAAAAGAGTTTAAAGAAGTCCTCACCATGCGAACAGAGGTATGTTATGATATTGGTGCATTTAGGTTTCATTTGGAAGTAGGTGTTGGTTGTGTGTGTGTGTGTTATTTTGATTCTAAATATTGTGGAGTAGCATAATTTTATTTTATTTTCATGGTCTTTTTTAACTTATTCACAGTTTATATCTTTGCTGCTTTGACTAATGATGTAATCTCGCTTTGTTTATGAAGAACTTGAAGGTGCATGAGAATAGAAGACAGTTGTTTTCTTCCACTGCCTCAAAGGAAGCTGCGAATCCTTTTGTTCGTCAACGTCCCTTGGCTGCAAAGTCGGCTGCCAATTCTCCTGCACCCCCATGGGCTAGTGGGTCTTCTTCTTCTCAGCTGTTTCCAAAGTAGGTTACACTTGTATGTAAATTATTGGTTGGCTGTGGTTGAAAATACGTTTGCATGTTTTCTTGTTAGCTTACAGATATGCATCTGAGTAATCCTGTGAGGGATATTAAATTGCCATTCTTTTCATTACATATTTTTGGGTTGTCTCTGATCTCATGGAAATGCAAAAATTGGCTTATTCATTGGTATAAGCTAATCTATGCTTCATTTTGTATTATGTTCGATCTAGATTTGATCAAATTATGATATGGATTCTTATATTGTCTAAGATCAGCCTGTCATTGGTATTACTCATATTAATATTATTTTCTTAAAAAATCGCAGGAAGCAAGTGGATGGGGAGGGTCAACCATTGCTGCAGCAGCAGCAGCAGCAGCAGCAGCAGCAAATGGTTCCGTTGCAGGATTCATACATGCAGAGCAGAGCTGAAGCTCTTCAAAATGTTGAGTCCACTATTCATGAGTTGAGCAGCATTTTTAATCAATTGGCAACATTAGTCTCCCAACAAGGGGAAGTCGCCATCAGGTTTTTACTCATCTCACTTTGATGCTATATAAACATCTGCTTTGTATTCTCGATGATCTAACACAATGGGATGCTATAGTGATGAATATGTCTTGAATATTCAGTTATTATGCACATTATAGAATGAACCTAAGCCTTCATCAGTGAACTTAAAGGCAAGCGGAATTATATATAGATCAACTAGGCGTATAAATATTTATAGCTTTGGGAGAAGTATAGCTTAATTTTGTGGTTGTCTGATAGTGATGATTGAAATTTTACAGCTTAGTGTGGATTGATTAATAGGTCCTCTGTCTTTTTATATGAATAGCTTCTTTTACAGATTTCATTGTTGTTGCAATAGTTCATATGCAGCCTATAGTTTGATTGGAAAGTTTAAACAAGTGATATGTGAATCACTATTGGCAACCTTGACTTGCATAAAATTGCTTTAAGAGTTCAGGGGGGGTCGAATGACTTGGACTAATCATGACTTTTGCTGTTGAACTAGACTGATTTGATTGTTGAACTGGTGATCATATTGAGCTCCCCCCCCCCCCCCCCCAAAAAAAAAAAACAAAAATGAAAAAAAGTTAATTTACAGCTGTGTACTCTTATACATCAAAGCAAAGTATGCATCTTCACTAATGCATTATGATTGTTCTTTCTGTGAAGATGGTGTACATTATAGTTACCAATGGTTAGTCGGTTCAACTTTTCACTTGGTGATTGAACTGGAGATCTTGTTGGATGGTGAAAAATTGGAAATTCTGTTTTATAGGCCATTGATGGTCTGTTTTCAACATCTATGCTTTGGGTCGAAGTAAACAATGATAACTTTTGAATATAACGTCGAAGGTCTGAAACTCTATATGTATGAACACTCAGGTGCCTATAGAGTGAAAAGTATGTTAACGTTTGACTTCCTCGTTAATGATAATTTATGAGCGTTAGGTGTTTGATATTGTGTTTAACCCCTCTTCATTTTCCCCCATTTTTTTTGGGACAAAAAGTTGAAACTTATGAGTCAATTGTCTGTGAAGTTTATTTTTTGGGGGGATATCTCGGACTTTGGATATAGGTGGGCTGTGATATCTTTATATGCTTTGTCAATTTTTCCCAATCTGACCGGTTCCTGACCTCAATATTGAGAAGATAATATTACATCTGGTTTATATCACCTGTAAACCTTAATGATACTGATGCGCGTGATTTCTAAAAAGGTCCTGTTTGATAACCATTAGACTGTTGCTTCCCTGTTGAATGGTTATGTGTTCTTGGCTGGATTGTTTTTAGTTTGCAGTATTATTTATTCAGCTGTTTTAAATATGATGATTGAATTAAGACTAAAGGTTGAAGGTCCTCAACTACAGGATTGATGAGAACATGGATGATACGTTGGCAAATGTAGAAGGGGCACAGGGGGCTTTGCTCAAATATCTGAACAGTATATCTTCTAATAGGTGGCTGATGATCAAGATATTCTTTGTATTAATATTTTTCCTCATGGTTTTCCTATTTTTTGTGGCATAGCCATCCCAAAGTTACAAGAGAAAATGAAGACACAAGCGACGATCTTCTTGTTGGTGATGAGTCTTCAGCATTTCATTAATACTTGCTTAAAATTATATTCAAGCCTGCAGAATTTTACCCCCCAATCTGTGAAGTTTGATACTTGTATAATCCATGTGTTCTTTTGTGATTTTGTAATTATTATATTGATGAAGTTTATGGGTAATCTTCATGCCCAACCAACGTATCTGGGAATATGTGAAAAGTAAACTGAGTAAGAATGGGTTAAGAACTAAATTTATTAGAGGTTAAATTGGAATAAAAGGGATGAATTTACTGTCACTCAATTATCTGAAGATACGCCGGGGGATAACTTTTTTTCTTCTAAAGATAGATTATATGCAAATTTCAGAGTAGTTAAAGTGGTTTTTATGTAATTGATTTTGATAGAATCAAAACAAGATGAAGCTTCTTTGTTTTATATTGATGGTGATAACTGATAAGAAGTTTATCTTCACCCCCATCCCAACTGAAGTTTTATATCATTTTGTGAAGGCTTATATTATTAATTTATAGTTTTGTGTAGTCATATATACTTCTGTTGTTTTGTACGCTATGATTTTTAAAAATGTTAATTGGGCAATGTGGCAAGCACACGATCTTGACAGATGTGTACTTGTATATATATGGTGTCATAATTTCACGTAATTATGAACTATGTTTCATGAGTTTTGCAATTCATTAATTCCTTCATTAATCATCAGATATACATTACAATATACTCCCTCCGATTTTAAATATAAAACTTAGTTTATTTTTTTGAAAAATCCTAAAAAACAAAATATAGTCAATTATAAATTGATTTACCTAATTTTTTTCTCTTAAACTAGTTTATTTAACCTATAAACTAAGACTAATCTAAAGATATATCAAATATGTCATAATTTAATGACATATTTTGTAACCTTAACATCTTCAAAAAAAGTCAATTAGATCTTATATTTAGGACCGGAGAAAATATTAAATAGTAAAAAATTCTCGACAAATCATAACATTCATGATTGGTAATCGTAATTGGTAATTGGCTCTAAATTTTGATATTTTGCTTTGCATTGAGTTTCATAGTTTACCTATTTTATTTCCAATCTAAAAAAAAGTAATTTACATGGTTTTTCCAATCTCAACATATAAAGCTAACATCGTCTTATATTAGTAGTTTCTAGTTACAAAAACAAAAAAGATCAACAGAGTAATTACTAGTTAACGTGTTTACATAAATTCGGAAAAAAGTTAATTTCTTTTGGATAAACTGAACAAAAGTTAATAGGTTTACATAATGCTCAACTGAAAGATACTTTTTGATTAAAAAAAAAAACTGAAAGATACTGAATAAAAACTAAAAAGATCATTGAAAAGCTTGGCCAAAAAAAGAGATAATTGAAACAGTGCCATTGATAAATCATAAATATTTGTAATAAGACCTTACTTAGGTCAAGTTCTTCCATCTAGGTTCTCCATTTCTCCAATTAAAAAGGGATAGTTGGCCATTAGATTGAATGAATGATTGTTCTAAAAGGACACGTGTCACTCCTATATTAAAAGAACTTGAGAACCTGAAGAAAGTAACGTTTTTTCCTTATAACAATTAAAAAAGTTAAGAAAAAAAAAGGAGGAAAAAAATCGTATCATTTAAATATTTGTAACAATTAAAAAAGTTAAAAAGAATCCCTGACCACTTCTCTATATAACCTTTCTTTCTTCCGTGTTAAGCTCAATCACAACGTTATCGTCTTATATATATAACCCTACCCTAGTTTTCAGAAGCCGCACGATTCTGCACCGTCCCTACCAATACCATCCCTAACTAGCAAGTAACCCCGCGGCCCGCGCGGGTAGAATCATTCTCAAAAATAGTTCAATCTTTTGTTTATTTTAATTAGCTTTGTATGTCAATTCAAACCATGTTTAGGGATTGTTCACACATGTCGATGTTGATTTAAAAAACATTTATCAAAATGAGGGGGGGAAAGAGATGTTAGAAAAAGTAAAAAAAAAAGGTTGTCATCAAATTCAAATACAATTAGTTGAAGTTAAGGGTTTATAGATAGAATTATTAACCATAGGGTGAAGGTACAAAAATGATACTAAACTTTACCTAAAATTGCGTTTCTAATATTAAAGTTTTGCAATGTGCAAAAAGAGTACCAAACTTGGGGTTCAGGTGCAAATATAATATTTCACTTAAGGGAAATATAATTTGTATACCAAAAGACTCTTATGCCCCCATTCCTCCATCATTAAATAAAAATTTAATGAGGGGCATAAAAGTCTTTTCGTATCCAAATTTTATTTCCCTTCAGTGAAAATATTATATTTGCACCAAGAGCCTAAATTGCGTACTATTTTTGCTCCTCGCGAAACTTTAGTATTAGAAATACAATTTTTCATAAAGTTTAATTTAGTATCAAGTTGCACCTTCGCCCAAAACAATAGTTGACATATAAGTGTAGTTATTATGGCCACCTATAGTGACAATTATTAGCAACAACATCCAGAAGGAAAAAATCACCAATCTTCTTAAATTTAAGAAGATTGGTGACTTTTTCCTTCTGGATGTTCATAAGAAGCCGATAAAGTGCTAGCGGAGGAAGATTGTTGAACTAAAAAACTAAGAACGATTCATGATACTACATATAAACATGAAGATCCCAGGTTTTCAACTCTATCATCATATTCATTATTTTAAGGCCAAAACTCAAATTTGCAATCCAACCTCCTACTTCTCCTTTTTCTCATCACCTACCCCACAAAAAACAAAAAAATTAATAAAGGTCATATCTGCTTTAAAATGTTGTTTTGTTGTTCCATCACCACCACCATCACATGTTGACTCTAACACCAAACCCACATTCCCGCCCATGTTCTCATGCATCGTACCCTGAATCACATGTCTATGCTCCACCTTGTACGCCACAATCAGCATCACCGGATCATCGGTTGCATGCTCTCTCCACGTTCTTTCCCGCCAGACACCCCCTCACAGTCCTGCACTTGTAATACCTCTGCTCACCCATCATCATCAGGCAACTTGCCACATGTAACAAAATAAATGGCCATTAATTAAGGTCACATGTGCTGACCTTGTGATTGACGAGTATTTTCTACATGTACTTCCTCCACAAGAACTTAGCCGGCATTATACACTATCTTTGAACTAATCATAAACGCCCTCACTGTCTTCACCTTATTTTTCCTGTGACTGAAAAAATCTTCACTTATTAAATAGTGGACAAATTGATTGAGATCAATGAAATAGAGTGAGAACCTACTGATATAAAACAGAGGGAGAACCAATTATTTTTTTTTTAAAAAAACAGCAATCGTAACTGCTCCAGTTGTTTCATGGGTTTGAGGCGACCAAGAGGGTAACCGCCCCATATTAGAAAATGATCCTCCCAAGCTTAACATGCAAAAAATCAACAGAACCTCCCTCCACGAGATCAGGGAGGGAAACCATATTTTGAGCAGGAACAAAAACAACTTGCGCTCCCTCCATCAAAGAAAGCAACCAAACAGAAAGAGAGATAACATTGATGCTTGTCCAGAGTAGAACTATAAGGCATTTAAATAGGAAAATGAGGCAAAAACAGTGACCAGTGAGAGTTTTTATTAATCCATTGGATAATGAAGCAAAAGCTGACAACTTCCACATTATATAAGAAATGGACAAAAGACACGCAAAAAAGGAGGAATACCCATACTGAGTATGATTTATCATCAATAAACAAACATATAAAAAGAATTTAGACAAAACTTATTAAGAATGTATACGAAATTGATGATGAGCACTAAATACCTCTAGCTGGAATTGTTTTCGCCTGCACCGGTCCTAACTTCTCAATCTTCACATGTAAGTAGTCAACACACACCTCAATTCCAAGAGATCAGGTATTGAAACATGATTCTTTGACGAGGATGCATGCACCTCCACACCTCCTTTCTTAGCAAAGCAATTACAGGAAAAAAGGAGCCCAAAAGTAAAGAGAAGAGAAGAAGAATATTTTGAAAGCAGAGCAACAGTTCTTTGAATATATGGAAACATTTCCTTTAGTGTGAGTGCACCCAAAGGATTTCGAAATTAACCCCTAGATATACTGCAAGTACTGACAAAGCAAACATAATGAAGGCTACCTATTATGTCGCCAGCATGCAACGTGTGCAGCAACATTTTTAAAACAATCTAAATCCCCACCCACAATAACACTCCGCAACAATAATTATAATTAAATAACTAATAACTAATTTTTTATAACATTAACTAATAACTAATTTTTTTTATAACATTCACTAATAACTAAATAACTAATAATTAATATACATATCTTTGGTTAGGTAAATGGTTTTTAAATACGCGGACGCCAATGTTTTTTGTGTGAATGAATCAAAAGATTTTGAAATTACCCACTGCATACACTGCAAGAACTGACAAAGCGGGCTTCATAAGCAAGACACCAATAATGTGTCAAGCACGCAACGTGTACACCCATTTAAATTTAAATTTTCTTTTAACTAAAAAACTAAAAATTGAAAAAGAATATAAAAGACACTATCACAATAAATCTCCCGAATATTAATTAGGGCAAAAGTGCTGATCTAATAATTAACTATTTCAGTTTGGGCAAAAATAATAAATGATTGTTTCGCGGTGCATAAATAATAACTAACTTTGTAACCCGGTGCAAAAATGATAAAACCGGTGTTATGTATTATTTTGTAGTTTAGTGGAACCTTACTCATATTATTGTTCAGAGTGAATATACCCTTTTACCCCTCTCAATTAAAATCAACCCTTCTTCATCTTCTCCTCTCTTTCTCCTCGCAGCCCTGTCAAACTTCAGCCAACTGGATACATCTCAGTCCTCCATAGCTACCACTCTAGCTACCATCGCCGGCCACCGTCTCCTCCATCCGACCACCTTTCTTCTTCACTCTCCTCTGTCTCCGCTGAACCCAACACCGTCGTCGGGATCGACGGTACATGTCCTCTTCCCACAAATCGAACCAAGATCTCAAAAAACCATTCACCCCTCTGTCTCCGTCGAAACCATCTCTACATCACCGCCGGTCACCGATCTTCGCCGTTAGCTTCCCCGTGACCACCGAAACTACCTTTCTGCCATCGCGTCCTCCTTCATAGCACCACCGTGCTTCTTCTTTTCGTCCACCGTAACTTCCCACAGCCACCACTCCACCGCTATCTTGAACACCGCTGAGTTCGTGGCCTCCCTGGTTTAGTAAATTAGTGTCAAATCGCTCTCTTTGTAATGTAGGATGAAATTGATGAACCTTAATGTGATTGTATAAATTTCAATTTCTTAGGAATCTGCAATTATGTCTGGGATGTGATTGATTTTTGAGTTTTTAGCTCTTTTTAGTGCAATAATTTCATTATTTTTGTTCTTGTTTGTCGGCAGCCCAAGGTTGTTCTTGATCAGGATATGAATTATGATTATTGTCAATATGATTTATTGCAATTAGTTTTGGTGATACTGCACTTCTGTTCCTTCTGCTTGATCAGATCTTCATAATGGTGGCAAGCCATTGGTTATGTTTTTTTTTGGTCGAGACAAGCCATTGGTTATGTTCCTTAGTCAGATCTGATATTTTTTTTGCTCAGATAGTCAGATCTGATATTGGTAGATGAATAGAGGATGAAGAAGGGTTGAGTTATAATTGGGAGGGGTAAAAGAGTATTTTCACTTTGAAAAATAATATGAGTAAGGTTCCAATTAACTACAAAATAACTTATAGCACCAGCTTTATTATATTTGCACCGATTCAAAAAGTTAGTTATTATTTTTGTACCACGAAACAGTCATTTATTATTTATGCCAGAACTGAAATAGTTAGTTATTAGATCAGCATTTTTGCCCTATTAATTAATATGGATATCTTTGGAGGTTACATTAAAATGGAAATAACTCACAAGCTATATTGATTAAAACAAATAACTCACAAACTACTAACTAAAACAAATACATGTAATTTATATATAGATATAAATGTTATTTTGACTTTTACATTAATACACATATTTATTTATAATTATACTATCTCCGGTCCTAAATATAAGACCTAATTGACTTTTTTTTTGTGAAAGGCTAAAGTTGCGAAATAGACTATTAAATCATGACATATTTGATATATTTTTATATTATACATTAGTTTATAGGTAACATAAGCTAATCTAAGGGAAAAAATTAGGTAAATCAATTTATAATTAACTTATTTTGCTCTTTTATAGGATTTTCTAAAAAAATCAATTAGGTCTTATATTTAGGTCCGGAGGGAGTATAGATGTTATCTTTACTTTTACATTAATACACATAACAAATATATACCTAAAAAATGCTTATGTGGTAAAATGGCACGCAGACATAAAAAGTAATACAAAAGAAAGGGAAAGCATTATTTAATTTAATTAATTAAATAACTTATAAAACATACAAAAGAATATAAGGTGTGTAAGGATGCCCAAGAAATAATGCAAAGAATGAACAAAAACTGGTTAGAGAACATCAACCACTTCAAATAATTCCGGCCCAAAACGTGAAAAACACCCAAGACAAAATACTTGGTACTATTAATTAAGATTTTATCATTGCTTTGTCCAAGTAAACCAAAAACAGAACAACGTGTGGCGTGGGGGTCCACCTCTTGCTAGTCGCTACAGTGATTGTCCATTCGCTACAGTAAAGAAACGAAGAAAACGACAGAGATCAAACGCGTTTTGAGCACATGAGTGGAAGAGATTTATTGAATATATAATTTCTCACTCATTCTCTTCACTCCCCACATTTTCACACACAATTAAACCCTAATCTGTGCATCCCTCTCAATTTCTTACCCCTAGCCCTAATCCCAATTTCTCCCATACTTCAATTTCAGATCCATAAAAGCCCTAAATAAAAAATAACCGGCAGTTTTTTTTTCCACTGCAAAAACAAATTTTCTATTTCCATCGCATTTAGCATTTTTGATTAGTTTTTTCGATCTTGTTTCATCAAATACATTGCTTTCGCGAGAAGTTTGAACTCGTGACTTCAGTTATACGAATCTGTTGCTTTTTTGGACCAATCTTTTTTCACAAATGGTGGGAGGAGGAAGCAGGAGAGAGGAAGGTTCGTTGATGATAAAAAACACGAACGTATTTGCTGCGCTCGATACTCTGAAGAAGAAGAAGAAATCAGATAAGGAGAATAAGAGGAAAGGATCGTCTAAATCTGAGGCTCACCCTAAGGAGCCTGAGCCCCAGGTGTTTTGGGCTCCTGCTCCGCTTAATGCGAAATCTTGGGCCGATGTGGATGATGACGATGACGATGATTATTATTCCACTACTGCCCCTCTTCAATCTGTTTGGGGCGCCTCTGAGCCTCACCAGAATGAGGAGAAACCAAGCCTTGTGGAGGTTGGATTTCATTTTTTTTTTGTTGGATGGTTATGATTTTGTTCTAGTTTGAATGTGATGTGATGCTCTGTGTTGTTTATGGGAATGATGATGTGGTTTCTGTTTGATTAAGTTATCTAAACCATTAAAATGCAGAGAATTGAATTGATTGATTGTTTATGTTCACTGTGTTGCCATTATTTGTCCCATGTTATATGCTATCATAGGGTATAGTTGTTTGAAAAATGAAGCCTTTGTTTGATGATGTGTGACGAAAGCACGGGTAGAAGTAGGTGTTAATGGTTTAAGTATTATAGTATTGTTTAATGTTTAACAAGGGAGGTGTGGGCTGAGGAAGTGTGATCATGAGGGAATGTGGGTCTTCTTTTGGTGGAAATTTGTCTACTGCTTAATTGTGAACCCGTGAGCTTGATTGAATGGATCGAATTCTTTTTATTGCTTTACAGCACTACAGGCTCTGAGCTTAGATTTCATTATAATGAAGTGGGGAATGCTTGGCGAATGCAAAATATAGAGAACTGATTGATTTTATATGACTCAATGTTTGTATTAGTTTATTTTAAGTGATTACGTGTTATGAAACGAGTATGAATGAGGAGTGGTTTCCTAAAGGGCTAAATTTTTTTTAGTTAGTTCTTAAAAGACCTAATTATCTTTTGACCTTAGGAATCATTGATAGTCAATGTAATATCTTGTCGAATCTCATGGATATGAATCATCGACAATGGTCTTATAGAATCCATGGAGTCAACCCCACCTAGTGGGATAAGACTTTTCTGATGTTGTTGAATGTATTGTATATCTGAAGTTATTAGATGTTGAATCTTGCAAACGAGTTGGTACTGTTTTATAAAAGAAAAAATTTTATGTCCATTAGGTGACATGGGAAAGAAGTGAAAACTAGTTTGTCTTGATACACATGAATCCTGGGCCTTTACAATACTTATGTTTCTTTTGGGTTGTTCTCATCTTTGGTATAAATAGATAGTTTTCTTTTTGAGCAGCTATTGATTCACCTTGTTTCTGCATGAATAAGTGAATGACTCCTTGAATAACAAAATTTAGCTTGATAGTGACCTGATTTTAACTGTTTTAAATAGCTCAAAGCTCAATGTGAGAGTGACGGGTAGAAAAAGAATTATTAATTTTTGCTTGCTATCAACTATTCAGTTTAAATGAGCTGGAAATATCTTGCATTAGTGTCGATATGATACTCTTTCAATTGATTTATGATTTCAGGAGAGTGAGAGTGAATATGATATTTTAGGTGAAGGGGATGACGATATTGAGGAAGAGCATGATCATGAACCAGAGCCATCTTTAAACCCTGAACCTGAGGATACAAAGCCCAGTCAAGTTTCTGCTGCACCAAAGGAGGCAGAACGACAGCTTTCCAAAAAAGAAAAAAAGAAAAAGGAACTTGCTGAGCTTGAGGCTCTTCTGGCTGATTTTGGAGTTGGACAGAAAGAAAACAGTAGTCAGAATGGGCAAGGTAATGAAAAAAAACTTATGGCATAGTTTACAGTTCACGGATACTTTATAAAGATTTATGGCATGCTTTTCTTATCTGTGCATCTTGAATATGCAAAAGTAATATTTTTGTTATAGCATTCCTCTTTTATATTTCTCTGAAACCCATTCAACCAGAAATTGTTTCTATTTAATGTGGATGTAGAAGAAGCAAACAGTAGAATATTTTTTTGGTTGTGATAGACCAAACAGTAGGATTCTGCTCAAGCATCACACATTGAATTTTGTATTTGCAGGTGCCCCACAAAATAAAGAAGATGGTGAGGCTGTAGGAAATGGAGAGAAGAAGGAAAATAACACCGAGTCAAAAACTTCCAAGAAGAAGAAAAAGAAGGATAAATCTTCCAAGGAGGCAAAAGAATCTCAGGATAATTTCAACGCGGCAGATGCAAGTAATGGGCCCGATGAAGCTGCAGGCACAGAAAATGATGGGGACGATAAGTCCACCATTGATGTGAAAGAGCGGCTAAAGAAAGTTGCTTCAAAGAAGAAGAAATCTAACAAAGAAATGGATGGCGCTGCAAGAGCTGCGGCCCAAGAGGCTGCTGCGAGGAATGCAAGGCTTGCTGCTGCAAAGAAAAAAGAGAAGAGCCATTATAATCAGCAACCAGTGCGGTAAAAGAAGCCTGTTTGTTAACATTGATACAGGAACATGTATTGTTCATACCATGACGCCGAATAAACAATGGGCTCCCTGGCTCTGTTTGACTTACATCCATATTGCCATGGACGTGAGAAGTATTCCTCTGTTTATTTTATCCTTTTAAACTTACAGTTACTTTACTGTTACGGAGTTGCCTTCCGGCCAAAAAAAATGTTGAACTACATAGCTGTGTATTTTTAGTTCGTTTAGCCTTGTGACTGATCAATTTGTTCTGAGTCCTGACTAAGAGGAGTTGTACTGTAAACCTCGTAAATTATCCAATCTTTTAAACCGTGTTGATATGGCGTTTCATAAGAGCTGTGTGATGCTCATACGTAGGCCAAGGCTAGTGTGGAGCCATTGTTTTTGCGAGGCCAGGCCTCATAAATCAGCATATGGAGGAGAGGATAAGAATACAGGTCCAACGAATGAACCAGAGCAGGATATGGTCAAAGCCTTCTCGAGTGCAATAGTAGAAGATATTACGTTATGCGAGTGCAAAGATTAGGACTATGAAGGCATAACACTATATTGTAAGTGGCAAATATGAAGTACGGAGGTTGTATTACACATTTCAGTATTTTGGTTAAACACTTGCCACATTGATTCTTGTAGTGATGACAATTTAGTTAAAAACAAAAGTTATACATGCATCCTGAAGATTGTGGAAAGTCATTTTGGAAGTGTCTTAAAAGAAGCTGTACGAGCATTAAACAAAGACTTATACAAGTTTATATCTTCCTAAGTAAACCATAAAAAGAGTATAACAGTAACATTGTTTTTAATTGACATTTTAAAATTCTTAAAACACTCGACTTCAAGATTTCTTCTCGTGCTTTGGGTTTAGGCAATGTTTGAAAAATTTTCAAAAAAAAAATCTCTATTTGATTTCATTTAATTACAAAATTTACCGATATCACTATCACACTTATTATTCTCTCCACTACAAGTTTTTATTCTCTCCTCCACATAAATGAAAATGGCACTTCCGGAAAACAAATTTCACTTTTTACATAATTTCTTGGGAAAAAAGAAAAAGAAAAGTCGTATTAGTAGTATTTTATTTTATTAATGAATAGCAACAGACCGTTGGAGCGCAACATAGAAAAGTTTCCTTCTTTCTTCAGCTTCGCACCAAAACCTAACGGAGCTTCTAGTAACAAAAATGGCTCAAATTTTTTATCATCCCTAATGCGAACTCTCATGGACACGTTTTTGCTTCGCCATCCTCCGTCACAACAAAACAGTAAGCTTCATTATCTTCACTTTGAAGCTTCTTTTTCATCTTTTTTCACCCCAAGCAATCAAATATGCTTCCACTTTCTTCCTATTATTCCCTTTTTAGTGCCCTAATAATCAATCCAACAAACAAACAAACTCTACAATTAGAATCTCACACTCTACTTTAGTCTAATGAACTTTGATTATTTGTTGATTTATAATCGATGTAGCTCTTTCTAGAGGCTCTGAACTATTGAGGACTGAGAGGAACTTTTTTTTTTTGTTACTGAGAAATGATCTGCGAACGGTTTGGTAGATGTCAGAGAAGATGATGAGTGTGAAAGCTCACAGCTTCTTTCTGGTTAATTCTTTTAGTGGATCTTTGGAATTTATTGGTAGCAATAGGGAGATTTTTAATTTTAACAAAATTTTGTTGCCGAAAAGGGATATTCGCGGTTGTAGATGCGTTATATCGGCGAAGCGAAGTCATTCGGTGAGCCAAGTTTTTAGGTTCTCACATTTTTGTGGGAGAAATGTGAGGAGAGACATTGGCTCGAAAAATCGGTCGAGGTTGAAATGCTATAGGAAGATATTTCCTCTAGGGAAAGCTCTGGAGAGTTATATAGCCCCTTTGTGGAATGAAGGGATGCTTTTAATTAGGGCCTGTGTTTACATAGGAATTATCTCTGGGATATGCATATTGGCGTGGTATGGGCAAAGGAAATCTAAGGGTTACATTGAAGCTAAGCTATTGCCTTCTGTTTGCTCTGCAATCAGTGAACAGATTCAGCGTAAGCTGGAGTTTGGAAAGGTTAGAAGATTTTCGCCATTCAGCATTACGTTGGAGTCATGTTCATTAGGGCCACATAAGGAAGAATTTTCTTGCGGTGATGCTCCCATTGTTAAAATTCGTCTCCATCCTTTTGCGAGTCTAAGGAGGGGAGAATTGGTGATTGATGCAGTTTTGTCACGCCCAAGTGTCCTTGTAGTGCAAAAGAAGGACTATAGTTGGTTAGGAATTCTATCATCTGAAGGTGGCAATGACACACAGAGGCACCTCTCAACTGAGGAAGGGATTGATCATCGTACAAAAATTAGGAGGCTTGCAAGAGAGGAGGCATCTGCTCAATGGGAAAAAGAAAGGGATGAAGCAGCTAAAAAAGCTGCAGAGATGGGTTACATAGTTTTTGAGAGGACTCCTTCTGTATCTAGGGGTGATGCTTTGGAGGACATTGCTGCTCAGTCGACTGAATCAATTAAATCTGAGTCCTTTTATTGCCTGAATGAGGGGAAGCATGATCGTCATTGCATGGACTCAGGTATTGATTATAATGTGAAACATGCGGATTTGGAGAAATCATTTGGCGTAAAATTTCCAGGTTCAGGGCTACAAGTTTGGTCTAAAAAAAGGGAAAGATTTAGGAAGCCTAAGTTTAAGAGTAAGGTTGATGGGAGTGGCAGTACTATGAAAGTAAAAATTCTTGAACGTAGTTCTTTAGCAGCTCACACTTATTTTCAGGGTCAACTGCATGGGGAGTTTGGGGAGGCTTTATCACCATCTGACAATTTTGATTTTGTGAACCCGGATACCTTTTTGTTGAAGAGTGATGTTAATAATACTGATAAATATGTTATCAGTGGTGATGAAACAGGAAATAATGGTAGAGAAAGAGTGACCAAGGTCAGAGATCATGGTGTTAGGACTTCTCTGAATGAAAGTGTTAATTCACATTCAGATCCTTCAAAATTAGTTCAGGATCCAATGTTGCAGACAGGAGTTAGTAAATGTGAACATTTACAATCTCATGGAGATGTTTCAGAACCTGCAAATACTGATATATGTAGAGCCAAAGAGCAGAAGTTGGGACCTCATGTTGCTGATAGTCAATTTGATAATAAGATAAAGGGCCAAAGAAATTTGTCAGCTGAAGGTTCAGACTTTATAAACCCGAGATCTATTGAGTTCATATTTTTCTTTCTTTCTGGTTCTATTAGAAGAATCAAGTCTTACATGGGCCTCAAAGTTGAAGATAGTGCATCTGAGCAGGTTGGTATGGCTGATTTTCTTCATTCTGAAGATAGCAAGTTTCTCCCAGTTACACTTGATTCTATTCGCATCAGAGATGCTACAGTGATGCTACTTGCATATGGTGACAGGGAAGCTAGGTGAGAGTCAATTTTTATCATTTATTAATTGGTCAGTCTGAAGATGTATTGTGGGAATGGACTATCTAGTCTCCTCCACCTGAGAATTTTAAATACTATTCAGGGACTTGGGGTTGTTGTTCAGTAAAATTCTATCTTTTTGTATTAATTAGCTTTGAGGATGTGACTTTACAGCTAACATGTTTGTTAGCATTTACTCAAAAGCATATATATACGCTCTGTAGTTGCAGCTGCACTGGTTCCACTTAGCAAAAAGATACTATATACTCAGAATTAAAGTTCTTATAGTTAAGTGTTGGTCTGCTTCAGTTTAAGTGTCTTTTGTTTTTTATTTTTAGGGAGATAGAGAATGTCAAAGGGCACGTTAAATTCCAAAACTGCTATAGCCGTGTGCATGTTCAACTAGATGGTAATTGTAAGACATGGAGATCAGATATTATGTCTGAAGATGGTGGCTGGTTGTCTGCTGATATCTTTGTGGATACTACTGAACAGAAATGGCATGCTAATGTGAAAGTTGATAATCTGTTTGTCTCGGTAAGATTTAGACTTTAGAGATGCGAGACTTGAACATGTCTTTGCTTTGTCATTTAAGTATATGGATTGCTTATATCACTTTGTCTTACTTGATACATTTGCAGGTATTTGAAAGGATTCTTGAAATTCCAATCACATGGTCTAAGGGGAGAGCAAGCGGTGAGGTGCTCATCTAATTTTAGTTTGAAATTTCACTAAAATAGCATCAAGTTTTACATTTGAAAAGAAAAAAACTCTTGAATAACTTGTGGCTATAAAATGGAATCTTGCAAATCAATTACTGATGTGGCATTTATTTTGCGTGTGTCTGTGTGTGGCTAGGAGGATAATTGTGGCTGGTTGCTCTTCCATGTCACAACTAATTGAGCACACACATATTATTTTTGCATGTCAAGAAATCCTTCAATTTACAAATTAAGTTATTAAGTCAAATTCCATGAATAGTTTTTAGGGCGAAGGGGCAAAAATAGCCACTGTAATTCTCCAAATGGACAACTTTGGCACCCGTAATTTCGATGGTGCAAAACCGGACATTATAAACCAAAATGGGACAAATCTAGCCACGCTGTTAAGTTGAAGCTAACAGACATGTGTTTTGGCGTGGGGCCCACATTCATTAACCTACGTGGCATGACAGTCAGCAAGTGAAGTGAATCCACGTTGGCAAGCCTTGCCACATCACCAAATCCCCAATTTGAAGCAGAAAACCCTAATCCCAAATCGCTGCCTTCATCCTCACCACACTTCGAATTGCTCGCTGAAATCATCATCTCCACCTCCATTTGCTCTCGTGCTTGAAACCCATACCCCAAACCAGCAACCACGAAGCAACCCAGACCCCATACAAACTCGCGATGAGCATGAATAGGGGGAAAGAAGCTTCGTCATCTATGAATCATACGAAGAACGTGGGTTATTTGAAGAGCTGCTCAATGTCCTCTGAATCTAGCAACAACAACTACAAAAGGAACCCAGGTCCAAGAATACGAAGTCAGAATCGCGAGGATGACTATGAAGGCTACAAGCGATTCTGCCATTGCGGGCTGCCTGCTCCACGTTGGACCTCTTGGACGAATTGGAACCCTGGGAGGAGGTTTTTTGGATGCCGATACTATGACCAAGTAAGTTTTGGTGTCGTGGTTCATGTTCTTGTTTAACAATATAATTTGGTTTTAACAATGAATTCTGGATTTTAGTTAGGGTTTTCCACAAACATAAGAAAAACGTTAGTCAGGCTCTAAAATCGGCCCTCTAGCATACTTAATTGAAGCTAACCTAAAGTGGGTGGGCGAAATTAGTGGTACCATTAGACGCTTACAAAAAAAAACTAGGGTTTCAAAAAAAATCACTGTGCATGGCACAAACAACATAGATGTGGTCCCATTTGATACTTACTTGGCAATACTCTTGTCGGCTAGCTATAAGAACGAATCTTTTCACGTGTTTTTTCTTGGACAAACGCGGTGTGGTCTCCAATGAGTTCAAGTGGTCCGCTGGTGCGAGTGCTTCGCTGGGGCGAGTGGTCACCTGGGTCGAGTGGTCCGATGGCTTGCCTGGCTTCGCCTGGGTTCGCGTGGGTCCGATGGTGGCTGGGGTTGCAATGTTGGTGGCTAGGGTTTGGGTTTGGGTCAAATGGTTGCTAGGGTTCGAACATGTTGGCACTTTGTGTGTGTTATGTTTGTGTTTTGTTGGGGCATGATAGTGTGTTTTGTTTTGTTGGGGCATCAAGTTGTTTTTGTTTTATTTTTAGTTAACATATGTATTAGGGTGGGCCCCAATATGACATGTTTATGTTTATTTTTTTGCCATGTCATATGCAATGTGACACATAATTCCTTATTTCGCCATGTCATCATGCCAAATCACCATTCCCAGTCAACTAACGGTCAAACTTAACATCTCTGTTTGAGAGTGCTAAATTTGTCCCATTTTGGTTTATAATGTCCGCTTTTGCACCATCGAAATTACGGGTGCCAAAGTTGTCCATTTGGGAAATTACGATGACTATTTTTGCCCCTTCGCCCTAGTTTTTATTATAATTTCTGGTGTCATGCACAAGTGTTCTAGCACAATGTGTGGACAAGGCCCAAGTCTACCATGCCTTGTGAATGAGTAAATAATCAAACTCTTAGCCACTTAATGGCAAAGGCATTGATACCTTTCCAGAACCATATCAATCTAAAAGCTTGAGCTAGTAGGTAATGGCCAGTGAATATATTTAATAATGATTACTGATAGCTAAGCTTTTTGTATCTCGTTTGCAGCGTTTGGCTTGATATCATTTAGTGTTAACCTTTCTCTTCAAAATTCTGGCATCTAAAGAAATAATTTCCAACAGTGCGTAATAATGAGGTTAAGACAGGATGTGATATCAGAATAAGGGAATAGCCATTGAAGATATGGGTGGCAGGAAATGAAGGTGATAAGGCAAACAGTGGAAACAATAGTTGAAACCCTCTGGGGCTTTGTCATCCATTCCTTTGATTTTTGGAAATTAAACTTTGTATTAAGATGTCTTTCGTTAATTCTTTTTTATTTTGCACATCATACTTTCATAAACTATATTTTCAGCTGACTTTGGTCCTTATTTTAGGTTCACCTGTGCATGTCGAATGGTGAAACATTTCCAAATCTTCATGGACAGCTTGATTTGACGGGGGTGGATTTCCAATTATTGAATGCTCCATCATGGTTTTCTGTATGTCCTATTTTCATATGTTAGAATGCATTGCTCTATCCTTTCCTTTTTGACAATTGGATTCTAACTCATAAATTGAAGCAATTTTTTTAAAAGTTGGATTTAATTATATTCCTCTAGCTTTGAATAGATGCATGATTGTTGATGACTGTTATTTTATCTATTTCATATGCTTGGTGCTACAGCTTATTATTGTGTGATTATATTTAATACGCTACTGGTGAACCTAAATTGTTTTTTTTTTGTAGACATCTTAAAATGTTTATTCTGTATTGTGTCTCTTTTGCAGAACATTTCTGCAAGTTTACGTTTTCGCGGTCAAAGAATATTCTTACACAATGCTAGTGGATGGTTTGGAAGCATTCCTCTAGAAGCATCAGGAGATTTTGGCATCCATCCCGAGAAAGGAGAAATTCATCTAATGTGTCAGGCATATTTCCTTGATTGAATATGAATTTTAATTTGTCTAACAGTTAATTGGTTTATCAGTTGTCTATTGGCACTTGTCTTAAGTTAAATGTTACAAGTAGTATTTTGTTGTGATTTCCAAAATCTGTGTGAAGCTGTAATATTTGTTGAATTTTCAAAAACTATTTAAATATAAGAAATCTATGTTCTTGTACAGCTCCAAAGTTGAAGCTCTTAATACTTTATTACTCATTTAATGCGTTTTGTAAATTTGTTTCACTGTTATCTCTGCTTTAGGCTCACATTTCATGTGTTCACCAATTTATGATAGATAGATTGAGTTGTTTTCTTCTATCTTTTAATGCCCTGCATCTTAAATGACCAGGTTCCTGTGGTTGAGCTAAATGCCTTGATGAAAACGTTTAACATGAGGCCCCTCTTGTTCCCGGTACGTTCTGTTGATTTGGTTCGTTAATTTGATGACTTTAAGTTTGGAGTATATGAAATCAGTTTCATCCTCATGCTCTTCAAGATCTGCTTATTTTTAAAAAGGTTGTCTTCAACATATGAACTAGACTTATATTCACTTCTGTTTGTTATTTTGATAGTTCAGTTCCTGTTCTTGCCACTGGGCTTTTCTTGATACCCTCCCTCCAGTCTTAATTATAAGATCAAGTGGACTTTGTTCTGTAGAGATTAAGGAAGAAAATTAGACAATGAAATCTTAACATATGTTACATCGACTAGATTACATGATAGTTTATAAGTAAAATAAAATAAAAAAAAGATGATCATAAATCAATTGAATAAGTTTATTATCCTCCCATGAAATGGTGAATTAGGCAAGATCCTTTTGTGCAAAACAAGAATTTGCATTGTACAAAATAAGAACAAGACAATCTGCATCCTTAATTTATCTTAATAAATCAACTTGCTCTAAGAATTAGGACCAGAGGGGGGTATTTATAATAGAGTTGGTGTTTAATATAACGATCCAGCTTGGATGGTAAATTCTTGCTGTCTATTTATGACTTATAATGAGTGGAAATTATGCATTTAAGGCAAGTTAGCGCTGTAGTATCATTTTTACTTTATCCCTCCCCAAAAATGTTTTAGTAATCAATATCAGTATCTGTATTTTCTTTTCTTATAAATGGTGTAGTGGTTTCAGCTGGCAGGTTCAGTAACTGCTGTTTTCAATTGCCAAGGCCCACTGTATGCTCCTGTATTTGTGGGTAGTGGAATGGTTTCCAGGACCTTCTCTCATATAACCACTGGAACTACTGCATCTGAAGCACTTGCTAACAGTAAAGAAGCTGGTGCATTAGCAGCTTTTGATCGCATTCCATTTTCAAATGTATCTGTCAATTTTACTTTTGACACTGATAATTGTGTAAGTTGACGGGGATAAACTTTCTGGAAAGAACACTAGGAGTAATAATTCCTTGGAGAATTGGCATGTCATATTTTGTTAACACTTGCTCTGGGAATAACAGGTTGCTGACTTATATGGTATAAGGGCAAGCCTTCTAGATGGTGGTGAAATTCGTGGGGCAGGAAATGTATGGGTGTGCCCAGAGGTAAACAACTGTCTGGCAGAAAGCCTAACTATTTTTGTTTATCCATGAGAGAGCGTACCAGGGTATTGCATTTTTTCTGTGTTTTCCCATTTTTTTCTTTGTTCGCTTGTGGGGAACAACTTGGAAGCATCAGCAATTGCATCCTCATCTACACCAGATCATTCTTATATATACTCACTTGAAGTTCTTTCTCATAATATTGATAAAGGTCAACTCAGTTCTAATTTCCACTTGGTAAAGGTGATGGGGAAGGGAATATACTAGGCAACTTTACCTCTGTTTTATGCAGAGAGGCTGATTCGAACCCATGACCTCAGACCCTACGGCAAGTGAGCTTACCGTTGAGCTAAGCTGACCCTTCAATTAGAATATTGATAAACTGTTATATATTAGCTGCATTATCTTTCCATTTTAAGGTTTAGTAAGGGTAATTTGTGATCTCAACAGGATTTGGTTAATTCCATATGGCACAGGAAAGTAATATATGCACACAAACTAAAATGTTGGAAACTTACACTTATGAAATAAAAATTAAGAGGCTTCAGCCGTTTGGTCTAATAGAGTGTAAATTTCAATTCTAATGTATATCATGTTGTTTATTTTAGGGTGAGGTGGATGAAGCAGCAATAGAGGTGAATTTCTCTGGAAGCTTGGCATTTGATAAAATTATGCCTCGTTATATGCCTAGCTATCATCGTTTGATGCCACTAAAATTGGATATTATAAATGGAGAAACAAAATTGTCAGGATCTCTTTTAAGACCGTAAGATAACCCATCTCTTCTGGATAATGAGTTTTTATTATTAGTACTCAACATTGTTGGCTATAATGACAATATGCTTTTGCCTTTTTACCTTTGTATATTATACTTCAACTCGGATTATGCCAATGATCTATTCAAATTTTTTAAAGCAGAAGGTTCGATATAAAATGGACTGCACCTAAAGCAGAAGGGTCGTTAAACAATGCCAGAGGAGATATCTTCATATCACATGATTCTGTAACTGTTGATTCGTCTTCAGCTGCATTTGATTTGTTTATGAGAGTTCAAACATCAGATGTTGATGCTTTTTCTCCTGAGGGAAGTGAATTTTATGCAGCTAGAACCATTCCATTCAACATTGATGGAGTTGACTTGGATTTGCGTGTGCGTGATTTTGAAATGTTCAGTTTGGGGTCTACTCTTTCATTTGATTATCCAAAACCATTGCATTTGAAAACAACTGGAAAGATTAAGTTTCAGGGAAGGGTTTCAAAACCTGGTACTGGTGCCACTGAACAAACTTCTGTGAAGAAAGGGCATCAAGTGCTAGTAATGGAGGCAAGAAGTGAAGAAAGCCTTGTTGGTGAGGTTGTAATATCAGGTTTTAAACTTAATCAATTGATGCTGGCACCTCAGTTATCTGGATTTCTGAGAATTTCTCCAAAGCATATCAAGGTAATGCATTGAATCTTATTTTCTTGAGTAGCGTTAATCTTTTCTGGTGCAAAACAGTAGCTTCCTATCCTGAGATATAATATACAT
The DNA here is from genome assembly GCA_029929735.1 of Mimosa pudica. Lineage (NCBI taxonomy): Eukaryota > Viridiplantae > Streptophyta > Magnoliopsida > Fabales > Fabaceae > Mimosa > Mimosa pudica. The sequence continues at coordinate 5,237,102 of JAKELP010000007.1, forward strand.
ATTCACACTGATTTTAAACATAATAGGCTTAATAGTTTCATTATAAAGGTGACATTGTAGATAAGGTTTCTAAAAAGAAGTTTGATTTTGAAGGTATTAAAGAGAGAGTAAGAGACTACGGAAAATTGCTTACATTTGCAAATTGCTTTTCCTAGTTACAATGACAAGCCTCGTGTTGTCTTGTAACTTGGAACCATAGTTAATTTATCTCTTCTACCTTCCACATATAAATTGTTTCCCTCTTATTTATATTTGTCCTCATGGGCTGGTGCTTGTAAACTGCATTGTTAAATTAGTGAATTGCTTCTGAGGATCTGATAGACCTACCCATGTGGCACCCTTTATGTTACTTGCCCATTTTCACCCCTTTCCTTGCTAGATTCTTCTCTGGTTCTAAAACTCGCCCTGGGTGTCTACATATGGAATCAATGGATCAACTGGGATATAGCCTATGAAGTGATGGAGGTGTTGTGTCAATAGAGGTGTTGTTAAAAGAAGGTTCTTTATAGTAGAATGAAACTTGACATTCGCCAATTCTCCACAGAAAACATCTTCCTTGGTCCAATTGTGAGCATGATGGAGGTGTTGTGTCAATAGTTGTTTTGTTGTTTCCCTCTTCTTACACTTCTAACTGCTTGTGAATAAACCAAGTGCATTGGTGACTAGAATTACAAGATCAGATGACATGTTGATTTCTTCATTGGTCCTGCTTAAAATGTTTTTATTGTTTATAATGTATAAATCTATTTTAGCTCACAATTTTTCTTGGAACACAGTTGGAGGCTTCTGGTAGGCCTGATGAAAGTCTTGCGGTGGAGTTTGTTGGGCCATTGCAGGTCAGTCGTGAAGATGGTCTACCTATTGGAAAAATGTTGTCTGTTTCCCTTCAGAAGGGGCAATTGAAGACTAAGATTTGCTTTCGGCCGCTTCATTCAGCTAACTTAGAGGTACCAGTAATTTAGGGTTCAGTGCTTGGATCCAGATTATCATTCCTTTGCTTGAAATATTTGGGGCACAACATCACCAATCAACAACTGGTATTCAGAATCTTTCCGTTTCCTGTTTTTGCATGGCATATTTGTAGGTACGCCATTTCCCACTTGACGAGTTGGAGCTTGCTTCCCTTAGGGGAGTTATAGAAAAGGTAAGACATCATTGCTGATCACTTGATGTTTCCGCTGAACAGAATATGTGTGTTAGGAAATGAGTTAACGAGGTGTGTGTATAATTATGACTAAAAATCCGATGAATATTTAATTGATATGACATCATTCCTGCTCTTGCCCTTAGGTTAATTACAGAGTGTTGGAATTATAGAATTAATATTAGTATTTCCTATTTTGTATCAGTTGAATTTTAATCATAATTATCAATGAGTATTAGGAAATTAAGTTATTAGGGAATCTTATTAGGTAAACTTGTAAGAGTAGTTTATTATCTTTTAGGAAGCTTTTGTATTATAAATATGATATCATATCAATGAAATATTCTTCGGATTTTTCAGTCATCTTTGTTTCCACACACGATGAGAGGTCAAATATTTAATCAATTTTGCTTGAGATAGTTAGAGTAATTCATGCTGAAATTTTAAGTGTGATCATGTCAACTTGATGTAACCCTTAGTATTGGCTTAATCAATTCATTTTAGTGAGGACCTCAGACCAATCATTAATATATGTTGGCCTCAATACATTATATGGGCTGTGGAGTCGAATTATGTTATTGAAATAGCACAGGAAAGTGGGAAATTTTGAGATAATCTATTTTACTTATTGTACAATATATAATGTTATAGGCTTTTAGCTTTCTTAGCTTGCCCTCCTCTTTCCTCCTTCCATCTGCATTTTAGCTCTTCCTGGATAATATGTAATGGCAAGGTCGTGAAGTGAAATTCATGATGTTTTCTGTTGGTTGCATGCTCAATTTCAGGCAGAAATTCAGCTTAATTTTCGGAAAAGAAGAGGACATGGTGTCCTATCTGTACTTAAGCCAAAATTCAGTGGTGTGCTTGGTGACGCCCTAGATATGGCAGCAAGATGGAGTGGAGACGTTGTGAGATCCTTAGCCCAGTGTTTTATCTTTTTGCACCTACACTGGAATTTCCTTTAGTAAACTTATTTCTAATCTTTAATTTGTAAACTAAATAAAGACATTTATTCAACACTTCTTCGAGTTGACGATGAATGCTTTGTGTATGTGTATTTATGTTTATCAGACTCACTCATATTTATAAAGATTTTCTTAGATTTTCCACAGTACCCTTTTGGGTAACTGTTATTATCATAAGGTTTGTGTTTGGCTCTAATTGTATGCTGATGCGCTATTGTTCAGATCACTCTTGAAAGAGCTGTTTTGGAACAAAACTATAGCCGTTATGAAGTTCAAGGTGAATATGTATTGCCTGGCGTTTATAGCCCTTTTGATGAAAAAGTGAGTGGCTCTCCTAAAAAGCCAATGTCAGTGCATCTTAGTAGGGTTATATCCTCAATGGGTCGGTGGAGAATGAAACTTGAGATTCCTAGAGCTGAGGTTGCAGAGGTGCTTCCTCTTGCAAGGCTTTTTTCTCGGAGTATGGACCCTTATGTCGGTTCAATATCAAAGGTTGTCTTATGCTTCTGTCTTGAGTAATTTTCCCAGACATATGCATAATGTTAATCATTTGAGTCTGGATTAGAACATTTAGTTAAGCTGCTTGTTTCATGAATCAAGGTTTCTAATTACAACTTTTATCTGGTTCCTTTCAATGCGAGAAACATTGTGAGGAAAAATTGCTAAGCCAAGTCATGCCAGTTGGTTTGAGTAACACCTGATCAATGTTTAGGGGTTGATGAATGGAAGTGTTAAGAAGCAACATAGGTTTATCTCATGTCGATTCTTTTGTTGGGGAAAAACTAATTTTGCATGATTCTTTGTCATGTACAGGAATTATTCATTCAAAGGTTGCAGTCAGTGAGATTATATGCTGAAAACCTTCAAGAACAGCTCGAGGTACTGTCATATAATCATTATACTGTTTTTTGTATCAAAAGTTACTACCCATTTGCCTGTGAGTTTATGGACTTGAAAGCATCATTAAGTTAATAACTGCTGAGTCTCATTATAGACATTGAGTGGCTCTTGATGTTATTAATAAATAACTGGAGTATAGGTCTCATACAATTTACGAAATTTAAGGTGTGCCATATTAGTCATTACCGATGATTTTATATTATATATTGATGTGTGCGCACATATATTACTTGCAGATGATTAGGGAGCACCAGGCTCCAATGAATGAACTTCTTGAAGATTTGAACCTGCCTGGTTTATCTGAATTTAAAGGTCGCTGGCATGCCTCACTTGATGCTAGTGGAGGGGGAAATGGAGATACACTGGTAAAATATTTTCATTGTTTTTGTCCCTTGCAGTTAGTTCGATAATCTTTTTTAGAGTTTGGCTTTCCTATTCTATGACATTTCAGGTTGAATTTGACTTTCAAGGTGAGAACTGGGAGTGGGGAGACTACAAATCTCAGAATCTCTCGGCTGCTGGTGCTTACAGTAATGATGAAGGTCTGCACCTTGAGAATTTTTTTATCCAGAAGGATAATGCCACCATCCATGCAGATGGGACTTTGTTAGGGCCTAAAACGAACCTTCATTTTGCTGTCTTAAATTTTCCTGTTAGTCTGGTCCCAACTATAATTCAGGTCATTGGAACTGCAACAATAGATGCCGCTCATTCTTTTCAGCCACTATTGGCACCAATTAAGGGTGTATTGCATATGGAAGGAGATCTCCGAGGGACATTAGCCAATCCGGAATGTGATTTGCAACTAAGGCTCCTGGATGGTGCCATTGGTGGAGTTGATCTTGGACGCGCAGAAGTTCTTGCTTCTTTAACCTCAGCCAGTCGTTTTCTTTTCAATGCAAATTTTGAACCTATAATCCAGAATGGACATGTACACATTCAAGGAAGTATCCCCGTTTCTTTTGTGCAAAGTTACATATTAAGTGAAGATGTAGGATTTGATAAAAATCTGGTTAATGGGGATGTACATTTGATGGAGAAGAAGAAAGTTATAACTGATGATGCTAGAGACAAGAAAGTGTCTATAGATGGAAATGAAGGTTGGAATACTCAACTAGAAGAAAGTCTTAAAGGGATACACTGGAAAATTTTAGGTGTTGAAGAAGTCAAGGTTGATATCAATATAATTGATGGGGGAATGATGTTACTAACAGCTTTAACTCCCTATGCCAGTTGGCTTTATGGCAATGCTGATATCATGCTTGAGGTGGCCATGTTAATGACTTCTTACAAATTTGTTATGCATGAATCTCTAGTATTCTAATTTTATATGATTTTTTTATTCAAATAATTTATCGGTACCTATTTATACTCTTTTCATGTCTCAATTTAACAGTGCAGAGGTACCGTTGATCAACCTATTCTAAATGGATATGCATCATTCCAGAGGGCATTGATATCTTCTCCAGTGCTCAGAAAGCCACTGACCAATTTTGGTGGAACGATTCATATAAAATCAAACAGTTTATGCATCCCTTCAATGGAAAGTAAGGTAGGCAGAAGAGGAAAAATGCTTGTGAAAGGAAATCTTCCCCTCAGAATTAGTGAAGCAGCTCTTGATGACAAGATTGAGTTGGAGTGTGCTGTTCTGGAAGTACAGGCAAAAAATTTTAGGTTGCTTTCTTTATTTCTCTCAACTTTTTGTCTAACGGGTTTCCTTGGTTATCTCAAAACTTATCCATCACTCCTTGGGCTGGTATAATCTAGCCAGTTATATCATGTTAAAGTTTGGTTTACTTATAACTACCTTTTAACCATTTTTAAGGCTTGACTGGTTCATTGTTTCTAAGCTTAAAGCAGCGTTGACAGAAGTTTTTAACCTGTAATATTTGCCTTCATATGAGTTTCTTTAAAGCAAATGCTGTGCTTTTGTCAGCGGTCAGGTTGACTCTCAGGTGCAAATAACCGGTTCCATAATTCAACCAAATGTAACTGGGAATATTCAATTCAGTCATGGAGTGGCAAATTTACCTCATGATAGGAGTGATTCTACTGGATTCGCATCAAATCAAACCTTGCTTCCTACCAGTGTTGTCAACCAAGTTGTTCCTTCAAGATATGTTTCGCAGTATTTCAACTCAGAACATGTTCCCTCAACCAACAAGCTTTCTCAATCCACTGGTAGTACTTTTATCTTTTTTGGTTGACAATCTACTGATAGTAGTATAGTACTTTACACGCTTATCAATTGAGCACGTTTTGTAGTCCTACCTTGAAATCTGCCACTAACTTTCTGTAATCAGAATCGAATCCCCTTCTAGGCATGTTATATTCGTCTAGTGGCTATGTTCCTGTATATCATGACCTTAACGTAATAATAACAATTTCAGTCAAGTTACCTCAAGTTGAAAGGGACATGGAGCAATTGCAAATTGAACCAAACGTGAATATACGCCTTAGTGATTTGAAACTCATTCTTGGACCGGAGTTGAAGATAATATATCCTTTGATTCTTGATTTCACCGTTAGTGGAGACCTTGAGTTGAATGGTATGGCCCATCCAAATTGTATAAAGCCTAAAGGCATCCTGGCATTAGAAAATGGTGAAGTTGGATTAGGCGCTCCACAGGTTTGTTTGATGCTTTATTTTGTACTTCCAGGCTACTTAGTTTTTGGTTTGGCTTGTGAACTTCCTGAATTCGTTTCATGTGCAATATCATTCATTCAATTGTAGGTGAGGTTAAAGAGAGAGCATATAAATATTGCTAAATTTGAGCCTGAATATGGACTAGATCCGATGCTAGATTTAGCACTGGTTGGCTATGAATGGCAGTTTAGAATTAAGGGTCGAGCAAGCAATTGGCAGGAAAACCTTGTAATGACCTCAGCTCGCTCTGGGGAACAGGATGAACTCTCACCCATTGAGGTAAGATTTTGAAAACCAAATTGCTTTGCTCTGACTTTAGGATTCTCTGGAAGCATCCCTTTCTTCAGCTTATCTTTCAGCCAATGAGAAGTAAATCAACATGATATGATTTTATGCTTTAGGCTGTGAGGAGACTTGAGAGTCATTTGGCTGCATCCATTCTGGAAGACAATGGTCGGCTTGCTATCAACAAGCTTGCAACTGAAACTCTTAAAAAATTGATGCCAAGAATAGAAGGGAAGGGAGAGTATGGGAAAGCAAGGTGGAGAATAGTGTATGCGCCTCAGATCCCTAGTTTGATGTCTGTTGATCCTATAGTAGATCCTCTCAAGTTACTTGCCAATACTATATCATTTGGTACAGAAGTTAAGATCCAGCTAGGAAAACGTCTTCAGGTACCCATTTTGGTCACTTGTCACGGTCTTGCTTTTTTCCTCTGGCCTTCATTGAGGAATGTGTCAAATCAATATTAAAGCTATTTGCACTTTATTTGTTTGCTTTCTGGTCTTAGGCCACGATTGTTAGGCAGATGAAAGAGTCAGAGATGGCAGTGCAGGGGACTTTGAGCTATCAGCTTACAAATAGGTTGAGATTGCTGCTACAATCTGCTCCATCCAAGCGCCTTCTTTTTGAGTATTCTGCTACATTACAGGATTAATTGTTTAGCTTCCATTTAGCATAACATGGAATCTGCCCATTTAAGTTTGAATTACAAGCACTTGCCGGTTGGCAGAAGACTGCAGATTGAATAAATTCTATTATAACTTCAGAGTTACACTCAGCAAATTATTATAAAGGGAGGGTTGGGGTTGTAGGTTCCTTTTGGGAATATCAAAAGTAGGGTAGTTGATGATTCTTTTTCTCAGATTGAGAAATCCAAGGGTACAGTATTTTAAGTTTGTACAGAACTCATTTCAGTGAAAGGAAATATAAGATTGTATTGATATTGATGGAAGGTGTTCATGAGTAGTGGATGCTTTTGCTTTAGTTTTTTTTATTGAATGGAAGATGTATATCATTGCTTCAAAAAAATAATTGCAACACCAAAAAGTTGATCCACTATGACACGAAAGCTAAACAAAATGTAACAAGGGTACATTAATGAGTGAGGCAATTGATAAGAGCGTTAGCGATTGTCAACATATTGCCTTTTATTGCCAACCACTAAAATGTCCTCACAGTATATCATCAGATGAGGTCTTGTCATTCAAAGTTTCAAACTATACTCCATAATTAAGTGGTAGTAGGCTGATTGAAGAGTGAACACACCAGTGTTAGTATAATCTTAAGAACAATTAGCTTCACCATCATTGAAAGGAATTATTTATGGAAGTTATTTGCGCAATCATGTGTTGTTGTTGCAACTCATGAAAGATTACAATTCATTATTAGTGTTGTTTGAAAAAGTTACTCAATAATCATCTTCTGAGGCTCCCGTAGTTTTGTCTTGTACAATAACATACACACTGTTATACACCGTTATACCTTAATGGGCTTGGGCCTTAACAGAGGCCCAATGAAGAGATAGACGCCTTTAGGGCGTCGAAGATAACGTCACTAGCGACAGTAGAAGTCTAAAAGCAAGGAAGACGTCCTATGGGCGTCAAGCACAATATCACCAACGGCAATAAAGCAGAATGACTTGGTCGCCCACCTTTTTCGGAGCAGTCGCCCACCTTTTTCGGAGCACGTGCAACGTCTCTTATCCATAACGGCCGCCTATGATTTCGCAACCACCACGACTGAGCTTCAACTATAAGAAGGCCACGAACTCATTCAGAAAGATACAATCAATTCTCTGCAATCTCTCTCTCTCTCTTTCTTTGTATTCTTCTCTCTGATCATCATTGTACTCTGAATTAAGTATTCGTGATCAAGGCATTTACGCCCATATTTGTAACCACCGTTGCCGGTGACCCCTTTCATTGTATTCAATCATATTATTAATAAAGTGCTTCGATTATTCATTCATATTCAATAGTTCCCCTATATTGTGCATCAACATTTTGGCGCCGACCGTGGGGACTCCGGCAACATTATTTCTAAAAGCTTCACGTTCTCTGAGCGAGCCGATTGAACTTTAAGATGGAACAGCAACCAAAGCCTGTTCCCAAGCCAACTAGCTCTTCCACTGACCTCCAAAAAGTCCTAGAAGCCTTGACCTCTCAATCTGAACAAATGAAGCGTCTCGAACAATCCGCAGGAATTCAATCTGAGAGGATGAAACGTTTGGAGGAAGAAAACAATGAATTGAAACTGCACTTAGCAGGTTTAGAATCCAGGAAAAACAAAAGAAGGCAGAGCGGACCTGAAAGGGAGATTCGCCAAGTGCCAAACCCAAATGACCATGAACGCAATCCTAATGGTGAAAAAGGTAATAAAGGTAAGAATACTGACAATAATGATATTCCTAATGATGAAACAGGTAGAGACGACGAAGAGGGATATGACGATTCTCAGTCTTATGATAGTCGAGAACAAGGTGAGCAGTCCGCTCAGAAGTCACAGGCAAGGATCCCTCAAAATCATCCACAAGGAGGACAAAAGAGAGAAGACGAAATTCTCTCTTTTGCCCTTCGAATGGAGAAGGAGGTCGCTGAGATAAAGAAAAAGATGTACTCGATTCCAGGTGTTCAAAAGCCACTTGATGCAGCCCGTTTAGGGAGTTATTCAGAGTCGCCCTTCATAGACGACATCGCGTTTGCTGATCTGCCTGAAAGATTTGCTTTTCCTACTATGCCAAAGTATGATGGCAAGTCGGATCCAGACCAACACTTGGCCCAATACAGGCAGATTATGCTAGCAGCGGTCCTCCCAGTCGACAAACGACATGCTGCCATGTGTCGTGGATTTGGTATAAGTTTGATTGGCCCAGCCCTGATGTGGTGGACTAATCTCCCCCAAGGTAAAATAACTTCATTTAGTCATTTAACTGACATTTTTGTTGAACAATTTGCAAGCAGCAGAGTCATGGTTAAGACGTCAGACGACTTGTATCGAATTGTCATGAGGCCGGACGAGTCATACAGAGACCTTCTGAAAAGGTTTACGGCAGAAATGGTAAGCATTCCAAATTGTGATCCTAACATAGCTGTGCAGGCGTTTAAGAGAGCACTACCACCCACTTGCGGCCTCTATCAAGAATTGGTTTTGAAACGGGTGACAACTTGGCCAGAAGTCCAATCATACGTGTGGTCTCATATTAATCTTCAAGAGGACGACGCCAGTAGAAATCATGCCCTTAAAATGAATCAGGGACTGGCGACAACCAGTCTCCCCGCTAATTCAGTGATTGCCACAAACGCGGAAAAGACAGCTAATCAACAACAAAATAATTTGGGATCCACAGACCGCCGTTCCAAACGGCAACGAGGTAGAAATTTTCGTTTTCACCCTTATACTAACAATAATGAGCAGGGCGACAAACAGAAGAGGGAACCACCCCCTCCTAGATATGAAGAGTTCAACATGTCCATTGGACCAGCTGAAATGGTAAGTGCATTTGAAAAGATGGATAGGGTGAAATGGCCTAAACCTATGACGACGCCTGTCAATGAGAGAGACACCACTAGATACTGTGACTACCACAAAGACGTCAGCCATCGAACAGAGGATTGTTGGAGGTTCAGAAAAGAAGTAGCCTTCCAACTTAAGCATGGTAACTTACAACATCTCCTTAAGAATAATACTACTAACAATGCAGGTAGAGATCAAAGGCAAAACGCCCCAGCTCAACCCCCGCAGGCCGTCAGAACAATTAACACAATCATTGGGGGGTCGGCGATAAGTGGGATGTCTTACTCCGCTGCAAAGCGACATGCAAGGTCTTTGCCAAAAGAATTGGAGTGTATTAATGGTAATGTGAGTAACGATCAGGTGGTTGAAGGTCCAATAACCTTCAACGACGCTGATATTCAGAACGTTCAGATGCACGACGACGCTCTGGTAATATCTTTACTAGTAGCTAATTGTTTGACTAAAAGAATATTAGTTGATGCAGGTAGTTCCGTTAATATTATTTATTTGCAAACTGTCAAAGAATTACAATTAGAATCCCAAATAATTAAGGCTCCAACTATCTTAGTATTTGGAAATGGAACACCAGATAGGACGATTGGAGAAATATCTTTGATGACTTTTGCTGCTGGAATTAATGCTTTAGTCAAGTTTCAGGTAATGGATTGCCCGACCACTTACAATGCTTTATTAGGACGTCCGTGGATTCATCAGATGAAGGCAGTCCCTTCGACGATACATCAATCAATTAAGTTCTCTACACCTTGGGGTGTGAGAGAGATCAAAGGCGACCAGAGGATGGCAAGAGAATGTTACCAAGCAGCATTGAAAGGCTTGAAACAGTCTCCTCCATCGGCATAGCAACTACAGGTGTTCATTCCTATGGATAGGGCGACAAGGGAGGAAGACGATAACTTAGAAAAAATAATTCTAGATTCTGAAAACCCTGGAAAGTTTTTATCCATAGGAATGGACCTAGTTCCTGAGGTAAAAAAGGAACTAATTTCTTTTCTAACAAGTAACTTAGATTGTTTTGCTTGGTCCTATGATGATATGACAGGTATAAGCCCAGACGTCATTGAACATCAGTTGAACGTCGACCCTACATTCAAGCCGGTCAGACAGAAAAGGCGGAAATTTGCACCAGAGAGGAATAGAATTGTTAACGAGGAAGTCCAGAAATTATTGAAAATTGGGTCTATTCGAGAAGTGAAATACCCTGATTGGTTAGCTAATGTTGTAGTCGTCCCAAAGAAAAATGGTAAGCATAGAGTGTGTATCGATTTCACAGACTTGAACAAAGCCTGCCCAAAGGATTCCTTTCCTTTGCCACACATTGACAGCCTAGTAGACGCAACATCTGGACACGAACTATTAAGTTTTATGGACGCCTTTTCTGGGTACAATCAAATTTTGATGCATCCTAACGACCAGGAGAAGACTTCTTTTATCACAGATCGTGGAACTTATTGTTACAAGGTAATGCCTTTTGGTTTGAAAAACGCTGGTGCAACATACCAAAGGTTAGTCAATCGCATGTTCGCCGCCCAACTTGGGAAGACGATGGAAGTTTACATAGACGACATGTTAGTCAAATCTTTGAAAGCGGAAGACCATATTAACCATTTGCAGCAGACGTTCGATCTTCTGAGGAAGTATAACATGAAACTCAACCCTGAAAAATGCACTTTTGGGGTGCAGTCTGGTAAGTTTTTAGGATATTTGGTGTCAAAGAGAGGGATAGAAGCAAACCCATCACAAATCAAAGCCGTGTTGGACATCCCATCACCCAAATGTGTGAAGGACGTCCAGCGTTTGACGGGTAAGATAGCTGCTTTAACCAGATTTATATCTAAATCTTCCGAAAGGTGCCAACCATTCTTTGATATATTGAAGAAGAATAAGGAGTTTATATGGAACGACGCCGCTGAAAAGGCGCTTCAGGATTTGAAAGAATATCTCACGAGCCCCCCTTTGCTTTCTAAGCCAAGTCCAGGTGAAACCTTGTATCTATACTTGTCTGTCGCCTCTAATGCTGTGAGTTCAGTTCTTGTTAGGGAAGAAGATAGGCGACAGAGCCCAGTATATTATGTTAGCAGAGCCTTGTTAGATACGGAGACGCGATATTCAATGATGGAAAAACTTGCTTTGGCTTTAGTAACGTCTTCTAAGAAGTTGAGGCCGTATTTTCAGTGCCACCCAATCGTGGTCGTCTCAACCTATCCTTTACGGAACGTCCTCCATAAGCCCGATTTATCTGGGAGATTGGTGAAATGGGCGATTGAGCTGAGTGAATTTGATATCTCTTATGCCCCAAGAACAGCTATCAAATCACAAATCCTAACTGATTTTTTGGCTGAATTTAGTCCCAACCTTCAGGTAACAGCTAACAATGAGTCTTTTTCTATTAAGAAACAGGTGAACTTGTCGCCATGGATCCTCCATGTAGACGGGTCTTCCAATGTAAAAGGAAGTGAACTGGGTATCGCTCTTGAAACCCCCGATGGTGAACAAATTGTCCAAGCAATTAGATGTGGTTTTAAGGCAACGAACAATGAAGCTGAGTATGAAGCCCTGATAGCTGGACTTAAGTTAGCATCAGAATTGGGTGCAAAAGTTTTGGAAGTGAAGAGTGATTCACAGTTAGTTTCGAAACAAATCAATGGTTCTTATCAGGCAAAAGACCAGAGAATGAAGAAATATCTGGATGTAGTGTCTGATTTGACCACGCGGTTTGACGCTATAAAGATTACCCAAATAGGTAGGGAAGACAACCGGAAGGCAGACGCCCTTGCCAATATCGGATCGTCTATAGAAGTTGTGGAGACAAAACAAATCCCACTGTTTTATCTGAAAACATCGGCAATTGAGGTAAATAATCGAATTGTGTTAAATAACAGTTTGACATGGGATTGGCGATCCCCTTTGCTTTCATATTTGTTGCAGGGTAAATTATCTTCAGATAAGAATGAAGCGCGACGAATAGTTGTTAGAGCTGCCAGATTCACCACCATAGGCGATGATCTTTATAGACGTACATTCACTGGTGGACCTTTGCTGAAATGTGTCTCTCCGTCTGAGGCAAATTATGTGTTAAGAGAAATTCATGAAGGTGAATGTGGAGACCATAGTGGAAGTCGATCATTGATAAGAAAGGTGACTAGAGCAGGTTATTTTTGGCCGACTATGCAGAAAGATACAGTAAGTTTGGTGACTAAATGTGAACGCTGCCAAAAATTTTGCACCGTGGCAAGACAACCCCCTGAACAATTGCATGTGATAGTACCTTCGTGGCCTTTCCTTAAGTGGGGAATGGATATTGTAGGCAAGTTTACTCCAGCACCTGGACGACTAGTTTTCTTGTTGGTCGCCACAGATTACTTCACAAAATGGGTAGAGGCCGTCGCATTGAGCCAGGTACAAGAACCCCAGGTAATTGATTTTGTTTGGAAAAATATAGTATGTAGATTTGGTCTGCCCCAGGAAATTGTATGTGATAATGGATCTCAATTTATAGGAAGAAAATTTAGAAAATTTTGTGATAAGTGGCATATTAAACTTAAGTTCTCCACCCCTAGAAATCCACAATCGAACGGGCAGGCTGAAGCTAGTAACAAAACCATAGTGACGTCTTTAAAAAAGAGGCTAGATAAAGCTAAAGGTAAGTGGGCTGAAGAACTGCCCGCCGTCTTGTGGGCGTACCGAACAACGTCTAGGACGTCGACTGGTGAAACGCCTTTCTCTCTAGTTTATGGATCTGAAGCGATGATACCAGTAGAGGTAGGAATGCCATCTTTAAGAAGACAGTGGACTAGAGAAGAATCTAATAATGAACACTTAGCCCAAGATTTAGATTTGTTAGATGAACGTAGGGAACAAGCTCTTATTAGAGTCGCCGCCTATCAGCAAAGGGCGACAAAATTTTGGAACAAAGGTGTTAAGGAGCGTCATTTCCAAGTAGGAGATTGGGTTCTTCGAAAAATCTTTCCTAATACACCTGAGCATAAAGATGGGAAATTAAATGCTTCATATGAAGGCCCTTATAAAGTGGTAGAAATCACTGGTCCTGGAGCTTATAAGTTGGTCGACGTCCACGGTAAAGACGTCCCAAGGAGTTGGAACGCCATCCATCTAAAGAGGTATTATTTCTAAGTTGTTTGATTATTTGATTTAAAGAACGATGATACTGACATGATTATTTGAGAAAGAATGCAAATGATGAGAAACGCCTGTAGGCGACGAGCCCAGCTAAAAGACCTAGTGTCTGACGATTAGTTCAGCTGTGGACGTGATAATCTGATGCAATTTAACACTATCTTTTGAGATGTTTTGTTGTGAGATGTCATTTCCCAGATAATGTGATGAATTGACACCAAAAGAGGTTGATGATAAGATGATGCCAAGATGGCGTGACGACATAACGCCCTGAGAGGCTGATAATAACTTGATTAGAAAAAGGTATATATTACCCGAGTTATATTGAGTGATTTTTATTCGATTAATTGATAGTCGACGTTTAGACTGATGATTGATAATTCCTTGGCAGGGTCACCAACGTTTGATTAAGGTACGAGTGACTATGTTGTGAATTGATATTATAAATATAATTTCAGAGATTCCTTTATTAATGGATGGATTCTTTTTATCTTGTTAGGATGTCACCCACACCCGTTGGAAGTGTGGGTGTTTAACGAAGAAAATAAATGAAGAGATGCAAAGAGTATTGAATATGAAGATGAAAGACAAGGTTTGCATTAAAGAAACGGTACAATGAGTACGATGTATTGAATACAATTTATAATAGTGAAAATAAAATTTTTTACAAGTAAAAGATTTAGGCGTCGCCGCCGCCTTGTCCTTGGCTGGTCTGATTGTCGTCGCCACCACCATGCTCTTTGCCAGCCTGGCCGCCGTCATTAAGGTCGCCCTTCCCCTGGTTGACAGCCTGAGCCCTCATATCATTGATCGTCTGATCATCCTCTTGAGATGGATTGGAGTCAGGTTCATCTTCAGGAAAGAGCTGGTAATAATCGTCGATGACGTCGTCAGGCTTCCAGTTGACGTGCTCGCCACTCTTGTATTCCTTCATGAGTTCCATTCGAGCGCGAGCATCGACTTCTAAGATATGAGTCTCATAATTTTCAGACATCTGACTCATATCCTCCTCCAATTGATGATAGGCGACTTCCCACTTTTTATTGGCCGACTTGAGAGCCTCGATCTCTTTGTCTCTAGCCGACGACTCAGCTCTGGCCTGGTTGACGTAATCCTTAAGATTTTCAACGTCTTTGAAGTGCTCAGCCTTTAATTTTTCTATGGTGGCTTTGAGCTCTTCTTGTTTGGCGTCAGAGCGTTTCATTATTTCTTCAGCCCTCCTTCTATCTTCATGGGCTTGCTTTTTAAAGGCCAAGGCCGACTTTAAATCGGCCATCAATTGCTCTCTGTCGGCTAGAGCGGCGTCCCTCTGAGCGACGAGAGTCGCCTTATCATCATCGTTCTCCTCAGCATAATGGAGGAGGACTTGTAGGGACTGAAAAGAAACAGAACAAAAATAGTTAGAGACATCCAGTGTTAAAAAGACAGAACAAGTTATTAAATAATTAAGTGAGAATACCTTCATTTGGTGGCGGACGGCCTTCTTGAAAGCCTCTTTCCTCCCAAGAGATTCTAAGAGGCTTTGTCGTACTCGAACTCTAGCTTATTTAATTCTGAGTAGACGTCATCCCACCCTTCCTTATTTCTGACAGAAGAGTTGGGAGGAAAAGATAAGGCGACCTCGCCAGAGTTCTCTTTATCGCCCTTAACTTTGGCGGATTTTGTAGACTTAGAGGCCCTTGATTTCTTGGCGGCAGGCTCTTTGACGGGCGCTTCTGTCGGCCTTTTACCCTGAGCGGCGACTTCCTTGTTTGCAAGTGAAACAAGTTTTTTATTTTTGGATTGAGGAGAGGGAGCTGGAACAATTTCAGGATTTGGGGGGGGACGCCAAGCGGATCATGTCCTTCCTTCCTTGCCTCGGCGTCATACTCCCCCCTCTTGGCCTTAAGTTTCTCCAGCCGCTGTGCCCTGGCTCTGAGGAGAGCTTCTTTATTTATCTTTTGCTCAGAAGCCTTGGGGATCACTTTCTTTCCTGAATGACATAAAGGAAAAAGAGTAAGACGATTAAGATGAAAATACTCGAATTAAGTAAATAGAACATAGACGTAAGGTTACTTACTTTCCATCATGGCTTTAAAATTCCGCTGATCTGCCGGAATCTGGAGGATTTTCTTGATTTTCTTTTTGGTGTCGCTATTGGGGCGCGGGGAGATCCTCAACTCGTATGCACCTGTAAAATGATTAAGATATTATAAATCAGATGACAAGTGCAATGAAAAAAGAATATTGAATGAGACGACGACTTACTTAAACGACGCCACATTGGGGTTACATAGTCCTCCTGGGCAACGGATTGGAAGGGCACCATTACAAAACGTACGTCCCATTGACGATCATTGGGTAGTGACCTAGACGTCCAAGTTGGTAGCCCTTCCTTGGCTTGGATGAAAGAGTAGACGCCCGTCCTGATTTCTTGAAGCTTATAGGAGCCGAATAGATCGAACATATCTAAGTCGACTCCTATTTCATGAAACATTAACTCAGCCATGGCAATGAGACGCCAGGCATGAGGAGAAAGTTGAGAAGGGGAGATTTCATAAAAAACACAGAGATCTAAAGCTATGTTTGGAAGAGGAAAGGGATTGACATAGCGAAAACTTTCAAAACTTAAAGAAATTGTGTCGCTAGACCAAGAATCAAGAGTCTCCCCGACTTCAGGTAACCTAAAGGGCACTCTTGGGTCAAAGTAGTAGAGTGATGGCATCTTCGAAATTTCTAAGACCCTAAGATGAGTTTCTTTGACATCGTTTAGGATGTTGGCCCTAGATGTTGGTAAGCCCCCAGTTTTGCAAGCATACGGGGCATTATTAATTTGGGGATTATATTTCCTCCCAGAACTAGTGGAGGGTGATGAACCAGCATCGACCCATTCTTGGTATCGACTATCATAGACCTTTAAGTATTTACCAGACAAAGAAGATTTTCTACTACGTAAGGTTTCCTTCCCATCGGAGGGATCTACAAAAGGAACAATATCTAGGCGATTATCATCACAGATTTCTGTTTCTAAGTCTATTACATTATCCGGGTTCCTAGAAGATGAAGAGGCGCTAGAATGGGAATTTTCAGAAATATAAACTTGATCGGAAGCAGTTTTTTCAGAATCAGAGGGCGATGACATTACTACGAATTTACTCATGTTAATAGTAAAAAGATAAGATTTTTGTGAGAAGATACCTTCGCAGAAAGTAGGATGGCGTGTTGATGTAAGCTAATGAACAAAGTTTTGATTTTTCTAAGTATTGGAAGAATAGAGAAGAGGAACGTCTGCGAAGTGAAGTGGGAAAATGAACAGTCGAAATCGAGTATATGCAAACCGTCGGACGTCGTTAAGTTACGGTGTTAATTTAGTAAAACCATCTAGGTCATTGATTTGAGAGGGAAAAAATAAGCGAAGATCTGGGCCGTTGGACGTGGGATAACCGCTACTTCCCAATACTTTCTGACGTCAGCATTGAGAAGTGGGGGGACTAATGTTATACACCGTTATACCTTAATGGGCTTGGGCCTTAACAGAGGCCCAATGAAGAGATAGACGCCTTTAGGGCGTCGAAGATAACGTCACTAGCGACAGTAGAAGTCTAAAAGCAAGGAAGACGTCCTATGGGCGTCAAGCACAATATCACCAACGGCAATAAAGCAGAATGACTTGGTCGCCCACCTTTTTCGGAGCAGTCGCCCACCTTTTTCGGAGCACGTGCAACGTCTCTTATCCATAACGGCCGCCTATGATTTCGCGACCACCAGGACTGAGCTTCAACTATAAGAAGGCCACGAACTCATTCAGAAAGATACAATCAATTCTCTGCAATCTCTCTCTCTCTTTCTTTGTATTCTTCTCTCTGATCATCATTGTACTCTGAATTAAGTATTCGTGATCAAGGCATTTACGCCCATATTTGTAACCACCGTTGCCGGTGACCCCTTTCATTGTATTCAATCATATTATTAATAAAGTGCTTCGATTATTCATTCATATTCAATAGTTCCCCTATATTGTGCATCAACACACACTTTCCTAAAGTTTTCACAACAGCTTATCCTCTTTGGGAAGGACGGAAGGTTATGGTAATCAAAGAAGCATATTTGACAATGGCCACATCTTCTTCGGCCATTAGCTTATCCTTGAAAAAATCAAGACTAATTGCTCCATACTCTTAGCTGCTGCTGCTTCTTCTTGGCCATAACATTCTTTACTTGTATATTAAGCCGTGTTGGTGAGTGCAATTTCTACAAGTACTATTTCTGGTTTGTTAATTAATGATATAAATCACATGATATTTCATGGCATTATTTCACATGGTATAATCAAACCCATATTTGTAATTTAACCACAAGGGAAGAGGATTGAAATCGCACATCGTCAATCAACTTGATCTGATATTTTTCCTTCACTTTTTTCGATTTAATGTTTTGATTTTGCTGGAATATGTTTATTCCGTATTAATTAGAGCTAATTCCCATGCTCATCATAAATGTTTCTTTGAAGAATTTTTGTAAAGCTTTGCCTAGTCGCCCACCTTTCCTTTTTTCTTTTGTTACCAGTTCTGAAGTCGCATATAAGGGATACATAGCTAGCCTGTGAATTTGCTCAATTCGCAAGAGCTAGGGATCAAACCACCAACCACTTGCTTAAGGGACTAGAGTACTTACCACTCATGTTAATCCGCCAGGTTTTTCCTTTTTACATGTTGAATAATATTCCATTAGGCAAGAATTTGCATATGGAGCCCAGTGGATGAAAAGAACGACTTCCCCAAGTTATGAAACTGAAAACATGATAGTAGCTGCAATTTCTTTTTTTATTATTAATACTTCCTCCTAAATATAAGACATAGATGCCGTTTTTGGGAGATTAAGAAAGAAAAATAAGTTCATTAATTATAACATATTTGATATATTATTATATTATGTATTAGTTTATAAGTCAAATAAACTAATTTATTATATAAGTGGCTTATTTAGTTTTTCTTAAGATTTCCCATAAAAGCCAACTTCATCTTATATTTAAGACCAAGGAGGAAGTAATAATTTTGGGTGCATCAACTATAATATGAGTAGAGGACACATTTTACATTGTGGATGAAAAAGGAATAGGAGTGACTTTATCATGTTAGAGATATGGCTTCAGTTCAAAAAAAATGTTAGAGAGACCCCAGTCAACGCCAACACAAGACAAAGCATCGGTCAATAAAGCACTCATTAGACCCTTGTTCGTTAAACAAGACCCGGAAGGCAAAATGAAACCAAGAACTAGCTTTCAAGCAAAAGTATGTCCACTTTTTTAACCAAAACCCTCTCCGTACAATTCGCAAAATAAAGCAAGACGATTATCTCCGTTTCACCAAGTAACTGATGATTCTACTTTAGGTACATTGTAGAAAAAATTTATGATTACACGGCTACAAAGATCTAAAAGAACAATTACAAGGTAGTAAATAAATAAAACGGCTTTAAGAAACTAATAACCCCTACTCCTAGGAATATTCTGATGCCATGGAGGGGTCTCTATGTGCGCTAATGTTGGAGTCTGAAGGTTATTTCTCTGCATAGGAGGAACTAGCCCTTGCCTAAAATTTGGTTGTTCATGCGTCATATTCACTGGGGCTTGCATATATGATTGTGAAGCACCATATGAATGATTCAACATATGAGGTCGTGGCTGAAAGTTGTGAGGGTTAAACTGATTCTGGGACGTTTGGGGTTGCCATTCAGGTATATCATCATCCTCATCATTCCAAGGCTGAATTGTTGCCCCAAATTTATCATGCCAGCTTCCTGATGCGTTCGCCTGATTTTGACCATATTTTTGTACAAGTTCCCTCATTTGATCCACAGGGCGTGATGTTTGGTTAATTGTGTGGAGTGTGGGAGCAACGGATCGCATAAAAGGATTATGGACCGAATGCGATGGATTTGACCTGCCGGAGAAATTGAACTCCGGGAGATCATCCTCATCCGGAGCCGCTCGAGGCCTAAAACCCGCCGGAGGCCCAAACCCCGGAGGTACATCATCATCAGAAGAGGGTCCAGCATGAGTATTTGGGAAGCCCGGAGGGGGCTGTGCTTTAGGGGCGACATTGGCATTTACATTACTATCTTGCTGTCTCCTAGTAGATAAATACTGCTTTTTATGTTTGTGGTGTGAAGATGAAGTTGGTGATATAGTTGAATGAGTCTTTCTCCATACATTAATACCAATTAGGCCATTATCAATTGAATTAACTGCCTCAATTTGTTCCATTGGAAGTATCTTGCTGAGCATTTCAAGCATTTTTTTATGAGGTGGGCAAAAGTAAAGTTCAACTCCAGGCACGGGCTCAGCAAAACCCACTCTCTCGTCCACAATGTATGAATCTGCTACCTGCAAAAAAGTCTAATTATCAGCAACGTAACGTAGTTGATGGTGGATGAGACACAATATAAAAGATTGTAACCTCTCGAAGTATTGATTTTTCATTCACAGGGCAATCCTCTTTGGAAACAAAATGTAAAACCTGCAATAAAAATAAATGTTTTTAAAAACAACTGTAAATAATTCACAAAAAGGACGTTAGCAAGAGAAAACTTAAGTTCTCAAGTCATCAACATTGTCATGATAACCTTATCTAAAAACGCTCACTATCATTCATTTCGTATGTATTAAAAACGATCAACATAATACTAACACAGTTTAGCTATGCGTCCTAATCACCAAAAAATCACTTTCTTTATCTACCACAAATGCTTTCATTCTAATTCAATCACTCGTCACCATAAAATCACTAAAAAGAACATGATGTCATACTCAGCCTCAAGCCATCCCCACTGCCTTCTTCATGTATTCTCAACAAAAAGAGAAGACGAATGAATCAAGCATAACCCACACAGTGCAAATAAAGGTGAAAAAAGAATAAGCTTATTTTTTTGTTTGGGGGAGGGGGTGTTTTATAACTCCTTCCTACAAGGTCCACAAAAGAAGTAACACAGAAAGTTCAAGTAACTTGAGATACCATGATGGCTCGAGTTCTGGACATAGGAAGCTCCTGCAGAAACTTTTCAAATGCATCAAGTTTCACCCTGCCTTTAATCTCGAGAAATCCAGGCCAGTTTTTCAAAGAAGCTTTCTCACCACTGCACAGGGTATATTAGATCAGGAAACAAATCAAACAATAACAATACACTTTAGATAGATAGTATTCTCGATTTACCCAGATTTTTCATCCTCTTATTTTATTTACACACATTTGATTGGGCTCTATGCCACTTTTTCCCCCTAAGGTATTTCTCAACATATTTCAATAGGATTTAGATATTAGAAAGATAAATTCTAGTTAAGATGAAAACACGAGGGCATTCAATTGCACGTGCACTACTGGACTGATGGCAAACTATATTAGTGGATTCCGATTCAAATCTTCCATAACATTCATGATCTTTTCTTTCCACTAAGAGTACAGAGCAGTTCTAATTTTAATACCAGAGTTTAAAATCTAACAACCTATCCAATAAGGACCATTTGGATATGTCTCCTCATTCCAACATATACTAAATGAAAAGAAAATACTGAAGCAAACAATCAAATCATGATGTAATAACAAGCAGTAAGAGCTTCAATGTTTTGTATGCTACCTTTTGAAGATGCTAATAACTGAATGAGTGGTTGAAATATTCAACTGAAGCATGCCCTGCCAAGTAAACTCATTCTTGGACATCATGGTTGAAACCGCAGTTTTAGAAAGCATATGACTGCCACCACCTTTCTCTTCAGCAAGAGACTGACTTCCTTTTAACTCCATACCAGTAGAAGCAGATCCCTTGTCTGCAGTCGACCTTACCTCTGGATGAGCATCACTTGGCTTCATGTCAGCAAGACTCTGACTGCTAGTTTCAAGAGGAATGACCCTAGATTCTGCTTCGACCTCTTTTTCTTGGACTGCATCAACACTAGATCCTGTTTTATGATCTCCATCAGATTTACTGGGGGCACTACTAGTATGACTTCTTGGAGTCAAATCTGAAGCCTTTGGAACAGTATCCTTCTCCGCAGTTGGTGCCACTTCTTCAGGTTCAACAACTGACTGTTTAACAGAATGCTGTTCCATGAATTCATCAAGAGAGACAATTGGAGGAAGAAAGTCTGCATCCTTCATTGCATCATCCGCAGTAAGCCCTTGTGCAACAGAACTATCATTAGAAGGAACAGAAACAGTTGATGAATCATCTTTTCTTAGATTACTCTTTCCAACATCAGTGGTGATTCCATCAGCTTTAGGAGAGTGGCCCTCCACATCATTCCTTTCTGTCTGACTTTGAGGAATCAATGTTTTACCACCAGACACCTCAACTGACAGGTGGTCTTCATGTTCAACCTCCACTTGAAATTCACCTTTATGTGTTTTCTTGACCAATCGTCTAATATCTACATCTGAATCAGGCAAAACCACCATTTGAGCAAGCTCCTCGGCTTTAGCTATCCGCCACTCTGAAAGTTCCTTTGAAGCAAGCTCTTCTGCACTCATGGAACATAATCGCTCAGGAGGAATCTCACCGGACATTACCCTTTCTCTCAATTCAGGATTATTACGGTCTTTTAAATTGAATAAAAGTGACCTCCCCTTTTCTTTATACTTCTTATTCACACCACCAAATAGTTTGAATAGTTCTGCTTCTATCTCTGATGCCAAAAGTTCAGGCGAGTTAACAGTTTGTTTTTTAACACCACTGCCTACATCATTGGATTCCAATCTATAATCATCATTTGTTTGGATTTCCGGTTCAATTGACATGTCCACCATATCAGGGTCCAATACCCAAGAAAGACCATTACCCTGCAGAAGTTCATCCTTCACATAGAAAGTGTCACTGAAAGGAACATCATCAGTTGTCAAAGTGTAACTTGATTGGAAGTCTTGCCTATCACTGGGCGTGTATTCAACATCCTTGGTCATATTGTCAAATGAATCAATTACTGCAGAATAGGAGTCAAGTGGTCGAGAAATATCCTGTGTTTGTCCCTGGGTAGTATCAGTAGTAGCTGATGAAAACTGAGAACTATTATCTAGATTAAGCTGAGAATTACCAGCTTCATTTGAAGTATTATTCTTTTCATCCAGAAGTCTACTGTTTTGCGATACCAATGCCAGAGCAGCAGCTAAAGACTCCCTCATTTTGGACCTAACTGATTCTGATGATTCAGTTTGAGTCTTGGATGATTGTTGCACCTGAGCATTCTGATTTTTAGAACTTAAAGACCGAGTCATTCCTGGTTTACTGGTTTCTGCTGATCGAGGTGTCCCTGGTTTACTGGTTTCCATCAGTGTCTTTCTCTTACTAGATGGCAGATTCTGCAGCCCAGGGGCATTAGACAGAGAATTCATCTGCACAGAGCTTTTATGTGATGTATTAGGCATATGCAACCAAGGTCTATCCATTTGAGCAGCACGCTTTGCCACCGGGCTAACGGACAATGATTCTGCAGCTGCCTTACGCTTAGGCATTGTTGACAGCTGCTTTGGCCTCATACTGTTCATCCTCATCTCCATTTGGATAGGTTGTTCAATAGGTGCAACAAGCTGCTGCATGCCTGGACTACTTGCATGTGAATCTATTTGTCCACTCTGCACTATAGGCGTTGAGAATCCATGGGATCCAGGATCACCATTAACAGCTCTCAATAATCCAGCATGGCTATTTGGTGATTCCTGTTGCTGAGACATAGAGTTACCAGATCCAGGGCTTACAAGAGAAATCTGCGAGTCTCTCCCTAATGAGTCGACTTGGCTCGCAATGGGATCCAGCTGACTCATTTGCATGCTTGAAATCGGCAACTGATGTGAAATAAGATCATTTGACATTCTAGAGTAATAGCCTTATGCGCAAAGAACACATGCGCAAGATATTCCAAGATATTTTCTGACCTGAATCAAAAACAACTCAGAATGTTAGCAGCCTCATCTTCAAGACTTATCATAAGTTCACCATACATGAAACAGTGCAAACAATCAGCAAACCAACCAAAACTCATTCAGCAAATCTCATACACATGCATTCAGGAGTAGGGCAATAGTCTGGTGCTGGCTGCTTTAAGATCAAGTGATGAAATGGCCCCACAAACCAGCCCAAAACTCAATCAAAAAGAAATTAAACAACCAACTGTAGACTAAAAGCAAAAATAATGACGTCTACTAACTATTTGAAATATTAATCTTTATATTGAAACAAAAAAATTCATAGGCACGCCACAGAAAACGACCAACGACCACCCACATCGCCATATCATCAATAGCATTACAGTACTAAACTACATCAATTCTTACACCTAAAAATTAGGAGTATGCCAGAGGAAAAAGATGCAAATTAGATTAGACTATTATACCATGAAGTGACTGCATTTTCGTCACATAGCCCTAATTGTTGGTCAGCTTGCCTTATACATAGTTGAGCCACTCATCTTGTAACCAGGCAATTTTTGCATTAAGATGAAGGTGTCCATCTTAGTCCTCAAAAAACAGTTTTTTTTCAATCCACTTACACTCTTATATTATTAGATTCATTCTAATCCTAACTCATAACGTAACTAGCCCAAGACTCTTAATACAAAACATTAATTGCCATGAATATCATAACCGTGTAGTCACTACACAAGTCCAGAAATTAAACAACAACGATATACTTCAACCAAAACAATAAAAATTCACACGCCCCTATCTGTTCTCGTTCCATTAATCAACATGCCTAATAAAATAATCAAGATCCACCTTAAACCACAGACTCATGTACAGATCAAAAAACAAGAAAGATATGAAAAACAAGAATCAAGATAAGGAAAGCGAAAAATCAATTCAAAAATCGTATGAAGTAATATCATATTATGAAGGACGAAAAAAACGATCGCATTTTTCAATAGGAACAAGTGGATGATAGGAAAATACATACCGATTAGTAGCCAAAGGAGCTTAGGCAAGCTTCTTCTTCTTCTTGTTCTTCTGGTTCAGACAAAATTGCAAATCCATAAACCCTAATAACTGGAGAGGATAACTATAACCTATTTATTTTTTATTTATTTATATTTATATTTATTATTACTATATGCAAAGAAGAGCCATCTAGAGCCACATAGGCTTCCTTACACGTGGCCTCCCTCATCTTTCTCTTCCTTCTCCAATTTTCCCATGGATATTTTTAAGACGAGGGCAATTTTGTCTTTTCGCAAAATCTTCAAATGACAGGTAGGTGTTAGTTCCTTCATAGTCCTTTTGGAAGTTTAGATTCCTCACTTTCTTTTGGGTATTAGGAGGGATTTATTTGGGATTTTCCCATATTTATATTTGTTTATTATACGAAACTTATATTGTGTAAAATTTACTTGACAATGGTTTGTTTCATTATGAATGAGTTAGGAAAAAGATATTTAAAGACTTCTGATATGTTGTCTAAATATATGTTTCTAAATTATTTGTCCGTGCATGTCACTCTTGCAACTATCCTAGAAGTTTTCCATGTCATAGTTATTATCAATGTATGTTAAAAATAATAAAATCAGGTATATTTGTTTAGAGCTCTCCAGAAATAGTTGTGAAAGCACTCTTCCATGAAGATTTTAAAACCTGTAATTTCATAAATGTTAATTTTATGCAAATTTCATGAGAGAATATTTTAAGATTTGAAATGTCAAGCATGTAGGTAATGTTGTAGTTTAAATTCGCATGGCCTACTTTAGTCTACTACTACTTTAGAAGTCACTGGAGACAAAATAAAAATGAAGGTCCTCTAAGTGTAATGGAGCAAATGATTCTATATAGTATTACAAGAGTAACTCTCTACAATCATTGGTTAAGGAATAAAAATATATATGAACTTATGTTAAAAGTGTGTCCAACATCATAGGTTTTTTTTTTCAAAATAGACATAAACATTTAAAATAAGGGCGAATAAATATCATTTTTTTCCAGTGGCTACACGCTATTTTAATTAAATTACCAAAATATCTTTAGCTAAAAATCCATTATTTTTTCAAGAGCAACCCACATTATTTTTGTCGAGAGGGTGTTTTGGTATTTTAATTAAAAATAGTGTGGGCTCCACTATAAAAAAGAATGGTGTTGGTTCATATTTAGGGATTTCGGTATTTTTGCTACTATTAATGGATATTTTCTACAAAAGAAGTATATGGTATTGAAGCACTTTTGATATAGGTTTATAAGTATTTTTGCATCTTAACCATTTATTTGTCATGGGTTTTACGCAAAAGGACACAAGCATAACTTAACTCTATGCCATGTAAAGAATATTGGTGTGGAAAATGATAAAATGAACTATATTGTATGCATAGATCAGAATATTAACAATGATGAAGATTATACAACTTGGCTTGATAAAGATTGTACAACAATTATCTAACTCACTTGGATTTTGAAATAATCATCCCTCACAAAATATGATAAGATAACAAACTTCAACTCTAGAAACTTAAAAGGCAAGAGATCAAGTCAATTCTTTCTCTTCTTATTTAGATGACATGATCTCACACATTTATTATAAGGATGAGACCCTTTATATGGTCTAAAGTCACTAACAAACACTTACAAAGACCTTAACTATTTAACTGTGATCTTAATATATCTAACAGTAACAGTGTCGCGTGTAGGTAGACAGTTACCAGTGAGGGCATAAAATTGCAATAATGCTGGACCCATAGTATAATGATAAAATACAAGTTGTTTCAAGAATCATGAGATTGTCTACACATTAATTTTCTAGATGGAGCAGGTAACAAAATTTCTACCAGTAAACTCGAATGGGTAAAGCTACTTCCAATGGGCGGATCGCATGCGTGAGAACTATATATCACTCCATGGAAAATCTATGAAATTATATAGAAAACCTCTTACTAATACAGTATTAGTAACAGTACTTCGAGGAAAACTTATTTATAACTTTGCGGGTAAAATATATTAAAGCAAAGTATCAAAAACGAACTATGATTTAATGGTTATTTTTTGTTTTCTTGTCTGAATTAATGTTCTCATATTCATGATGAACATAAAACTATTGCCCAAACTGAAATTTTAACAAGAGAGAGAGAGAGAGTAAAAAAACTATGCCACGCGCATATTTTTTTTCAATACTCTATTATATGGATTAAAGAATTGATGAGTGAAAATAAAACAAAGTTACTATTCCTAAACTGTGTCCTTAGCTTGGAGTGTGGTAGCTGTATGATTTTTTTTTGGACAAAGGTGGTAACTGTATGTGTTATACACCGTTACACCTTAATGGGCTTGGACCTTAACAGAGGCCCAATAAAGATATAGACGCCCTCAGAGCGTCGAGGGTAGCATCACCGGCGACAGCTAAGGACCAATAACATGGTAGACGCCCAATGGGCGTCGAGGACAATATCACCAACGGCAGTGAAGTGGATTGACTTGGTCGCCCACCTTTTTCGGAGCAGTCGCCCACCTTTTTCGGAGCACGTGCAACGTCTCTTACCCATAACGGCCGCCTATGATTTCGCAACCACCAGGACTGAGCTTCAACTATAAGAAGGCCACGAACTCATTCAGAAGGGCGCAAGCAATTCTCTGCAATCATTCTCTCTATCTCTTTCTCTGTATTCTTCTCTCTTTGATTATCATTGTACTCTGAGTTTAGTCTTTGTGATCAAGGCATTTACGCCCAAGTTTGTAACCACCGTTGCCGGTGACCCCGTTTATTGTACTCAATCATATTATTAATAAAGAGCTTCGATTATCCATTCATATTCAATAGTTCCCCTATATTGTGCATCAACATTTTGGCGCCGACCGTGGGGACTCCGGCAACATTATTTCTAAAAGCTTCACGTTTTCTGAGTGAGCCAATTGAACTCTAAGATGGAACAGCAACCAAAGCCTGTTTCCAAGCCAACTAGCTCTTCCACTAACCTCCAAAAGGTCCTAGAAGCCTTGACCTCTCAGTCTGAACAAATGAAGCGTCTCGAACAATCTGCTGGAATTCAATCTGAGAGGATGAAACGTTTGGAGGAAGAAAACAATGAATTGAAATTGCACTTAGCAGGCTTAGAGTTCAGGAAAAACAAAAGAAGGCAGAGCGGACCTGAAAGGGAGATTCGCCAAGTGCCAAACCCAAATGATCATGAGCGCAATCCTAACGGTGATAAAGGTAATAAAGGTAAGAATACTGACAATAATGATATTCCTAATGATGAAACAGGTAGAGACGACGAAGAGGGATATGACGATTCTCAGTCTCATGATAGTCGAGAACAAGGTGAGCAGTCCGCTCAGAAGTCACAGGCAAGGATCCCTCAAAATCATCCACAAGGAGGACAAAAGAGGGAAGACGAAATTCTCTCTTTTGCCCTTCGAATGGAGAAGGAGGTCGCTGAGATAAAGAAAAAGATGTACTCGATTCCAGGTGTTCAAAAGTCACTTGATGCAGCCCGTCTAGGGAGTTATTCAGAATCACCCTTCATAGACGACATCGCGTTTGCTGATTTACCTGAAAGATTTGCTTTTTCTATTATGCCAAAGTATGATGGCAAGTCGGATCCAGACCAACACTTGGCCCAATACAGGCAGATTATGCTAGCAGCGGTCCTCCCAGCCGACAAACGACATGCTGCTATGTGTCGTGGATTTGGTATAAGTTTGATTGGCCCAGCCCTAATGTGGTGGACCAATCTCCCTCAAGGTAAAATAGCTTCATTTAGTCATTTAACTGACATTTTTGTTGAACAATTTGCAAGCAGCAGAGTCATGGTTAAGACGTCAGACGACTTGTATCGAATTGTCATGAGGCCGGACGAGTCATACAGAGATCTTCTGAAAAGGTTTACGGCAGAGATGGTAAGTATCCCAAATTGTGATCATAACATTGCTGTGCAGGCGTTTAAGAGAGCATTGCCACCCACTTGCGGCCTCTATCAAGAATTGGTTTTGAAACGGGTGACAACTTGGCCTGAAGTCCAATCATAGGTGTGGTCCCATATTAATCTTCAAGAGGACGACGCCAGTAGAAATCATGCCCTTAAAATGAATCAGGGACTGGCGACAACCAGTCTCCCCGCTAATTCAGTGATTGCCACAAACGCGGAAAAGACAACTAATCAACAACAAAATAATTTGGGATCCACAGACCGCCGTTCTAAACGGC
Organism: Mimosa pudica; assembly: GCA_029929735.1. Classification (NCBI taxonomy): domain Eukaryota; kingdom Viridiplantae; phylum Streptophyta; class Magnoliopsida; order Fabales; family Fabaceae; genus Mimosa; species Mimosa pudica. The sequence goes on from JAKELP010000007.1 coordinate 5,265,846, forward strand.
AACGAGGTAGAAATTTTCGTTTTCACCCTTATACTAACAATAATGAGCAGGGCGACAAACAGAAGAGGGACCCACCCCCTCCTAGATATGAAGAATTTAACATGTCCATTGGACCAGCTGAAATGGTAAGTGCATTTGAAAAGATGGATAGGGTGAAATGGCCTAAACCTATGACGACGCCTGTCAATGAGAGAGACACCACTAGATACTGTGACTACCACAAAGACGTCGGCCATCGAACAGAGGATTGTTGGAGGTTCAGAAAGGAAGTAGCCTTCCAACTTAAGCACGGTAACTTACAACATCTCCATAAGAATAATACTACTAACAATGCAGGTAGAGATCAAAGGCAGAACGCCCCAGCTCAACCCCCGCAGGCCGTCAGAACGATTAACACAATCATTGGGGGGTCGGCAATAAGTGGGATGTCTTACTCTGCTGCAAAGCGACATGCGAGGTCTTTGCCAAAAGAATTGGAGTGGGTTAATGGTAATGTGAGTAATGATCAAGTGGTTGAGGGTCCAATAACCTTCAACGACGCTGATATTCAGAACGTCCAGATGCACGACGACGCCCTGGTAATATCTTTACTAATAGCTAATTGTTTGACCAAAAGAATATTAGTAGATGCAGGTAGTTCCGTTAATATTATTTATTTGCAAACTGTCAAAGAATTACAATTAGAATCCCAAATAATTAAGGCTCCAACCGTCTTGGTATTTGGAAATGGAACGCCAGATAGGACGATTGGAGAAATATCTTTGATGACTTTTGCTGCTGGAATTAATGATTTAGTCAAGTTTCAGGTAATGGACTGCCCGTCCACTTACAATGCTTTGTTGGGACGTCCTTGGATTCATCAGATGAAGGCAGTCCCTTCGACGTTACACCAATCAATCAAGTTCTCTACACCTTGGGGTGTGAAAGAGATCAAAGGCGATCAGAGGATGGCAAGAGAATGTTACCAAGCAGCATTGAAAGGCTTGGAACAATCTCCTCCATCGGCATAGCAACTACAGGCGTTCATTCCTATGGACAGGGCGACAAAGGAGGAAGACGACAACTTAGAGAAAATAATTTTAGATCCTGAAAACCCTGAAAAGTTTTTGTCCATAGGAATGGACCTTGTTCCTGAGGTAAGAAGGAAACTAATTTCTTTTCTAACAAATAACTTAGATTGTTTTGCTTGGTCCTATGATGAGATGACAGGAATAAGCCCGGACGTCATTGAACACCAATTGAACGTAGACCCCACATTCAAGCCGGTTAGACAGAAAAGACGGAAATTTGCTCCAGAGAGGAATAGAATTGTTAATGAGGAAGTTCAGAAATTATTGAAAATTAGGTCTATTCGAGAAGTGAATTACCCTGATTGGTTAGCTAATGTTGTAGTCGTCCCAAAGAAAAATGGTAAGCATAGAGTGTGTATCGGCTTCACAGACTTGAACAAAGCTTGCCCAAAGGATTCCTTTCCATTGCCACACATTGACAGCCTAGTAGACGCAACATCAGGACATGAACTGTTAAGTTTTATGGACGTCTTTTCCGGTTACAATCAGATATTGATGCATCCAAACGACCAGGAGAAGACTTCGTTTATCACAGATCGTGGAACTTATTGTTACAAGGTAATGCCTTTTGGTTTGAAAAACGCTGGTGCAACATACCAAAGGTTAGTCAATCGCATGTTCGCCGCCCAACTTGGGAAGACGATGGAAGTTTACATAGACGACATGCTAGTCAAATCTTTGAAAGCGGAAGATCATATTAACCATTTGCAGCAGACGTTCGATCTTCTGAGGAAATATAACATGAAACTCAACCCTGAAAAATGCACTTTTGGGGTGCAATCTGGTAAGTTTTTAGGATATTTGGTGTCAAAGAGAGGGATAGAAGCAAACCCATCACAAATCAAAGCTGTGTTGGACATCCCATCGCCCAAATGTGTGAAGGACGTCCAGCGTTTGACGGGCAAGATAGCCGCTCTAACCAGATTTATATCTAAATCCTCTGAAAGGTGTCAACCATTCTTTGATATATTGAAGAAAAATAAGGAGTTTGTATGGAATGACGCCGCTGAAAAGGCACTTCAGGATTTGAAAGAATATCTCACGACCCCCCCTTTGCTTTCCAAGCCGAGCCCAGGTGAAACCTTATATTTATACTTGTCTGTCGCCTCTAATGCTGTGAGTTCAGTGCTTGTTAGGGAAGAAGATAGGCGACAGAGCCCAGTATATTATGTTAGCAGAGCTTTGTTAGATACGGAGACGCGATATTCAATGATGGAAAAACTTGCTTTGGCCCTAGTAGCGTCTTCCAAGAAGTTGAGGCCGTATTTTCAGTGCCACCCAATTGTGGTCGTCACCACCTACCCTTTGCGGAACGTCCTCCACAAGCCCGACTTGTCTGGAAGATTGGTGAAATGGGCAATTGAGCTGAGCGAATTTGACATCTCTTATGCCCCAAGAACATCTATCAAATCACAAATCTTAGCTGACTTTTTGGCGGAATTTAGCCCCAACCTCCAGGTAACAGCTAACAATGAATCTTTCTCTGTTAAGAAACAGGTGAACTTGTCGCCCTGGACCCTCCATGTAGACGGGTCTTCCAATGTGAAAGGAAGTGGGCTAGGTATCGCGCTTGAAACCCCCGACGGTGAACAAATTGTCCAGGCGATAAGATGTGGTTTCAAGGCGACGAATAATGAAGCTGAATATGAAGCTCTCATAGCTGGACTCAAGTTAGCATCAGAGTTGGGCGCAAAAGTTTTGGAAGTGAAAAGTGATTCACAGTTAGTTTCGAAACAAATCAATGGTTCTTATCAGGCAAAAGACCAAAAAATGAAGAAATATCTAGATGTAGTGTCTGATTTGACCTCGCGGTTTGACGCTATGAAGATCACCCAAATAGGTAGAGAAGACAATCGGAAGGCCGACGCCCTTGCCAACATTGGATCCTCCTTAGAAGTTGTGGAGACAAAACAAATCCCATTGTTTTATTTGAAGACACCGGCGATCGAGGTAAATAACCGGATTGTATTGAATAATAGTTTGACGTGGGATTGGCGATCCCCTCTGCTTTCATATCTGTTGCAGGGTAAATTACCTTCAGATAAGAATGAAGCTCGACGAATAGTTGTTAGAGCTGCCAGATTCACTACTATAGACGTACTTTCACTGGTGGACCTTTGCTGAAATGTGTATCTCCGTCTGAGGCAAATTATGTGTTAAGAGAAATTCATGAAGGTGAATGTGGAGACCATAGCGGAAGTCGATCATTGATAAGAAAGGTGACCAGAGCAGGTTATTTTTGGCCAACTTTGCAAAAAGATGCTGTAAGTTTGGTGAATAAGTGTGAACGCTGCCAAAAATTTTGCACCGTGGCAAGACAACCCCCTGAACAGTTGCATGTAATAGTGCCTTCGTGGCCTTTCCTTAAGTGAGGAATGGATATTGTAGGCAAGTTTACTCCAGCACCTGGACGACTAGTTTTCTTGTTGGTCGCCACAGATTACTTCACCAAATGGGTAGAGGCCGTCGCCCTAAGCCAGGTACAAGAACCCCAGGTAATTGATTTTGTTTGGAAAAATATAGTATGTAGATTTGGTCTGCCCCAGGAAATTGTATGTGATAATGGATCTCAATTTATAGGAAGAAAATTTAGAAAATTTTGTGATAAGTGACATATTAAACTTAAGTTTTCCACCCCTAGAAATCCACAATCGAACGGGCAGGCTGAAGCTAGTAACAAAACCATAGTGACGTCTTTGAAAAAGAGGCTAGATAAAGCTAAAGGTAGGTGGGCTGAAGAGCTGCCCGCCGTCTTATGGGCGTACCGAACGACGTCTAGGACGTCGACTGGTGAAACGCCTTTCTCTCTAGTTTATGGATCTGAAGCTATGATACCAGTAGAGGTAGGAATGCCATCTTTAAGAAGACAGTGGACTAGAGAAGAATCTAACAATGAACACTTAGCCCAAGATTTAGATTTGTTAGATGAACGTAGGGAACAAGCTCTTATTAGAGTCGCCGCCTATCAGCAAAGGGCGACAAAGTTTTGGAACAAAGGTGTTAAGGAGCGTCATTTCCAAGTAGGAGATTGGGTTTTTCGAAAAATTTTTCCTAATACACCTGAGCATAAAGATGGAAAGTTAAATGCTTCATATGAAGGCCCCTATAAAGTGGTAGAAATCACTGGCCCTGGAGCTTATAAGTTGGTCGACGTCCATGGTAAAGACGTCCCAAGGAGTTGGAACGCCATCCATCTAAAAAGGTATTATTTCTAAGTTATTTGATTATTTGATTTAAAGAACGATGATACTGACACGATTATTTGAGAAAGAATGCAAATGATGAGAAACGCCTGTAGGCGACGAGCCCAGCTAAAAGACCTAGGTTCTGATGATTTGTTCAGCTGTGGTCGTGATAATCTGATGCAATTTAACAATATCTTTTGAGATGTTTTGTTGTGAGATGTCATTTCCCAGATAATGTGATGAATTGACACTAAAAGAACATGGTGATAAGACGACGCCGTGGCGGCACGATGACATGACGCCCTGAGAGGCTGATAAGAAGTTGATTTGAAGAAGGTGTATATTACCCGAATTATTTGGAGTGTTTCTCAATTGATTGATTAATAGTCGACGCTAGACTAATGTTTGATAATTTCTTGGCAGGATCGCCAACGTTTGATTAAGGTACGAGTGACCATGTTTTGACATGATATTTGATGAGTATAATTTAAGAAATTCCTTTATTAATGGATGGATTCTTTTTATCTTGGTAGGCTCTTACCCACACCTGTTGGAGGTGTGGGTGTTTAACGGAAGAAATAATGTTATGACGAGAAATAAATGATGTGATGCAAAAAGTATTGAATATGAAGATAGAAGACAAGATTTGCATTAAAGGAACAGTACAACTTATACATGATGAAAATGAAAATTTTTGAGTAAAAGATCTAGGCGTCGCCGCCGCCTTGCCCCTGGCTGGTTAGATTGTCGTCGCCACCACCATGCTCTTTGCCAGCCTGGTCGCCGTCATCTTGATTGCCCTGGCCCTGGTTGACGTCCTGAGCCCTCATCTCATTGATCGTCTGATCATCCTCTTGGGATGGGTTGGAGTCAGGTTCGTCTTCAGGAAAGAGCTGGTAATAATCGTCTATGACGTCGTCGGGCTTCCAGTTGACGTGCTCGCCACTCTTATATTCTTTCATGAGCTCCATTCGAGCGCGAGCATCGACTTCTAAGATATGAGTCTCATAGTTTTCAGACATCTGACTCATATCCTTCTCCAACTGGTGATAGGCGACTTCCCACTTATTGTTGGCCGACTTGAGAGCCTCGATTTCCTTATCTTTGGCAGATGACTCAGCACGAGACTCATTGACGTACTCCTTCAGTTTTTCGACGTCATTATGATGATCGGCTTTCAGCTTCTTAATGAAAGCCTTCAATTCTTCTTGCTTTCTATCAGATTGATTCATCATCTCTTCCGCCCTCCTTCTATCTTCATTAGCTTGTTTTTTAAAGTGGAGGGCGGACTTCAAGTCAGCCAAGATTTTGTCCCTGTCAGCCAGGGCTGCGTCCCTTTGGGCGACGAGCGTCGCCGTGTCATCTTCATTCTCCTCAGCATGGTGGAGAAGAACTTGTAGGGACTGAGAATGAAAAGAATGAAAACAATTAGAGACATTCAATGTTAAAAAGACAGAACAAAGTTAATGAATGATTAAGTGAGAATACCTTCATTTGGTGGCGAACGGCCTTCTTGAAAGCCTCTTTCCTCCCAAGAGATTCTATGGCAGCCTTGTCGTACTCGAATTCCAGCTTATTCAATTCAGAGTAGACGTCGTCCCATCCCTCTTTATTCCTGACAGATGAGTTGGGAGGAAATGATAGAGTAACTTCGCCAGAGTCTTCTTTGCCGCCCTTGACCTTGGCAGATTTTGAGGACTTATAAGTCCTAGACTTTTTGGCGACAGGCTCTTTGACGGGCACCTCTGCAGACCTCTTTCCCAGTGCGACGACTTCCTTGTTCGCAGGAGATACAGGCTTCTTATTTTTTGGTTGAGGAGAGGGAGCTGTAATAGATTCAGGATTTGGGGGAGGGGCGCCACGGGGGTCGTGTCCTTCTTTTCTTGCCTCAGCATCATACTCCCCCCTCTTGGCTTTGAGCTTCTCCAGCCGCTCAGCCCTGGCTCTAAGAAGAGCTTCTTTGTTTATTTTCTGCTCAGACGCCTTGGGAATGATCTTCTTTCCTGGTTGACAGAACGAAGAAAGAGTAAGATGACTAAGGTAAAAACACTTGAATTAAGCAAACAGAGTATAAGCGTCAAGAGACCTACTTTCCATCATGACTTTGAAATTCCGCTGGTTTGATGGAATCTGGAGGATTTGCTTGATTTTCTTTTTGGTGTCGCTATTGGAGCGCGAAGAAATCCTCAACTCGTATGCACCTACAAAAAATGTAAACATTATAAATCAGATAAACAAGTGCAATGAGAAAAACATTATTGAGACGACGACTTACTTAAACGATGCCACATTGGAGACACATAATCTTCCTGGGCGACAGATTGGAAGGGCACCATTACAAATCTTGCATCCCATTGACGATCATTGGGCAATGACCCATGCGTCCAAGTTGGGAGCCCTTCCTTGGCTTGGATGAAAGAGTAGACGCCCATCCTAATTTCTTGGAGTTTATAGGAGCCGAATAGATCAAACATATCTAAGTCGACTCCTATCTCATGATGCATTAACTCCGCCATGGCGATGAGACGCCAGGCGTGAGGGGAAAGTTGAGAGGGAGAAATTTCATAGAAAACACATAATTCTAAGGCTATGTTAGGCAAAGGAAAGGGATTGACATAGCGAAAACTTTCAAAACTTAAAGAAATGGTATCACTAGACCATGAATCAAGTGCTTCCCCGACTTCAGGCAACCTAAAGGGTATACTAGGGTCAAAATAATAGAGTGATGACATTTTCGAGATTTCTAAGACCCTAAGATGTGTTTCTTTGACATCATTAAGGATGTTGGCCCTAGACGTCGGTAAGCCCCCAGTTTTGCAAGCATATGGGGCGTTTATGATTTGGGGGTTGGATTTCTGTTGATACACAAATATATCGAATCGAGAAATAATGACTTTATTCAAAATAGGTGAACAGACCACTATGATAATACAATAGATTAGTCGCCTAGACTTTGGTCGACTAGTGAAAGAGAGAAATAGAGAGTTCAAGATTCAGAAGATCTTGGATCCCCCCATTACATGGATTGAGTTTCTATATATAGACTATAAATCTCTTTCCCGTTGGAACAATTGAATTCCTTCATTATGAATATCTCCGTTTTGATCCTCATAAATATGAAAGTTACAAGAAATTAATTTGGCGGTTACAAAATATCTTTAACCAGCAATAATGCCTTTGTCGACTTGCTGATGCAATGGGCTTCTTCAGACTTGTCCTCCTTTTGGGCTTAATGGGCTATCTTCATTAAGTTGAAAACATGTCATAACATTAAGTCCCCCACTTCTCGATGACGTTGCAAATGGTCATTGGGAAGTAGCGGTTGGAATATCTAACGGCTGAAACCAATCTGTCGCTTCAATTGCCCACGTCCGACGGCTTGGATACATTTCTCCTGTAATTGGCGCTATTTTCGCAATTCTGGCGCTATTTCTTTTTACATTCAAGTTTCTTCTTCTTAACTTCTCGTCTCATCTTCCATCGCCTTAGGTCGTTCTTCTTTCGAGCGTCTTCCTTAATCCTTCTCCAGGTATCTTCTTCTTCTATCTTTTATCTAGAATATGTCTGGTTCTGACTCTAACCCATCACATGTGAGTTATCCAAGTGAAGATTCTCCCAACCTGTCTGATTCTAGGTCGAGTAGTAAAACTCCAAAAAACATTAGTAACCAAAATGTACCCTCTGAAGGTACGAGTTCAAAATCGCCACCCCTTAGATCGCTTGTTAGGGTAATACCTGAGGAAGTAGTTAACATTGAAACCAAAAGGTCTTCTCTGGTAACTGACTTAAAACCTGTTAAGTTAAAAGCGATTGAATCTAAGAAGTTAGAGGAAAAAAGCTTGTATTTTTTCAACCCGCTAGTACCTTTTAGGATCCCCAAAAATCATGAAAGGCTTGATTCATTTTCTAAGACCACTATTGCTTTAAGCGTTGAAGCTTTTCGCTATGCTAGTTGTTTTCCTGTTCCTCTTATCATTGAACAACTCTGTGTTCATTTTGACTTATCCCCTTCCCAGCTTATGCCTCATGTTTGGAGGGTAGCATTAGTAGCCGACATCCTAGGGCGTCACTTAGGTATTCCCCTTGATCTCCTAGATGTTTTGACCTCTTACTCTATAAGTGAAGTTAAGGCTTCTTCAGGAGAGGTTAGGGCAGGGATTTATACTTTAATCCGTAACCGCAAGGGGCTTGAAACTTGGACTTCTGACAAAGGCCCTAACGACCGACAATGGGATGAGAGGTTTTTAATTGTTCCAATTGCTAGCCTAGAACCTCCTGGCGTCAAACTCAGAAAGGAGTGGCGTCGTCTAAGTAAGACGACTATCCTTATTTCTTATTCACAAATTATCCTTTGACACTTATTCTCATTTTATTTTTGTTTATAGGTGACAAGCAGCTAAGTTACTCTCATCCTATTGAAAAGTCCTCCACTGATAAGATCAAAAGAATCCTCGCTCTTCCAAAAGATTCTAGGCGTTTTTTATCCATCATCTCAGGTAAATTTTAACCCTTAACATGATTAGCCTTAAAAATAATTTTTAGAAACAATAATTGCGCAAAAGTAATGACAATTTACCACATTCTTTGTAGGGAAAATGCCTCCCAAGTTGACTGCTGCTGAACGAGCCCAATTTAGGGCTGAAGCGAAGAATGCTGCCGCTTCTGAAATCAGGAGCAAGAAGAGACACTCTGTGAATGCTGCCGTTGTTACTCCCCCTGCTGTTATTGTTCCTCCTCATCTTACTCAGAGTGAGAACCTCAGTCCTGCTAAAGCTAAAGGCAAGGAAACAGCCATTGCCGTAGCCGATCCCCCTGCCACTAGAAGCAAGAGGCCTAGAGGAGCTGGTCTTCCTGGGATTGTCATCCAAGAACCTTCAGTTCACTCTGCTCCCCCTTCTCCTAAGAAGTTCAAAGTCGCCTCTGATTGGAGCTTGCAAAGTGCTTCTCAAGACTTAATTTCCCCTGAAGAGTTGAAGGGCGTTGACCTTTCTCTTCCTGCCGAGGCTTCTGCTTTTCATAGAAAGCCTTGGGCGATGACCCTGGACATTCTGCAAAGACTACCAACTCCTACTGATAAGGCAATTTTTCAATCTCTAGAGGTGACAGAGAACATCGACAACACGATGAGGAACCTTTTCCTGGTAACCCACACAATTCATACTTTTTACTTAGTTAATATCTGTAAATACAATATTATTACTTACAACTTTGTGAGCCTTTTCAGGCCCTAGAGTTCATGTCTTTGCATAGAGAACAAGTGAAGTCTTTAGTCACCCAGGATCGCCTTGCCCAGCTGGAAGCAGATAGGAATGAGAGGATTGCTGTTCTAGAAAAGGAATTACAAGCTATGCAATCTCTGGTTGACAAGGGGAAACAATCTTTGGCCAAAGAAAAATCAGCTTCGCTTCAAAAGACTGATTTAATTAACAACCTTCGCAGAGGCGTCGAAGAATGGAGGCAAAAGGTTACTGAGCTTAAAGATATCAACACCAACCTGGGTGGTCAAATCTCCAGCAAGGCACAAGAAATCACAGAGCTATTAGTGGAAAACAAGGCCCTTAAAGACAGAGCGAAATACCTGGAAGGAGCCATTGCTGAAGTGGAGATGAGGACTCAAATGGAATTAATGTTGGAGTTCAAGGAGGGTAAGCATGTCAATTGGGACCCTGAGGCCGTAATTAATGAATATTATGCAACATTCCCAGACCCTTTTGTTTCTTCTCCAGAAAATGAACCTCGTAGTCCCCCAGCCCAAGATGGTGGTGGCAAAACCGATGGAGATGGCAACATCGATGCTCCAACTGCCTAGCCTGCACTTCAGCTATATTTTGCTTCAAATTTCCGCTAATTTGGCTCTTTATTTTCTTTTCTTGAATTATGTTACCTGGATATTGTCACAAACATATTTATGGATGTTAAGTTTTATTTGCATTTACAATTCTATAACTGCTATGAATCTTAGCATAACAAGTTATCTCACCCGCTTTTGAGTTAAACGACTAGCATGCTTAGATGCTTGGTTGCTAACTCTCATTTGGGAAAAAGCATTACTCTCCTTTGGACCAATCGACTAGTTCGAATGCTTGGTCGACTATCCTGTTTTGAGTAAGCATGGTCGACTATATTACTTGAATTGTGTCGACTTAAGCTATTCTTGACAACTAGTCATTTAGCTTGATTTTTGGATTTCCATCATCTATCATCCGAAATAGCTTTTCTGCAACCTGCAATAATCATAAGCAAACTTTTCCGTTTTGACCATGGATCAGAATTTCAAGTGCTACAGATTAACGTCATGAAACCATGATCCTGTTAGCACGCTATTCATCATTTTCCAAAGTTCTTGACGACTTTGTTAATATCAAGCAATCTGCATTCAATATCAAAATCAAACTCATGGTTAAAAGTAATATCTTTTCAAATGTATAGCATTCCAACTTCTTAAAAGTTCTTTTCCATTTTTATCGATTAATTTATATGCTCCAGGTCCTGTAATTTCAACTACTTTATAAGGGCCTTCGAATGTTTGGCTTAGCTTACCATCTCTACTTTCTTCAGTATTCTGAAACACTTTCCTAAGAACCCAATCACCTACTTTAAACTGTCTTTCTCGAATATGTTTATTCCAAAACTTAGTTGCTCTATTTTGATAAGCTGCTATCCTAATCAATGCTTGTTCTCTTCTTTCGTCTAACAAATCTAAATTTAATTGTAACCCTTCGTTATTAGTTTCCTCTCGTGACCAATTATACCTTAATGAAGGCACCCCTACCTCTACAGGGATCATTGCCTCCGTCCCATACACCAATGAAAATGGTGTTTCGCCGGTCGACGTCCTTGACGTCGTCCTATAAGCCCATAAAACAGCTGGCAATTCTTCAGCCCATCGGCCTTTAGCCTTATCTAACCTTTTCTTTAGCGAATTAACTATGGTTTTATTACTTGATTCAGCTTGCCCATTAGATTGAGGATTTCTAGGTGTCGAGAATTTCAAGTGAATATGCCATTTTTGACAAAATTTTCTAAAACTTTTCCCAATAAATTGTGACCCATTATCACATATTATATCTTTTGGTAGACCAAACCTACAAATTATATTTTTCCACACAAAATTAATTACTTCTACCTCTCTGATCTGAGCAAATGCAGCTGCTTCTATCCATTTAGTAAAATAATCTGTGACGACTAGTAAGAACACAACATTCCCAGGGGCTGCTGGAAATTTCCCAACTATATCCATCCCCCATCTCATGAACGGCCATATAGGCGCAATAGTATGTAATTTTTCAGGTGGTACCCTATCTACATTGGAATACTTTTGACAACTATCACATTTCTTAACTAATGCTATTGCGTCGCTCTGTAAAGTGGGCCAAAAATAACCAGCTAGACGCACTTTCCTTATAAGGCTTCTACTACCACTATGATCCCCACAATCTCCTTCATGAACCTCCCTAAGGATATAATTTGATTCTGAAGGGGACACACATTTTAACAATGGACCTCCTGCATATGATCTTTTATATAACTCGTCACCTAACATGGTAAATCTAGCTGCCCTAATAGTTATTCTATGTGCTTCGTTCCTATCGTTTGGTAATTGACCATCTCTTAGGTAGGCGACTAAGGGTGTTCTCCAATCCCAAGTTAAATTATTACTATTTATCAATTTATCAGAACTTTCCAACGCTGAAATCGTCAAAAAATATAAAGGAATATGTTTATCTTGATTAGCATCTAAAGTTGATCCTAAGTTGGCTAATGCATCAGCTTGTTGGTTGTCTTCCCGACTAATCTGTTTTATTTCAAAACTCTCGAATTTGTCTACTAAACTTTCCACAATACCTAAATATTTTTTCATCCTATCATCTTTTGTTTGATAACTTTTTTCAACTTGCTTTGAAATTAACTGTGAATCACTGCAAACTATCAAGGATGTTATTCCTAAACTCAAAGCTAATTTTAAACCAGCAATTAGAGCCTCATATTCTACCTCATTATTAGTTGCTTTAAATCCACATTTTATAGCTTGTTCTATTTTGTCTCCATGTATGTTCTGTAAAACAATTCCTACCCCTGTTCCTTTAGAATGAGTGGAACCATCAACATGTAACTCCCATGGAGCTTGTCTAATATGTTGTCGACTCTCTCCTAATGTGCTTTTATTTATTTCTTGCTGTAAATTAGAGCTAAACTCAGCTACAAAATCAGCTAAAGCTTGAGATTTAATTGCAGTTCTAGGCAAATATGAAATATCAAATTCACTAAGCTCTATTGCCCATTTTACTAATCGACCAGATAAATCAGGTTTATGCAAAACATTCCTTAAAGGATAATTAGTTACTACCCCTATAGGATGACACTGAAAATAGGGCCTCAACTTTTAGAGGCTGATACCAAAGCTAAAGCTAGTTTCTCCATTAAAGAATACCTGGTCTCCGTGTCAAGTAGCGCCTTACTCACGTAGTAGACCGGATGTTGTTTTTTTCCAATTTCTTTTATCAACACCGCACTTACTGCACTTTCTGCTACAGCTAAATATAAATATAACACTTCACCTGCTTCGGGTTTCATTAACAAAGGTGGACTACTTAAGTAATTTTTTAGACTTTGCAAAGCTCCCTCTGCTTGATCATTCCATTGGAAATCTTTGCATTTTCTCAGAGCTTCAAAAAATGGTTGACACTTCTCAGATGACCTGAAAATAAAACGAGTCAAAGCAGCTAGACGCCCTGTTAGTTTCTGAACATCCTTAACATTTTGAGGAGAAGGAATTTCCATTATTGCTTTAATTTGTGCTGGATTAGCTTCAATCCCCCTTTTTGAAACAAGATACCCTAAAAACTTTCCTGACTTTACCCCAAAAGAACATTTTTCAGGATTCAATTTCATATTATACTCTCTTAACAAATCAAAAGCTTGCTTCAAATGACTAACGTGATCTACTGTTTTTAAAGACTTAACTAACATGTCGTCTATATAGACTTCCATAGTTTTTCCTAGATGTTGATAAAACATTTTATTCACTAACCTTTGATAAGTTGCTCCTGCATTTTTCAAACCAAATGGCATAACTTTATAACAATAAGTGTCTCTTTCTGTTATGAAAGATGTTTTCTCTTGATCATCACTATGCATTAAAATTTGATTATACCCAGAAAAAGCATCCATAAAACTTAACAACTCATGACCTGAAGTAGCGTCAACTAATGTATCTATATGAGGCAATGGAAAAGAATCTTTTGGACATGCTTTGTTTAAATCTGTAAAATCAATACACACTCTATGCTTACCATTCTTTTTAGGTACTACTACCACATTAGCTAACCAATCTGGATACTGTACCTCCCTTACTGAACCAATGTTCAATAATTTGTCAACTTCATCATTTATAATTTTATTTCTTTCAGGTGCGAATTTCCTTCTTTTTTGCCTAACTGGTTTAAACGATGAATCCGCATTCAACCGATGAACTATTACCTCTGAGCTAATTCCTGTCATATCCTCATGGGACCAAGCAAAACAATCCAAATTGTTAGATAAAAATGCAATTAATTCTTCCCTAATTTCTTTACTCAAATCTGCTCCAATGGATAAAGTTCTCTCAGGTTTTTCAGGAATCAAAGAAATTTTCTCTAATTCGTCACCTAAGCCCCCCTTATTCGTTGGAGACAGATTCTGTAATTGCTATACGGGCTCAAGACTTTTTGAAATTCCTTTTAAAGCAGTTTGATAGCATTCTCTTGCAATTCTTTGTTCTCCTTTAATTTCCCTTACCCCCCAAGGAGTATGAAACTTGATGGATTGATGCAAAGTAGATGGTACAGACCTCATTTGATGAATCCATGGTCGACCTAACAGCACATTATATGCTGACGGGCAATCCATCACCTGAAATTTGATTAGTTGATTGACACCCACAGCCTGGGTGACTAAAGAAATTTCTCCTACCGTTCTATCTGGTGCTCCATTTCCGAAGACCAATATTGTAGGTGCTTGTATAATTTGAGATTCTAAATTTAACTCTTTAACTGTTTGCAAATAAATTATATTAACAGAACTACCTGCATCGATTAAAACTCGTTTGACATTGCAATTAGCTATCATTAAAGTTATTACCAAAGCATCGTCATGATAAGAAAACATTTGAATTTCACTACTCTTAAAAGTTATTTGTTCATTAATATTACTAGTCGACATAACGTCGCTTAAGTAACTAGTTGACGCATCATAATTAAACAAAGAACGAGCATGTCTCTTTGCAGCAGAGTATGTACTTCCACTTACCTCGGACCCACCTATTATCATATGAATGGTACGAGCATTCTGTGGTGTAGTCGATGAATGGACTGGCTTTTGTTGTGCATCACCTGCACGAGATGTATTTTTATTATTTTTTATAATATCTTTTAACATACCTTTCTTCATCAATTCCACCACTTCTTTTCTTAGTTGAATACAATCTTCCGTCCTATGTCCATGGTCATCATGAAAATGACACCATTTATCCGGGTTACGCTTTTCTGGCTCACGTTTAAGCTTATTGGGCCACCTAACAGAATCGCCTAGCTTCTGTAATGTGTTCACTAATTCCGCCGGGCTTACTGAAAAATTATGTTCACTCAATTTGGGCACGGGCGGCTTTTTGGAATCATCTCCATGCGATCCTCCTCGATTACCTGTGGAATAAGGTTCAGATCTCCAATTATTACCTCGAGATTGCTGGGATCGCATGTCGACATAACCACCTTGCTGTGTATTTTTCTGTCGCTCAGCTAACTCTAATCTAAATTTTGCATCATCTTCCTCCCACCTTATCTGAGCCCAAGCATAAGCTTAGACTTCCACCCAAGTCTTAACTTGATGCATAGTGAGCTCTTTATAAAGTTGCGAACCTGGAAGCAAACATCTACGAAAAGCTTGCACAGCTATAAATTCATCACAATTTGGAATACTTACCATTTCTTGAGTAAACCTGGTTAATATTTCCCTAGTAGTTTCATTAGGTCTTTGTAATATTCTATATAAATCATCAGATGTTTTGATCAAATTACGACTACTAGCAAATTGCTGCACAAACATTTCAGTTAGTTGACTAAACGAATTAATACTACCTGGTGTGAGGTTTGTCCACCATGACAATGCTGGACCTATTAGGCTAATGCCAAAACCACGACACATCGCAGCTTGACGTTTTTCAGCAGGTATGACGGCAGCCATCATAATTTGTCTATACTGTGCCATATGCTCATCAGGATCTGTTTTTCCACTATATTTTGGCAAAACAGGAAACACAAAACGTTCAGGTAAGTCAATTAAAGCAATTTGATCGACAAATGGGCTATCGGAATAATTTCCCAATCTAGCAGACTCAAATGGTTTTCTAATTCCTGGGATTTGCAACACTGTTCTTTCAAGAGTTTGCACTTTCTTCTTCAAATACTCCGTTTCAGTGGCACGTGTGTCACCTGTATAAGTGGATGCTTTGGTGGATTCTTCTTCTTCAGATCCTGCATCATGACTAAAATTGTTAGGCTCAACATCTTTCTTACCTCCTCCTTCAGAATCGTGAGGAATATCATCCTCGCGCTCTTCTTCATTCTCAGGATGTTTATCAGCAATGGCATTTATTTTTTGGTGTAACTCTTGATTTTCTTTCTGCAATCGTTCCAAAGTTTCTGTTTGAATGGCAATGGCTTCGCTCTGCTGTGTAACAAATTGCTCCTGCCTAGTCATCCTTTCAAATTGTTCAATCAACTTTGCTAAAATTTGAGAGAATTGATCACCATGACTAGGTTGTTCCATCGTAAATGAATTGCCAAAAAGACGGTAGCTTTTATGAAAAGACTATCGTCCCCACGGTCGGCGCCAAATGTTGATACACAAATATATCGAATCGAGAAATAATGACTTTATTCAAAATAGGTGAACAGACCACTATGATAATACAATAGATTAGTCGCCTAGACTTTGGTCGACTAGTGAAAGAGAGAAATAGAGAGTTCAAGATTCAGAAGATCTTGGATCCCCCCATTACATGGATTGAGTTTCTATATATAGACTATAAATCTCTTTCCCGTTGGAACAATTGAATTCCTTCATTATGAATATCTCCGTTTTGATCCTCATAAATATGAAAGTTACAAGAAATTAATTTGGCGGTTACAAAATATCTTTAACCAGCAATAATGCCTTTGTCGACTTGCTGATGCAATGGGCTTCGTCAGACTTGTCCTCCTTTTGGGCTTAATGGGCTATCTTCATTAAGTTGAAAACATGTCATAACAATTTCCTCCCAGAACTAGTTGAGGGCGATGAACCAGCATCAACCCATTCTTGATATCGACTATCATAAACCTTTAGATATTTACCAGATGCAGCAGATTTTTTACTACGCAATGGTTTTTTCCCTTTGGAAGGATCTGTAAAGGGAATGATATCTAAACGATTGCTACCAGAAACTTCTGCCTCTTCTAAATCTATTACGTTATCTGGGTTCCTAGAAGATGAAGAGGCGCTAGAATGGGAATTTTCGCTAATGTAAACTTGGTCAGAAGCAGTTTTTTCAGAATCAGAAGGCGACGACATAACTACGAATTTGCTCATGATAATAGTAAAAAGATAAGATCTTTGATAAGGAGATACCTTTGCAGAAAGTAGGATGGTCTGTAGATGTAAGCGAATGAACAAAGTCTTGATTTTTCGAAATGTTGGAGGAACGGAGAAGAAAGAACGTCTGCGAAGGGAAATGGAAAATGAACAGTCGAAATCGAGTATATGCAAACTGTTTGACGACGTTAAGTTACGGTGTTACTTTAGTGAAACAATCCAGGTTGTTGATTTAAGAGGGAAAATATAAGTGACGATCTGGGCCGTTGGACGTGGGTTAACCGCTACTTCCCAATACTTGATGACATCAGCATTGAGAAGTGGGGGGACTAATGTTATACACCGTTACACCTTAATGGGCTTGGGCCTTAACAGAGGCCCAATAAAGATATAGACGCCCTCAGAGCGTCGAGGGTAGCATCACCGGCGACAGCTAAGGACCAATAACAAGGTAGACGCCCAATGGGCGTCGAGGACAATATCACCAACGGCAGTGAAGTGGATTGACTTGGTCGCCCACCTTTTTCGGAGCAGTCGCCCACCTTTTTCGGAGCACGTGCAACGTCTCTTACCCATAACGGCCGCCTATGATTTCGCAACCACCAGGACTGAGCTTCAACTATAAGAAGGCCACGAACTCATTCAGAAGGGCGCAAGCAATTCTCTGCAATCATTCTCTCTATCTCTTTCTCTGTATTCTTCTCTCTTTGATTATCATTGTACTCTGAGTTTAGTCTTTGTGATCAAGGCATTTACGCCCAAGTTTGTAACCACCGTTGCCGGTGACCCCGTTTATTGTACTCAATCATATTATTAATAAAGAGTTTCGATTATCCATTCATATTCAATAGTTCCCCTATATTGTGCATCAGCAGTATGTTTAGTAACATATATCGATCAGACATACTAGCATTAACAGCTCAAAGGTTTTTCAATAAGGATTGAGCTCCCAGTTCACCACAATGTAGTACTACTAAACTATGTTCCCAAGACCTTCGATATTTGATGATCCTCCCTCTCTCTGCATACGTGAGTCCACACGAACTGGGCAATGAGAGAATGATTAGGTGTCAACCCTCCTCTGTTTTCTCTCTTTTTTTTTTCTCGACAGTCCTTTTTTGAAATGTTTGCAGAAATTTCGAGCGGTTAACAGGGACACTATTACTGTTAAATAACAGGGAGGGTCACAGTCTACATAACAGGGACACATGGTTGCAGTCAATCTAAAAGCGTCCAAAATGTATAAAGATTCCTTTTGGATAGTGTTTTTCTTTTTCAGATCTGATCTGAATGTGAAAAAATAAGACAGCAATAATTACAAGCGGTAAATTGATTTTTTTCCTAGAACAAACAAAGCTTCCTTTGAAAAGAGAAATTGGTACGTGGGAAGTTTTTATCTTAGAAACCTCATTCGTTTCCTCAACAGTTCAGCCTTGAGGCAAGGATTATTTTGCTTTTTTATTTTGTAAACAGTGTGCGATGCAATATTACTAGTGACCACTGTATTGATAAACAATACTTATTTAGCTCATTAAAAAGGGATAAACAGTACTACTTATTTACGTCTATTAAAATTGCAATGTTTTTTTTCATCATTAATGTAAACACCAGATTACATAGGCTAATACACCATATATAAGATAATACAAAACATTAATGGATCCTTAGAACAAAGCAATACTTTACAAACCATGACGCCTTCAGACATACCATAGTTGATAATTACAAACGATTGACACAGCAAACCAAAATATAAGCATTAGAAACACTATTGATACCCAACCATTGTAAGTAGGGGTGAGCATTCGGTTTTCGGTTCGATTATTCGGTTAAAACCGAAATAACCGAATTGTATATATTATGAAAACCGAACCGAAACCGAATTATTTCGGTAACCGAACCGAAATAACCGAAATAATTCGGTTCGGTTTCGGTTTTAACCGAAATAACCGAATTTTTTTTATTTTATAATATATTTGATTTTTTCATTTTCAATATATATAAATCAACATTTTATATTTGATATATTGCATATCATTTTTAATTTAAAAGAAGAAATAAAAAAACTATAGATTTAAACTCTAAATTTTAATTTATTTAAAGAAAAATATGATAAAATAATCTTTTTTAATTATTTTTTATAATTATTTTTAATTAATTCGGTTATTCGGTTAACCGAATTATTTTTTCAAATAACCGAACCGAAAACCGAAGACCGAAATAACCGAATTATACAACCGAATAAGAACCGAAAACCGAAATAACCGAACCGAAATAACCGAATTCAATTCGGTTCGGTTCGGTTTTCGGTTTTCGGTTTGGTTTGCTCACCCCTAATTGTAAGTTGATGGTGAAGAGGTTGAACTTCCAATATCTTTCATGATCAAACGAACGATGACACAATAGACTATGGTTGTCCATAACATATTCTCCCAAATCCACACCCTTTTAATGCAAAATACTATACACTATACAACTTCACACTCACCTATAAGGTGAATAACCACTAAAGTTTGAGATCAAACTACATAGGTGACAAAATATTGACATAATCGATCCACTCAACCCAACAACACACAAACCCATGTATAGGTAAAGACCACCAAAACAACAACACAAGGAAAACAACAACCCTAGGAGAAGCCTTAGACTCTCAAACATGCAAAGAGGTGCGACCTTTTCATATATTTTTCATTTACTCCATATAATTTTGAAATACAGTAATCTTTTGTAGTATATTATGTAAAATGAGTGATTTCAACCCATTTATATTCCTTACATTTTTTCTCACAATGAATTGATTTTATTAATAAACTAAATTGTAATATAATTATACCTATTATATATTAATATATTAAAAGTTAGATTTAGAGACCATATAAATGATTGTGTGGCTAATTTTATGATTACCACGTGGTCCTGTTGTGACAACTTCTCCTGTTCATTTCATAAATCGAATTAACGAGGGGGAAAAAAACAAATAAACGTATTGGAATGAACAAAAGGAAAAGGGAAAAGAAAAAAGCGGGCAATTGCAT
The DNA here is from genome assembly GCA_029929735.1 of Mimosa pudica. NCBI lineage: Eukaryota > Viridiplantae > Streptophyta > Magnoliopsida > Fabales > Fabaceae > Mimosa > Mimosa pudica. The sequence goes on from JAKELP010000007.1 coordinate 5,285,748, forward strand.
AGCCTGGTAACCCCTGTCTTATTTTCAGATTCATGGAGATCAATCAGTCACACGAGGTACCAACAGCTCACGTTTCATGACCCAACAGCGATTTAACCAAGCTTCACGATCTGATCTCCATCAATAATTACCATTATTCACTTCCCTTCCATTCTTTCTTTCTTTCTCTTTTAGCCCCCACAAGGCCACAAATTACAAATATCTCAACCCAATTTTCGATTATATTCCCGAGAAAGTCACAAACGCCAACCTTTATTATTTTCATCCCAATTAATAATTATCATTATAATTATAATTATAATTATTCCCTCCTTCTCTACCTCATTCTCTTCCCAATTCCCCTGCATTTCATTTTAAAGCTTTCATTTTTCATCAATGCAGCAAAAATTTCTTCCTTTGTGATGCGGATCCCACATTGTGAAAAGCTTATGCTTCCTTCTGTTAACCACATTTAGGGTTTCTATTTCCGCCGCTTGCTTTATTCAAAAGATTGGATTTTTATGTTTCATGGGTTCAATCTGAGCAAGATTCTTTAGGATTTCGCTATTTTTCGCTATGTTGAAGCAATTTCTGAACAAGCTTCCAAGGAAATCATCCAAATCTGAGTCAAACGAGTCAAATGGGGTTGATTCTTCTGTTTCAAGCCCCTCTCACGACACGTCAGCACGTGTTAATGGAAAGAGTAATAGAACAAATGGTGGGAATTCTTCCAATAGGCACAACACTTTGAAGAGAAGTTCTTCATCTGCAGTTTTCCCTGCTAGCATTGTGTCTGGGATTGAACCTTTGGTGCCATTTAAGGATGTGCCTAGTGCTGAAAAGATGAACCTTTTTGTGAGTAAATTGAGCCTTTGTTGTGTTGCTTTTGATTTTACTGACCCTGGTAAGAATACTGTTGAGAAAGATGTGAAGAGGAAAACTTTGATTGAGCTCGTTGATTTTGTGGATTCTGGGTGTATGAAATTTAGTGAGCATGCTATATTTGCTATGTGTAAGATGAGTGCTATTAATATCTTTAGAGTTTTCCCGCCGAATTATCGGTCTAATGGTAAGCGCGGCGGTGGTAGTGGTGGTGGTGAGAATGATGATGATGAGCCAATGTTTGACCCTGCTTGGCCTCATTTACAGATTGTGTATGACTTGCTGCTTAAGTTTATTACTTCTTCTTGTCTTGATGCTAAGGTGGCTAAGAAGTACTTTGACCATTCATTTATTTCCAAGTTGCTTGACTTGTTTGACTCAGAGGATCCAAGAGAGAGGGATTGCTTAAAGACAATTCTGCATAGGATTTATGGGAAGTTCATGGTGCATAGGCCGTTTATTCGAAAATCGTTTAACAGTATATTTTATCGGTTTGTGTTTGAGACGGAAAAACATAATGGAATTGCTGAGTTGTTGGAGATTTATGGGAGCATAATTAGTGGGTTTGCTTTGCCTTTGAAAGAGGAGCACAAGATTTTCTTGTGGAGGGTGTTGATCCCCTTGCATAAGCCGAAATCCGTGGGGCTCTACTTCCAGCAATTGTCTTACTGTGTCACACAGTTTATAGAGAAGGAGCCAAAGTTAGCAAGCACTGTAGTAAGAGGGTTGTTAAAATATTGGCCGATTACAAATAGTCAAAAAGAGGTGATGTTCTTGGGCGAACTGGAAGAGATTTTAGAATCAATCAACATGGTCGAGTTTCAAAGGGTCATGGTCCCATTGTTTTGGCGAATTGGGTGCTGCATAAACAGCTTGCACTTTCAGGTATAATCGTCTTGATCTGCATAGTTGTCAGTTAGAAGAATAAATCCCTAGATCAGTAGGTTACTTTTTTACATCTATTGCCATGTTGTTGTATGCCTTATTTCTCTCAAATACATATTTTTGTCCTAATAAGGTCATATTTGATGTATGCATGTAGTTGGCATAGTGGTCACTGAGTCTAATTCGTGCTTATTATCGGCTGATGCTTAATTGATTGTTATGGAAAAGTTAGCCCATTGATTGCGAAGTGAGAAGTTTGGTGTTTGATTGGTCAGGCACAAGATTTTAATTTGCATGTGGGCTAGTGTTATCGTGCATTTTTAACATATTTCTACTAATTTGAAAGTTTCCTTAAAAAAAATTTACATTTTACTTTGGGTTGGAAGTCAAATCAATTGGAAAGACACCTCTGCATATGCGTTATGTCAGGTTGAGACTATTAAAGCCCCCAATGGAATGCAAAAATAATGTTATACCACAATTGATTCAAACCTTTCCGTATCTCCTTTGAAGTAATTCGTGAATTTAATTGTTGGTTGTGCTTGCTGATTTCAGTTTGTTCTTTACTTTATAGTTCAGTTGCTTTGTTACTCCCTTTACACATTAGGTTTAACCATATTAAGCTCCAGTTTCATTCGACATGATTCTGATACTCTCTCCTAAGTTACTTTCTGAAGGTTATAAATTTCCCCTTTAACTTGGATTGTTTCAGGTTGCTGAAAGAGCCCTTTTCTTATGGAATAACGACCACATTGTCAACATGATTGCACACAATCGTCAGGTGATCCTTCCCATCATATTTCCAGCTTTGGAGAAGAACTCTGAGAACCACTGGAATCATGCAGTGCTCAATTTAACTCTTAACATTAGAAAGATGTTCTTGGAGATGGATGAGAAGCTCTTCCTGTCTTGTCATGCTAACTACAAGGAGGAAGAAGCGGCTCTAAGCTTAGCAGCCGAGCAGCGAAAGGAGGCATGGAAAAAACTAGAGCATGCTGCCAGTCTTCAGCCCGTAATCGGAAACACAGCAGTGTTGGTTTCTCTTTGAATAACCAGAGCTGCGTTTTCCCAGTCCTTTTCATTTTCTTTCTGTATGGAGGAAAACTTCGCCAACAGAAATGTGGAAATGGCTCTATGGGGGCGGCAGTTTCTTTTTCCTGCATTAGCCTTCTGGAATCTGGCTTTTGTAGCAGCCTGATGCTGTAACATAGTATTAACTACGACTACGGGATATTAATTTGCAATCTCATTCTGTAAGTGATGAAAGGGATCATGCTGTAGTGGATGGAATGATTTTCTAATGTATAAGCTAGTTTCCAAATTCTTGTCAACTTGCTCTATGTGCGTGCAACTCTAAATGCTAAGGCTATGGCTGTAGGTAAGAAGGCGGATTTGCAGTTTGGTTGATCTTTCATTAGATATGTATAGTGCTTATTTGACTATCTAGTAGTCCTAACTGTTAATCAAGGGCTCTCACTCCTGTCTCTAACTGTTGAGTTTGGAACAAAAGAATGAAAATCCTTCAGCCACGAGTTTTATTCACATTGTTCCTTTTCTACATAAATATGCGAAAAATACCCATGGTCTTGCTTTCTCTTGTTTTTTTTCCTAAGAGAAGCTTGTTTAATAACACGTGGGAAGCCAACTACTTCTCAGACAAGCAATTTGAGAAAAAACTATTTTTCAGACAAAAGGAAAGAAATGTTTTGAAACAATCCTCATACTGTAACAAGCATAACCTGAACTTTACTGGAGAACCAAGGGCGGGAACAACATGGCTCTAATGGCGCCTGGGTGGGTGAATTCGTTATGTTAGGCGTTTAGGCAGTAAACAAAAGAGAAATCCCACACAAAAAAGACGCATGAAATAGTGAGATTAAAAAGTGGAGGAGTGCAATTAACCACTTAAAATCTTTTCTATGTATTTTAAAATTCAACCATCATTTATCTAAAAAAACAAACTTGTACTTCATTATCTATAAATTACGCTCTCAGTCCCTAAATATAAGAACTAATTGACTTTTTTTTTTTGCAAAATCCTAAGAAAGTGAAATGAATCACTTAATCATATCATATTCTGTATATTATTATATGATATCACATTATGAAATCAATTTCTTATTACCTTAAATTTTCATAGGATTTTTAAAAAAAGTCTCTTGGCATCATCATCATTCATTTATTGGTTTATTGGTGCTTCTACTTGGTCTCCCGCCTCCCTTCCTCCAAAGCTCAAATGCTTGCCCAAAATTATCACCATTTACTTGGCCCCCTACTACCCAGAATCTCAAATCTTGTTCCATCACGCATAATACCTCAAACTCAACTCTTGTTTTCCTCTTCATATCATTCACCTTCATCACACTCCATCATCCACTGCCCACCACCAAACCCAAACCCCAAATCAAACGCTCTCCCTTATTTCTCTCTCATTGCCAATCTCTTTGCGGATCCTTCCCTATCCCACGCTTCGGCTCTTCATGACGCTCTCGATGGGGCTAACATTGAACCGGACTCGGTTTTGCTGCAGGCCGTGTTGGACCGCTTCGCTTGTTCCCCAAAGCTATTGCATTGGCTGTTTCTTTGGGCTCTCAAGCGACCCGGGTTCAGGCCAAGCGTTGCCCTTTTTAATAATATGATTAATGTTCTTGCCAAAGCCACGCACTTTGACTCTGCTTGGATTTTTATTCTTGATGCAAATCAGGATGATGATGATGATGATGATGATGATGATGCTTTCCTTTCTGTGGATACCTTTGCTATAATCATCACACGCTATGCACTTGCAGGTATCCAATGTCACTTTATTTAGGCTGCATCACACTTTTTTATACTTCCTCCATTTCTACATTAAGGGTGCAAAGTTAGTTGCTTTATTGTATTTATTATTGTAAATACATTCTTGTGAAACACAATCTGATTTTTGAAGCAGTTTGTGTTTTTAGTATTGTTTTACTACTTTGTGGTCTCAGGTGGATGATGAGAGTGCTCTTCTGTTGCCTGATCTAGTTTAATTGGAATTTCTTATCTGACGGCATATTTCAGGTATGCCGGAGCCTGCGATTCGAACGTTTGAGTATGCTAGAAATTTAAAGTCATTTATGGATTCGGATTCTGAAATGAGATTGTTTGAAATATTGTTGGATTCACTGTGTAAAGAAGGGTCTGTCACTGCAGCTTCAGAGTATTTACACCATCAAAAGAAGATGTACTCATCTTGGGTCCCATCAGTTCGGATTTACAATATTATGCTAAATGGATGGTTTCGATCAAGGAAACTCAAACATGCTGAGAAATTTTGGGAAGAGATGAAGAGGGGGAATGTAAGACCCACTGTGGTGACTTATGGCACCCTTGTAGAAGGATATTGCCGGATGCGTCGTGTTGAAAAGGCATTTGAATTGGTAAATGAGATGACTAAACATGGAATTAAACCGAATGCAATTGTGTATAATCCAATTATCGATGCTTTAGCAGAGGCTGGGAGATTCAAAGAGGCTATGGGGATGCTGGAGCGTTTTCTTGTTTTAGAAACAGGCCCAACTAACTCAACTTACAATTCTTTGGTGAAGGGATTTTGTAAGGCAGGAGATATTGTTGGTGCCAGTAAAATTCTTAAGATGATGATAAGTAGAGATTTCATCCCTAGTCCCACCACCTATAACTACTTCTTCAGGTACTTTTCAAAATGTAGGAAAGTTGATGAGGGTATGAACTTGTATACCAAGATGATTGATTCTGGTTATACCCCTGATCGGCTTACTTATCATCTTTTAATGAAGATGCTATGTGAGGAGGGGAAATTGAACTTGGCTGTTCAAGTTAGTAGGGAAATGAGGCACGCTGGTTATGACATGGACCTTGCCATATGTACTATGTTGGTTCATTTGCTTTGCAAAATGCATAGGTTCGAAGATGCTTTTGTTGAATTTGAGGACATGATACGGAGGGGAATAATTCCTCAGTATCTTACGTTTAAGAGATTGAATAGTGCATTAAAGAAACAAGGGATGGTTGAAATGGCACGAAAACTATGCAGCTTGATGTCTTCTGTTCCTCATTCTACGAAATTGCCAAATACATATGTTGAAGACATAGATGAAGCACATGCCCGGAGACAATCTATAATGCAGAAGGCAAAAGCATTTTCTGACATGCTGAAAAACACCAATGACCCCAGAGAATTTGCCAAACATAGAAGCTCACCAGAAAATGTCGTCTCCAGCGCAGAGTGTTTGATGGAGAATATTAAGAAAAGGATAAAGAAGCCATGAAGGACAATTTTCTGCTATCTGAATACGAGCAGGATCAGTAACCGACAGTGAATATTTGTGAATCAGTTGGCATTTATCCGGCGCCAGAGAATTATTTACTCTCTTGGTACCTGTTCTACTCTAGCCATTCTGTTGTTAGTCAGCAGCTCGATAAACTGTTTCATGTTATTTGTTAAGAACAGCACGTGCAAAAGTGCAGACTCACATGTCTATGTGTGGATAGGAGTTTAATATGAGCTAAATTGTGTTGGCCTACCAGTGGAGTTGGCAGAAAATGAAGTTGAATTAGTCAGGATATTTGCTGCTGGGCCAGAGGCTGGAGCTGAAGTTGGAGTTGGAGTGCTCAGCATCATCCAGATGGATGTGATTGCATATCAACTTTCTCCAGCTTTTATTTGGAGATATATTGCTCACTGATTATTAGGCATCACTTTCACCTGACAATTCCACTTCTTCACTGGAGTTCACAGTAAGTTGCTTCACTGACTTGTGTTTTATTTTAAGATTGGCTAAAATGTCAGTAATATTATTGGCTATTTGATGTAGCTCCCTCCCCTTTTAGCTTTTGCTGTTGATGCTGATATCTTTTCATTTTTTTTCTTTTTCTTTTGTGGTGTTGTCTCGTAAATTATATTTCGCAGATGGATTTTGTGATATTATGCTCAGTTATTCTATTATATTCAGGGTTTTGGGAATCTATTATTGAGCTTGAACAGTTGCTTTCAACCTTTCTGGCAGACTAGCTAATGAGGTTCTCTACTTAGAGGCAAGTCTCTGGACTAACAGATTTCCAGGTTCCTCAGTCAAGAGGTGATGTCATATAAGATTAATCAAGATGGAACAATTACACAGTGACTGCATGTAATTATTATTTAGTGAAAACTTTTTAACTGGTTTTCGTGAGAGAGGTCTTGCGAAACCATTATTAATTATTTTCTTCGAAGAATAATCCTTCTTTATCACAGGGAATTCAACTTATTTGCTATCGGTTTTGACAAAAAAAAAAGAGGTTATTGGCCCAAACCTCAAAGATGTCCTATATGTTGAATATGTAATATTCTTGACAAAGCAAAGCATGAAGATAGAATCAGAGTTACAAGTGAAGGAAGTGGTTGGTGTCGACGCCGCCATCTGCATTCAGTAAATGGGCTAAGTCATGCATGCTATGATTGGGGGGACTGAGGCTCGATTAATGAAAGTTAGCTTCCAGTTTATTATGAATGTTACATTGGCGGATCTTATTGCTATTTCTATTATCATATAACCAAAAGTAACAAATATAAATTCTTAATCTTAAAAAGTGTTGGAGAATAATCGATGATAGAGAATATTTAATATTTATTTATGTATATTAAACATTTTTTTGGCCAATTATATTAAACATTTGTTACTGGGTAATTTTTTGTGCATGTGTATTAAAAGGTACAGTTTTGTTTTGACGTCTTCATGTCTATTGACGTTAGCTCATTTGGCTCAGCTGAACAAATGCACTAAAAATAAACGAAGCAATCAGTAATATACTCCCGCATATAAAGAAAGATGGGATACGGAAGGAAATGAACAGTAATTTTCCATTGCCACCCAAACAAGGTAGCATGCATGTGAATGATCAGCCATTTTCCGTTTACAGCACTCAACTTTAATCGAACGAATCGTGACCATAGTGTTTATTTCTATATTTTGTGATAATAAAAGACATTATTCAAATGTCTTTTCTAAGGTAAATAGTTAATGATACACCATTTTAAAAGAAGGGATTATTCTCAATATAACTTTGAGGAAAATACTGTAATGTTATGCTATCGTTTGTTAATTTGTCTTCTTTTTTGTTCAAAGTTTGTTAATGTGTTGATGTTTCTAGAAAATGACTGGTTCGAAGAAGACGCACATACAAAATGCAGTCCCAAGTTTGTCTCATCGCCTGGTTCCGTTGATCCCTTCCTCTTTAATTTTTAATGATATAAATATGAACTTCATCTTTCGTAAAAGATCATATTATTGAATGACGGGGTCTACATATCGAATACAAATCAATCTTAAAAAAAACGTATTTAACACAAAATGTGGCCTGTGACTTTCTAATAATCTCTGTTTTCATATTATCTAACATATCCGTAACTTGCTGACAAACGTCTCTAAAATGTTATTTGTTTCCAAATATGGCTTTGCATATTTAAAATAAAAGGATTCAAGAACATTTTTTTAACTATTAATTTCGATTGAAACATATCAGGTATATATCTTTCTAATGTCGGTCGGATGTATGCAGACCACCTAATTATAAGTCAGATTAATTATAATTAGATAATAATCTATCTTGCATCTATAATATTTCAGTAGGAAATGTAGGAACCCGTGATTTACAACATATCAAGAATTTCTAGACGCCAAGAACATAAGCTTGTTTTTTGTGTGCGTGTATGTGTTGCTCACAGCTAGTCTCTTATTGGAACAAATATATTCGAGGCATGTATTGTTGGAGAAATCAACAATTTCATGTGGGTGTGTCAAATAGAGAAGTCACACATTGCTTGAGAGTGAGAACTTACAAGGGTATATAATAAACTTGTATTCTAGCTCAAGTTAAAGGGCCAAAAGAGGAGTGGGTCTCGCGCGCACAAGCTGGGCCACCAAGAGGCAAACGCAGTGGAAATCCGGCGATTCCCCCCCCCTGCTCGCACGATAAATATGGATTGGGCACTTTTTTAATTATCAGTTTTATGAAAATAATAAATGATTATTTTTATATATATATATGCCTTACCAGAAAACCATGTTATTTGAGGATTATATTTTTGACTACCCATGAATTCGGTTAGAAAGAGTCCGGATGAATTCCAACGTTGCATGCCCGTTTGAATTCATTTGTGCTTATCCTAACAGCTGCTTTAATTCATTTTATTGTCATAATGCTGGTAACGTTCGTAACTAATAATTGATGGTCATCAACATGGTCATTAAGTGTGTGCCCAACGTCTCTGAAGTCTTTGCCTATAAAAGGCAGTGCTTGGCAAGAGGTCCAATACACCGAGCTTCAGAGCTTCCATCTTTCCTCTTTTGTTTTTACACTCTGCTGTGTTCTATTTTCTTTCGTTGTTCTGTTTCCTTGCTTCTGCAGGAGGAATCTGTTTAATCCTGGGGAGTGCCGCTACCTTCTTGGCCGGTGGTCGCGGAATAACTCTATAGGAAAGTGTCTCTGAAGACACGACTCAGATTTGTCGCCTATCACTTTGTCACCCATAAGTTTGTCGCCCATCACTCTGTCGCCTACCAGGTAGTCAACTACAAGTTTGTCGCCTATCACTCTGTCGCCTATTACTTTGTCCGCTACAAGTTTGTCGCCTATCACTCTGTCGCCTATCAGATTGTCAGCTACAACTTTGTCGCCTATCACACTGTCGCCTGTCAGATAGTCACCTACAAGATTGTCACCTATCACACTGATTGTCGACTATCGTCATTTTGTTTTATTTGTCAACATGTATAACATAAGCTCAACTTGTTTGGTTTTAGTAGAATTTAAACATCACTGACTTTGCTTCTCCCTTCGGCATTTGTTGAAATAAAATTAATTTAAAACTTACATTAATTTGCAAATTCTTTTGATGAAGTTTTTTCTATTGATGAACACATTTATTTGAAAGTTCTAACACAAAAACACTACACATGTTTAATTTAGACTACAGACATTAAAATGAGGTTGAGATTTGTTTTTAAAGATACATGGTGAGAGAGTCGGTACCGACTAGCTAGTACTACTTTCAAATGACACTGAAATTAAGCTTGAAATAAGCACACTATTAATCGTTTGATAATGAATTAATTTGACTACCATTTTTTTATAATGTTGACTACCATTGAATTCATTTAAATTAAACAATCCATTAAGGAACCACCGACTATCGTTTGCATTTGCACTTTACCCTGCCAGCATTCCCATTTCCTCTTAAATTCGTAGTTACTACGCATAATTATGTGATCCCTTGAGGCCTTGAATGGAAAATTTGAGAATATCTTCGCTTTTAAGAAAATAAATTGATTGCAGGATAAAACCTAGGTAAAATGTGAAGTCTTGAAGCTCCATTCTCCTAGTTCCCATTCTATAATTAATTTTTCAAATGGGGGTCATTTCAAATTTTTCCTAGACAGTAATTTTTTTATTAAAATGTAATTTGTATTTTGTCGATAAAATAATTATTATAGTTAAATAATAAAATATGATAAATAATTCTATCTTGATTTTGTGTAGATAAATACAAAAAAACCTGTACAATTAGATGCCTCTAGCTAAGTGCTAGTCTTTTGTATAAAAAAAACTAAGTGCTAGTCTTGCTCGAGTCATTGCTTTTTACTATCTCGTATGTGTATCCTAAATTTAAGACTTCTTTGACCTTTATGTGAAAGTTAAGAAAGCAAATTAGACCATGAAAATATGTCACATGTAATTAGATTCTAGGTTAGTTTATATGTAGAATAATTTAGTTTAAGAAAAAAAATAATTATAAACACTTTAAAATGATTAACTTCACATTTAAAAAATTAATTAATTTACATCATTAATTTCTCAAAAAACAAGTTAAAAAATGTCTTATATTATTACTTCCTTTTCTTTCTGATAGGATGCTTCTCCTAACTGTTACTCTTGAAAAAATTAAGTCGGTAAATCTATGTATGGCTAGTTCTTCCAAGTATTAGAGTACTTTTAGTGTTGAAATAAAAAAAAAGTACTTTTAGCGTGGTTGAGCTAGACCAAAACAAAGTTGGGTTTTATCATTAATTAATGATTTATCTGGTTAGAATTTTTCTGGAAAAAAGATCACGCCTATGTTTCCAAAAGTCATCTATAAACATTTATCAAAAGAATTCAGCCTTGTAATCATAGAGGATCCCCTAATTTCTACATTAAGAGTCTAAATGAGCAGCTTTGATGCTTTTCATACACACATGTATATGTGTGATCTCGGCCCAATGGATTCCTCTCTCTTGAAATTTCCACGAAAGTGGTATCTGGACTCGTTCACTTGTATTTTCTTTAAACAAATTAATTTTTTAAAATGTATGTGTATCCTTTTCTCTTTTGAACTAATTAAGTTATATCATGTACTGGTCCAAATTTAAATTTTACAAATTAAAGTGCCTTAGCTTCCTCCTTCGATAGAGTTAGTGATAAATATTCTAATATTAATGTGAAAAGATATAATAAAATGATATTTTTTTCAAAGTACTTGGCAGATTAAAATATAATTTAATTCAATGAAAACGAAATTTAATGCATGTATCTATCAAAATTAAGCATGGTTGGACCAAATTTTAACTTCTTGACATTCTTTAAATCAGTGTAAGGTAGTTTAATTATAATATTAAAATTAAAAGGGAAAATTTATAAATATACTTTTTATAAAACATAGAAAATGAGATAATAGTGTGATTAATTAATGCTTGGATATATTTTAATTCATCTTTGAACAAGAATTTGGAGTTCCTTCTCTTCATTATGCGTTTTTTGACTAAAGGTTTACAACATATTTTCTCTCGGTCGAATAACTTCGCTTTCTATCATTTATACGTGCACAAATCTTGTCAACTTAAAATCATACACATTATTCAACCTAGCTGAAATATTTAATTAATATCATTTGATATTATTATTTTATGCTCATTTTAGCCTACAGGAAAATAATTAAATAATTATTTATTTATAACTCTTAAATAATATTATTTTAAGGGTTAATAATCATTTTGGTACACAAAAAATTACATAAGTATCAATTTAAATAATAAACAACATTAATTTGGCTTTCAAGCCATAAAAAATATCTTATTGGTCAAGACCGTCAATTTCATTCCAACATTGTCTATTGTTTGTATGCAAAGTTGATATCGTGTTACAAACGGTGTTAGAGACAAAATTGACGGTCTTGGATAATAAGATATTTTTTATTGTTTCTAAACTAATTTGATATAATTTATTATTTGTTGTATAAATTAATATTTGGGTGATTGTTTATTGTCCAAAGTGATTATATTAACCTTATTTTTAATAATGCTTTAAATTATATATCATGATTCACATTATTGGTATGATATAGCCCTTAAAGCATTCCACTTAACTTTTTTATTAATCTTTTTATTTTCATCTCAAGCAAAATATGGTAATCACGAATATCCACTTTCATAATTTAACAAAATTTCTCCATATCACTGACTTTTCCTAGCACAATAGATCTATGGCCATATATATCATCAAAATTATTTAAAATAAATATTAATATATTAAAAAAATGCTTCTAAAATCCTGAGTATTATTATTAATATAATTATATATTCAGATTGAAGTGATGTCAATACCGTGCAATACAGGTTAGCATATATATGGGAACAAAGGGGATTCCATTTTTTTTAATCAAACACATGTAAACTTTCTGTCTTATATAGAAGCTCATGGATCAGGCCGTATGTATTCTAATTAATCTAATCTTTTCATACATCATCGATTGTCCTCTATATTGTTTTTTCTCTCTCTTTTTTATGTATATGGGAGAGAATTTCCCCACTAGAAGTCAAAAGCGAGGCCGATTTGTCATTTGTGTCCACAAAAAGCGATAGATGAAAAAGAAAAACAAAAGGAGTCCTTAATCATTTTCTTTTGTTTCCCTAAAAGCCTTCATCGTGGAAATTAAAATAAAAGAAACATGTGTATGAGAGATGTCATACACACTTTTCTGATTTTCTTTGCTCTTGTTTTTGTCTTATTCAAACTTTGCTCTCGTCCAAAATCCCATAAACCGACACCACTAAGTCCAAATAGCCAACCTCATAACCCAACTATACCATTTTAACCTAATCCCCCTTCCCCTCTCATTTTTTCTTAAAAAAATAACCTATCAATATATAAAACAGAAAGTGTACACCCTCACACATAAATAGTATGTTTTCTTGTACTTGAGCTCTAATCAATCAATCTACCAAGCAATATGGCTATTACCCTTTCTGAAGCATATAGAGACCATTCACAATGTAATCTTCACCATATCATACCAACAGACTTCTCTTCACTTAGGAGCCTACCTGAATCCTATGCATGGCAGCCCCAAACTGATGACTATGACGGTGGCGGGTCAGGGTCGTCCATACCCGTTATCGATATGATGGATTCGAATGCTGAGGAGAAGATAGGGTTTGCATGTGAGGAATGGGGAGTTTTTCAGTTGAAGAACCATGGGGTGGCTTTGAGTCTTATAGAAGAGGTGGAGGTTGAGGCTAAGAGGCTTTTTGCTTTGCCTGCGAAACAAAAGATGAAGGCACTTAGAGATCCGAATGGAGCTAGTGGATATGGACGAGCAAAAATATCGCCTTTTTTCCCTAAGTATATGTGGCATGAAGGTTTTACTATTGTGGGCTCTCCTTCTCAACATGCCAAGCAGATTTGGCCTCATGACTATGCACCGTTTTGGTATGTGCACTATATTTACTATATTTTTCTGATCTCATGCATTTTCATGCACGTATTTGATCGATGAATTCTACTAATAAAATCAAAGTCATATGTTAAGTTTGTGTGTCCGAGCGTTTAAGTTTCTGATTATTCTAGGAGTGTTGTTGACGACTGAGTTTAGTTTTCTGCGACGTACGTAGCGGGACTTAATTAACTTGGTGTTTGATTTTACCTTTTTGTCGCCTAAAAAGATTGATCAAAACAATTCAATACTCTACTCCACTATTTAGATAGCGGTGAGTACAGGTCTTTCCACAGTTCAGGTTATCTTGCTAATTGAAAGTATATAAGTCACGCAAATTAACAAACAGTTTGAGTGTGTGTTTATATCTACGATTAAAAAAAATATAAAATGTACCGAAAGTATGAGTGTAAAGAATCAATAGGTGGAATCTCCTCCTTCAAGCCTCGATTTGTGCATCTCAATTGTTAGGCCTCATGTGACAATTTCCTCTTAATTAACTAGCTTAAATCAGCCAAGACCTCTTAAAACTAAGAAGTGTTAGCTAGTTTAAACTGATTAATCAAGATAGTCTAGCCTTGAACTTGATGCATATCCATAGGTGAGATAGAAATCAAAACTAACTTCTATTTAACATTCACTTCAAGAATCAAACAAAATGTACTCACATATGCTTAATCTCATGAAGCTACACATTGTATATACCTAACACACATGAAAGTTCAAGATCTAGAAGTTAGGTTTACAAACTTGAAAGAATAAATGAACTCTACACAGAAATCTCTATGCAGAATCCTAGATCTAACATACCTAAAAATCTCCAGACATGAAAGGTCTAAGTGATTACAAGCTTGAAAACCTAGAAAAGGAAAATTCTCACATAAGGCCAATTACATTTAAGCTTGAACACAAATCTGGACTTGAAGGAAGGAGAAGAACGCTTAGCCGCGCATGGAGATGGAAAGATCGGAGGATTTGCGAGATGAAATGGCCATGGCGGAGGTGAAGAAGATGAAGATGAAGTTGAGAGAGTTTGTTAGAGGAGAGAGAGAATGAAAGTGAAGTGAGAAGAGAGATATGTTCAGATGTTAGTTATGTTTGGGGTTTTATAGTGGTGAGTAACTTTGGGATTATCGCCCAAAGGGTAGTTTTGGTATTTGGTAAAGGTTAGGATGAATGTGGACTAGATCTCATCTCCATGCAATTCCAAAGGTTCCTCCTTTTTCTCCAAGTGATTGTGCTTCCCTTTTTGCCCTTAATGAGGTCTCCAGACTTGAATTTGGCCTTGGCGCCAATTTTGCCTCATTTAGAAAGCTGCAGGGCTGACTTTGCCTTAAATTAACTCTGCACCAAATACTTCTGAAAAGTAGTTGACATTTCTGATCATTGTGCAGTTTGGCTCATGTACTCGCTGGCTGATGGACTTCAGCTTCCGGATGTGAAACTTCATGTTGCAAGCGCAAGCACATTTACTTCCGGATGAGAATCCACTGGATGAGAATCCACTTCCGGATGTAGCTCTTTATCCGCCAGCGCCAGCACGTTTACTTCCGGATGTAGCTCTCTGTCCGCCAGCGCCAGCACGTTTACTTCCGGATGTAAATCCACTTCCGGATGGAAGTCCGCTTCTTCAAGTAGCTCAGCTTCCGGATGTGACTTTGAGTACTCTCCATCTAGCCTTCCTTCTTGCCAAATTATCTCCATTGAAACTCCACCAAGGGTGTGTGGGGTCCACTTGGGACCCCCCTACATGAAAAACACATCTCATAGTCAAAATGACCAAAATACCCTTAGTTCCATAAAATGCAAATAATAAGGCTATTATTCTTCAAATATTTATACATAAGCATGTGCATGAAAATGTATCAATAATGATCAAATATAACAAATAAACCATACTAATTAAGCTCAAATGCACATGCTTAAAGGTATGAAATTTGGTCTAATCAAATCCCCCACACTTAAGCTTTGCACTCCGGGCAAAGTCATGTAAAAGATTAACTTAATCATTAAGCATAATGAAGGCAATTGGAATTATCATAGTGTTCAAGTTGATCTTCTTGAACCTTTCCCTAAAGCTTCGCATAGGCCAAATCTAAGAATACAAAGCGAATCCAAGTTTAACAATCCACTAAAATTTAGGAGGAGTGCCAATTGAGATTTTTCCTCACCGGATAAAGTGTTTAACTCATTCGCTCAAGTTAGGAAAAATGCCTAACTAGGGACTTGTGATCACTCTTTGGCTCAATGCACTTGACCATCACCATAGGCTTGTAATAGCTCTAAGTTCTCCACCCATAGTATGCATAGCACAACCAAATCTAGGGGACTTTGGGGTTAGATGGAAGGCTAATAATGAATGGTGAATGATGGAAAGTAGTCAATGACCAATGACATGAACAAGTAATCACCACATATGCATGCAATACAATGAAATCAATCCTCGCAAAGCACGCTACATCTCTCTTTTCTTTTTCAATCTTATGCCTTTGGCATACTAAAGCACTTTGTGCTTTCTTTTTTCTTTTTCTTTTTTTTTTTTTTTTTTTTTTTTCTTTTGATAGGCCTTTGGCCTTATTATTATTTTTTTTTTTTTTTTTTTTTTTTTTCTTAGGCCTTTGGCCATTTCCTCTTTTCTTTTCCTCTATTGTGGCTCTCGGCCATCTTTTATTTTTCACTCATATAGCTTGCTTTCCACAAGATACAACAATACAATACTAATATGAATGCAAGCATATGCTATAATCACTTATTCACACTTCGGTCAAGGTGGTAGAAAAGAAAAGTGAATGGCCCAAAGGGGTTAATCAAAGGATAATATTTGGTTGGCTTAGTGTTTGGGTCATGAGGGTTTAGAAAGAAACGCCCCTTTCATTTTCAATCATGCCATGCATTGTGATCTCGAACAAGAGCTAGGACAAGTTCTAGGAGGTCAAGTAACTATTGGCCCACTCAATTCGGTTGAAGGCTTCTCACATTTATAGCTTACTCTAATCAGTCACTTCCTCCCTAAGAAAAGTTAAATGAGAAACTTACACCCTCTTTATACCTTAAAAGTGCCCCATGCAATGCCCTAAGTAATCATTCCAAAAATTCTACTTACACACTAGATGAAAATTCCATTTGCTTTCAAAAGCCATAATCAAGTCAAATTTTCAAGAAAAATCATGCCAAATAAGTCCAAAAATCAAGTGTGAAAGCTTCGAATCAGACCACTTTAAAGCACATAATACACCTCCCCCACACTTAAAGCATGCATTGTCCTCAATGGACCAATCAAATCGAGTAGGAAGATGCATTTTAAAGGCAAAGCAGCAACATTAAAGGCAGGGCAGTTCAAACAAACAAATGGCCAATGCATGTATTATTCACAAACTAACACTAAACACAACTTATCAAAACAAATTTTATAATTTTTTACTCACTGACGCTTAGGAAGCCTAACTAGATGTCATCTCAAGCTGCTATGCCTCCGGAAGCAAAAGTGCTACCGGAAACAAAACTGCTATAGGAAGTCACTCTAGGTTCAGATTCTAATCTCACCCCTAGCGGAAGCAAACTTGCTACCGGAAGCAAAATTGCTTCCGGATGCATTGACGCTTATGCACAATGAACTCATCCCCTAGCGGAAGCAAAATGAACACAATCTGATCCTGAGTAGAAAAATCTAAGTGAGAGCTTCCGGAAGCAAAAACACTTCCGGATGCAAATCCTATATTTCCCAGTGACACTTCCTGAAACAAATAGCCATCCCCCAGCTCTAGTGAAATTTTTCTAACCTACAACAACACTCTAAAACATAATCCTAAACACATTCCTAATTTTTTTCTAAACAAATATCTTCCCCCACACTTAAGATATTAACTAAACAAAGCAAGTGAGGAAAGGATAGAAACAACCTTTAGGGCGGCTTGAAGTTCTCCTTATACAATTTTAGCAAATGGCCATTAACCTTGTAGATTCGGCCATCTTTGCTATGCTTAATCTCTACCATGCCAAAATCATGAGATTTGGTCACCACATAAGGGCCTTCCCACTTGTCTTTAAGTTTGCCCCCTCCACTGAACTTGAATTTAGCACGGTAGTAAAGCACAAAGTCACCCGCCTTGAATTCTTTCCTCAGGATGCCACTATCATGAATAGCCTTTGTTCTTTCCTTAAAGATTCTGGAGTTCTCAAATGCCTCATTCCTCAACTCGTCAAGCTCACTTAAAGTCAATTGTCTCTCTTGCGCCGCAGCATCCATGTCATCAATACAAGATTTGACCGCCCAATAAGACTTATGTTGGAGCTCCACTGGAAGATGACAAGCTTTGCCATAGATCAACCTATAAGGGGACATGCCAATTGGAGTCTTAAATGAAGTCCTATAAGCCCAGAGAGCTTCCTCAAGCCTCAAGCTCCAATCTTTCCTGCTTGGCTTCACAATTCTCTCGAGGATATTTTTGATTTGTCTATTAGACACCTCGGCCTCCCCGTTGGTTTGAGGGTGATATGGTGTAGAGATCTTGTGATTGACTCCAAATTGGTTGAGCAAAGAAGTCATGAGCTTGTTGCAAAAATGTGAGCCCTGATCACTCACAAGTGCCTTGGGCACTCCAAACCTACAAAAGATGTTAGATTTCAAGAACTTCAACACAGTCCGAGCATCATTTGTCCTAGTAGGCACGGCCTCCACCCACCTTGAAAAGTAATCCACGGCCAAGAGTATATAGACATAGCCACAAGAGGGTGGAAAGGGTCCCATGAAGTCAATGCCCCACACATCAAAAACATCACAAAAGATCACAGGAATTTGACGCATTTCATGCCGCTTAGTTAATCCTCCAAACCTTTGACAACGATCACAAGACTTGCAATAATCATAGGCATCTTTGAACAAAGTAGGCCAATAGAAACCAGCCTCCAGAATTTTCCTTGAGGTTTTCCTGGCACCGAAATGCCCACCACAAGCAAGAGAATGACAGAACTCCAAAATTGAAGAGATCTCATCATCATGCACACACTTCCGGATGATTTGATCATTGCATAACCTCCACAAGTGTGGCTCATCCCAAACATAATAGTTTGCATCTCTCTTCAATTTTTGAGCTTGGTGTTTGTTTAATGAAGGAGAAATCATCTCGGCCACCATATAATTCACCAGATGAGCATACCACGGATCCTTCTTAGCATTCAAAGCACACAATAAAGCATCTGGGAAAGTATCACAAACAAGAGAAGAGTCATCAATTCCTCCCACATCCACTGGCAGACGGCTTAAATGATCTGCTACCAAGTTCTCTTTTCCAGCCCTGTCCTTAATCTCTATCTCAAATTCTTGTAAAAGCAAGACCCATCTCAAGAGCCTAGGCTTTGTTTGTGGCTTAGATAACAGATAACGGACGGCTGCATGATCCGTAAATATGATTACCTTAGAATGTAGTAAGTATTGTCTAAACTTGTCCAGACTAAAGACTATGGCGAAAAGTTCCTTCTCAGTTGTTGTATAGTTCCTCTGAGCTCTATCCAATGTTTTGGATGCGTAAGCAATGACTCTAGGCAAAGATTCTTGCCTTTGGCCAAGCATAACTCCCAGAGCCTCATTAGAAGCATCACAAGACAACTCAAAAGGTAATTCCCAATTAGGTGCAACCAGGATAGGAGGAGTAGTAAGCCGTGTCTTCAACTCAACAAAGGCCTCCTTACACTCATAAGAGAAATCAAACTCTGTATCCTTTTGTAGTAGATGAGACAGTGGGGAAGCAATTTGGCTAAAACCCTTGATGAACCTCCTATAAAAACCCACATGTCCAAGAAAAGACCTCAACTCCTTCAAGCAAGTCGGAAATGGTAGAGAGGAGATTACCTCAACCTTCGCTTTGTCAACTTGAATACCCTCCTTTGAGACTAAATGTCCCAACACTATGCCCTTGTCCACCATGAAATGGCACTTCTCAAAATTGAGTACCAAACCCTTCTCCACACATCTAACCAAAGCTTTCTCAAGATTGACCAAGCAAGTGTCAAAACTGTCTCCATAGAGGGAGAAATCATCCATGAACACCTCTATGCCATCCTCCAGCAAGTCATTAAAAATGCTCATCATACAACGTTGAAAGGTTCCTGGAGCATTGCACAGACCAAAAGGCATTCTCCTGTATGCGAAGGTTCCAAATGGACAAGTAAAGGTTGTTTTCTCTTGGTCCTCAGGTGCTATCGGAACTTGGAAATACCCAGAGAAACCATCCAGAAAACAATAGTGTGACTTGCCAGCTAGTCTTTCCAGCATCTGATCGATGAATGGTAATGGAAAGTGGTCTTTTCTTGTGGAGTCATTCAGCTTCCGATAATCTATACAAACCCTCCAAGAGTTCTGAACCCGTGTAGGCACTAGCTCATCTTTGTCATTTTTCACCACAGTCAGCCCACTCTTCTTTGGCACCACATGAATGGGACTCACCCATTCGCTGTCGCTAATTGGATAGATGATTCCAGCACTTAAGAGCTTTTCTACCTCCTTTTTCACAACATCAAGTATCAAGGGATTGAGTCTCCTTTGTGGTTGCCTCACCGGCTTAGCATCATCAGTCAGCAAGATCCGGTGCATACACGTGGTAGGACTCATGCCAGGAAGATCGGCCAGAGTCCACCCAATGGCCCCCTTGTATCGTCTGAGCACCTCAAGCAACTTCCCTTCCTCAAGAGAAGACAGAGCACTAGAAACAATCACTGGGAGCTTCTTCTCATCAAGCAAGTAAGCATACTTAAGATTGGGTGGCAAAGGTTTCAGCTCCAGCGTAGGTGGCTCAATAATAGAAGGTACCAGAGTGTGCATCTCAACTTCTAGCAATTGATGTTCATAGAAATCATCATCAAACTGCGGCAGCTCATCACGACAATTCGGCCTCTTAGATTGTGAGGCCTCAGCATTCTTATTCAAGTCTGCCTCCCCACTGCCGCTCAGGGTAGAAACATGTGGACCGTCAGTGAGCACATACTCTTTCAGATATAGCTTCTCCCTCAGCTTATGTAAGCGGCTTCTTCTTACGGCTTCATACTTTTCATGGTCAAACTCCTGTGCACTGGATTTCTCAATTCCCTGGGTGAAGTCACATCCTCCCTTCTCCTGTCCTACAAAATTAAACAAACTTCCCTCTTCCAAGGGGTTGTAGCTTGACAAAGAGGAAATAGATGTGCAATCATTATCAAAATTATAATGCACATGCAGTGAGTCACTGAATTCTGTCACTGAACTTCCTATGCTAGATGAATCATTAGGCATATCATACAAGCATGTATTTTCAATTAATCTAGCACAAGAGTCATGATAACACATATGAGCATCTTCATTATCAATTAGGTTCAACTTGAAGGTATTTAAATGCTCATCACAAACTATATGCATCAGAGAATCAATCACACTTAGTCCAAGGAGAGAATAATCCTCGTGAGGATGTTTAATTGCTTCCCCACATCAAACTTTATTAATTGATTTCCTACTTGCATTGTAACATAGCCCTCTTCTAAGCTTATCATCATCTTGGCTGTTTTCATAAATGGCCTTCCCAAAATCAAGGAGTCATCCATCCTAGTTTCACTGGTCATGTCTAGCACATAAAAATCCACTGGAAATACTAGTTCCCTAACCCTCACAAGAATATCCTCAATAAATCCATAGGGTTTCTTAATGGACCTATCTGCCAATTGGACCACAACACTAGTTTCACTCAAATTCTTCAACCCTAGTGCAAGGTAGGTGGCCTTAGGCATGACGTTAATGGCGGCTCCTAAATCAAGAAGTGCTTTCCCAAAGCTAAGTTTCCCTATCTGACAAGGGATAGTGAAAGAGCCCGGATCTCCACACTTTTGGGGCAAGTGCCCCTTTAAGAGAGATGAAACATGAGTCCCAAGTTGGACTTTGTTACTTGAATTAGTAGCTCTCTTGTTAGTGCAAAGATCTTTAAGGAACTTAGCATACTTAGGCATTTGTTTCACAAGCACAAGCATAGGCACATTAATTTCCAACTTAGAAAATAAGTCAAGCATCTCCTTTTCCAATTCATCCTCATGTTTCTTCTTAGCTAAAGCATATGAATTAGGAAATGGTAAATGCTCAGGATCAAGAGACTTACCTTTGGGGGATTCATCCCCTTGTTGAGTAGGATGTTCTTGCGAAGGAGATTCACCAACTTTCCGCTTTCCCTTTGCAATCTCCTTCTTC
This sequence comes from Mimosa pudica, assembly GCA_029929735.1. Classification (NCBI taxonomy): domain Eukaryota; kingdom Viridiplantae; phylum Streptophyta; class Magnoliopsida; order Fabales; family Fabaceae; genus Mimosa; species Mimosa pudica. Next base: position 5,307,428 of record JAKELP010000007.1, read on the forward strand.
TTTTCCTCCTGTGAAGTCTCTGCTACATCACCTTTCATAGGAAGAATCTCAGCTTCATCAAGAAAACCATCAAGAGGAGGATTCAGTTCGGCCTCACACGGAAGTTGTGTCTCCTCCTCTTCCTCCTCATATTCATAAGCATCGCCATACTGCCTTCCACTTCTCAATTGCATAGAATGCATATTTTGAAGAATAATAGCTTTATTATTTGCATTTTATAGAACTAAGGGTATTTTGGTCATTTTGACTATGAGATGTGTTTTTCATGTAGGAGGGTCCCAAGTGGACCCACACACCCTTGGTGGAGTTTCAATGGAGATAATTTGGCAAGAAGGAAGGCTAGATGGAGAGTACTCAAAGTCACATCCGGAAGCTGAGCTACTTGAGGAAGTGGATTTACATCCGGAAGTAAACGTGCTGGCGCTGGCGGACAGAGAGCTACATCCGGAAGTAAACGTGCTGGCGCTGGCGGACAAAGAGCTACATCCGGAAGTGGATTCTCATCCAGTGGATTCTCATCCGGAAGTGAATGTGCTTGCGCTTGCAACATGAAGTTTCACATCCGGAAGCTGAAGTCCATCAGCCAGCGAGTACATGAGCCAAACTGCACAATGATCAGAAATGTCAACTACTTTTCAGAAGTATTTGGTGCAGAGTTAATTTAAGGCAAAGTCAGCCCTGCAGCTTTCTAAATGAGGCAAAATTGGCGCCAAGGCCAAATTCAAGTCTGGAGACCTCATTAAGGGCAAAAAGGGAAGCATAATCACTTGGAGAAAAAGGAGGAACCTTTGGAATTGCATGGAGATGAGATCTAGTCCACATTCATCCTAACCTTTACCAAATACCAAAACTACCCTTTGGGCGATAATCCCAAAGTTACTCACCACTATAAAACCCCAAACATAACTAACATCTGAACATATCTCTCTTCTCACTTCACTTTCATTCTCTCTCTCCTCTAACAAACTCTCTCAACTTCATCTTCATCTTCTTCACCTCCGCCATGGCCATTTCATCTCGCAAATCCTCCGATCTTTCCATCTCCATGCGCGGCTAAGCGTTCTTCTCCTTCCTTCAAGTCCAGATTTGTGTTCGAGCTTAAATGTAATTGGCCTTATGTGAGAATTTTCCTTTCTAGGTTTTCAAGCTTGTAATCACTTAGACCTTTCATGTCTGGAGATTTTTAGGTATGTTAGATCTAGGATTCTGCATAGAGATTTCTGTGTAGAGTTCATTTATTCTTTCAAGTTTGTAAACCTAACTTCTAGATCTTGAACTTTCATGTGTGTTAGGTATATACAATGTGTAGCTTCATGAGATTAAGCATATGTGAGTACATTTTGTTTGATTCTTGAAGTGAATGTTAAATAGAAGTTAGTTTTGATTTCTATCTCACCTATGGATATGCATCAAGTTCAAGGCTAGACTATCTTGATTAATCAGTTTAAACTAGCTAACACTTCTTAGTTTTAAGAGGTCTTGGCTGATTTAAGCTAGTTAATTAAGAGGAAATTGTCACATGAGGCCTAACAATTGAGATGCACAAATCGAGGCTTGAAGGAGGAGATTCCACCTATTGATTCTTTACACTCATACTTTCGGTACATTTTATATTTTAATCGTAGATATAAACACACACTCAAACTGTTTTGTTAATTTGCGTGACTTATATACTTTCAATTAGCAAGATAACCTGAACTGTGGAAAGACCTGTACTCACCGCTATCTAAATAGTGGAGTAGAGTATTGAATTGTTTTGATCAATCTTTTTTAGGCGACAAAAAAAGAAAGCACAAAGTGCTTTAGTATGCCAAAGGCATAAGATTGAAAAAGAAAAGAGAGATGTAGCGTGCTTTGCGAGGATTGATTTCATTGTATTGCATGCATATGTGGTGATTACTTGTTCATGTCATTGGTCATTGACTACTTTCCATCATTCACCATTCATTATTAGCTTTCCATCTAACCCCAAAGTCCCCTAGATTTGGTTGTGCTATGCATACTATGGGTGGAGAACTTAGAGCTATTACAAGCCTATGGTGATGGTCAAGTGCATTGAGCCAAGAGTGATCACAAGTCCCTAGTTAGGCATTTTTCCTAACTTGAGCGAATGAGTTAAACACTTTATCCGGTGAGGAAAAATCTCAATTGGCACTCCTCCTAAATTTTAGTGGATTGTTAAACTTGGATTCGCTTTGTATTCTTAGATTTGGCCTATGCGAAGCTTTAGGGAAAGGTTCAAGAAGATCAACTTGAACACTATGATAATTCCAATTGCCTTCATTATGCTTAATGATTAAGTTAATCTTTTACATAACTTTGCCCGGAGTGCAAAGCTTAAGTGTGGGGGATTTGATTAGACCAAATTTCATACCTTTAAGCATGTGCATTTGAGCTTAATTAGTATGGTTTATTTGTTATATTTGATCATTATTGATACATTTTCATGCACATGCTTATGTATAAATATTTGAAGAATAATAGCTTTATTATTTGCATTTTATAGAACTAAGGGTATTTTGGTCATTTTGACTATGAGATGTGTTTTTCATGTAGGAGGGTCCCAAGTGGACCCCACACACCCTTGGTGGAGTTTCAATGGAGATAATTTGGCAAGAAGGAAGGCTAGATGGAGAGTACTCAAAGTCACATCCGGAAGCTGAGCTACTTGAGGAAGTGGATTTACATCCGGAAGTAAACGTGCTGGCGCTGGCGGACAGAGAGCTACATCCGGAAGTAAACGTGCTGGCGCTGGCGGACAAAGAGCTACATCCGGAAGTGGATTCTCATCCAGTGGATTCTCATCCGGAAGTGAATGTGCTTGCGCTTGCAACATGAAGTTTCACATCCGGAAGCTGAAGTCCATCAGCCAGCGAGTACATGAGCCAAACTGCACAATGATCAGAAATGTCAACTACTTTTCAGAAGTATTTGGTGCAGAGTTAATTTAAGGCAAAGTCAGCCCTGCAGCTTTCTAAATGAGGCAAAATTGGCGCCAAGGCCAAATTCAAGTCTGGAGACCTCATTAAGGGCAAAAAGGGAAGCATAATCACTTGGAGAAAAAGGAGGAACCTTTGGAATTGCATGGAGATGAGATCTAGTCCACATTCATCCTAACCTTTACCAAATACCAAAACTACCCTTTGGGCGATAATCCCAAAGTTACTCACCACTATAAAACCCCAAACATAACTAACATCTGAACATATCTCTCTTCTCACTTCACTTTCATTCTCTCTCTCCTCTAACAAACTCTCTCAACTTCATCTTCATCTTCTTCACCTCCGCCATGGCCATTTCATCTCGCAAATCCTCCGATCTTTCCATCTCCATGCGCGGCTAAGCGTTCTTCTCCTTCCTTCAAGTCCAGATTTGTGTTCGAGCTTAAATGTAATTGGCCTTATGTGAGAATTTTCCTTTTCTAGGTTTTCAAGCTTGTAATCACTTAGACCTTTCATGTCTGGAGATTTTTAGGTATGTTAGATCTAGGATTCTGCATAGAGATTTCTGTGTAGAGTTCATTTATTCTTTCAAGTTTGTAAACCTAACTTCTAGATCTTGAACTTTCATGTGTGTTAGGTATATACAATGTGTAGCTTCATGAGATTAAGCATATGTGAGTACATTTTGTTTGATTCTTGAAGTGAATGTTAAATAGAAGTTAGTTTTGATTTCTATCTCACCTATGGATATGCATCAAGTTCAAGGCTAGACTATCTTGATTAATCAGTTTAAACTAGCTAACACTTCTTAGTTTTAAGAGGTCTTGGCTGATTTAAGCTAGTTAATTAAGAGGAAATTGTCACATGAGGCCTAACAATTGAGATGCACAAATCGAGGCTTGAAGGAGGAGATTCCACCTATTGATTCTTTACACTCATACTTTCGGTACATTTTATATTTTAATCGTAGATATAAACACACACTCAAACTGTTTTGTTAATTTGCGTGACTTATATACTTTCAATTAGCAAGATAACCTGAACTGTGGAAAGACCTGTACTCACCGCTATCTAAATAGTGGAGTAGAGTATTGAATTGTTTTGATCAATCTTTTTAGGCGACAAAAAGGTTAAATCAAGTGGCGCCGTTGCCGGCTTAGGCTATTTCTTGCTAGTTTTAGGTGTTCGTAGTCACATTCTTAATTTGTGTAACTTGTGTGATATTTTAGTTAGTTTTAGTTTTAAGTTTTTTTTTTGGTTGAATTGCTTTATATATAGTTAAGCCTGTTTTAGCCGTGTTTTAGGAAGTATTTGGCTGCTCTAGTTAGCCTCTTTTTGCTGTTCTGTGTTGATTGAACTTGTATACACTTTTCTGGAATCTGCACTAATTTCTGCTGGTGTTTTGTCTGTGATTCTGCTGGATTTTGTTGGATTTTACTGCAAATAGTTGCACTAAGTAGCTTTGTATGAACCCTTCCACATCATTAGTGCCATTGGATAGAGAGATTAATAAGACTCTGAGAGAACTTAAGAAAAAGAAAAAGCACGAGAAACAAGCTCGTAAGCAACCTGTAGGATCCACATCAAATCCACAAAATTCATCTGTAGCGTCCAATAACACATTCCTAGACCAGCATTTCATTATGGCAGAAAGACGAGAGGACCATAGAGAACATGAGAGAGAGGTGAGAGATCATGAACATGAGCGTGAGCGACATGACAGGCGAGAGCAAGAGGATGAACGTCATTTTGAGGGGGGTAGGCATTTACATGATGATGATAGACCAATGCGTGAGTTCACACAGTCATATGCATCGTTTGCACCTCAAGGTTTTTATGCTAACCCCGCTAACTTTGAGATCAAAGGATCTCTTCTTGCTCATCTGCCTAAGTTTACAGGTTTTCCCCATGAGGATGCTCACACGCACTTGCTTGGCCTCTACCACACTTGCTCCTCCATGAAGCCACCCAATGCAGACCTGGATGATGTTCTATTGAGAGTGTTTCAATTCTCCTTAGAAGGCAAAGCCAAGGAGTGGCTCTTGAACCTGCCTACTCATTATGCCACTCTTTCATGGGAGCAACTTAAGAAGGTGTTTTTAGACCGCTATTTTCCAGTCTCAAAGATATCAAAGTTGCGGAAAGACATCACAGGTGTTCAGCAATTCTCTCAGGAGACATTCTATGAATATTGGAGCCGGTTCAACACCTTGGTGAACTCGTGCCCCAACCATAACATCTCCAAGGGCAATCTGGTGCAATACTTTTATGATGGCCTGGTGCCACAACTCAAGATGAGTGTGGATGCTGCTTCTAATGGCTCACTTTTCAACTTATCAGCCAATGAAGGATGGAACTTATTTTCAACCATGGCCTCTAATCACCAGAATTTTTATGGTCGTGATGCTGTGTATGGTGCTGCGCAAAAGGTTGCCTCCCTGAGTGGGGATGACAAGCTGTACAACTCTATTGAGAGGCTGACTGAGAGCCTCAGTAGGATGGACGGACGTTTCGTTCAGCCTACTCCTAGTGTTGATGATTCTATGGCCTTGGTGGCCTCATCCTGTGATCACTGTGGCTCGCCCATGCACCTATCCTCAGACTGTCCATCCCAAGCGGGAGTGGCGGCCATGTATAACAATGCTAGGCCTCAGACCAAATATGATCCTTACTCTTCCACGTACAATCCGGGATGGAGGGACCATCCGAACTTCAAGTGGGGGGGAGGTTCAAACCAAGCCACAAATTCCAGCTCTTTCCAACCACAGCAACAGCCTAAGTGGGGGGGAGGTAACTACCAAGCTGCTAATGCCTATCCCTCACAACAAGGTTATGGTTCATATCAAGGGAGGCCTAACTCTAATGACCAAAGGTACAGGCCGAATCAACAAGCCAATGTTCCTCCTCCATTTATGAAGAATAATGATCCAGCTCATGTTCCTCCATCTGGTTCTTCGACATCTCAACAAGATACTATGTACCAGATGATGTCAAGTTTAATGGAAAAGTTTGGAGAAAGTCTAAAGAAAGATGTAACTACCTTAGTTTCTCAAATGTTTAATGATAAAGCTGAGCAGGACGCAATGAAAGGGGGATTGCCGTCAAATGTGGTTGTTAATCCGCAAAATATGCATTCTATGCAATTGAGAAGTGGAAGGCAGTATGGCGATGCTTATGAATATGAGGAGGAAGAGGAGGAGACACAACTTCCGTGTGAGGCCGAACTGAATCCTCCTCTTGATGGTTTTCTTGATGAAGCTGAGATTCTTCCTATGAAAGGTGATGTAGCAGAGACTTCACAGGAGGAAAAGAAGAAGGAGATTGCAAAGGGAAAGCGGAAAGTTGGTGAATCTCCTTCGCAAGAACATCCTACTCAACAAGGGGATGAATCCCCCAAAGGTAAGTCTCTTGATCCTGAGCATTTACCATTTCCTAATTCATATGCTTTAGCTAAGAAGAAACATGAGGATGAATTGGAAAAGGAGATGCTTGACTTATTTTCTAAGTTGGAAATTAATGTGCCTATGCTTGTGCTTGTGAAACAAATGCCTAAGTATGCTAAGTTCCTTAAAGATCTTTGCACTAACAAGAGAGCTACTAATTCAAGTAACAAAGTCCAACTTGGGACTCATGTTTCATCTCTCTTAAAGGGGCACTTGCCCCAAAAGTGTGGAGATCCGGGCTCTTTCACTATCCCTTGTCAGATAGGGAAACTTAGTTTTGGGAAAGCACTTCTTGATTTAGGAGCCGCCATTAACGTCATGCCTAAGGCCACCTACCTTGCACTAGGGTTGAAGAATTTGAGTGAAACTAGTGTTGTGGTCCAATTGGCAGATAGGTCCATTAAGAAACCCTATGGATTTATTGAGGATATTCTTGTGAGGGTTAGGGAACTAGTATTTCCAGTGGATTTTTATGTGCTAGACATGACCAGTGAAACTAGGATGGATGACTCCTTGATTTTGGGAAGGCCATTTATGAAAACAGCCAAGATGATGATAAGCTTAGAAGAGGGCTATGTTACAATGCAAGTAGGAAATCAATTAATAAAGTTTGATGTGGGGAAAGCAATTAAACATCCTCACGAGGATTATTCTCTCCTTGGACTAAGTGTGATTGATTCTCTGATGCATATAGTTTGTGATGAGCATGTAAATACCTTCAAGTTGAACCTAATTGATAATGAAGATGCTCATATGTGTTATCATGACTCTTGTGCTAGATTAATTGAAAATACATGCTTGTATGATATGCCTAATGATTCATCTAGCATAGGAAGTTCAGTGACAGAATTCAGTGACTCACTGCATGTGCATTATAATTTTGATAATGATTGCACATCTATTTCCTCTTTGTCAAGCTACAACCCCTTGGAAGAGGGAAGTTTGTTTAATTTTGTAGGACAGGAGAAGGGAGGATGTGACTTCACCCAGGGAATTGAGAAATCCAGTGCACAAGAGTTTGACCATGAAAAGTATGAAGCCGTAAGAAGAAGCCGCTTACATAAGCTGAGGGAGAAGCTATATCTGAAAGAGTATGTGCTCACTGACGGTCCACATGTTTCTACCCTGAGCGGCAGTGGGGATGCAGACTTGAATAAGAATGCTGAGGCCTCACAATCTACGAGGCCGAATTGTCGTGATGAGCTGCCGCAGTTTGATGATGATTTCTATGAACATCAATTGCTAGAAGTTGAGATGCACACTCTGGTACCTTCTATTATTGAGCCACCTACGCTGGAGCTGAAACCTTTGCCACCCAATCTTAAGTATGCTTACTTGCTTGATGAGAAGAAGCTCCCAGTGATTGTTTCTAGTGCTCTGTCTTCTCTTGAGGAAGGGAAGTTGCTTGAGGTGCTCAGACGATACAAGGGGGCCATTGGGTGGACTCTGGCCGATCTTCCTGGCATGAGTCCTACCACGTGTATGCACCGGATCTTGCTGACTGATGATGCTAAGCCGGTGAGGCAACCACAAAGGAGACTCAATCCCTTGATACTTGATGTTGTGAAAAAGGAGGTAGAAAAGCTCTTAAGTGCTGGAATCATCTATCCAATTAGCGACAGCGAATGGGTGAGTCCCATTCATGTGGTGCCAAAGAAGAGTGGGCTGACTGTGGTGAAAAATGACAAAGATGAGCTAGTGCCTACACGGGTTCAGAACTCTTGGAGGGTTTGTATAGATTATCGGAAGCTGAATGACTCCACAAGAAAAGACCACTTTCCATTACCATTCATCGATCAGATGCTGGAAAGACTAGCTGGCAAGTCACACTATTGTTTTCTGGATGGTTTCTCTGGGTATTTCCAAGTTCCGATAGCACCTGAGGACCAAGAGAAAACAACCTTTACTTGTCCATTTGGAACCTTCGCATACAGGAGAATGCCTTTTGGTCTGTGCAATGCTCCAGGAACCTTTCAACGTTGTATGATGAGCATTTTTAATGACTTGCTGGAGGATGGCATAGAGGTGTTCATGGATGATTTCTCCCTCTATGGAGACAGTTTTGACACTTTCTTGGTCAATCTTGAGAAAGCTTTGGTTAGATGTGTGGAGAAGGGTTTGGTACTCAATTTTGAGAAGTGCCATTTCATGGTGGACAAGGGCATAGTGTTGGGACATTTAGTCTCAAAGGAGGGTATTCAAGTTGACAAAGCGAAGGTTGAGGTAATCTCCTCTCTACCATTTCCGACTTGCTTGAAGGAGTTGAGGTCTTTTCTTGGACATGTGGGTTTCTATAGGAGGTTCATCAAGGGTTTTAGCCAAATTGCTTCCCCACTGTCTTATCTACTACAAAAGGATACAGAGTTTGATTTCTCTTATGAGTGTAAGGAGGCCTTTGTTGAGTTGAAGACACGACTTACTACTCCTCCTATCCTGGTTGCACCTAATTGGGAATTACCTTTTGAGTTGTCTTGTGATGCTTCTAATGAGGCTCTGGGAGTTATGCTTGGCCAAAGGCAAGAATCTTTGCCTAGAGTCATTGCTTACGCATCCAAAACATTGGATAGAGCTCAGAGGAACTATACAACAACTGAGAAGGAACTTTTCGCCATAGTCTTTGGTCTGGACAAGTTTAGACAATACTTACTACATTCTAAGGTAATCATATTTACGGATCATGCAGCCGTCCGTTATCTGTTATCTAAGCCACAAACAAAGCCTAGGCTCTTGAGATGGGTCTTGCTTTTACAAGAATTTGAGATAGAGATTAAGGACAGGGCTGGAAAAGAGAACTTGGTAGCAGATCATTTAAGCCGTCTGCCAGTAGATGTGGGAGGAATTGATGACTCTTCTCTTGTTTGTGATACTTTCCCAGATGCTTTATTGTGTGCTTTGAATGCTAAGAAGGATCCGTGGTATGCTCATCTGGTGAATTATATGGTGGCCGAGATGATTTCTCCTTCATTAAACAAACACCAAGCTCAAAAATTGAAGAGAGATGCAAACTATTATGTTTGGGATGAGCCACACTTGTGGAGGTTATGCAATGATCAAATCATCCGGAAGTGTGTGCATGATGATGAGATCTCTTCAATTTTGGAGTTCTGTCATTCTCTTGCTTGTGGTGGGCATTTCGGTGCCAGGAAAACCTCAAGGAAAATTCTGGAGGCTGGTTTCTATTGGCCTACTTTGTTCAAAGATGCCTATGATTATTGCAAGTCTTGTGATCGTTGTCAAAGGTTTGGAGGATTAACTAAGCGGCATGAAATGCGTCAAATTCCTGTGATCTTTTGTGATGTTTTTGATGTGTGGGGCATTGACTTCATGGGACCCTTTCCACCCTCTTGTGGCTATGTCTATATACTCTTGGCCGTGGATTACTTTTCAAGGTGGGTGGAGGCCGTGCCTACTAGGACAAATGATGCTCGGACTGTGTTGAAGTTCTTGAAATCTAACATCTTTTGTAGGTTTGGAGTGCCTAAGGCACTTGTGAGTGATCAGGGCTCACATTTTTGCAACAAGCTCATGACTTCTTTGCTCAACCAATTTGGAGTCAATCACAAGATCTCTACACCATATCACCCTCAAACCAACGGGGAGGCCGAGGTGTCTAATAGACAAATCAAAAATATCCTCGAGAGAATTGTGAAGCCAAGCAGGAAAGATTGGAGCTTGAGGCTTGAGGAAGCTCTCTGGGCTTATAGGACTTCATTTAAGACTCCAATTGGCATGTCCCCTTATAGGTTGATCTATGGCAAAGCTTGTCATCTTCCAGTTGAGCTCCAACATAAGTCTTATTGGGCGGTCAAATCTTGTATTGATGACATGGATGCTGCGGCGCAAGAGAGACAATTGACTTTAAGTGAGCTTGACGAGTTGAGGAATGAGGCATTTGAGAACTCCAGAATCTTTAAGGAAAGAACAAAGGCTATTCATGATAGTGGCATCCTGAGGAAAGAATTCAAGGCGGGTGACTTTGTGCTTTACTACCGTGCTAAATTCAAGTTCAGTGGAGGGGGCAAACTTAAAGACAAGTGGGAAGGCCCTTATGTGGTGACCAAATCTCATGATTTTGGCATGGTAGAGATCAAGCATAGCAAAGATGGCCGAATCTACAAGGTTAATGGCCATTTGCTAAAATTGTATAAGGAGAACTTCAAGCCGCCCTAAAGGTTGTTTCTATCCTTTCCTCACTTGCTTTGTTTAGTTAATATCTTAAGTGTGGGGGAAGATATTTGTTTAGAAAAAAATTAGGAATGTGTTTAGGATTATGTTTTAGAGTGTTGTTGTAGGCTAGGAAAATTTCACTAGAGCTGGGGGATGGCTATTTGTTTCAGGAAGTGTCACTGGGAAATATAGGATTTGCATCCGGAAGTGTTTTTGCTTCCGGAAGCTCTCACTTAGATTTTTCTACTCAGGATCAGATTGTGTTCATTTTGCTTCCGCTAGGGGATGAGTTCATTGTGCATAAGCGTCAATGCATCCGGAAGCAATTTTGCTTCCGGTAGCAAGTTTGCTTCCGCTAGGGGTGAGATTAGAATCTGAACCTAGAGTGACTTCCTATAGCAGTTTTGCTTCCGGTAGCACTTTTGCTTCCGGAGGCATAGCAGCTTGAGATGACATCTAGTTAGGCTTCCTAAGCGTCAGTGAGTAAAAAATTATAAAATTTGTTTTGATAGGTTGTGTTTAGTGTTAGTTTGTGAATAATACATGCATTGGCCATTTGTTTGTTTGAACTGCCCTGCCTTTAATGTTGCTGCTTTGCCTTTAAAATGCATCTTCCTACTCGATTTGATTGGTCCATTGAGGACAATGCATGCTTTAAGTGTGGGGGAGGTGTATTATGTGCTTTAAAGTGGTCTGATTCGAAGCTTTCACACTTGATTTTTGGACTTATTTGGCATGATTTTTCTTGAAATTTGACTTGATTATGGCTTTTGAAAGCAAATGGAATTTTCATCTAGTGTGTAAGTAGAATTTTTGGAATGATTACTTAGGGCATTGCATGGGGCACTTTTAAGGTATAAAGAGGGTGTAAGTTTCTCATTTAACTTTTCTTAGGGAGGAAGTGACTGATTAGAGTAAGCTATAAATGTGAGAAGCCTTCAACCGAATTGAGTGGGCCAATAGTTACTTGACCTCCTAGAACTTGTCCTAGCTCTTGTTCGAGATCACAATGCATGGCATGATTGAAAATGAAAGGGGCGTTTCTTTCTAAACCCTCATGACCCAAACACTAAGCCAACCAAATATTATCCTTTGATTAACCCCTTTGGGCCATTCACTTTTCTTTTCTACCACCTTGACCGAAGTGTGAATAAGTGATTATAGCATATGCTTGCATTCATATTAGTATTGTATTGTTGTATCTTGTGGAAAGCAAGCTATATGAGTGAAAAATAAAAGATGGCCGAGAGCCACAATAGAGGAAAAGAAAAGAGGAAATGGCCAAAGGCCTAAGAAAAAAAAAAAAAAAAAAAAAAAAAAAAAAAAATAATAATAAGGCCAAAGGCCTATCAAAAGAAAAAAAAAATATGAAAGAAGAGCATGCTCCAACTTTCCTTGAAGCTCCATTTCGGTTTGCTTGACTTCCCAATAGTCCTTATGCATCTTAAATGAACCTACAACATGGGACAAACTCCCTTTTTGCAAGGGGTTGTAGGTATGCAAAGAAGATATACAAATGGAAGCAAAATGAGAAGCCAATGGCACATGCTTATGAACAACATTATGAGCAATTAGATGCACATGCTTTGAGGAAAAACTATCATGCTTATTGTAAATCAATGTAGGCTCTTTAAATGTAACAAAATTTTCCCCATTCAAACCAATTGGGAAGGGAGAGCAATTCGGCCTCTTTATCAAAGCAAGGGTGTCATACCTCAAAGGAAAATGGCCTATGATCCTCTCCTTTGGTCTTCTAGCTCTTCCATGTACTTGAAGCCTTATTAGCAAATTTTGCACCTTCTTCTTAAGGACATCAAGTAGTGTAGGCTCACACATCTCATTTCCCAAATCTTTGCCTTTCAACTCAATATTCCTTTGAAGGACCTTCAATCGGACCACAAGCTTTTTGATCTCCGCCCTTGTGAGCTTCCCATTGAAGAAGTCTAACTCCTCTTGTGATGCATCAAGCTCTAAACTTCTTTTTAAATGCTTTTCGGCCTTCAACAAATCCAAGTTGGCCTTCTTCAACTTAGGAGTTTCCACAATCTCAACCATGGCCTTCTTCTTTTCCCAATAATCCTTATGCATCCTAAAAGATCCTACAACATAGAACAAACTTCCCTTTTGCAAGGGGTTGTAGGAATGCCAAGATAAACTCAATAAAAAACAAGGATAATCAAGATGCACATGGTTAGGTAAGACACTATTATGAAACATGTTGATCAATTTAGGCACTTTAAACATAACAAAATTTTGCCCCTTCAAAGCACTCAACCAAGGATCACCATTTGTCCTCCAAATGGAATTTGTGGACTCACTCCTTATAGCAAGATTCAAGTTGGAGGACTCTCCTTGCAAAGCACTTTCTTCATGCATGCTCCTCAACCGGCTCCTCCAATCCAAGATGGTATATGAGGTATAGAAATGCAAGTCTTCTTTCAATTGTACTCCGGCCTCCATCATGAGATCAAGCACCCCTTCCAACCTAGCTTTTTCCACAAAATTGAACAAATATCCCTTTTCCAAGGGGTTGTAGCTAGACAAGGAGTATGTAAATGTACCAACATCATCAAGATCACAATTATCATGCTTGGGACTAGTAACATCAAGAGACATGCTCACAATACTAGAATCATCATCAAGAGAATTCATGCAAGCATCATCAACATTCACCAAGCAAGAATCAAATGATCCTAAAGATGTATGCAAATCCTCATGTGAAAGCAAGCTCAAGGAGTTACATGTTGTTCTACCACATTTTCAATCAACAATGGATATGGCCTACATGCTTCCTTATATATGCAAAGATTATATGAAGGCGTAGCATAAGTAGGCATTGGCTCAAGAACAACAAGCAATGGCACATTAAATTCAAGCATCGAAAACAAATCAAGGATTATATTTGAACAAGCTCATGATATATCTTCTTCCCTAAGTTACATGAACTAGGAAAGGTAACAAGTGTAGGATCAAGAATTATACCTTGAGATGTTTGATGCATCACTTAGACCTTTGTTGATTTAACCTTTTTGTCGCCTAAAAAGATTGATCAAAACAATTCAATACTCTACTCCACTATTTAGATAGCGGTGAGTACAGGTCTTTCCACAGTTCAGGTTATCTTGCTAATTGAAAGTATATAAGTCACGCAAATTAACAAAACAGTTTGAGTGTGTGTTTATATCTACGATTAAAATATAAAATGTACCGAAAGTATGAGTGTAAAGAATCAATAGGTGGAATCTCCTCCTTCAAGCCTCGATTTGTGCATCTCAATTGTTAGGCCTCATGTGACAATTTCCTCTTAATTAACTAGCTTAAATCAGCCAAGACCTCTTAAAACTAAGAAGTGTTAGCTAGTTTAAACTGATTAATCAAGATAGTCTAGCCTTGAACTTGATGCATATCCATAGGTGAGATAGAAATCAAAACTAACTTCTATTTAACATTCACTTCAAGAATCAAACAAAATGTACTCACATATGCTTAATCTCATGAAGCTACACATTGTATATACCTAACACACATGAAAGTTCAAGATCTAGAAGTTAGGTTTACAAACTTGAAAGAATAAATGAACTCTACACAGAAATCTCTATGCAGAATCCTAGATCTAACATACCTAAAAATCTCCAGACATGAAAGGTCTAAGTGATTACAAGCTTGAAAACCTAGAAAAGGAAAATTCTCACATAAGGCCAATTACATTTAAGCTCGAACACAAATCTGGACTTGAAGGAAGGAGAAGAACGCTTAGCCGCGCATGGAGATGGAAAGATCGGAGGATTTGCGAGATGAAATGGCCATGGCGGAGGTGAAGAAGATGAAGATGAAGTTGAGAGAGTTTGTTAGAGGAGAGAGAGAATGAAAGTGAAGTGAGAAGAGAGATATGTTCAGATGTTAGTTATGTTTGGGGTTTTATAGTGGTGAGTAACTTTGGGATTATCGCCCAAAGGGTAGTTTTGGTATTTGGTAAAGGTTAGGATGAATGTGGACTAGATCTCATCTCCATGCAATTCCAAAGGTTCCTCCTTTTTCTCCAAGTGATTATGCTTCCCTTTTTGCCCTTAATGAGGTCTCCAGACTTGAATTTGGCCTTGGCGCCAATTTTGCCTCATTTAGAAAGCTGCAGGGCTGACTTTGCCTTAAATTAACTCTGCACCAAATACTTCTGAAAAGTAGTTGACATTTCTGATCATTGTGCAGTTTGGCTCATGTACTCGCTGGCTGATGGACTTCAGCTTCCGGATGTGAAACTTCATGTTGCAAGCGCAAGCACATTCACTTCCGGATGAGAATCCACTGGATGAGAATCCACTTCCGGATGTAGCTCTTTGTCCGCCAGCGCCAGCACGTTTACTTCCGGATGTAGCTCTCTGTCCGCCAGCGCCAGCACGTTTACTTCCGGATGTAAATCCACTTCCTCAAGTAGCTCAGCTTCCGGATGTGACTTTGAGTACTCTCCATCTAGCCTTCCTTCTTGCCAAATTATCTCCATTGAAACTCCACCAAGGGTGTGTGGGGTCCACTTGGGACCCTCCTACATGAAAAACACATCTCATAGTCAAAATGACCAAAATACCCTTAGTTCTATAAAATGCAAATAATAAAGCTATTATTCTTCAAATATTTATACATAAGCATGTGCATGAAAATGTATCAATAATGATCAAATATAACAAATAAACCATACTAATTAAGCTCAAATGCACATGCTTAAAGGTATGAAATTTGGTCTAATCAAATCCCCCACACTTAAGCTTTGCACTCCGGGCAAAGTTATGTAAAAGATTAACTTAATCATTAAGCATAATGAAGGCAATTGGAATTATCATAGTGTTCAAGTTGATCTTCTTGAACCTTTCCCTAAAGCTTCGCATAGGCCAAATCTAAGAATACAAAGCGAATCCAAGTTTAACAATCCACTAAAATTTAGGAGGAGTGCCAATTGAGATTTTTCCTCACCGGATAAAGTGTTTAACTCATTCGCTCAAGTTAGGAAAAATGCCTAACTAGGGACTTGTGATCACTCTTTGGCTCAATGCACTTGACCATCACCATAGGCTTGTAATAGCTCTAAGTTCTCCACCCATAGTATGCATAGCACAACCAAATCTAGGGGACTTTGGGGTTAGATGGAAAGCTAATAATGAATGGTGAATGATGGAAAGTAGTCAATGACCAATGACATGAACAAGTAATCACCACATATGCATGCAATACAATGAAATCAATCCTCGCAAAGCACGCTACATCTCTCTTTTCTTTTTCAATCTTATGCCTTTGGCATACTAAAGCACTTTGTGCTTTCTTTTTTTTTTTTTCTTTTGATAGGCCTTTGGCCTTATTATTTTTTTTTTTTTTTTTTTTTTTTTTTTTTCTTAGGCCTTTGGCCATTTCCTCTTTTCTTTTCCTCTATTGTGGCTCTCGGCCATCTTTTATTTTTCACTCATATAGCTTGCTTTCCACAAGATACAACAATACAATACTAATATGAATGCAAGCATATGCTATAATCACTTATTCACACTTCGGTCAAGGTGGTAGAAAAGAAAAGTGAATGGCCCAAAGGGGTTAATCAAAGGATAATATTTGGTTGGCTTAGTGTTTGGGTCATGAGGGTTTAGAAAGAAACGCCCCTTTCATTTTCAATCATGCCATGCATTGTGATCTCGAACAAGAGCTAGGACAAGTTCTAGGAGGTCAAGTAACTATTGGCCCACTCAATTCGGTTGAAGGCTTCTCACATTTATAGCTTACTCTAATCAGTCACTTCCTCCCTAAGAAAAGTTAAATGAGAAACTTACACCCTCTTTATACCTTAAAAGTGCCCCATGCAATGCCCTAAGTAATCATTCCAAAAATTCTACTTACACACTAGATGAAAATTCCATTTGCTTTCAAAAGCCATAATCAAGTCAAATTTCAAGAAAAATCATGCCAAATAAGTCCAAAAATCAAGTGTGAAAGCTTCGAATCAGACCACTTTAAAGCACATAATACACCTCCCCCACACTTAAAGCATGCATTGTCCTCAATGGACCAATCAAATCGAGTAGGAAGATGCATTTTAAAGGCAAAGCAGCAACATTAAAGGCAGGGCAGTTCAAACAAACAAATGGCCAATGCATGTATTATTCACAAACTAACACTAAACACAACCTATCAAAACAAATTTTATAATTTTTTACTCACTGACGCTTAGGAAGCCTAACTAGATGTCATCTCAAGCTGCTATGCCTCCGGAAGCAAAAGTGCTACCGGAAGCAAAACTGCTATAGGAAGTCACTCTAGGTTCAGATTCTAATCTCACCCCTAGCGGAAGCAAACTTGCTACCGGAAGCAAAATTGCTTCCGGATGCATTGACGCTTATGCACAATGAACTCATCCCCTAGCGGAAGCAAAATGAACACAATCTGATCCTGAGTAGAAAAATCTAAGTGAGAGCTTCCGGAAGCAAAAACACTTCCGGATGCAAATCCTATATTTCCCAGTGACACTTCCTGAAACAAATAGCCATCCCCCAGCTCTAGTGAAATTTTCCTAGCCTACAACAACACTCTAAAACATAATCCTAAACACATTCCTAATTTTTTTCTAAACAAATATCTTCCCCCACACTTAAGATATTAACTAAACAAAGCAAGTGAGGAAAGGATAGAAACAACCTTTAGGGCGGCTTGAAGTTCTCCTTATACAATTTTAGCAAATGGCCATTAACCTTGTAGATTCGGCCATCTTTGCTATGCTTGATCTCTACCATGCCAAAATCATGAGATTTGGTCACCACATAAGGGCCTTCCCACTTGTCTTTAAGTTTGCCCCCTCCACTGAACTTGAATTTAGCACGGTAGTAAAGCACAAAGTCACCCGCCTTGAATTCTTTCCTCAGGATGCCACTATCATGAATAGCCTTTGTTCTTTCCTTAAAGATTCTGGAGTTCTCAAATGCCTCATTCCTCAACTCGTCAAGCTCACTTAAAGTCAATTGTCTCTCTTGCGCCGCAGCATCCATGTCATCAATACAAGATTTGACCGCCCAATAAGACTTATGTTGGAGCTCAACTGGAAGATGACAAGCTTTGCCATAGATCAACCTATAAGGGGACATGCCAATTGGAGTCTTAAATGAAGTCCTATAAGCCCAGAGAGCTTCCTCAAGCCTCAAGCTCCAATCTTTCCTGCTTGGCTTCACAATTCTCTCGAGGATATTTTTGATTTGTCTATTAGACACCTCGGCCTCCCCGTTGGTTTGAGGGTGATATGGTGTAGAGATCTTGTGATTGACTCCAAATTGGTTGAGCAAAGAAGTCATGAGCTTGTTGCAAAAATGTGAGCCCTGATCACTCACAAGTGCCTTAGGCACTCCAAACCTACAAAAGATGTTAGATTTCAAGAACTTCAACACAGTCCGAGCATCATTTGTCCTAGTAGGCACGGCCTCCACCCACCTTGAAAAGTAATCCACGGCCAAGAGTATATAGACATAGCCACAAGAGGGTGGAAAGGGTCCCATGAAGTCAATGCCCCACACATCAAAAACATCACAAAAGATCACAGGAATTTGACGCATTTCATGCCGCTTAGTTAATCCTCCAAACCTTTGACAACGATCACAAGACTTGCAATAATCATAGGCATCTTTGAACAAAGTAGGCCAATAGAAACCAGCCTCCAGAATTTTCCTTGAGGTTTTCCTGGCACCGAAATGCCCACCACAAGCAAGAGAATGACAGAACTCCAAAATTGAAGAGATCTCATCATCATGCACACACTTCCGGATGATTTGATCATTGCATAACCTCCACAAGTGTGGCTCATCCCAAACATAATAGTTTGCATCTCTCTTCAATTTTTGAGCTTGGTGTTTGTTTAATGAAGGAGAAATCATCTCGGCCACCATATAATTCACCAGATGAGCATACCACGGATCCTTCTTAGCATTCAAAGCACACAATAAAGCATCTGGGAAAGTATCACAAACAAGAGAAGAGTCATCAATTCCTCCCACATCTACTGGCAGACGGCTTAAATGATCTGCTACCAAGTTCTCTTTTCCAGCCCTGTCCTTAATCTCTATCTCAAATTCTTGTAAAAGCAAGACCCATCTCAAGAGCCTAGGCTTTGTTTGTGGCTTAGATAACAGATAACGGACGGCTGCATGATCCGTAAATATGATTACCTTAGAATGTAGTAAGTATTGTCTAAACTTGTCCAGACCAAAGACTATGGCGAAAAGTTCCTTCTCAGTTGTTGTATAGTTCCTCTGAGCTCTATCCAATGTTTTGGATGCGTAAGCAATGACTCTAGGCAAAGATTCTTGCCTTTGGCCAAGCATAACTCCCAGAGCCTCATTAGAAGCATCACAAGACAACTCAAAAGGTAATTCCCAATTAGGTGCAACCAGGATAGGAGGAGTAGTAAGTCGTGTCTTCAACTCAACAAAGGCCTCCTTACACTCATAAGAGAAATCAAACTCTGTATCCTTTTGTAGTAGATAAGACAGTGGGGAAGCAATTTGGCTAAAACCCTTGATGAACCTCCTATAGAAACCCACATGTCCAAGAAAAGACCTCAACTCCTTCAAGCAAGTCGGAAATGGTAGAGAGGAGATTACCTCAACCTTCGCTTTGTCAACTTGAATACCCTCCTTTGAGACTAAATGTCCCAACACTATGCCCTTGTCCACCATGAAATGGCACTTCTCAAAATTGAGTACCAAACCCTTCTCCACACATCTAACCAAAGCTTTCTCAAGATTGACCAAGAAAGTGTCAAAACTGTCTCCATAGAGGGAGAAATCATCCATGAACACCTCTATGCCATCCTCCAGCAAGTCATTAAAAATGCTCATCATACAACGTTGAAAGGTTCCTGGAGCATTGCACAGACCAAAAGGCATTCTCCTGTATGCGAAGGTTCCAAATGGACAAGTAAAGGTTGTTTTCTCTTGGTCCTCAGGTGCTATCGGAACTTGGAAATACCCAGAGAAACCATCTAGAAAACAATAGTGTGACTTGCCAGCTAGTCTTTCCAGCATCTGATCGATGAATGGTAATGGAAAGTGGTCTTTTCTTGTGGAGTCATTCAGCTTCCGATAATCTATACAAACCCTCCAAGAGTTCTGAACCCGTGTAGGCACTAGCTCATCTTTGTCATTTTTCACCACAGTCAGCCCACTCTTCTTTGGCACCACATGAATGGGACTCACCCATTCGCTGTCGCTAATTGGATAGATGATTCCAGCACTTAAGAGCTTTTCTACCTCCTTTTTCACAACATCAAGTATCAAGGGATTGAGTCTCCTTTGTGGTTGCCTCACCGGCTTAGCATCATCAGTCAGCAAGATCCGGTGCATACACGTGGTAGGACTCATGCCAGGAAGATCGGCCAGAGTCCACCCAATGGCCCCCTTGTATCGTCTGAGCACCTCAAGCAACTTCCCTTCCTCAAGAGAAGACAGAGCACTAGAAACAATCACTGGGAGCTTCTTCTCATCAAGCAAGTAAGCATACTTAAGATTGGGTGGCAAAGGTTTCAGCTCCAGCGTAGGTGGCTCAATAATAGAAGGTACCAGAGTGTGCATCTCAACTTCTAGCAATTGATGTTCATAGAAATCATCATCAAACTGCGGCAGCTCATCACGACAATTCGGCCTCGTAGATTGTGAGGCCTCAGCATTCTTATTCAAGTCTGCATCCCCACTGCCGCTCAGGGTAGAAACATGTGGACCGTCAGTGAGCACATACTCTTTCAGATATAGCTTCTCCCTCAGCTTATGTAAGCGGCTTCTTCTTACGGCTTCATACTTTTCATGGTCAAACTCTTGTGCACTGGATTTCTCAATTCCCTGGGTGAAGTCACATCCTCCCTTCTCCTGTCCTACAAAATTAAACAAACTTCCCTCTTCCAAGGGGTTGTAGCTTGACAAAGAGGAAATAGATGTGCAATCATTATCAAAATTATAATGCACATGCAGTGAGTCACTGAATTCTGTCACTGAACTTCCTATGCTAGATGAATCATTAGGCATATCATACAAGCATGTATTTTCAATTAATCTAGCACAAGAGTCATGATAACACATATGAGCATCTTCATTATCAATTAGGTTCAACTTGAAGGTATTTACATGCTCATCACAAACTATATGCATCAGAGAATCAATCACACTTAGTCCAAGGAGAGAATAATCCTCGTGAGGATGTTTAATTGCTTTCCCCACATCAAACTTTATTAATTGATTTCCTACTTGCATTGTAACATAGCCCTCTTCTAAGCTTATCATCATCTTGGCTGTTTTCATAAATGGCCTTCCCAAAATCAAGGAGTCATCCATCCTAGTTTCACTGGTCATGTCTAGCACATAAAAATCCACTGGAAATACTAGTTCCCTAACCCTCACAAGAATATCCTCAATAAATCCATAGGGTTTCTTAATGGACCTATCTGCCAATTGGACCACAACACTAGTTTCACTCAAATTCTTCAACCCTAGTGCAAGGTAGGTGGCCTTAGGCATGACGTTAATGGCGGCTCCTAAATCAAGAAGTGCTTTCCCAAAACTAAGTTTCCCTATCTGACAAGGGATAGTGAAAGAGCCCGGATCTCCACACTTTTGGGGCAAGTGCCCCTTTAAGAGAGATGAAACATGAGTCCCAAGTTGGACTTTGTTACTTGAATTAGTAGCTCTCTTGTTAGTGCAAAGATCTTTAAGGAACTTAGCATACTTAGGCATTTGTTTCACAAGCACAAGCATAGGCACATTAATTTCCAACTTAGAAAATAAGTCAAGCATCTCCTTTTCCAATTCATCCTCATGTTTCTTCTTAGCTAAAGCATATGAATTAGGAAATGGTAAATGCTCAGGATCAAGAGACTTACCTTTGGGGGATTCATCCCCTGTTGAGTAGGATGTTCTTGCGAAGGAGATTCACCAACTTTCCGCTTTCCCTTTGCAATCTCCTTCTTCTTTTCCTCCTGTGAAGTCTCTGCTACATCACCTTTCATAGGAAGAATCTCAGCTTCATCAAGAAAACCATCAAGAGGAGGATTCAGTTCGGCCTCACACGGAAGTTGTGTCTCCTCCTCTTCCTCCTCATATTCATAAGCATCGCCATACTGCCTTCCACTTCTCAATTGCATAGAATGCATATTTTGCGGATTAACAACCACATTTGACGGCAATCCCCCTTTCATTGCGTCCTGCTCAGCTTTATCATTAAACATTTGAGAAACTAAGGTAGTTACATCTTTCTTTAGACTTTCTCCAAACTTTTCCATTAAACTTGACATCATCTGGTACATAGTATCTTGTTGAGATGTCGAAGAACCAGATGGAGGAACATGAGCTGGATCATTATTCTTCATAAATGGAGGAGGAACATTGGCTTGTTGATTCGGCCTGTACCTTTGGTCATTAGAGTTAGGCCTCCCTTGATATGAACCATAACCTTGTTGTGAGGGATAGGCATTAGCAGCTTGGTAGTTACCTCCCCCCCACTTAGGCTGTTGCTGTGGTTGGAAAGAGCTGGAATTTGTGGCTTGGTTTGAACCTCCCCCCCACTTGAAGTTCGGATGGTCCCTCCATCCCGGATTGTACGTGGAAGAGTAAGGATCATATTTGGTCTGAGGCCTAGCATTGTTATACATGGCCGCCACTCCCGCTTGGGATGGACAGTCTGAGGATAGGTGCATGGGCGAGCCACAGTGATCACAGGATGAGGCCACCAAGGCCATAGAATCATCAACACTAGGAGTAGGCTGAACGAAACGTCCGTCCATCCTACTGAGGCTCTCGGTCAGCCTCTCAATAGAGTTGTACAGCTTGTCATCCCCACTCAGGGAGGCAACCTTTTGCGCAGCACCATACACAACATCACGACCATAAAAATTCTGGTGATTAGAGGCCATGGTTGAAAATAAGTTCCATCCTTCATTGGCTGATAAGTTGAAAAGTGAGCCATTAGAAGCAGCATCCACACTCATCTTGAGTTGTGGCACCAGGCCATCATAAAAGTATTGCACCAGATTGCCCTTGGAGATGTTATGGTTGGGGCACGAGTTCACCAAGGTGTTGAACCGGCTCCAATATTCATAGAATGTCTCCTGAGAGAATTGCTGAACACCTGTGATGTCTTTCCGCAACTTTGATATCTTTGAGACTGGAAAATAGCGGTCTAAAAACAC
Organism: Mimosa pudica; assembly: GCA_029929735.1. Classification (NCBI taxonomy): domain Eukaryota; kingdom Viridiplantae; phylum Streptophyta; class Magnoliopsida; order Fabales; family Fabaceae; genus Mimosa; species Mimosa pudica. Next base: position 5,330,170 of record JAKELP010000007.1, read on the forward strand.
CTTCTTAAGTTGCTCCCATGAAAGAGTGGCATAATGAGTAGGCAGGTTCAAGAGCCACTCCTTGGCTTTGCCTTCTAAGGAGAATTGAAACACTCTCAATAGAACATCATCCAGGTCTGCATTGGGTGGCTTCATGGAGGAGCAAGTGTGGTAGAGGCCAAGCAAGTGCGTGTGAGCATCCTCATGGGGAAAACCTGTAAACTTAGGCAGATGAGCAAGAAGAGATCCTTTGATCTCAAAGTTAGCGGGGTTAGCATAAAAACCTTGAGGTGCAAACGATGCATATGACTGTGTGAACTCACGCATTGGTCTATCATCATCATGTAAATGCCTACCCCCCTCAAAATGACGTTCATCCTCTTGCTCTCGCCTGTCATGTCGCTCACGCTCATGTTCATGATCTCTCACCTCTCTCTCATGTTCTCTATGGTCCTCTCGTCTTTCTGCCATAATGAAATGCTGGTCTAGGAATGTGTTATTGGACGCTACAGATGAATTTTGTGGATTTGATGTGGATCCTACAGGTTGCTTACGAGCTTGTTTCTCGTGCTTTTTCTTTTTCTTAAGTTCTCTCAGAGTCTTATTAATCTCTCTATCCAATGGCACTAATGATGTGGTAGGGTTCATACAAAGCTACTTAGTGCAACTATTTGCAGTAAAATCCAACAAAATCCAGCAGAATCACAGACAAAACACCAGCAGAAATTAGTGCAGATTCCAGAAAAGTGTATACAAGTTCAATCAACACAGAACAGCAAGAAGAGGCTAACTAGAGCAGCCAAATACTTCCTAAAACACTGCTAAAACAGGCTTAACTATATATAAAGCAATTCAACCAAAAAACTTAAAACTAAAACTAACTAAAATATCACACAAGTTACACAAATTAAGAATGTGACTACGAACACCTAAAACTAGCAAGAAATAGCCTAAGCCGGCAACGGCGCCACTTGATTTTACCTTTTTGTCGCCTAAAAAGATTGATCAAAACAATTCAATACTCTACTCCACTATTTAGATAGCGGTGAGTACAGGTCTTTCCACAGTTCAGGTTATCTTGCTAATTGAAAGTATATAAGTCACGCAAATTAACAAACAGTTTGAGTGTGTGTTTATATCTACGATTAAAAAAAATATAAAATGTACCGAAAGTATGAGTGTAAAGAATCAATAGGTGGAATCTCCTCCTTCAAGCCTCGATTTGTGCATCTCAATTGTTAGGCCTCATGTGACAATTTCCTCTTAATTAACTAGCTTAAATCAGCCAAGACCTCTTAAAACTAAGAAGTGTTAGCTAGTTTAAACTGATTAATCAAGATAGTCTAGCCTTGAACTTGATGCATATCCATAGGTGAGATAGAAATCAAAACTAACTTCTATTTAACATTCACTTCAAGAATCAAACAAAATGTACTCACATATGCTTAATCTCATGAAGCTACACATTGTATATACCTAACACACATGAAAGTTCAAGATCTAGAAGTTAGGTTTACAAACTTGAAAGAATAAATGAACTCTACACAGAAATCTCTATGCAGAATCCTAGATCTAACATACCTAAAAATCTCCAGACATGAAAGGTCTAAGTGATTACAAGCTTGAAAACCTAGAAAAGGAAAATTCTCACATAAGGCCAATTACATTTAAGCTTGAACACAAATCTGGACTTGAAGGAAGGAGAAGAACGCTTAGCCGCGCATGGAGATGGAAAGATCGGAGGATTTGCGAGATGAAATGGCCATGGCGGAGGTGAAGAAGATGAAGATGAAGTTGAGAGAGTTTGTTAGAGGAGAGAGAAAATGAAAGTGAAGTGAGAAGAGAGATATGTTCAGATGTTAGTTATGTTTGGGGTTTTATAGTGGTGAGTAACTTTGGGATTATCGCCCAAAGGGTAGTTTTGGTATTTGGTAAAGGTTAGGATGAATGTGGACTAGATCTCATCTCCATGCAATTCCAAAGGTTCCTCCTTTTTCTCCAAGTGATTGTGCTTCCCTTTTTGCCCTTAATGAGGTCTCCAGACTTGAATTTGGCCTTGGCGCCAATTTTGCCTCATTTAGAAAGCTGCAGGGCTGACTTTGCCTTAAATTAACTCTGCACCAAATACTTCTGAAAAGTAGTTGACATTTCTGATCATTGTGCAGTTTGGCTCATGTACTCGCTGGCTGATGGACTTCAGCTTCCGGATGTGAAACTTCATGTTGCAAGCGCAAGCACATTTACTTCCGGATGAGAATCCACTGGATGAGAATCCACTTCCGGATGTAGCTCTTTATCCGCCAGCGCCAGCACGTTTACTTCCGGATGTAGCTCTCTGTCCGCCAGCGCCAGCACGTTTACTTCCGGATGTAAATCCACTTCCGGATGGAAGTCCGCTTCTTCAAGTAGCTCAGCTTCCGGATGTGACTTTGAGTACTCTCCATCTAGCCTTCCTTCTTGCCAAATTATCTCCATTGAAACTCCACCAAGGGTGTGTGGGGTCCACTTGGGACCCCCCTACATGAAAAACACATCTCATAGTCAAAATGACCAAAATACCCTTAGTTCCATAAAATGCAAATAATAAGGCTATTATTCTTCAAATATTTATACATAAGCATGTGCATGAAAATGTATCAATAATGATCAAATATAACAAATAAACCATACTAATTAAGCTCAAATGCACATGCTTAAAGGTATGAAATTTGGTCTAATCAGTGTTTGATATTCTGATGATGATTATTTTAGAAAAATATATATGAATTTTGTTCTCTGCATTGGACCATGTGTCCGTAAATTAAATAAATGCTTCAGTCACCGGTGTTATATATATGAATGCAGAGATAGAAAAGAAAACTTTTTTTCTTTCAAAATTTAATTTAATTAAGGAAATCTAAACACTTGAAGAGTTGACACTATTACCTAGTTTAAGGTTTATTTAAATCTTTATTTTGTCGTATCATATGCAATGTTATGTGCATTAATTGTTGCTCCAAAAATCAGCATAATCTTGAGTCATTTTTTCTTAAAAATACTCTTCCATCTTAAATACATATACGCCTTACTTAGCTAATTTTAGGGTTAAGGTGCATTTTTAGTACTCTAGAATATAGCAAAGTGCATCCAACATAATATACAATATTGTGGTCCATTTGTAATAAACAAGAATTATTTTCGTTGCTTATTTAATAACGACGTTAAATAAGTTAAGTTTGACCGTTATGTGTCAAATTTTGACCGTTAAATTGTGGGGTAAAGGAGCATTTTTACTACTCTAGAATATATGAGGAGCACCAAACATTATATACAATATTAAACACCATAAACAACTAAATCACAATATTATTCAAAGTGTCATATAGTTAAACACTACAAAGTTATAAAGATCCATAGACTATCCTAATATCATGCATGTATGAACAAATAAGTCATTAGTATTTTACATTTATAAAAAAATAAGCAAAGAATTATAAACTAAACAGGTTGGTCATGCTGAGTTAAAACAGGTTGGTCATACTCGCTCGACCCGAATTAATGGCTCTATAATGTAATAGAAGATAAGTTACTTCTATCTTATTACATAGTTATAGATTTAAAATAAATGTTCCTTAAATTGTCATTTCAACACACATAATATGTTACATCATAATGTCACATCAGAATTTATCTTACAAAAGTTAGTTTTAGCTAACAGATTACTAGATAAGGAATAAAAATAATTTTTGGTTACCACAAATAGATCAAAATATTGTATATTATACTTGGTGCTCCTTATATATTCTATAGTACTAAAAATGCTCCTTTACCCAACAATTTAATGGTCAAATTTTGACACATAACGGTCAAACTTGACTTATTTAACGTCGTTACTAAATAAACAACGGAAATAATTCTTGGTTATCAGAAATGGACCACAATATTGTATATATAGCTTGTAGCTTCCAAAACTATACATATCAGTGATAGCTTGACAACGATCATCTAAAAACGAGGTGTTTAATGTTAATTGGCAGTGAATCAATGGAGAATTATCAGAAACAAATGAAGATACTAGCAGAGAAGTTAACGAGGATAATATTAAATTTTCTGGGGATTTCTAAAGAAGAATCAGAGTGGGTGGGATCAAGTGGAAGCAATGGAGCGGTTCAGCTGAACTATTACCCACAGTGTCCTGAACCGAACCGGGCAATGGGTCTAGCCCCTCACACAGATACTTCCCTCCTCACCATTCTTCACCAAAGCCAAATCGAAGGCCTCCAAATTTTCAAGGACCAATTGGGTTGGGTTACAGTACGGCCAGACCCACATGCACTTGTGGTCAACGCTGGAGATTTTCTTCACATAATATCAAACGCAAGATTTCATTGCGTTTTACATAGAGTGATAGTGAATAGGCTTCAACATCGTCACTCAGTGGCTTATTTCTATAGCCCACCTTTGGATTACGTGTTAACTTCATCATTACCTTTGGGTGATGAGCAAGCACGATTTCGTGGCGTCACAGTGAAAGAGTATATCGAGATTAAGGCCAAGGATCTAGGCAAAGCACTCTCTTTGATCAATGCTAATTAAACTGTTGCTAATAAACTTTCTTATCATCGTTTTTAATTACTTCCTGGTCCTAGTGTTTCTCTTCTTTTAGATATTGTATCCATTTTATACAGTGTCCTTGCACAATACTACTTCTGGTCCTAAATATAGGACATAGATGACTTTTTTTTTAGAGGTTAAGGTTACAAAATAGTCTATTAAATCATGACATATTTGATATATTTTTAAATTATACATTAATTTATAAGTAAAATAAACTAGTTTAAGGGAACAAATTAGGTAAATCAATTTATAATTAACTTATTTTTGTTTTTTTAAGGATTTTTCAAAAAAGTCAATTAAGTCTTATATTTAGGACCGGAGGGAGTATTACAGTAAGTTCCTATCTTCGCAAAGCTTGTTTTTGTTAAAATCATTTCATCATGCTAGTAGATAACCCCCCTACGACTCATCTCACAGACATACACTCCAATGGAATCTGTGACTGAATTTCCGTCACTAATTTTTTATTTAGTGAAAGTTAGCTTTTGGTTTTGGTTTTATTTAATATTTCCGTCGTACATTTGATTGACCCCAGCACGTTCCCCTTTATTTTGTTCCCTTTCGTTGAAAGTTATGATGATGAGGAATATTTCTCTTTTCTAGAATATTTGTGTATATATTCTTTTTTTACCATAAAAATATTTTAATGTATATAATACTCACAGTATATATCTAACCATAATTTTCACATATGTTTGTGTCTCAACATCTTCATCTACCTCCTGCGTTGGCTGCACACACAAGCACGCATTCGATGTTTGCGTAGAAGTAGAACCGCTGGTGATTGGCGAACGGAAGAAAAGTGATAATCAATTAGGGCTGCATAGTACCCCTTTAATTCGCTATTCAAATCATAAAATCAACTTAAACTTTTTTGTTAAATTACAGATATTAATTTATTCTCGCACTCCCTCGCGCTCTCTTATTTAGGACTAAATGGAGCTTTAATTTAGTAAGTGTAATGTAAATGTTGTTAATTTGTATAAATAGGCATGTATATATCATAAATATTCCTAATTTCGTATAAACATGCTTGCATGTCACCTATAAAGTTATAACCCTCCAAGTTTTAAATGAATAACATTTCAAATGAGTTTTATTTACTTCAGGTAATTCACTATCATAATATGCGTATTGCATGTTTTGCGAGAATATCATAAACATGTGAATGACAAACTAGTTTTGGGTTGATCAATTAATGTAGCCACAGATAGCTAGCCAAACTCTACCCAGTCCGCGATTAAAATAATAAATAAATATAAGAATAAATAAATAGATAAAGTTAACTTGTATGTAATCATTTATCCAAACCATTAGCATGTATATACAGTTGAATAATTTCAATTCTTCCACCCGTGCTTATCATATACCATCGTAGCCTCTGAATCAATCAATGGTTATCAACTAGTAAAGTACTATACTGCTCACGAATTTTAGAAAAATGAATTAATTGTGTATGTATGTGTTCACATTTGTGTGTTAGTGATATCTTTCCATCACAAAAAGTTCAAAGTAATGTGAGGAGATTCACCTCAACATTATAAAATTAATTCATCTCTCATACTTACAAACTCTAACGCATATACAATTAACTCATATTTCAACATGCATGTAGGTACATTTTGAAATTATATTGTTAATTAGAACAAGCATATACATTGATGAGACATTTAAGAAAGACATATTCTCAGTATAAATATATAAAATAGGTTGAATGATTAATGAGACATGTTAATTATAAAGTTGCGTTATCAATCCAACTATGTACGTAAATTAAAAACAAATTAAAATGTGTATTGTGGAATATTGGGAGTGAAGGTACTCTTCTCAAATTTTCCTTATATATATTCTTATATGAAAACCTTTCTGACCTTAGTTTAACCATACATATTCAACAAAAAAAAGTTTCCCGACAAAATATTTGTGAGTATCATCAATACTATTATATAAATATATCATAAGATGAGATCACTGATTCATGGAGTAAAATTTACAGTGCTTCCAAATTGTCCAGATCTAGATAAGTTCGGAGGCTTTTTGACTAATATCATCACATCCCACGTCTTTGAATTCGAATATTATGACGAAAGAAAACAAGCTAAACATTATTTTATCTGATCCTTGTTGCAAGACAAAGTTTACTGATTAGAGAGAATCAATCCTAAATGAAGTGAAACATAAGTACTTAATTAGTTATCCATCAAAATGATTTGTTTGATTTATATAAACTTGTATTAAATTGAATGATACACATAATTTATAAATATTTTAGAGAGATCAGTAACATATGATTTTATTATGTAACTCTGTAGCTTCATTAGTCTCTACTTATTATTTAATTGCGTCTTATTTAAGGAAAAATATCTTAAATTTTTAATAAAATTAATATTATCTAATGCCGATTATTTTTTATTATTTTATAGGATAAAACACGTGGTCTATCTAATAATTTCAATTTTTCCTTTTTATCATTTTTTAGAATGTCACTTTTTTGTAAAAAAAGTTCAGATGATACTGAATCATGGTAGTAAAGCCAAACAGCAATGATTAGAAGAGACAAAAAATGAACAGTTTATTGTTGACACGAATTGTGTGTTAAGCAGAGGCTTTTAACTCTAACAAAGCCGTAAGGTTTATGTTTCAATCACGGTTAAGGGTCAACGAAATTGATAGAGTTGGAAGGAGTTATATAAAAGCCTTGAAAAGGCACCTTAATTTCATAGCTAATATGCCATACTTTGTAGGCTTTGTTTGTACGTGTCCTACTTCTTGATTCCTTGGATTTGTATTTATGTGTGTTTAAATATATATATCTATACAGTGGCAAATATGTATGTATGGACAGACACTTTGGATGGTGATATATATACCCACAAAACAAGGAATCATGTGCACACAAGTTTAAGAATATTGAGGCAGGAAAACTGAATGAGGCTTGGAAGTAAGACAAAGGGAATTAGCTGTTAAAAGAGAAGATGGAATCAAATAATAAAGATTACAATGTGATTGTGTTTATTATTTCGTTTTTGTTTGCTTTGGGAAGAAAAAGTCGAAGAAAAGTCCAACGTTTCAGCTATTTCTATGTATGTGCCGATGTCATAAATTAGGCAGTCATGGGACCCACACTCTTCTGATTAACAACAAAAACAAGATCATATGGCGTCATTATGCTCTACCCACACAAATTTGATTTCTTTTGTCTGTGAACCTCATGGTTTTACTTTTTAATGTTCCTAATTAACTTCCTTTTGAATCTTCATTGTACAATGAGTTTTCTACGTTAATTGTTACCTTGCATGTACTAATTCGTAAATTAATGAAATTGTCTTAACATAAAATGATATTTTTCCAGAGTAACTACAACTAAAAACAAAATAAAATAAAACATTAAATGCTCTCCATATCATTGGACGGGACTTATATATTTTTTTGTCAAATTAAGCTAGAAAAACTGACTTCATGTATTAGAAGTTACGAGTTTTGGACTTTTCTGAAATCAGCATTTGTTCGAACACGTTGTATGATTAATTTGTAAATAGCAATTCTATCAATTTTTGTCATTGACGCGATCTGGAACGGTAAATGCGATAAAATATGAGTAGATCTTTTTATCGAATCAACATACTCTTCACACACACACACACACACACACACACACATTAATCCATAATTAATGATAATGTGCACTAATTGATCTCTTGACAACGATTTATACAAGCTATTTATCTTACATGTAATTCATCCAATTTTATATTTTTTAAAGTTGCAAAAAAAAATTTGGGGGGGGGGGGTGGGGATCTCACAAGAATGCCATCAATCTCTAGTCGGAATTTGACACCCTAGTTTATCCTTCAAGGCAACTTCTTCCTGCAAAAATATTTTTAGTATTAAGCCATAAACAAACATGAAGAAAGCGACCTAAGTTTGGTGCTGTTCATAATACTATAAGAAATTTACTTTGCAGTGCAGATTGCAGAATATAGTACCATCTATCATACCTGAAATGCTTTCATCAAAGAATAGCAACGCTTTTGAGCACCAACGGCTACAGCGTACCTCTTCTTAACATCATCAAGATTTTTCTCTTCTTCTTGGAGCCCCATCTGAACCTTTTCTAGCTTCTACAAACATGGATGCAGCAGTATAAGATTGGAATCATTTAGACCATAGCAGTGGGAGTCTAAGAGATGAAGAAAAACTACACAAGGCCCCCCATGTAAGACAATCATTTTTCAAAAAATCAATAAAAATAACTCTAATTTATCTTTCATTCAAAGCAGAAAATAAGGTCACCTGCTGGCTACCCTTAACAATTCCCTCCATGGATTTAATAAGTTTCAGACGACCATCAGGGCTACTAAAGGCTTCTTGAAACTGCAGATTATGAAATAAACAGGGTATCAGCGAAACTATGGTACAGAGAATAACTTATGAGAAGGAGCAAAAACGAAAAAAAAAAGAAAATAATAATAAGAACAGGACCATGTTTAACAGAAAAACAAAATGAAAAGACAATACAAATTTGATAGTGTCATAAGATTTGAAGCAAACGTTCCAAGAAAGATTTTCCATCACACTCCCCATTCTGCAACATGTACCTGTGAAATGATGGAATTCAATAGGGACGCTTCCTTTAGCATCAATTCTTTGATTTCCAGAAGAGCATTGTAAGTGGCATAGCATTTACGAGTCTGTCTATGTCTCCCCTACACATTGGCAATGGACAAGAAAATTTCATACCAATGAAAGCCCATCAAAATACGGACAGGGTATATCACCAAAGTCCAAGTGCAGACCTGGATAAGAGCATACAGTTCTGAAAAGAGTTGTTCATACCTACAGAAACAGGTACCTGTTAGCATCAAAATATATCATGTCAAGGACATTGCAAATACATAAAAGCTCTCTTCTCTCCCTAATACAATAATAAGGAAACCTATTTGTTGGTACCTATTCTTTCCTTCAATTTTTATTTTGGTACCTATGTTTTTTATGTTAATTAAATCATTAATTTTGCTCAATTACCACTACTAGCTCTTTTAACTTTGTTTTATTAGCATGGTTAGGGTTCGAATAGGAGTTAATTGTGTTTATAAAATAAGGTCAAAGCATTTAATCATAATAAAAATACACATGAGTATCAAAATCAAAGTTGAATAAAAGTATAGGCACCAATAACTATATTTTTCCAATACAATATATCTTATAACTTATTCTAGAATATTCTTTCTTACTCTACATCCTATATTTCATTCTCACACAAACAAGATATTAGATAACTCAGTCATGCCTTGAGCTTTTGAACAAGTCATTCTTGTCTTGAAATAGTAAATGAATATACTGAGTAAACTTACTGGACGACCTCTGCTTGACATGGAAGGTCATCAATCTGCCGTTTTATTGATATATCATCACACAATTTAGCAGCAAGTTCCTATAAGGGGAAAAACGGTAGATTTATGTAACATGTCAGGATTCACGTTTTGGGTTCTCAGAACATAATTTTAGCATGTACAAGAGGCTTGCATCTATTTGGAAAGGTGCCAACATGGTTTCAAACATGATAACAATACTTGAATGGAAATTAGGAAAATAAAACAGAGAATAACACCTATGATTAAATATATCATCATAAAAATAAGCATTTTACCTTTTTTGCTGAATCAAGTTTTCCAAGAGATTCACTAAGAGAATGATGTAGCTCATCTACGAGGATCTTGTTATCACAACCAGTTTCTATTTTCCCCTCCAATTCACTTATTTCAGCTTGAATTTCTGAATATTCAGCATCACGGTCAGATAAAAAATGTTCTTCCTGCCGTTCAAGATCCTGAACTAAAAGGGTGTAACATAAGTAATACAAGCACTAAAAATACGGAACATTCCTGATGAACAATCACATTATCCTTTCCAGCATAAGAAATGCCATTTTGTTTCTCTGTGCATATGATTAAGACTTTCTTAACAAGCAAAACAGAAAGCGTCCTTTTCTCTCAAGTTTCAAGCTTCATTTGAATCTTTTTCAACATATGATAATTAAAGTCACTTACTATGCCTCCTAAATTGAAAGCCAATAGTATATTGGTTGGAGTAATGCCTGCAATATAACTTCTGAAATACTTGCCATTGGTTTATACATATGTTTTACTTTTCAAGATATTATAATTTGCCTTTTGAATCTCACATTCTGATACTATTTAAAACAATAGATAATAACGCTTTCCAATTCACAATGTGATACTACTTACAACATTTATCGTCTAATCAATGAAATTCAAAATGCAACAAATTTGATATACTGAGAACAGGTCATTCAGAAAAATTCTGTCCATGTAAGTTTACAAAAGGTGAAAAACTCCATGATCATCAACTTGTCATGATTAATAAGAAATAATTTACTGTAAATAAAAAAAATGGACTAATTAATAACTATGAAACATTTTCACAGTAGAAAATACAATTATTAAACAATTCGGGAAATAAAATCACCTTCAAAGATTTCAACAACTTAATCAGCTTCTGTACTTCGGTATCAACGCCCTTATCTCTGATTCTCTCTCGAAGATCTTCCAATTTGTTCATAACATTCATCTTTCTGAGTTTCTGCAAAAAAAAAAAAAAAGAAGCGGTGAACCAAACAATTTCATACACTAACAGTGAAAATAAAATAAATACATTTTCTTTTGGTGAAAAAGGAGAGAGTAATTTATTGAAGTATAACATCAGCTACATCTATCTCACCAACCAGTTCATCCAAGATTTCACTCGTCATATTTCTCTAAATTTTCGTTTCTTCGCGCGAATGAATTTATTTATCGATTTTATTTTGTAAAGTATTTTTTTAATCTGATTATATTAGGGATCTGGATTCTGGGCCTCTGTATGAGGAAAGTACAGGCCAAGTCGTGGGCTTTAATTGAAAATAAAAGCCCAAAAGAAACAAACCCAGTAGAAGTGATTTTGTAGGCCTCTTGGACTTGTCTTGCTTAGCATCATATATATATATATATATATATATATATATATATATATATATATATATATAGTTGTTTTTTTTTCTGGGGTAATTGCCTATTTTATCTTGGAAATTTTCATTCCTATTCTACGTTGTTGGAAGTATTTTTTTTTTGGGGGGGGGGGGGGGTTGTCTTTTGAGATTTTACCAATGATATATTGATGCTCAATTTCACATTTTTAATGGTTATGTGATTTTTTTTAACATGATATATAGCTAGGTTTTCAAACTTATAGGGTAATTTTAAACATTAAACTTACATGACAAAAAAATCGTGAATGCCTTTATAGTAGTATAGACCCTTAACCCCTTTTTAAAGAAAAGACAATTTTATTACTAGATAAAGCGACACATTATAAGAAGGTAAAAAGACGACACATTATAACAAACCATTGCCTTAACAACACAAGATCGAAACACCAAAAAAGATTTCAATTATAAGAATGTTTTAGTTTTTTTGACGAAATTAAGGATGCAAAATTAATTACTTTAAATTATTTATAACTATCTTTTTCCCTCAAAACTAATTAATTCTATTCATAAACTAACGTATAATAAATTACATATAATTCAGTTGTCTAATTTATTTTATATACTTTCACAAAAAAGTCAAAGAGGTCTTATATTTAGGATCGGAAGGATAGATACTTTATGGAACCATTGTTAAATATTTATACATTACTCTTTTATAACATAAGTGTAATGAATCCAAAATAAAACTTTACATGTTGAAATCATTTATTTATTACTACCTCTGGTCCTAAATATAAGATCTAGTTGAATTTTTTTTTGGAGAGGTTAAGGTTGCGAAATAGGCTATTAAATCATGACATATTTGATATATTTTTATATTATGTATTAGTTTATAGGTAAAATAAACTAATTTAAGGGAAAAATAGGTAAATCAATTTATAATTAACTTATTTTGCTTTTTTATAATATTTTCTAAAAAAGTCAACTAGGTCTTATATTTATGACCGAATGAAGTATATGTTAAAAATTTCATTATAATAATATTTTATAGGTGTTATATGTGCAAGTGTAAAAGGATTACGAGAAGTAAATTAAGTAGGAGATTATTGTGTGAGAGAATGGCCTCATCCCTTTTCTGGATACACACACAAATATATACGAATTTCATATATCTTTCACTTTCACTGATTTGCAATGAAAGCACTCTCGGACAAAGTCATACATACAGAGACTAATTTGAGTTATATATGCTCATGTATACATATATGTGCCCAAGACTTGGATTATATACATTTTATTAGGTTGAAGATGGTATTGGTATATGGATGAGTTGGAACGATAATAAGAGAGGCTTGATGAAATAATATTTGTATGTATGTTTATTATTTAAGCTTCTTGTTGCGTTTCTTAATGTCCCTTTTAATAAATAGACAGAGGAAAAGATGCAAGAAAATGATATAACTGAGGTGGAGAGCATTAGGCGCCGTTTATTAGAGAAATTAAATAAGCTTTTTTTCTTCTGAATAAAAGGCAGACAGAAGATGGTGATGAAATTAAATGAGGAAAGCTAAGCTTGCCAGCCGTGGGTGGAGAATATATTGTGGACAACATATGAGTTTGTCCATCTCATGTCTCTCTTTTCATTAATTTCTTCTGTGATTCAAATCCTCGTCATTTTTATGCAATGCAAGTTAATAGCCATTAATGAACCATCAGGATAGATATATTTTTTAAAAATAGATAATGAGTATAAAGATGAAAGATATGAATTTTATTCGTATTATTCATATTCAATATATATAGTATTATTTTATGTCAATTAATGCGTAAATACTATATGAATGTAATATAGAATTTGATAAAGGTCAAAACATATAGAATTTGATAGCGGAAAGACGTTGGTCAAAGTAAAAAGACAGTGGTAGGACGAAAGAAAGAGGTTATAGATGAGTTGTCTACAGTAACGAAACCTAACGTCTTTACTTCATATTCTCTCTGCCGCCAGACACTGGAAAGAGAATAACACCCATATGCCAGGCATGCTCTCCCCACACAAACTAATTACAAATTCATCTTTATTCGTTTTTAATTAAATCATTAGCTTCCACACATTTAGCTCTTTTAAATATGATTTCCATCCAAATAAAAGTTCGTTGATTAGACATATAAGATCTGCTGCTCATGCATACATTCTGAATGATTGATATCCACGCACTATTAACCCAACTGTTTGAAATTCACTAAAGTGCAAAGTGAAACATGATTAACAATACGATCACTGGCTATTGTCTCCTAAATCATTTCGATGTGACTATAATAACAATCTCTTCGTGAAGACATTTGATGCCTCCATATTTAGCGCTGAACATAATAATTATAATATATATAACATTTGCCCTTAAGGTCCCACCATTAACGCATAATTTCTTCGTTTTCATTCATATCCAACTCCACGCGTTTCCATTGCAAGCACATAAACAATGATATAAAGTCTAGGAATTTCTTAATTGTATGAAAAAAAGAAAAGAAAAGCACCATTTTTTTAATGAAGGGGGAATGTTTTATTGATAACGAAATATGCTTAAGTTAACTCAGTCCTTTGGGAACTAATTAATACAGCAGAATGGAGAAAATTAAACCCCCTGAATTCCTATTTCATGAATTGTTCACCCAACTACATGAATAAATATGATGATATACATCAGATGCCTGCAAATACTTCAAGTGCATCTTCTTGGAGGGAAGAAGTAAAGTAATCGAAGTATTGGCCATAGCTAAAAGGTCGGTAAAGAAGAGGGTGGTCAGAATCAACCAACTCAGGAGGAACGTCAATCTTATCTTCATCATTTGGCAGTGCAAATTGGGCAATGGAATACCTCTCTTTGTCTCCACGCATCATCACCCGGTGCGTCACAGCATGAAGCCTCCCATTGCTCCAAGCCTTCATTTTCGTTATCCATCAATCAATGCGTCAACCAGTCATAACAAGAAAGACACACACAATAAATTACAAAACCACTCACTCCATTATTATAAGAGTTCATTAGTTGACCATTTTTAGGATATTTAGGAAGTGGCCAAATGATATTAATAATAAAAGTCAAAACACATCATAATTAAGAAAGTTAAAACAAAACCAATTAATTATAATTTATGTTGGCTATTATTAGATTATATGTTATCTTACAAGTAATTCGGACAAATCAATTTATAAGTAGCATAACTTTTTCACTTAATTAAAGGACCGATTTGAGTCAATGGTAAACTCACTTGTCATGAGGTTTAAGGTCGTAGGTTTGTATCAGCATCTACATAAAAGTAAAGGCAAAACTACCTAGTATATTTCTGTCTCCCAATACTGTCAGTATGTGGGGATGAAATTAGGTTGACTTTTTTTTATAACTTTTTTAACTTAAAGTTTTCCAAAAACATAAATAATATAATTATGTGTTATGATAAAGAACCGTAAGTGAATATTTAGGATGAACAATTACTTGGAGGATATCGCCGATGAAGACAATGAAGCCATGTGGGGGGACATTGACATCGATCCAATGGCCTTGTTTGGAGAGTATTTGAAGTCCTTGGACATCGTTCTGACAGAGAGTGGTTATGGCACATTTGTCAGTGTGAGCTATGAGTCCAGTCTCAGGTTCTTGAAATGTAGGAGTAGAAGCGGGTGCTTTGTACTTCATCATCCTCACATTGCTAGTGCTCTTCATCTTTTCCATGTCTGAGACATAGTGTTTTGGAAGGCCTAGACCATCCGCTATCATCTTCATCAGCACCAAGTTCAGCTCCAGCATTTCCTCGCTCATTTTCCTCAACGTCTCGCTGTGTATGCACGTTATGTCAAACTTACAGTTAGCAATAAACGTTAAACGCATTCAAAAGGGAAAAGAGGAAGAGGGATGTCGGTGGATTTGAAGGGATGAAGTTGTTATTCATTACGTAAGGCAAAGAGCATTAAAAATGGGACAGTTTCTTTCTTTATTATTGAATATTGGCACCGTCATCATGAAATCTGTTGAAAAGGATGAGCTCGTATTTTTTACTCTCAAGACTCATATCTCCTTAATGTCCAAAAATAATTACTACATTGTATGATTTTAAGAAAAATAATAAAAGGTAAATGTAAGCGAAAATGGTTAGAAGGATGGATAGGAATATAATTAATTAGGGGTGAAAATGGTTTAAATACTTCACAAACATATCCTCGATGATGTTGGCAAAAAAATCATTAATGATAAGCTATAATAAAAATGGCCAAAGCAGATGAAATTTTGAACTCTTGTATGCCTTATTCTCCTTACAATGATGGTTTCATTGAGAATCCACCAATGAGATTCCCACACCATTGTGACGGTCCTACATTGGGAGAGCCTCTAAAAGAGGGGACACTCTCGAAACTCTATGATTAATTCCATCAAGGCCTTAACCCACAATTTTAAAAAAGAATAAATATTTTCAGACCCTGCGCTTTTTTTATTCGTTAAACAACTAAAAATAAGAATATGCGCAATGGAATATAATGTGAATTAAGAAGATATGTATATATACCAGAAAGATGGGTTGTCATGAGGCCACATGAGGCGAGTGAAGGATTGAGCAGTGAGGGGGTGAGGAGCATCGTCAAGGCTAAAGCTTTGAATAAGAGGGATGATGGGGCAGTCAGACTGGTAGCTCCTATAAGCCTTAGTGCAATGGTATTTCATCTTCGTCTCTTCGGGCAAATCAAACAGATCTTTCATCCCTTGCAACATCCTCTCCTGCAACTCATCCAAACTGCTAGTGTTCTCCACAAGGAGTACAAAGCAGCCATGACTCTCACATGCCTCCCTCACTTTCCTACTCATCTCTCTCCATTCCTCACTCCCTTCTTCCACCTCCCTCGATGACATTACCACATATGGTACCTTCATCATCTCCATCTCTGAACCCATCTCTCTTCTCTTTGTGTGAAGAAGGTAGCCTCTTGGGGTGATCGTATTTATAGTGGTGTTGCCTTTGGCTTCCGGAAAATAGGGAGAATATATATGAATAAAATAATCCGCACCCTGTTTCTACATATTACGTATTTGTTAGACTTAGTTTTAGTCTTAGATTTGACTCATCAACCTTTTTCATTAATTATCTCTATTGGCACTATTCTAATAATAATAACAGGATATGGGGGAGAAATAAAAGAAGATAATTGTGGTTTACTCCCTTTGTCCTAAATATCCTAATTTCATTATATTAAGGATATTGGTTAAGTTAGTTATTACTCCCTCCGATCCTAAATATAAGACTTAATTGACTTTTTTGAAAAATCCTTAAAAAAAGCAAAATAAGTTAATTATAAATTGATTTACCTAATTTTTTCCCTTAAACTAGTTTATTTTACTTATAAACTAATGGATAATCTAAAAATATATCAAATATGTCATGATTTAATAGACTATTTTGCAACCTTAACCTCTCCAAAAAAAAGTTATCTAGGTCCTATATTTAAGACCGGAGGTAGTATTACATAATATTATCAATTTGTCCTAACCATATATTGTTATTCACATTCTCTCTCCCTTGTTTGTTTATTTATTATTGATAGGCATTAGTAGAGTCAATTTGGGAAAATGTTAGGGAAAAATAAAAAGTGATTTTATATTTAGAAACAAATTAAAATTTGAAAGTGTTTTTATATTTATAAAATAGGGAGTATTATATAAATCACGCCATATATACTTATAACTAGCTAGTATATAACTAGCATCCTTAATTTAATTAAATTAGTTAAGCATGTGTTATTTTAAGAAATATACAATGAAATGTTCACGTTTAAAGACGTAGAGAATAACAGTTATTGAAGGCGGAGATGAAAAAGGAAAGAGAGAAAGATAGAAATGGTAAGTGATGTTATATGTGGGTATAGAGCACTTAAAACGTGGTTGTGCTGAGTCAGTACACAGCTATATTCCTATTCCACATGATCCCTAAGCCATACTGTATCTCCACGCCTTCCTTCCTTACCGTCTTTACGGTAACGTCTACTTTATTATTATTTCTGTTTTCAACTAGTTATTATTAGAATACATTGGTTGCCAAAAAAAGACTGTGTTGGTCAGTATTTTGTAAAAAAGTAAAATGTTTTTTATACCCAGAAAAATTAAGATAATGTAAACCTTGTAAATGTGACTATTATCATCTTTTACTATTTTTTCTAGAATTTAAAGGAAGAGGGGCATAAATATACTCTTTTAGTAGACATAAATTTTTTGAACTGCATTAGTAGAAAGAATTGAAAAGATTAAATACAGCGGTGCATGGTTTATGCCAGAGATATGAGGTGGTGCATGCAACAATGTATACGCGTAACAATCACTATACTTTTAATCGCTTTGGATATTGACTTCCCATTTCTTGTAAGGGATAAAGTACCATGATAAAATAAGGATATATCATTAACATCAATTATAATTGTGTCCAATTAATTCAATTTATAACTGAATTTCCACAAAAAGTCTAGATATTTAATTTGACATAAATAAAACTATATTACACCTTTGAAATGTTAATAACTTCAAGTTAACACATTAAAAACATGTAAATTTAATGATTTGTCAGGGACATCAAAGCTTGACTTTCACTTGAAATTAATGAAAAGACGACGTTAAAATCACATAATCCAATACACCTTTAATGGAGCCTAAAAAGTTGGCTCGATTTTGACTTTGTCTAACGACTTGTGCGTACGTTTGAAGCCCTACTTAAACCCTAGTTGCGGTTACAAGCAAGAACATGACATTTGTAACGACGACTTCAATTTGGTCGGTAACATAATCTTAACTGGAGGTTGTCAGGATGTACAAAATGTCAACGGGCTTGATCGAGTCAATGTGGTAATTAATAAAGTCTCACATTAAATGGAATTACGCTTAATAAGTACTCCCTCCGGTCCTTTTATCAAAAAAAAAAGTACTCCCTCTAGTCCTAATATATTTCATTAACTTCCACATGAAAGTCAATAGAATCTTATATTTAAGAGCGAATGGAGAAGTTAACATCCATCATCACTATCATTTGACAGTACCTTTTTCATAAATAATTAACTACGCACAAAATGCAATGTGCCATATATAATCAAAAATACACAGACATTTGTTTTATCTTTTTAATCTGAATATTAACATTATTTAAGTGAAGGTGTAAATATCGCCATCCTTTGTAGCCAGCCCGGTTTCCGACCTTTTATTGCGCGAGACATCTTGAGTACACCCACTTTTATAAGTTCCAACATATTTGCATCAAATTCTGGTAAAAAAAAAACATATTTGTATTAAATTATAGTGGCCGTGGACTTACATCGAGGTTGAAAGAATAACTCATATTACACACACACACACACACACACACACTAGAAATTAGAGTGACATTACTTTCCAAATAAAACACTGTGAGCTGTGTGAACCTCTTCCTTCAAATGAGAACAGACGTGAAGAGAATCTGCCGTATGTCACACACACACACACACACAGTCGTGACAACTGATAATTATAGGTATATGAAATCATTAAGGTTTATTCTTGTCGAGAGTTTCCTCGATCGGCTGACAAAACGGAAAGAGAAACGTGGAATTACATAATTCACACGCCATTTGTCAATAATATATCGTCATGAGACCATAAACTCGGGTAATTTTACTCGTTATGCAAAGCAATCCAAGGAAAATTTCAGGCAAAAATGGTTCATTTTTATTTGTATGTGGATCATGACGTGACGTCTAGTACTCCAAAAAAGAGGTAAGGGGCAACAATGGTCCAAAAAATAGGGACCGGAGGGAGTAATATCTTCGCAAGTTTTTAGCGATATTGTTACACTATTTATACGTAAGGGGCAACAATGGTCCAGAAAAACTTTAAGAGTAGATAAACAATCTACAAATAATTTTGAGGCAACATTGACAGTTATTTCAATTTATTCTTTTAAAACATTTTTACGTGTCAAATAATTATCAAGGCTCCACTTAATCATATGAGGTCTCTAATACGAGTTCTAAAGCAAACACTCGTGTTGGAAGGAAAACCTACACACTTCAAAACTAAACACTGGTGGCTTACTTTAGTATTTAATAATATGGTCCACAAAATGTATTAATTACCAATTAGTGATATAAAATAATATTTCTAAAACATTTTTCACTTTAAAATTTACTGCCTAAAAATTCCAGAATTAGTTTAATGACTGGAGTGTAGCTTATGTCCACTGACCACACTTTTTCTAAACTATGTATGTGCAAAAAGAAACTGACATTTAATTTGCACACGACTTAAAACATGTGCTAAAAACGAGTTGTCCTAGCTCAAGACATAAGTTTTTAGATACATTTGAGCAATGAATATTATAGTGAAGGATAGTTTTAGCAATTGTTTTCCTATCTAGTACTCCGATCCCGAAACAAATGAAGTCGGAGGGGAAATGAATTATGTGAACGGGGTTGGGATAATCAGCCATATTTTATAATCTGAAACATCTTGTTGATCACATGCATTCACAATTCACAAGCTGAGAGGAGATCCGATCCGACCCTATTCAACCTAGTCGCGCATGAAACACGAATATATAGTATAGACGTGTATTTTACACGTTCAAGTACAATACAAATTTCAATACAAAAACGAGGGCGAATGGCAAAGGTCAAGAAAGGAATGGGAAGTTTTGTGAAGAAATTCAAAAGATAAGCAAAGAATTAAAGGGAGAGTGACATCTTGGGGACAAAACAATTTAATTTGCTACATAAGTCGGCAAAGTCACATGCCACCAACGTAGTGATTTATTTTTTGCCATGGACCAACGTAGTGATAAATATATATATATATATATATATACACACACACACACACACACACACACACACACACACACACACACACACACACACACACACACACACACACACACACCTTTTTAGGGCAATTTCCCTGATTGAATCAGCTTCCTATTCCTATTCAACTACCATGTGTTGTTGTTCTGTTCTTTACTTACCTACACTAAGTTCAGTAGTTCATAGGTCTTTATCAATCATCATCTCCATTAATATCCCTTATTCCTTCATATATTTGTGATCCAAAATATTCCACATGCCTTTTCTTAGCTTCCCTAGCTATATATTATCTCATATGATTCAACATTACTGACCTACTCTTTCTGAATATATGATCTCAATTAAGTTTACACGCATATCACCTTTTGTGTTTATTAATTTTATAGATCAGAACAAGATTCAGGGAATATTTATTGTTTGGATTTAGAAGGATCAACTCGTTTTGTTGTGTTGTTTTCTTGCTGTCCTCTGAATCTTTCTCTTCCCAAATTTTTTCAAAACAATCTCCTGAATTTAGAAAAAAATAAAATAAAAGACAAAACATCAGACAGTGGCACATTGGCTGTCTGGATACAAAAGGATAAAGTAGATAGCACTTTTCAGAGAAACTCAGAAATACAAGGGTAGAGAGTACTAGAAACTCACTCAAAGTATTATTATTACTACTAATATTTTCAGTGTGTTGCCTTCTATGGTCCATATGAACAGTTGAGCATAGAATCATGCGCTGTTTAATTGTGAGGCTGTCCCTTACACATGAGTATGAATACGTGGATCCAGCAAACTGGAGGGCCCAAATATGCATAACGTGGATCCAAACTAATGGACATATACATACCTTCATACTCACCACATCAAACTAATTTAGATAACATGAGGTGATAGTAATTGAAGAAAAAGATATCATTTTTGGACTCAGGAATATGATTGTACTAAACATAAGTGTTAACAGGCCACTCATTTAGTTATTGCATATGCTTCTTGTCCTTGTTGACCCAAAAGAGGGTGTGGTGTGTGAATATAAAGTTAACATGTTTTTCCAAGTCATATTTGCCCATTTTTCTTCAAAACCCTCTTATTGTTTTGTTTGTAATAGGTGGTGGGCCAATGTTGGTTGAAGTGGTCTGGTAATGATAAGGTTATTGGGTGTTTGACTTGTGCTTGAAATGGACAAGAACGTCATGCACTGTTTTGTCGTCTAAATTTAACTTATGCCATTTGTTGGAGTTTCTAGGAGACAAAAATAAAACACACAAGGTCCATTGTCAACGACATTAACGTGTGTGAAACAGGAAGTAGTTTGTCCAATGAAGACTCTTGCAAATTGCAATGGCCACGTAGGCCTCAGTCCAAATCATGAAAGTGTAGTATCAGCATAAGAAACTAACTTGGCTGAATGAACAGGAGAATTATACTAAACCGATTAATTTGCCAACTGACTGCCAAAAGAGTTTTTAAACTAACAGTTGAAGCAGTAAGGAAATTTCTAGATGTTGATATTAATGCAAGTGCCAAGCAGGCATATAATTAAAGGATGACAATAAAACTGAGTACATATCTAAGAGGAAGGTGGGCTTGATGAAGCAAGATTAAAGGGGCAAATTGGTAAAAGCCTAGCCCAGTCTAGTTAGAGATGGGCACACAATCATTCAGTTTTACTTCCAAAGCTTTACAAACTTGTCATGACTGGCTGAAGCAACCAAACCAGTTACACTTGACACAGCCAAGGAAGCAATTAATCCTTCATGAGCAGACAGTGTCATTGTCTTGTTCTCAGCCATGTTCCAAAGCTCCAAAGACTGCACAATAATACATTATGGATTTAATATATCATTCATCAGCCAGAATGCCAGGTGCCAATGTAACAAAAAAAGGAATCTCTATAAGATAAGCACAGTAAACCAAATCCTGAAAATCATGGATATCCAGAAGATGATAGAGTTAATGGAAATAAAATGAAAAGGGTGAAGTTGACTTGCCTGGTAACATCCAACGACCAGTAATGAAAAATATGTGGGATGGAAAACACAAGAATGAAATTTATTGCCATTACAGCTTAGCTCATGGACACATTCCCCTTCACTGCCTGATCCAAGAGTCCAAACCCTGACAGAGTCCTCACTCACTGATGCAAGCAACTCCCCAGATGGGTCCCAGCAAACAGAATGTATTGGTTTTGTATGTCCCTACAACCATAAAGCCCCAATCAAAGGGTGTTTTAAAAATCTGTTAGGATCAGTTTGTATAGCATATTTATTTAGGCAGTTTTCTAAGAGGGATTCAACCATTAATAGAAAATCATCATAGATAATTTATAATGAAAATAAATTTATGCCAGGCTCAGATCGACTGAGCTATAGCTCTTCAAACAACAGTTTTGCACCCGGGAACAACTATGACCGAAACGGGGTGGGGTTAAAACACAACCTTGGAAGGATAAAAAAAATTACTTTATCCTCAAATGTATGATGGTGCAAACCAACCTGTAATGAATACTGGCATGTTTGTGTTTCCACATCGAGTATGGAGACGACGTTCTCTGCAGCAGCAGCAAGATACCTCCCTATGCGAGGTTGAAACCTCATTTGGGCAGTGCCACCCTAATCAGCACAAAAGTTATAAGTATGGAAGATAGAGGTGCTAATAAAATCAAAGTACCAAATGAAGATATTAAAAAATCAACCGCAACCTCTCTACAATTACAAATAGCTTGAGCTTTTACATTCAGGATGTAATGGTACATAAAAAAGTACATGAGCCCCAGTAGGAGATCAATAGTTCAACCCCTTTGTCTTCATTCTGCTTATTAAATTAAATTTCAATACAAACTAAAGTGGATCTATGCTTTATTCATGCTTGAAGCCCAAAAGAATTTTGCATACAGGGTCATGTTAGAGATATCAGTTAAATAATCACAGACCTTCTACACACAACTTAGCTTGTGGGATGAATTGGTTCCCAACAACAGCAAACTAAAATGAGAGTTCAATCACTCTAACGCACCCCCAAATAAATCAGATACCTCATGAAACGCACAGAAAATTAAAATTCTACCTTAGAGACCCTAGCACAGCTGCCATTATTTATGCTCCAGTATCGTATTTCACCATCGCCATCACAAGAGCAGATAAGATCATCTTTATTAGGATGAAAATCTAGCGACATAACAGATGCAGAATGTCCTGTGAAGGTGCGAAGTGAATATCCAGGCTGCATAGATAAAATTTTGAGGATTAGAATCCCTGCACCAACAGTCTTGAAGAACTAATTTATTATGAACTATCATAGCATTATTTATTCATATGCATAAGCATATTTTTCCAGCAACAAAAATTAGACTCATTGGAATATTGAGAGCAAAATGTAGAGCCCTCCCAATAAGGTTTGCTCCATAAGCACGGTCTATAATTGAGCCTCCAACCATTTGCTCAGAGAATGAGAGCCCCTCCCACTCAATCACTCATGCCAACCTGAGTTGGTATCATAGAATTCTACTATAGCATAGTAAAACTGAATCTGCAAGCTCGTCTGCCAGGGAACACTATTGTAACAATTCATTTTGAGGTACAGCATGTTTCAAGCTTAGGTTAGCAGGGTAAATTCATGTAAACATAATACCCCTTGAATGAGACCAATCCAAAATAAAAGTAGAGTCCATAGAACTTACTTCTAAAAAAGAGTATGCTATTCAAAGTAAATAAGGAAACAAACATACTAACATTTTCAACATCCCAAACCCTGACAGTTTTGTCAAAAGAAGATGTTGCAAGACGGGAAGCACTCGGACTAAAACGGACGTCAGTTATCAAAGATGAATGTTCCTCAAGAGTAGCTTTTAGCTTCAGAGAATCTGTGAACCATAAGACAGCCTGCATGCAAATCCATCAGGAAGAAAAGGTAAAATAATCTATATACAACAAATGTTGTGGAAATTACCATTTTTTTCCTGTTCCTAAAATCACAAACACTGTAATAATTTGGCTGACCACTTACAATAATGCATCAATTAATCAACAAACCTTTTTGTCGTGGCCACCACTTGCGAGCAGTTTCCCATCAGATGAGAAGTGGCAACAGACAACTTTGCTTGCACTAGCTCGCACAGAATTGACTTCGGAAAATGAGAAGCAGCCTAAAACCAAAGCAAATCACTGGTCTCAGACTGCATGACTTCAGTTACTCAATTGACAACTCTTTATGCTAGTTGAAAAATTAAATGGCAACAAAGCAGCCCCACAAAAGATAAACATGCTTCTAAAATTATACGGCTGACAGATAATGTTAATAGCATGTATATGAAAATATTCTGATGTGCATTTGGAGAAAATTATAACTTGTTATTTGAGTTCGTAAGTCTCTAAGCAAATAATTGGTCATTTGAGTTGAATTACATAACAGATGACACTTTCTAAAGAGAAACTTATACCTCATTGCCCATAGCTATACAAAAGAATTGGCATGCATCAGGAAAGCAAATAGCTAGGATGAAGCCAACAGAATTTAGAATCAATTTAAAAAATAGCTTTTGCTCTACCTTTGCTTATATCCATGCAACGACCAACAGCATCTCTAGGATCTGCATCATCATGAGATAAAAAAGACTCAACATTGTCATCAAGAGATCCATCATCAACAAATCGATCCATCTCAGCCTTCAATTCAAGATCCTTATCATCCCACTGCCAAAATGGAATGGCCATGAGTCCACATGTAAGGAATTTATCATTCCTTCCATCAAAGGAAATGTTCAACATTAGTCTACTCACCAACTGATTTGAAGGCGATGTAAGAGTTCCATTGCCATCAGTGCCAAACATCACAAGAGGCTTTGAAGAATTACCATTATGAGGCACAGCAGGCATTGACATAGCATCTCCGGGAGTATGAGTTGAAGGGGTTGAGGGTGCTGAACTTGGAGATGGACCTGCCGTGTTTCCCGTTCCTGAGCTATTGGCGGGACCAGAAGATGATACGGGTTGCTTTCTCTTTCTCCCAGTTTGATTTTTGGAAGCCTTAAAGTTAGAAACACTTAGTTAGGAACATTTTAGAGGGGCGAATTATAAAAGAAAAGAGACCAAATATTAAAGAAAGAAGAGGCAGACAAGGGTCAAATATGGAGGTTTTTGTATTCAAAGAAAGTGAGAAAAACCTCATATGACTATTATTTCGGGGACATGACATATCAAAGATGAAGCTATATAGTAAAGGAAACATTTACAGTTGATAAAAGAGCTGAAAATTGTTCAAAAGGATAGTCTAAATAACTCTTCAACAAATCAAATTAAATATGAGCATCAAAACATTTCCAAACTACTTGTGTGCTTATACATATGTCTATCCATTACAAAGCATTTATCACTAAAAATATGTTGCTTCAGAATTCTACCAGGCGAAAAAAACTAAGAAATTGAATGTTGCCAATGAACAAGTTGATCAAGGCGATCAAAGGTGCACTGACCTGATCATTTGCTCTAAAAGAGTTTGACATGCTTCCGTCTGCCGTGACACTACCAATACCTGTCACTTTATCTTGTTGATGCATGCTTAGATTTGAAGTCTGGGATTGCTGATTCGAAAGAGCATGCTGTTGAAGCTGCTGCTGCTGCTGATTGGAAGTCTGTTGTTGATGCTGCTGATGTAACTGAGCCAATTTTACCTACACAGGTGAACATTTACGTTCAACAAAAACAATGAAACTTAATTAAACAAAAAAGAACAGCTGAACAAGTGATGTTAAAATTCACAAGTGAAGAGGGAAATGATAATTAAAGAGAACTGGCACCTTCATTAGCATATCTGTATCTCCACGAGGCAAAAGAGGGCTTCCAGCTTGAAGTGGTGACCCAACATTCGATACCACATCGCCAATGGGGTTTGAAAGACCATCCTTACCAAGGCTCATGTTCCTATTATTGAAAAGCATTCTAATTCGTCTACTATCATCACTAGCAGATGGTGACGCAAGATTTTGTTGAGCAAGCATAAGATGCTGCTGTGGCGACAACATTTGAAGCTGATGAAAAGGTTGAGGGCCTTGCATAAATGCCTTTTGCGGTTGCAGAAGACCAGAACGTAGTTGATCCAACCCCTAGTAAGGGATAGAAAAATCTAGTAAATAGTGAAACATGATTACTCAAATACTGAGCTTGTATGTTGTTAGAGTAGATAACTAAGTACAGTGATAAGGGCTGTAGTTAATAGGCTATATTTTTTGACAGACAGATTTTGTAGGATAAAAATGCAACACAGACTAAAACTCCAAAAGATATGCTATTTACGCTTGCAAAATTAGAAGACCTGATGCACCACCAAAGCTAATAAACCCTGTTTAAAATAATAAAAAACAAGAAGAAACAAAACTACTTACTTTAAGTGGCCACCCCTTGAGAGTCAAATTGCTGCCACCTTGATTTGATCCTAACACAAAGAAATCTCAAGTTAACTAAATCTCTGAGTAAAGACACAACAATGGGGAAAAAAATTTATGTTTAATACCAAAACATTCTCAACCATAAGAGTAAAGCAGAGGCGCAAATTATGCTCAGATCAAATAGTATCGCATGCTTGCTAACTAGTTCAAATAGATTAATGCAAGTCAATTAAAGTGAAATATATAACAAAAGGTAACCTGGAATTCCAATCAATGATCCATCTGGACCTGCAGCTCTAGGATTTAAAACTGGATTTATCTCACTCTTTATATCCTGATTGATTTATAATGGTGTGTCAGGGAAACGCTAATAAGAAAGGAAGAAGTTACACAATCATTCTAATAACAATGCAATACCGGAGCAGATCCTGGTAATTGTGGGCTACGAGCTTGAACTTGTGGATGAGACATTCCACCACCAACACCATGCAACACTTGCCTGATATACATATATAAAAAAATTTCATGCTAACGATTTCAACACCCATAATAAAAGAAAATATCAAGACCAGAAATCTAAGACAAAATTCAATAGCATATTACTTTCATTATTCCAGTCAAAGAAACAGCGATTGAGTTAGGAGAAAATTTTATACTCTCAATAGCAGAGGAATTCATATTAACTCAAAAAATAGCCAAAGAACCCTCAAAGTACCTCTATTTTATATCACACAATAAAGGTTGTGTGACAAGAGAAGAGGAGAAAGAGGAAAGGATAAGGGAGAGACTTGTAGATGAGTGGATATCATTCAATTTTCAAAACTAGGAGAATACAAGCATCGTAATTTAGAGACTTGGAGCAATTTATGTATAGTTCAGAGAAAATCACCCTGAAGGTTGGCCAGAAGCAGCAGCTGACTTCAATATCGAGGCATGACTCGGGTCCAAGAGTTGGCCCATGTTCTCACCAAATCGTTGCTGCATCATAAACCAAACTATAACTAAAAATCAAAATCATAATAACATTTTATATTTTCACTACCGCGGACCAAAATGCTCGTTACCTTCATTGCTGCATCATCCAAAGCATCCCTCTGAAGAGGGGGTTTTAACCTATCCTCATACATCTTTGTGGCCAGCGCATTTGCAGAACCAGGATTTTGTCGCATCAGTGGATTCTCAACAACTCCGTTTGCACTGCCATTTAAGAGATGAGATCCATCCCTTCTCTGCTGTTGTGGTGGTGGCTGTTGTTGTGGGGGCGGTTGTTGCTGTTGCTGCTGCTGATGTTGCTGTTGCTGCTGCTGCTGCTGCTGCTGCTGTTGCTGCTGCTGTTGAGCATGCCGCTGCATTAGGAGTTGTTGGATCTGCATGTGTTGTTGCTGCTGCTGCTGATGCTGCTGCGGTGACTGCTGGGGTTGCGGCTGCTGCTGCTGCTGTTGCTGCTCCCTTCCCTTAAGCAACTGAGTCTGCAAATGCAGTTTTACAAACCATAAGCGTTAACTAGTACCTAAAGTTTTTCCTTCTTGGGCGATCATTGAGAATTTCAGATTCCAGAATGAAACCAACTTCAAAAGAGTAATAAAAATGCTGAATGCAACTAGCCAATTTGCTGCTTCGAAAAAGCTGTCTCTTGAAGCAACAGAAACAGGCATATTCCAATGAGTCTAATGATGAAGAGTAAAAGCAACCTCTTATCACCTATGAAATGTACACACTCCAACGAGATGTGTTGCTTCTAATCGCATCTATATAACAGTTTTTTTAGGGATGAGTTTCAAGTTTCAAATTGCATCTAGGAACCAGCAGGACAAGAAAATAACAGCTTGCCGCAAACTTATTTTTGGAGGCGATTAAACAGCCATGAAGATCTCAGGCATAATAACAGCGAAAAATAATCAAAACAAAGCATGTCACTGTTCCAGTAGCCAAAAAAAACAAGAGACAAGTAAATCTCATATTTCAACAAAGATAGTAAGGTAAGGGCCAACCCAGTTCCATCCCAACTTGGTGAGGGTGCCAGGAAGAGAATATACTAGACAGTCTTAACTCTGCTTTAATGCAAAGAGACAACACATTTACTCTGTCAATAATCAAGCACCGTCATGTCAAACACACAAATGAGAACATAACAACTGTTTCCAAACTAACCTCAATATAAGATGCAGCAACCTCTGAATGCTTCTCATTCGTCCGAGCGATGAATATGTCCCAAAAAACAGACCACCACTCAAAGAGAAAACCTCCTGGAGCATCAATAGCTGCAAAAAACCCATATTGCTATCAAAGGAAAAGAACTCATACCAAGCCTATCAAATGCTAATAAGCATGAACCACAAATTTCAAAAGAAAACCACATATCAAAACCCAGCCTTTTCTAACTAGAGTCCTATTTCCATGTAACTCACCGACAGGATCAGATGATACTTTTCCTTCAGCTAGAAAAGCCTGAGCAGTAGCCTTCAAATCCCTTTTCACTAAGTAATCATGTATGTAAACATCTAACCTGAAATTTCAAAGCAAAGCAACAAGTCATATCAGCACTAAAGGAAAAAAGTTTGAATTTTTCTCATGTCAGAAATGTACATAACCCATAAGTTGAGCCTAGTGATAATCCATTACAACAATAACATAAACCACCTAAACTAGCTAGCCATGAACCCTAAGCAAAACACAATACTTTGTAGAAACAAGAGAGTATAAAGAACAAAACTTGAAGAAAATGCCCAGAACTCAAAAACCCAGAAAGGAAATAAATACTAAATAGAACAAAGAGACACTCATTGAACATAAAAAAGCAAAGCTTACATCTTATCAGCTTCCCAGTTAGTCTGAGACATGTTGAAGAGACAAAACTAAGGCCTGATCCAGTAGAGAGGAAAATAGTGATACCCAGGAAGTAAAGAAACTAGCTTTGCTATGAAAAGTATTGTACTGAGCTGGGTCCTTGAAAAAGCTTCAATTTTTTTGGATACTAGAGAAAAGAAAGAGAAGAAGCAAACGACAAAAAAGAAGACACTTTATTTAGATATACAAAGGGAGGAACAGAAGAAGAATTGTGAGGCTTTAGCAAAAACGGAAAAACAAAGATTTGTGATTCTTTCTGACTATATCATTGTTAATCATTGAAGCTTAATCATTAAACTTGATCAAGTATTATTATAAAATGAGGAAAGATAGGTGGGAAGGGAATACTTTTACAAATTAAAAAAAAATTAATTTTTTTTGTTTTGTTGGAGTTATTGTTGTTTATTAAACTGTTGCAGATACTACGATGAAGTTGATGGTTTAATTACGAAATTGTCCATATATTGTTGTCAAATTTTCAGGCTCAGTGACTGCTCCACTTTTATCACTTGAATGACTTAAATGACCTCTTTGGACTTCACTCACTCGTGTCCAAATTTGAAAAGCCCTGCCCAATGTCCAATGACCTGCTATTCCGCTGTTTACAAGAATTCAGCATGTCAGACACATGTACAACTTGCAGGGGCAACTTAGTCAATTCACTTCTTAACATGAGTTAATCTGGCTCTGATCAGTAGTTACAGTCATAATTATTATAATAAATTATTGTGACTTATGAGTGTGAATAATCAAAGGAAACTGCACTGACATTTTCCAGGAATGTGCAAAACATTCCCCTTATACACGTAACCAAATCATATTATATGACATTATACTTGGTGGAACCAAAGATTTCACATTGAGCATGTGAGAGGAGCATGTGTTTAGTGATGGTTTTGGGAGTGATTAGAAAAACTGTATGGAGTGAAAGAGAAGATTAAATATAAATATGGTTTGGTTAAGTAAGAGGAGGGAAATCACGTGGAGCCTACTACTAAGGTACTCTACGTGGCTATGATTTTTCATTGCCTCATCAAAAGCAGACGACAGTTGGGGAATGTCTGAACTCTGAAACGCTGAAGAGTGCAGAGAAGACCTCTCTCTCTTTTTACTCTTGTTGTCGTTTACCAAGTTTGAATATATTATCACTGAATAGCGTGAAAATTGGATCACCCCTTTTCTAAATAAAATGATCAAATTCCACATTTGGCCTATAACTTTGTATGAATTTTGAGAGAATCACAATCAAGTACATAAGATAGTTAATTATTAATCCTAAACAAGTCACAGGGCAACTCAAATCGCATTTATTGACAACTCTAGAGATTGAATTTACAACTCACAAGGACTTAATTATAATTAATTTTTCATAAGGGATTTCATTATGATTTTTCCATAAATTTTCATTTGTGACAATTTGCATTGTGTGGGGAAGGAGATTTAATATCAAATGGTTTGATTGACAACTTTTTTTACCTATTAACTAAAAGCTTGAGACCTCTATTAAACTAAGTCTCTTACTTATGATAAGTTTGCAATTATCCATTTTTATTTCTGCTTCCTAATTCTGTTAAAAATAAATAAATATTTTTGTAAGAACATTTCTCAACTACTAATATAAAAAGAGCGATAAACTAGAAAATAATTGCCATTTGACACGTTCAGTTGCAACTTTTGATAATACTACATAAATATTGATATAATATATGCGCTATATATTTAAGATAAAAAATTAAACTAAAATAATGTATAGTGTAGAGAGTAGGATCAATCAAATATACAGAAAAAATAAACTGGTAATAAGAAAACATCAACGTCAACATCAGATCAACGTCAACATGCATGCTAATGACGATATTAGAATCTAGAAACGATTTTCGATGGAAAGCGATGAATAAGTTTTCAGAAGTATGGATTTAGATTTGTTCATTTTTGTTTTCCCTCCCAAGTAGTGTGGACCATGTAGAATGGGCTGGGCCGAAAACGAAATGACATGGACAGGCTGAGAAGCCCAAGGAGAATGAAAGGTAACGAACAAACACAAAATATGAATATCCCGAGGTGTCAGCCTAAGCCCAGCTGCTGCAAAAGCAACTTGCCACTGGGATCAAGTGGGGCCCAATAATGTAATTCTCTGATAAAAAGAGGACCCCACCAAAAATTTCTTATTCTCCATACATAAAATGAATATACAGCATCATGATAACCTCATCAACCCAGTGAGAAACAAAATAGGGGAAGGAAAAACCATTTTACTGTGTGGGAATCAAAACGGGAAGACAAAAAGAACAAGAGAAAAATCAAAAGAGGGTATGAAACAAATTGTCGTATGTGTGTATGGTTATGTATGCAAAGAGGGGCGTGCAGTATTGTGATGCTGATAAGTGAGAACTCATTCATCAGTATTAAAAGTATAGTATTACTAACTATTTGGTTGTTGTTTTTTTTATGATGAGTACCTATGCCTGCCGTGTCATGCCAATCTATACTATACTCACTCTTTTTTATTGCTTCTCTTCATGCATCGATCTATGTGACCAAGATGTTGACTCACGTGTCAACACTGACTACTTCTGCAGTGGCGCGTGTCACGCACGCACGTACATTCCCATTCTCATTTCACACCCACCACTCACCACTGTATTTAATGTATTAAAAAAGTCATTTCCTTCAATTTCTGTGGCATGTAGAAAGATGATCAGAAATTGGCACAGTGCCAGTGAGTTAATGCCTCACTGATGGCGTAAGTGGGAAGGAGTTTGAAAAGGGTGGTGACATCAGGCTGAAAGAAGAATACTCAGTTGAAGTAGTAGAATATATAAATGAGAAACAGTGGGATTTTTTTTTCCTCCTCACCGTCAATATAGTCAAGCCATAAAGACATGTCTTTACTCTGATCTTTAGAGTCAATAATTTAAATATGGTTTTTATTAGAACTTTAGGAGTGATTCTGTATGTATGGGATACAAATTTAAACAGGGATATGATATGGAGAATAAGGGCATGGCGCCAAGTTGTGAATATGTCTTTATGGATGTCAGGCACCAAAGGTGGGGGCAGATGAGAGTACTGTTTGACTTGACGTAAGAAACAATGAAGGGCGTGCATGAAAGCGTGTGATATGGTTTACACAAATTCAATTCAATGCTTCATATATCATCCCTCAATATGAATATATATATATGTATCTAAATATGATGTGGTGAGTTATTGCAGTACAGTACTTAACAGTTAACTCTATCGTTGGAGTTTTTCATAGGGTGAGTCCATCCATCACATTGGCTCTACATATGGCGGCACAGGTATGCTTCTCCCTAAGCAAAAACCAACAAGATTGCATCAATCACTTGCATACAGATACGCTAGATATTGTGCTCCCATCACACGCTGCCATACTAGTGTACATATATGTATTTACTTGTAAGAAAAAAACTGTCAATGGGGTCATATCACACCACACCATCATTGTCTCAATTATCAGCTCCTTATACGTACAACTAACACATCCAATGACGTTTTTCATCATCACAATTACCTTACTATGCCAATCTTGATTGTGATGTTGTAACTCATAAATAAACTGTGACTTTTCCACACGCCTATTCAAACCTTAGCTCGTTTAATAAGATAGACTAATAACTTCCTAAACCCTTGAAATATCTCTTGTCCTAAAATAATTTTGTAAAAAAAAAATAATTCGTTGGGGTCCATCTTTTGGCTCAAATATAAAATTATTTATCAAATTTCACTGAATTACTATGTCTCATAAATATAAAAATTGATACGCATGATTCTTTCTAGAATATCATACAAAACACGTCTCAACTGAATGCTTAACTTCGTTTATCAATTCAATTAATCAAACGATTGAATTGGGCCTTATATATATATATATATATATATATATATATTAAATTTAAGTAGTATTCATACAACCTAGCATTGCCTTAATAATGCGTGAAGAACATCATGACTTAGACATTTCTTTGTATGAATATACAAAACTCGAGCTCATGATTTTCCTTTGATGAACAAAAACTTCAATCGATATTGGGTGTGTTTGGTTGAGCTTATTTTGGGTGTGTGACTTTTTTTTATGTTTGGTTCAGCTTATTTTTCGCGCAGCTTATTTGAAATAAGTGAGCTTATTTATAAGCCACACAAGGTAGCTTATTTCTGAAAATAAGCCAACTTATTTTTCTACATGATTTAATAAGCTAGCTTAAAAATAAGGCCCCTTTAAATAAAAAGTCATCCAAACATATTTATAAGTCAAATGGGAAAATAAGTCACTTTTTTCAAAGTTCATCCAAACATAAAAATAAGTCAGCCTAGAGCTTATTTTCCAACTGTCTTAAAAATAAGCCACCTTAAAAATAAACACATCCAATTGTTGGTAAACAAGTCAAACAAGTCAAACCAATTATTTTCCACAAGTCAAACCAAACACATCCAATTGTTGGTAAACAAGGAGGATTGTATTATTTATGAGCATGTTTTGTACACAGACAAATACAGTAAAACTTGGAGGGAGGTTAATTTAGCACATGTATACCGCAATGCTACAAAATTGTACATACACTGAAAGCCTGTGACGAGAGTAGGTGGCATGGGGAGGTTAAAAGGAAGTAGGACGCAATTTACCTATCTGACCCTGACGCAATTTACCTATCTGACCCTGACCCTGACCCAGTGTTTATCTCCAACATTACATACCCTGGATTTTTTGTTTTACAAACTCGTCTTCATAATAATGATGGCATTAATTATCTCATGAGTTCCTTTGTAGGACAATATGGGAATTACAATAATTCTTGCTGTCCTTAACGGTCCTCCATCCATGAGCAATGTCTTGAGCAATCTTGGTGGCATCAGATGCAGTCCCAAGTATACCCCTTCTGGTGAACCCCACCGTATACAATCCATTCTCTCCTTTCCAACCATTTGGAAAGGGCGTTTTTGGCATTCCATCTTCTGTGAAAAAATCACTCCCCTGCCCAAAAAAAAACACAACATTCACAATAACGTAAGATTTTGTCATAAAGACATTATTACTCTTTGATTTGATTATGTCATTCCCACACTTTTTAAATATAAGTGTTACGTATAATCTATCGAACACATAATATGCAGTACAATTACAGTTTATATGCTTACGTTTGCAACTTTGGATTTTACTTTTTCACTGACACAATGCGGAATCAGACGAGATTTCTCAGAGCATAATATATAGCTCCATATATATTTGCACAGGGTATGGATCTTAAACATGTCCTTAAAAAAATAATGTTAAATCAAGACAAAAAAAATATTGCTAGTTTTTTAAAAATTGATCTTTCTGCACAGAACCCTTGGACTTGTTGAGACTGGAAAAGAGCAACAAAAAGGACACAGGAGAGCAAGATTTTGCAAATAACCATGTTTCATATGTAATGATTGTTACCCTTCATTGGTGAAACGTCACACACAAAGAACAAGAATTTTTTTTAAAAAAAATAAAAATCTGTATTTGGAAAATGGGAGTGTGCAAAATAAACCCGAACAGATTATATTCTTTTTTGCATGATGAAAAAGAAGAAATTTGTAAGATTCTACACTCTGTGTTTCTGCATGTGTCTTACACTAGAAAGCGATAGGTCTTTGGGCATTACATGGAAAAAGACAGAGGTAAACAACAAAAACTAAGATAGATACGTGGCTTTACCTTGAGCCAAGTAGGCACGTTGCTGGTGTAACCCGTTGCTAATATTATTGCATCGAACTCTCTCTCTTGACCATCCACGAACTTCACACTATTTCTCGTTATCTCCTTCACTCCTTGCATCACCTGAAAGTGAAGTATAATAAAATTCTCATCACATCCTCGGGATATGTTAGTAATAAAAAAACACATTTTTTTAAAAAAATTAAATTTAGTAATTTACCTTAATTTTCCCGGATTTAATATGTGACAATGCTCCAACATCAAGGACAGGTGTTTTCCCGGTGGCATTTTTGAGCTCAATGGGTCCAGTTTTTGGTCGCCGGAGACCATAATGATCTGTGTTACCCAAGATGAAACTGGTCAACGTCAGGAGAAACTTGTCAACCAATCTTAAAGGGAACCATTTGAGGAGGGTCATGGCTATTCCAAATGTTGAGAACCCAAACATTTCCCTAGGCAGAACATGTATCTGTTGGAACATTAAAATATGCAAAAGTTAGCAAAACATGACAAGTTTCTAAATTTTCCATCTGGTCTCTTATAAGGAAAAGAAACATTATCAATAATACCAATATCATCAAATATAATAATCACCACTCACAGTGTTCCTAGCAACCATAAAAGGGTATGCATTATGCCTGCAAAGATCCAAGCTTGCTTCCATGCCTGAATTCCCACATCCAATTACTAAAACACGTTTGTTCTTATATTCAGAACCAGACTTGAACAAACTAGTATGAACAACCGGTCCATGAAAAGATTCCATGCCAGAAATCTTAGGAATCACTGGCTCAGCATTTTCTCCAGTGGCCACTACAAGCCACTGAGATATGTATTCAAAGTCCTGGGTTCGAACCGTCCAAAAGCCACAACTTTGGTCGAACTCAGCTTTCATGACGGTCTGATTGAACCGGGGTTGAATTGAGAAGTGAGAAGCATAGGACTCAAGGTAAGAAACAAACTGGTATTTGGTGGGGTATTTTGGGAAATTGGGAGGGAAACTCATCAAGGGAAGCTCACAAAAGTGTTTGGGAAGGTGAAGTTTGAGACGGTCATAAGTTTTGTGTTTCCATAGAGAGGCAATACAGTCACTCTTCTCAAGAATAACAGAAGGCACACCATGCTGAGAAAGGCAAGCCGCCACTGCTAAACCGGATGGTCCAGCACCTATGATGATAGGCCCATGAACCCAAGCACATTTAGCTTGTTCAGGTTGATGTTCATGTTCAAGTTCATGTTGTTTGTTAGAACCCATGAGTGGTAGAATATAATTGCCAAGAAAGGTAAGGAAGTAGTACAGGAATTTATAGGAGCAATAATAGAGAGAGCTCTGTTTAGTACTCTGCTTCACTCAAGAGGGCATTGGGTGTGTGTGGTAGTAGTACAGTTGAATAATATATGAGGAGTTTCAAAGAGGTGAATGAGTAGAAGGAGTTATTAAGAGAAGTGATGGGGGGGCCAAAGAGGAGAGGAGAGAAGTATAGAGGCGTGAAGGGAAAGGAAAGGAAAGGATTTGGTTGAATGAGGATGTAAAGGTCAAGGCTATTTCCTCTGAATCCTACTATTGCAGTGTGAGCAGAGGGATTAATGGATGGATGGGGTTGGGGAAGCAAGTAGCTAGGGAGGCCTGCTATAAATACATTTCATTTATGCATTGCTTTTTTTTTGTTTGGCCAACTTTCATTTATGCATTGTTATTGCATATTTCATTTATTTATTTTATTTTCTTTTTTTGTCAACCATTCTCCCTCCCACCCTCTGATACTACTCCCTCTGTTGATTCTCTCGTGGTACAGAATTTGCGCTTTTCATCATTGGTTTAGTTTATGGGGGGGTGATGTTCAGCTACGTACTTACCGGTTTGGAATCTCTTTTATCCGTGCATTTTCTTTTACCTGAACAAAACTTTTACTTAAATAAAACTACCTTGTTTTATTTGAAAGCCAGTGGGATGATTTTATCTATTAAATAAAAAGTGTAATTTTAAAAAAATTTGTTCAATCATAGTTTTTTTTTAAATGAAATGATGTATAGATAATGTTCAACTATGAGCTTTTTACTTGATGATAGAGTACATAGTCCATCAACATCATTTTTTTGAGTTAAACTTGTTATTGTTTATGTTGCCATCATCTGATTTAAATTAAATTACTCATCTTATCCTATCTATAGGACAATCACAGTTTTTTCCTTAATATGTTACTAGTACCTTTTCACATTATCACGTTAATGTATAATTTTACTTTGAATTTATGGTACTGGTATTTTGTTTTACTTCTTTACCTGTTAATTAACCGGGTGTAAAGTGAGAGGGTTATTAAATTCTCATGAGGTGTAAAATATTTTGAGGTGATTTTTAGGCAGGGTTTCGAGGTCACTTCAAGCTAAAGGCATGACACATGCTTAGTCACACACAACTTGGCTTCATGTGTAGCTAACCTGGGACAAGTTTTTGTATCATGTTATGGCTCTACATAAGCTAAGGGACGCAGTGTCTCCCCAAATCCCAAGTATTGCAATGAGGAATCCAACCATCTCCCTAGCGAATGAGAGGAAGTGATTCTTAGCACTAAATAAATCCACGGGCCATACATATATATATATATAGATGGCACTATATATTTTGGTTAGAGATGGATGAGATTGTCGGGGGAAATGGGATCCATGCTTGGCAGCACTAGTTTTTTCCTCCCCTTTTCTCCATATCCTAGCCTTTTATGAAAGGAAGGTGTTCCACTTCCACATATTCATATATTCCTTAATCTAGATCGGGAACTCATCAGACGGTGCTTATAATTGTAGTGAGATTTAATTTACGCCGTTCACATTTTAATCTATATGTTTAGCTTTTCATTTTATTGTTTAAATAACAAACCACTTTTTGAAAAGTTAAATGTTATTTTCTTTGTTTAAATGTTGTACAAACTAAACGAAGTATACTAAATAATTTAATAAGTTGAACTTTGGTAAATTCTTTTAAGAAGATTCTCTCCTCAGCTGTCTCTAAGTACACTTGTTAACAGCAAATTAATGAAAATTAACCAGATTGACTTGACAACCGCCTATTCTCATAAATTTGTGTTAATATATTCTATAATTTGAATAGCGGGAGTATCAATCTATTGACGTGAATTGCCACGTATTAACCGAGAAATTTACGTAACAACAAGAAAAATATCTCATACATTCTCATCGAATGGGGAATATCATTAAATCGATCGCATGTGACAATCAAGCGTCTGTTGCTTTGGCTTTTTCACCCATCACTTCTCTTCATATTCTTGCCCATGGTCGATAATGTACGGATGTTTGCGTCATCTATCTATATTCTATTTTTATTTACCCCAATTTAAAGTAATACTTTATACATAGAACAAAGAACAAACAATTACAGTGGTTAAGACTTATGATGAGTCCTCGTCTGGCAAAAAAAAAACGACTTATGAGTCTTGAATAATAGCAGGGTATTATTTATTTCAAACTCTATACATAACGAGCCGAGGATTGAAGAAGGTACGAACTCAACTCTTCAGTCCAAATAAAAGAGGAAGGTACGAACTCTTTCGGTCAGCGACGAGATAAACTATAGACCTGTTCCAATTACTTTGTTTTGGTTTTAATACTATCTTTCTGAGAAATCCCTTTAAAAACCCTCAACATTGAAAATGACAAAAAGGTTCAACGAATTTAGAAAATGACATATAGGTGCCATGTACTGAATTGTCATTTTCACAGTGTAAGTGAAAATACAAAAATTTCATTTAATAAGTAAAGAATTTTTAACTGACTATGTGGAATTTCTAAATGTAAATAGAGATTTGGGTGACCATAAATTATTGAGCCGTTAAACTCAAATATAAAAGCTGGTAAAGATTACAAAAAAAAAGTCAATCAATAGCTACGCATATGATGAATATAAATAGAAAATTGGTGAACTCACTAAAATTATCAGTAATCAGTAGCACTAAGGCCTTAGATGAAGTTGATAGGGCTCTAAAACTTATACTACACGGCTATCATTTCCTTTAAACTTATGATTTGTATAAAGTCATGTCACAAATATGTCATTGAGAGAATTAATCAGAGGTCTTATAGAAGAAAACTAATTAAGACTAATTAAGACGAAGTCTTACGAGTTGTCAATTACAACTTCTTGGCTTTACAATAACAACTTGTGACCTAATAATTACAACTCGTGAGACTTTATCTTAATTATGTTTCTCACATAAGATCTCTAACTAATTATCCCTGTGTCATTTCTGAGTTCAATGCATTTTACTGCATTTCCCCTATACTTTTACACAGGATATATCGGTATCTTTTTCTATATCTTTGTTGGTGCATTGACATATGTTCATCCTAGTAAGTGCAAAATTACATAAAACCAGTTATTGAATAAATAACATTCGGATAGTTTTAATAAAAAAAATAAAAAATATTTGGATAATGAGGTTATGAGCTTTGATTATATAATGGAGAATGGGAGCGGCCTAATTGATGCTGATCAATAACATTAAAAATAGGAACAAGATTTGCTTATGACACTAAAAGAATCCTAAATCTATTGTACGTGTCAGCCTAAAATGTCAGTCTCGTTGATTGTTAATTAACGAATAATAGGAACAGGTCATTGTTTGATCTGTCCCTATACTCTTCATTTTCAAAGCCATGGATTGATTCGACGTTTCATTTTTGGGAGTGTACAGAGTTTCAAGCGATCCCTCTCTGAAACAATTGGCAGCACGTGCTTCTTTTCTCTAGGAGGATCGGAGGTCGGTTTGTTATATTTAGTTGCGTCCACTTATTAGTTAATGAGGGATATATATTGGTTTCTACTTTCTAGAGTCTAATAATTTATTTATTTAAACTACAACTCCAGAAAATCCATGCATTTATTGGAAAAAGATGCGTCCATATTTTGATATTGACATTATTAATCAATCTAATTAGCTAATCATGCTTCTCTCCATGCCACTCACCTGTACTGTACTATACCACTCTTTACCCATAACTTATTAAATCATCATTTATTCAGGTTGATTGAAAGAATTTAGCTAAAAAATGTTTAAGAAAAGTCGTCATGAAAATTTCATTCGAACAGCAAAAAATTAAAAGAGAATATATAAGCATGAGGGGGTAAGTAACATTATATGAATGATAAGTATAGTTATTAATTAATCGTTGACAAATTAATAGAGGGGTAGGTAGTCAGTGATGTAAACACTAATCCTTAATTAATGCATAAGATCTAAAACTAATCTGCAGATGCAAATATAAAAAAGATGAGTTAAGTAGTTGGCTAGTTATTTTTTCAAGTTCTTATACACATGACATATGCAAGTTAAGCGAGTTATTCTATATATCTATCCACACACACACTTTGATGAAAACTACTTAAATATATGCAAATATATATATGAGATTGAAAAAATATAACAGAAGTATGAGAGGCAAATTAATTAAATCATAATGATATGTTGCATAGCATATATTCAAGGCTAAAACGATATTTTTAGAGGGAGTAGTCATAATTCACAGAAGAAGATACACACGAGGAGTACTTGGTAGCTAGCTGGTTAGCTTTATACCCGTGTATGGAGAGGATGAGACACCAAAGTGGCATTAATAGCAAAGGCATCATCAATGTGTCGAAAACGAAGGAGGTATGCAACTATGCATATTAATCGATCGATGTACAACTTTCAACGAATATATGATTATGAGTAGATACGAGCATCTAAATCCACAGTGCCTTGGATTCACTGGGCCATCAATATACACGCCGAGGGACACACACCCACGCACTTATGTTATCCGTGCACATTACATCTAATACTACCTCCGGTCCTAAATATAGGGGACTTGATAATTATTTTGGAATGTGTAGGGACCTTCAAGTAATAATTTCCCTTCCGAGGGACTAGAATGCAAAGTTCCCTTAATTTAATCTGTGTAATAAAATTATATATTAATTCATAATTAAAATATATTAGTTTTAAAGAGAAAAATATAATGAAAACAATTTAAATTGATTTTATAAAAAATTCAAAGTGATCTTATAATTAAAATAAAATGGAGTGTGGTCTAAGCTAATATTGGTCTTACATACAAGAAGAGTTTTTAATATTTCTCAAATTAAATTTCCTCAAATTACTCATATTAACACTGCATTGTTGCTAATCAAGTAAGAAACATGTTTTTTTTTCAAAGGGAAATAAGGAACAGGAATGGTGAAGATAAGTAGTGGCACAGTGTTATTAAATTATTTTTTCTTTCCATTTCGGTTCGGTTTGTTGAAAGTCAAATTCATTGAAGGTCAACAATATGAATTGATAGAGGAGGGATGGGGATGATGTCACGTGAGCGTCACACCTGCAAGTCACGTGGCGCAGGAGAGGCAGTGGGGAGGGGGAAGCAGGGGGTGGGTCCCAGGGTGAAAGACGAAAAGGACCTTGACGTGGGAGGAATTGTCGCTTAAATTCCATCAGCAATTGATTTTCATATTTCATGGCTAATGTTGGTGAAATGCTAAAATGTGTTTCTTGGTGGGGATTCAAGTGATGATAATGTTGGTGAAGTGGGGAGGATTGTGTTTATCCAGTTAAGAAGCCTATAGATTTTTACCAAATTGGCTCCATACATACTAAGATTTGCTTTGCCTTTGTTTTTCCCATGTGCTTCGCTGGTTTCAAAGTGTCAAACCCACCGTACCCATTATTATTCCAACCTCACTTTTCCACTTTCCACCTCATAATCTGTACTTCAAAATTCAAATCCACCTTCGTCCCTCAAGGGCCTGTTTGGTTTGAGGGAAAGGGAGGGAAGGGGAGGGAAGGAAGGGAATGGAAGGGAGGGGGAGGGTTTAACATTACTTTGTTTGGTTTGATAAGAAAGAGGGAAGGGAAGGGAGGATTTAATGATTATTTGTTTGGTTAAGGAGGGAAGGGAAGGGGAAGATTTAATGATTATTTGT
The DNA here is from genome assembly GCA_029929735.1 of Mimosa pudica. NCBI lineage: Eukaryota > Viridiplantae > Streptophyta > Magnoliopsida > Fabales > Fabaceae > Mimosa > Mimosa pudica. The sequence continues at coordinate 5,372,487 of JAKELP010000007.1, forward strand.
TTGGTTAAGGAGGGAAGGGGAGGGTGATGATGTTTAATTTACCATTATATCCTTGTAATTTTATACTCCCTCCGTTCCTAAATATAGGACCTAGATGACTTTTTTGAAAAATCCTAAAAAAAGCAAAAAATAAGTTAATTATAAATTGATTTACCTAATTTTTTTCTCTTAAACTAGTTTATTTTACCTATAAGCTAATGGATAATCTAAAAAGATATCAAATATGTCATCATTTAATAACCTATTTCGCAACCTTAATCTTTCCAAAAAAAGTTATCTAGGTCTTATATTTAGGAACGGAGGGAGTATTAATTAATGATTGTCTATCATATAAATTAGTTCATAGTTTTTATATTTTTATGCTACATAATATGATTTTTTATAACTTAATTTAAATGACATAATTCATTTAAATATATTATCATGAAATTGTGACGTGAATGATGTATGTATAGCATCCAAGTTAGTATATTAAGTGGACCAAACTTGAATTCAAATAATAGAAAGAAAAAGAATAGAAATCAAATAAAACCCCTTTTGTTCTCAATGTGCTCGATTTCTCCAAAGGAGGAGAAAAATTCAAGAATCTCTCTCTCAGTATATGCAAAACTTTCAATGGCGAAGAGAGGGAAGAGAAGAAGTAGCTGGGCTATAATCATCACCTGACAAAAAGGAAGGAAGAGAGAGATAATAGTGTTTTATGAAGAGTCCTTATGGGGTTATAGGATGTGTAAAGAATGAACACGAAAGAAAATACTGTGAATACAGACTGGGTTGCTGAGAAGTAAGAAGGGGTGGCGTGTTTTTTATTGAGGGCATCATGGGAATATGACTGGGTTTTTTAGGATAAAGTAGTCATAATATTTGGCTCCCCTCCAAAACCCTCCAATTTGGAGGGAACCATAATAAAGGGTTTGAAGGGGAGGGGAGGGAAGATTTTGGGCTCCCTCCCCTCCAATTTTTCAAACCATGCAGGGGGAGGGGCTCATTTTCCCTCCCCTCCCCTTCCCTTCCCTCAAACCAAACAGGCCCCAAAGTATTGTGATCTCCACCGTACACATATCAGCGCATATCAACATTACAATCGAAATCTTCAATTTCATACCCTTGTTACATTGGAGAAGATAAATGGACAATAAGGGTTGGACTCACAAACTTAACTCACCATAATCGTTAGCTGCCATTTTGAAAAAAAAAATGAAATATATAGTATATGTATTATCTTTTGTTTAGATTTCTTATTCAGTACCTTGGGGCATGCATATTAATAACTCTAGATGACAGTTGACCAGAAGTTTTAACTTGTCTCATGTTCAAGCATGGATCAAACCATATATTGACCTTGGTTAAGGTGATATGAGCTCTTACCACTCAACCAATGCTCCTCATTAGTATGTGTATTATCTAGTTCAATATATTTGGTTAACTTATAAACTTAAAATAGATAATGGGATGAGACAACATCATTATAATTTCAACGCCCATAATTAAAAAACTTCGAAAGTACATTGGCACACAGCTCAGTTTAAAATGATTAGAAATGTGAAATTTGATAGTATTCTGTAAAAGTAGTCGTGCGATAGTGAGGAACGTGGGAATGGAAATAAAGGGAGGGCCTAAAGAGTAGGGAGGGGCCGGGGGGTGGAAGATAGTGAGAAAGATAGGAATTAGAATGGAGGCGCAGTGGGCAGAAGAAGAAAGGAAGCCCAAGTTAAGAGCTACTCCTCCATTATTGTTATTCCTGCTTGTTGCATTTGTCCCCCCAAAAATTAGTGAAAAAGAAGAACATGATATGCCTTGTTGGATTGGTACTTAATCTCTGTCCATCTATACACAATGACACCCGTACCTAGCTGCAACCCTATGCTAATTAATCATGCTACTCTAACTCTAACTCTGATCTATCTCCACTTCATCATTATCACTCTTGTGACACTCTATAAACCCTCATTTGTGTCATCTTCAGTGCATACTCCAACAACTATCACTTTGCACTTTTTTTTTTTCGTTTTTAGTTTTTATTCTAATATTCTGGGTTACTTTCCATGTCAAAGGAATTTAATAAGCTCAGCCAATGGACTTGCTGCATTTCACTCTTATGGCCTGTTTGTTTGCAACAATGGTAAGAAAATGGCGTGTAAATAATTAAAAAGTTAAGGGGTAATATAGTCATTTACATATATCTTGGGGCCCACAAGTTTTCTCTCTCCATCTCACACTTATCGTGGGGCCCACAAACTTTACTCTCTCATCATTACCCATACTTTCCATCTCTTACCCTTTTTATTTCTAATTCTTTACTTTCTTTCACACAACCAAACACACTCTTAAGGTTCAAATTGGAGACCCAGATTAAGGGGCGAAGAGAAAAACCCAATGTACCAATGGAACTTGGTTACCACTACTTTGCACATTACCAATATTATTACTCATTATTGTCTTAAATGTATAAGGGTTAAGTTGCAAAAGATACCCATGTGATTATTTTAAAAGCAAAAGTAATAATAATATTTCAAAATAAGGGTAAAAATAATCATAACATTTCAAAATATAGGCAAAATTGTCGTTAATTCATAAAGGGTAATTTTACCCCTGTTTTGAAATGTTACTTTTGCTCTAAAAAAATTACATGGTGTTTGATGCACCCTAACCGTAATCACATAATTATTTTTGCCTCTTAGCCCAATGTATAATATATTTATTTAATTTCATGAATTTAAATTCTTAATTAAGTTGTTTAATATGTTGAGTTCTTAATCATCTTTAGCTGTCTCATTTGTTACTTGATTATTATCTACAGAGTATCAATATAAATAATTCAAGAGGTATAAGTAATATATTTTGTACTAACATACTGTCCTGAGCAATATATTCAAGAGTAGGAGAGCGTAATAAATAGGAGTACTATACTGATCAAAAAAATAAATAGGAGTACTATGACTTTTATTCAGCCCTGATTTTATGACTTATCATAATACTAGGAGAGCATGATACTACATCGGTGGTGTTTTTTGGGCTTCATTATGCTCGATCTTATTGGGCCGATCGCATTTACGCCCATTTGAAATATAATGGATATAATTGGTCAAGGCCTAATTCTTCTCTCCAATGATAAAAGCAAAGCCCACAGACAACAGAAAAAGAGCCAGCATCATAAAACCCGTCGTCTTAATTTCTAAATATCAATGTGTACTGCAATGTACTACCATCACCAACTAACATAACTCCAATTCTGTACTGCAATGATGCTCAATATCATTTCACTCCAAAATTCTCAATTTTTTATCATCACGAAAAAAAAGAGATACAAATTCAAATATTTTAATTTTAAATAATAATATACCATTTTATTCCCTTTCTTGACACAATTATAAGTTACTCCCTCCTGTCCTAAATATAAGTCTAAATATAAGACCTAATTGACTTTTTTGAAAAATCCTAAAAAAAACAAAATAAGTTAATTATAAAATTGATTTACCTTATTTTTTCCCCTTATCTAGTTTATTTTACTTATAAACTAATGGATAATCTAAAAATAAATCAAATATATCATGATTTAATAGACTATTTTGCAACCTTAACCTCTCCAAAAAAAAATCATCTAGGTCTTATATTTAGGAGCGGTAGTATAACAATGAATATAAATTTGATCACCACGAAGTTTGCATCAACTCTAAGAACACTTCATTGATATATAGGATGTAAACATGAACATGATCCCTATATCATATATACACATTGAGAGTCATTGACACATCACGTTTATATGTGTGTGTCGTCTATATGTGTGTGTATTAAGTATTTACTACTAATCGACGCCTAATAAATGATTACAGGCATGTTAGTACTACTACATAGAGAAGCAATTGGTGTTGATATGAGAGGAGGCAGAGAGGGGAGGAGCAATCTTGGAGGTGGAAGCTCGTACGGACTCATATCTCCGGCGAGCGGCTGGTCTCGGAAGATTTTCCGGCACGACGGTTTCCAGAGAGTTGTGGTGCCATGAGGGGCACATCCTCTTCTCGCTCCAAGGAACTGGCGGTGGAAGAGCAAAGGCTGTCTCTTTTATGCTGACCAAGTTTCCTACTTGTATACCTATTAGAGTGCAGGCCATATTCATGAGTATGCATTGCCTTCTCCAGCATGCTTCATCTTTCACCCTTCATTCGGAAAAAACACATGTTATTGCTAATTAGTAATTATTTGTGAATTAAAGCAGTGCAAAAAATAATTAGGGAACATACAGAGGGAGTTGAGGGGGTGGCTTAGTGTTTGTATTGATACATGGACTTGAAGGAGGTGGGAGATTAAGGCAGCAAGTGGTTCTCATGATCAGGCTGTATGCGAGACGTAAAGTGCATGCGCAATAAGAATAAAAAGGGAATGGGGAAAATAGAATAAGAAATGCTATTGCTAATTTGCTATATAGAGGAAGATGACTAGTGTGAGTTTTGCTTGCCGTATATGCTTCAATTTTGGGGTAATGAGACGTGTACTACTCTCATAATATTCACACTAATAGAATAGGTCACCGATCCCACCTCTGTCTTGTTCCTCCTCCGACCGTCCATAATTCAACTTCAAAAATATCTTTTTTTTTTACTTCCACTTTATTAATTATATATATTATGCAATACATAAATAAATTTTGACTCGGGTTTTATTCTAATTAATTAACGTTCAGATAAAGCAATGCAAGAGAATCTGGTCGTATAATAGTATTCTAATGGAGTTGAGTGTTGAGGGAGGAAACTGGGGTACGTGTCACAATCTAGGAAAAAAGCCATCATAGTTGATTAGTACGTCGGAAGTCTGGATGCAGCTATTTTAGTTGTTCTTGCCTTTTGGATTTGGTAACGTCATGGTGATATTTATTGTATTTAGCACTATTCACTCCACGATTTATGGAATGCGCAACGTGATTTATCTCGTCAACATCATAAAGGGAGACTTCCCCCACCCACCATACCCAACTAATGAAGCATATTAAATTATGCCCGAGTACAGACTCCATCCACGCGCCATCAAGTTTCTTTTTTTTTTATTAGGATGCAGGAATTTTTATTAATTTAAAAAATGAGAATACAAAATAGATCTCTAAAAAGGAAAATTCAAATGATAATACATTGAAACTCTAAAATGATAAACATGGATATGAGGGAGCCGCCGCAGCCGCAAAAACCCTACCATCCTCTTCATCCTTCCTTCATGAAAATTTGTGGGTAGAAAAGAACCGTCACCGGTAGAAACGTCATTGAGTAGTGGTTGTTCAAAGAACCATCCTAAAGGGTTCACACCTCTTATCGGCAATAAACCAATCAATTTGGTTTTCAAAGAAATTCCATGAGTAGATCTCACGGAAACAAACATACCACAAAACTAATACATAAGATGAAGATTGGGTAGAAGAAATTCCTCTCGTCGTCGAACCTCCTAAACCAATTTATTTGAAAATGGAAGAAATATAAAAACAGACCAATGAAAGTGACGGACATCTCCTTCCTCAGCATGAACCGGGGAGGAGACGCCGATGAAAAAGTTCGTACAACGACGAGAGAAGAGATCCCACCACCACCCAAAAAGTCTGAGAGGAGGGAGAGAGAGGATAGAGCCAACTCAAGAGAACCAGTCTTGAAAAATGTGATTTAAGGTATAATTATTCTCATAAATTCTTTAGAATGCCACGCACCATCAAGTTTCTAAACAACTATTTTTAGGCCATATGAAACAGATTTTTTATTCATAAAAAGATTGATTAAATAAAATGAGGTGCGTGTATACATCAATAAATTTATATTTATAAATAATTTTCAATATGTTTTACATAAACAAATAATAACTAATTAATCTTCTACTAAAATTGAACAAATTTCTGATTCTACCATTATTTAATTTTTTGGACGTGTCAAAAGGAAATTGGGGGTTTAAATAACTGACTAACTCTTGTCTCTATAAGGCCGGCCTTATAGAGACAAGAGCCAACCCCAACCCATTTTTTTTTTAAAAAACAAAAGTACAAATAACAAATTAATTAAAAGTAAAGAAAAACCCTAATATCAATTTTATGGTTAATGATAGTCAATGTTCCTACTTAGTTTTTTTGGTTGCTTAGTTTATTTTGTGTGGTTTATTTAAAATATGGATAATACTTACCATTGCTCAATAAATTATTAGTGTATGTTGTTTATCGGTGTTTGTAGTGCAACTCAAAATAGATATTTGTGTTAATGATAAGGATTTTATATGTTTAAATTCTTTTATAAAAGATAATAAAAAATAGTGTAGAACAAATGACATACTAGCTAGGACGCCAAAGCTCCCTCATATTTTATCAAATGAATTCCAATATCACTGGCTCCAATGAGCATAGCCAAAAAAAAAATGGATTAACAATTCATTTCAATTTAACTAGCATCCTCTTATTTAAATGAGTGTGCAGAGAATATAATTATCTGGAAGTAGTGAGATTTCTCCCATGGTAAAAGGTCATTTTTGTATTTTAGCATCGACGGTATGCGATTGAAAGAAAAAATGAACCCATCACAGAATCAAAAAAGAAAAAAAATCTGAAGCAAAAAGAAATGGAAGAGGGAGTGTAAAGTTAATGAAGTTTGAGCATATGATGCACACACCTAAGTGCCTAACTAACAAGAGTGTAAACATTAATTAATTAATAATAAGATAAGTTGGGGATCCATGGCAAAAAAAAAAAAAGATAAGTTGGGGAACATGTTGCAGCATGTAAACCTCAAGTTTATTATTCATGAATAAATAAATTCGGAAAAAAAGTTTTTTTTTTAACAGAGCAAAAAAAAATGAAAAGGAAAAGGGCGTTCCGTTTGAAATGAGCTGAACACAATAAGATGATGATGGCTATGAATTGAATGAGCTTGCCGTCCGTCACGTGTAACCCTACCGACTCTTCTTCTTCTTCCCCTTCCCTATATTCTCTCTCTCTCTCTCTCTCTCTCTCTCTCCACCGCCTACTCTCTCCCATTTCATCTCCAACCCCTAACCTACCTAATTAATTAATTAATAATTAATTCTTCTTTTCCACTCTCAAATTCACTTCGTTCACTACTTTCTGTCTTTTCTCACTCTTTTCCCCAACTCCCATTTCCTTTCAAAAATCCTAACTTTTTCACCTCTTTACCTTCTCCCTGCTCCGCCTTCAACTGGGTACACCTCCCTTTCATCCATGAATTGTGGGAATCTCTGCTTTTTAGCCTTCAGTGTGTGAGATTTGTTCTTTTTTTGTGAAGGGGGATCTTATGGTTTGATAGAGAATGGAAGAGCATAATAATAAAAGTGGTATACCTCCCAATCCCTTTGCTTCTGAGTATAGACAATGCCTTACCAATGATCGTGGGGCTGCTCCTAGTAAGAGGTCCCTTGTTCGCCACCCCTCTCTTGTAAGTTTCCTTGTCCAACGTTTTCTTTTTTTTACAGTGAAATGGGTCCCACTTTTGTTTACTACTGTGCTATTTAATTGGTGTTACTGTGATTGTTTTTTCAACTTTTCATTTGATTCAAAGTATTGGACTTTAATCAATTTAGTGATCTTGAAATAATAATGATGGTGGGGTAGAGTCGTATCTTGAAACAAAGGTAATTGCTTGTTAAACATGGGTTTTGGGATCTAATTGATTGTTTAGCATTTATATTTATAAGTGGACAACTTTTTGCCAAATTTTGGACCTAAGAACCACATAGATGGGCCCAGTGCATTTTATGGGGTAATCCTTTGACATATTAAGGATCTAGCTCATGGCAATGATTGTAGTGCCTGTGGTGTTTATGAATTGCAGGTTTTGATGTTATTGCTGTGTGTGTTCACTCACATACTGATCTTTGGACTATAATAATTGATTTGTGTGTGTTGTTCATGTCATCCTGATATCCCTAGTATTTGGTTTTATTCTTCTATCTCACCTGTTGTATTTGTTCCTTTTGGAAGTTCTCTTGAAATTGTTGTTTAGATCATCTTCCTTAATGGTGTTATTTGCTTTTCATATGGAACAATGCATGGTCACACATTTTTTTTTACATTCTTTTACTGGAGTTAACTTTTGATAAGTGTTACAGTTGTGCTTGTCCTGCATTTGTTAGCAAAAAATGATCCATTGATTTATATGGGTTGATCAGGTATTTGATGGACATGGTGGAAAGCATGCTGCTGATTTTGCTTGTCATCACTTGCCAAAGTTTATTGTTGAGGATGAAAGCTTTCCGAGTGATATTGAAAGGATTGTTGCATCAGCATTTTTGCAGACAGATAATGCTTTTGCTGAAGCTTGCTCTCTTGATGATGACCTTGCCTCTGGCACCACTGCTCTAGCTGCCCTTGTAATTGGAAGGTTAGGGTTTTGATATTTTTATCATTTTAGGTGCACATAATCGTTTTTCAAACATCTCTGGCAGTATTATTTTATTTCTTTTTGTTTGAGCTAGTTGTTATTTGGTTGGGCATGACATGAGTAGCATGATGCACAGGTTATGGGTGTTTTAAAATAGATTGGCCCAAACCTTTTGGTTTTTCAGTAGGTGAATAACTATAGCAATCTACTGCATGTTCCTTTGATGTTTGCAAAGCTTGATTTTAAAAATAAAAAGTCTATCCAGCTTTGAAGTTATTTTTTTCACTTAACCTCATAAGATATTGATATGGAATCAGTCAATTATATTATGAAGGCAGAATGAATGGACTTTTGAGCTTTTTTATGGGTTCGGCCTTTGGTATTTGAATTTATAAATATGTCAATCATGAGTGTAAATGCCATTTGTCTGTGGAACGCCTATTATGGGGGGTTTGAGGATGTATTGATCTGCCCCCTAAGTGGTTAGTATATGTAAATTTTCTACACTTGCCCAAATAAAAATTGAATGACACATTGCCAACTCAATAATGCCTTTGATGTATTACATGTTGATTGTAGTTTCTGATTGCAGGTTGCTCGTGGTGGCAAATGCTGGAGATTGTCGAGCAGTGCTGTGCCGCCGTGGAAAAGCTATTGAAATGTCTAGGGATCATAAACCCACACATAACATAGAAAAGAAGCGCATTGAGGCATCCGGAGGTTACGTGTATGATGGGTATCTCAATGGGCAGCTCAATGTAGCCCGTGCTCTAGGCGATTGGCACATGGAAGGAATGAAAGTTAGAGATGGCGGGCCTCTCAGTGCAGAGCCTGAACTCATGACTGCAAACCTGACGGAAGAAGATGAATTTCTCATCATGGGTTGTGATGGGATCTGGGATGTTTTTAGGAGCCAAAATGCTGTGGATTTCGCTAGGCGAAGACTTCAGGAGCATAATGATCCTGCCAGGTGTAGTAAGGATTTGATTGATGAGGCTTTGAAGAGAAAGAGTGCAGACAATCTATCAGTGGTTGTGGTTTGCTTTCAACAGCAGCCTCCGCCTAACTTGGTGGCACCGCGAGTTCGAGTGCAACGGAGCTTCTCTGCTGAAGGCCTGAAAGAGTTGCAAAGCTTTCTGGATAGTTTGCGAACTTAAGTGGGAGCCAACTCCTTCCTTTGTTCCCAGATTTTCCTTGTACCTCCTAAGATTCATTTAGGATTAGAACAAGAGAGAACCTTAACTGTAATATATGCGGCATCCAGTCCACATTTAGTTTGTCTCGTTATTTAACAGTGACATTTTTGGCATTGGGAACTTATATTTATTGCTTCTCGTTTGCCTTTGTTTCCTTGGGCCAATCTGGAATAATTATGTGCCACCGAAATTTGAAGTTCTTCGATTACTTGTTGTACTGGGCTTAAATACATGTATTGCCATTATGAAATCTGTTGTTATAATTATTGTAAATTGTAATTATGTTGGTCAACTTTTCTACTTTAATCATATATAAACAGCTCATTTTAATTTCTATATAATTAAATTGGTTAATCTTGGTATACATTGAAAATGTTATTTTCATTTTCATGTTGTAATACTGGACTTTGACTTATCAATAATGAGATAATTATTAAAAAAACTATATTTTTCTATTTTTAGTTGAACATTTTTTTTTAAAAAAATAACCCTCAGACGTTTTAGTGCGACACGTGTACATTTTATAGTTTGCCGTCTGTGTATAATATATTAATATCCCGAGGTAAATGGAATATAAAACAAGTCAAAATCCATCACCAGTTCCCTATTGAAAATAGAACCTTTCAGGCCTTTCCAAAGTAGACTATTACATCAGATAAGTCGATTGTGTATTTTTTTTGGAGAGTGAAAAACTGAAGATAGTGGTTTTGACCATGGGAATTATTGTGATTTTTTTATATTTTTTGCACCCCACCCACAAACCCGACATGATGACTTATGGTTGATTTTATCTGTCAATTCAAGCTTCAGTCGATTTTGCACTTTAGTGATAAATTCAAAATCAAATGATAACTTTCAAATGTTTGTGATCAGATTGTCATCCACTCCCAGAAGTGCATGATGCTGTTAAATCACACCTCCCATGCTCAATAATATTAAATCATGCAAAAACCCACTATCACATACTTAATTCAGGCTGTTAAATCTATCTCCCATCACCATTATTCATTTCAGTTTGAAATCACTGCTAAGAAGCACATTAACGTCGGACAAAAGTCCTTATCATGTATATAAATCTCCTAAAACCCGAAAGTATCTATCATCCAAATATGTTTACTCCCTCCTAAAGCTTGAAGTTACTTGTCATCCAAGTAAGAAACGGACTTGATTGCTTATGAACCATATTTTGGTTAATTATTTTCATCATCTTCTCTGGAAGTTCAATGCCTTGATGCCATATAAGAAAATGAGTGCGAAGAAGATCGAGAAACCAGCCACCACAATAGCTACGACTCCCAGGAATTCATGTTTAAACCCAAAGTAACTCCTCACAAATTCTTCTACTGTTTGTCCACTCTCTAATTTACCCTTGTCATCTCCATATTGGGACGTAATTAATCCATTTAATGACCAAGCCACTGGGCAAATCCAATAGTACCACTTCCACCATATAGGTATTCTCTGTTACACACAATATCACAAACAATCAGGCATATGTTTAGTCTCATTATGTGGCATGTATTATGTACATATTATTTGGAGAACTTACTGATAAGGGAATGACAAAGCCTGAGAAAAGATTCCATATTGCAAAGAAGGTACTTGATAGCACGCCTGCAACGTGGGGATTGGGAGCAATGGCCATAGACATCATGCCATAGAATGTGAAGTATAAGAAGGTGAAGTACATGAAGAAGATATTCCACATGAACTTGGAGGCTTTCCAATCAAATCCCATCATGGAATATACTATAACTCCATATATCAAAGTCTGAAGTAAGATGTGGGGAAGCTCAATGACAACCTGTAAAAGCCAAAAGCTTTTGAATTTGGGTTCACTATAGTACATCTTACATGTTAAAGTCATTAATGAAGACTACTAGATCTTTATTACTTGGTGAGTGATGAAGACTATAATTTATTTACCTGTGCAAGAGCATAAGGCAAAGCGGAGTACATTCCAGCTGCTCTTTCTCTGTAGAAGACTGTTCTCTCAACAGCTATTAAGGGTTGTACTGTAGCAGCATTTTCCACTCCAATGAAGGTAACTGCAGCATACATTGAACCCATTGCATTGAAGAGGTCTTGATCTTTTCTCCTGTTAATTTTCAGTTAGTTTGAAGGTATAATAAGATTGTAAGATTTTGCATTTTGGTATTTTAGGATTTGTATTGCATTTTCACTTACCTTTGCAAGCCAATGCCCCAGAAAATTATCCCAAACAATATAGCAATGATTGTTGTGAACAGGAGTCTCACTGCTGTGTATGATGTGTTTCGCCAATATGATAAATGTTGTTTCCATAGACAAGCCAAAAATTGTGGGCAAAATGTCTGTGCATACTTATTAGCAAAGTATAGATCTTTTGAATCTTCAGCGGGCCTACTTAGCTCCTGTATCAATTGTTTGTTTCTCCTGTACACTTGAATGCATCAGTGACATATTCAAATTATTGAGGCCATCATTAAAATGTAGTGTCAGATAAGAGTTTAACCGGTATAGCTCTGACTTTCTGTACACATTAGTGAAGTTGACCCTAAGATTTGCCTCTGTTCCTGCTGATGTCACCTCCAGCATCCAGGTTGCAGGATTATAACCATCTCTAATCTTAGGTACTCCTTGAATGGCCTACAAAAACAAAAAAGTAATATAAATATTTTAAAGTATAATGACAACCTTAACTAGCCTCTAGCAATCAATATGGTTAGTGTTAGTTGTAGAGGACTCACCTCAAAGTAGTGGATTAGATGGCAACAATGGCGACCTAATGGCCCAGCATATATCTGCTCTCCCCCACTTTCAAAAGTAGTAGCTGAAAAGTTATATGGAAATATAAATTGTTTTAAAATAGAGTTATAAAACAGAATTGTTTGTTATGCTTGTTAATGATAAGATTTGTCACCTCATCAAAGGCATCAAATATATCAATACTTGGTTGGTGGATGGTGCAAACTACTGTACGTCCTGTGTCCACAGTGTTCCTCACAGTTCTCATAACAATGGCTGCTGCTCTGGCATCAAGACCAGATGTTGGCTCATCCATGAATATTATTGAAGGGTTGGCCACAAGTTCAACTGCAATGGTAAGCCTCTTGCGCTGTTCGGTTGAAAGTCCGGTCTCACCTGGCAATCCAACGAGTGCTTCTCTCAATGAAGTAAGCTCCACAAGTTCCATAATTTCATCAATGAACATCTGCATCTCATAAGGAGGAGCTATAAGTATGAAATTTTTAATTCTTTTGATTTTGAACCTAATTAGATGATATCCACAATGAAGATCAAACCATTGAATGCCCAAATTATTACCTTTCTTGTTGAAGAATCTACATCAGGGGCTAATCGAAGCCATGCAGAATATAGCAAAGATTCATATACAGTAACATAAGGTGAGTGAATATCAAATTGTTCACAATATCCTGATATTCTAGCAAATGTGTCTTGTCTTTTTGGATAGCCAGATATTGTGATGGTTCCTTCAATATATCCACCAGTTTTCCTTCCAGCTAGAACATCCATTAGAGTAGTCTTCCCAGCACCACTCACACCCATCAAAGCTGTTAGAACTCCAGGCCTAAAAGCTCCACTAACACCTTTCAAGAGTTCAAGACGAGTCTCAAAAACTCCTTGATTCTTCATTTCCTGTGATCATAATAACTAGAGTCAAAACCTTGGAAAGGTTCTAATAACTCAAATTAATTTAAAGAAAAAATGAAGGTGTGAAAAGGCAAGAAATAAGACAAGAAAGACTTTAGATACCTGTGGCATGTCTACAGAATATCTGATCTCATCAAAAGTGAGGGATAGAGGTTGAAAGGGAAGAACCATACCCCTCTTTCCGGTTCTACTAGCTTTTTTACCATTAATGCTGCTAGAAAACGACTTTCTAGATAGGATTTCTTCATCACCTTCAGTATTTGGTTCTGAATGTAATGAGCCATCATGTTATGGATTTCACATTACCAGAAGCCATAAATTAAATCAGTAAATCTCAGGGACTCAGCAGAAAAGCTCTTACCTTTTGGTGATTGTTCAATGAGCTCTGCATATGCAGAAGAATTTCTCTCCATCAATTGGTCTTGTGATAGCCCTGCTTGAGCCTTTCTGAATGCTATAAATTAGAAGCACAAGCAAATATTAGAAAGAAAGTTCCAAGTTCACATTCCAAATGAACTTGAAAATGATAGTACTTACGACTGAGATATTGCAAGGCCACTGTGTAGAAGAAATTAAACAGGATGACATAACCAACCAAAGCTCCTGTTCCAATCCAATACCAATAAGCTTCTGGAAAAAATCCACGAGCTTTCAGTACCATAACTCCCAATGTTTCATTCCCATTAGCAATAACCTGAGACATAAAATACAATTATACAATCCTACATTTACTTGTACAAAAAGGCACATACACAAATATATTTATAACCAAAAAGAAAAAACCTTTGTCCAACTATGCCCAAGAAATTCATTGACTGCAATTGCATTCTGTGCGTACATAAGTGGTGAGGACCAGTAGCCCCAAAGGAACCATTTGTGTACATTCTCTGATGAAACAATAAGATTTCAAAATAAATAATATGATTACATCAAAATATTTAAAATTGAATTTCCATTATATTACCTCTTGAAATCACAAATCCTCCCAAAACCATGATGACAAGTAAAGCAAATGACCCAGTAGTGTTTGCAACAATTATATCCCTTCCTAATGCTGCCATCAACCGAAATAATGCAGATGCCATCTGGTTAAGGCACAAGAGCAGAAGGAACTGTTTGAAAAACCTGCCAATGAAAGTTCTCCTTAGATAAAATTTAGTTTCAGATTCATTTTCTGTTTTTAACCTTCTTCTTACCTTGTAACATTTGGATCATAGCCTATGGTGTAGTAACTTATTGCTTCCCAAATGGCAACTTCTAGGATGCTAAATGGTATTTTGAGGATCAGTGGTGGTAAAGAGTAGGCCCATGCAGGATAGAAATGAAGGTCTCTTTGCTTGTAGAAGACAGGAAGTTTCATGATAGTCATGTTTAGCTCTGATATTCCATTGAACATAGCTACAATGATTGCAAAGAACAAAGCACCCATATATGTCCCTCCATCAGAAACACTATTTTTATGCATCTTGGTTCGTAGAAATAAAGTTGCTGTTGTAATCGCTAAATAGGTAAGCTGAAATGAAGGAAGAACACAAATATAAGTGACATTTCCCTTAACATGTTTGAATGCTGGAAATGTTAATGTTTATAGTTGTCAATCAATTTTCTAGTTTTACTCACTAAGGTTAGTTTGAATATGTAGACAAATGAATTTCTCTTCATAAGTAGGAATTCTCTGCTAACACAGGCTTTCAAGAGCTCCTTCTTTCTAACACCATATTTTTTTGTGCTCAAGGAACCAGGTTGGCATTTGGACTTGTCAAAAGGAATGGCTAGTTCTTCTCCAAGTTCATGGCCAACATGAAATGACTGGAAGGCCTCAACAAAATCCTTCACAGTAACGAAGCTGTATAGTTCATCTTTACGTGCCCAATACTGCCACTGATCTTTCCTTGATGTCACCTATTTCACTCCACAATAATTGAACAACCTTTAAAAATACAAAATAATTAAAATATTGTATTGAAATATTAGATTCTGAGTTATTATTATTTTTAAGTCTCACTTCTTGTAAAAAATCAGCAACTCCTTTTCTTTCAGGACACTTGAAACCCATAGATTCAAAGAAGTCAAGAACTTTCTCTCTGGGACCCTGGTACACAATTTGCCCATCTGTGAGAAGTATGATATCATCAAATAGCTCATAAGTCTCTGGTGCTGGCTGAAGGAGAGAAACAAGTGCAGTTCCATTGAGAATATGTATTGATTGCCGGATTGAATTGATAATTTGATAAGTTGTTGAGCTGTCCAAACCAGTTGATATCTCATCCATAAATAACACTCTTACTGGTCCCGCCAGCATCTCCCCTAAGCATCATTCACAAGATTTTTTTTTTGCTCTATCGATCAAACTGGTTTAAAAACTCAAATTCTGGTCTTAAATTAGTCATTTATCTACCTGTTGTAACTCGCTTTTTCTGTCCACCTGAGATACCTCTTATCATTTCATCTCCTACCATAATATCAGCACACATATCTAGTCCCAAAATCTGCATTATTTTAGATACGAAAACATTAAGACCTCTATTTTTCACAACTTGCCTTTATCAACTATATCCTATGGATTTGGTAACTACCTTCATAATGTAGTCAGTGACCACACTTGTTTCCTGCCCTTCTAATGCTGCCGCCTGCAGAGTTTAAGGTCCCATGTGTGAAGGAAATCAGCTCAAAATCTTTTTTTTTTGCTTTTATAAAAAATATTTTTTTCACACCTTCATGTAGGCGTCAATATCAGGGTCTGGTTTGATTTTTGCTTCCTTCTCTCTTCTAAGTAGCTCTACCAACATCTCTGTACGGTTGTGAACAAGAAAATTATGATTAAGAGCTGTTTAGGCCTTTTTAATCAAGTTCAACATGTTTGCCATGATGTTCCAAGTAATTAACTAACCATAATTCTGTCCAACCCCTTGACATCTGGCAGAGAAAGAAAGTGTTTCTCTCACAGTCATCTCTCCAATGTGGATATCATCTTGACTAATATAAGCTGATGTCCTTTGTGGCACAAACTCATCCAGCCCGTGACCGTTATATGTGATTCTTCCAAAATACTGCAGTTTAATCACTAGTCAAATTAGACTTACAACTGAAAACTTTCTCAACAACCAGCCCTAGTAATTATGACATTTAAAGTTGGTTTCCTTACTTTTAAATCCTTACTGAGTTTTCCAGCCAGGGCCAATAGCAAAGTAGTCTTTCCAGAGCCTGGTGGCCCTAAAAGTAATGTCATTCTGCAAAAATATCATATCCAGAAAAGAAGAAATAATTTACCTGGAGTGCATGCAAATATGTAATAAATGCCTGCCTTTTCGTTTTCAAAAAGCAAAAAAGAAAAAAAAAAGGAATCTGGATTCACCTTTGAGGCTTTATTATTCCACTTACATTCTGAAGGATATGTAGTGGTTTTTTTGGACTCGGAATTATGTGGAGATAATTTAGGAAATCCTTCATAAAGAAATAGAAGTCAGTGACAAAAACAAACATCAATAATTCATAAAGTATGGATCTTTATTGAAATATTACCTCTAAGACATTCACAAAGAAGTTGAACATTGTAGGTAATGCTCTACTTCCAACATACACCTCTGCCTCCACATTTACATGATCAAATCGAACTTCAATTGTAGGAATCTCAAGTCCAACTCTGAGTAAAAAAACATAAATATGAAATTTAAGTTCACATCAAGAATCAAACTAAATAACCATTAACACTTACCTGTCCATGCGTTTCTTAAGTTTCAACAAGAACTGTTCATTGTCTTCTTCTGCTAATTTCAAAAGCCTTTCCAACAAAATCTTTCTCTCAGTAATTCCCAGTTGCTTAATATCAATCTCTTTAGCATCACCTTCATCACTAGTAAGTATACTTCTCCTTATGCGTAAATATGTAGGAAGTCTCTCAATGGCAGCCCATTTAAGAGCTTCTTCATCATCTTCACGATCAGAAGTAGAGAACATTTCCATGCTATTACTTCTCCACACTTTAGAACCATTCCTTCGTAGGCTCTCAGCTCTATTGATTTCACGTACACTATTAACTCTTGTCACTTCCTTCTTCTCCATTGATCTTTCTTCAACGATCCAAAGCTTTCACTCTTTCAGTGCAAAAAGTTTGTACTGGTTTTCATGTCAAGTTGATGATAAGCTTTTTTGGCCTTCTTCTGCATCAAATGGTCACAGTGCTTAGAGTTTTCAATCATAGACACGTAGCTAGCTATTATGATTAGAAGTTCTTTTTGTGGAACTTGATTCAGACATGTGCATGAGGAACATTTAGCATGTCTAGCATGTTCTGCCAAAAAAAGATTAGTGGGGAATCAAAATATATGCAATGGCATAAAAATGGGACACCCCATTTTTGACTGATAGCTAAAAAACAGAACATAATGATTTTTTTAGTTTTTAAAAGTTAGGCATGAAGATATAAAACAATTATAAAATATACTGTACCAAACTGGTGGACAAATTATAGTTGAACACTGGGTTGGCAGCCTAAAAAATGGAGTACAACTATATATACATATATTCTAGCTCCAAGATAGTACTGCGTATGCAAGCAAACACTTACATTATCATTTGAATAGGATGAGTTTGATGAAGCCGCGGTTGGTGGTTGAATTCTTGGCACACAAAAAAAAAAAAACAAACAAACATAAGTTGGTGGTTGAATGTGAACTGAATAAAGTTAGTCACTGTTTGCCTGTATTTATATTGAAGTATTTTGTATTTATAATTTGATTTAGATTTTCGTTTTTTTTAAATTATAAGATGAAGTTAACACTCACGCCCCGTTTGTTAGGAGGGAACTGATTTCAATGGAAGTGTATGTGGAAGTGGAATTGAAAGTGAGAGTGAAATTGATATTTAAAGTTTGTTTGTTAGGATGGAGATAATATTGGAACTCATTAATAAAAATATTATCAAACATAAATAAAATAAATAGAAGATGTATCAAAAAGACTTTTTTAACCCTAATTAAAAACAATATATAAAAATATTATATCCTAGATTATATTTTAATACATATTTAATATATTTGAGTTTTAATATTTTGGGATTCTACTTAACCAAAAATTATTTATCACTAAAAAAGTTAAAAAACGTAACAATAAAAAGAGAAATTTTGGGATAAAATTGTGGTGAGAATGTCTATTAAATTAATTATTTGGGATAAAATTGTCCAAATATTTTCACTTCTTTAGAACTCAAATGAATTCTCAACTTTTATTAAGGAAGTGAATTCCACCATTTTTGGAGAATTGATAATTCCATAAAAGTAGGATCCATTGTAACAAACAACATTATTTTCAATTCCCACATCATTTCCACTTCCAAGGTTTCACTTCCCTCCTAACAAACGAGGCGTATTAATAATGTTGTTTTAGGATCCTTATTAAAAATGTGCTGAGAGTGGGGAAGCCAAAGAGACTAATTATTAATTTTAACATATATTACTTGAATTTAATTTATTTACACGTTAGCTTATAAGTAAGGTAAATCAGCTACTTTTGAGAAATAATTATAAATATAAAATACTTTAAAACAGGTAATTTTGCATCATCATTCTTTAAAAAAGAAGTCAACTTAATGTTATATCTAGGACAAGAATATATTGATATACTATGTGAAGATGAATTCAATATATACATGGACTTTAAACCTTTATTCACCGGAAAATAGAGTTGAATATTTTTAAGCATTGAATTAAAGAAGACTGTAAAGTTGTCAGCATCATCACTTGTCGAATTGGGTTTGGTAGTTGTAATGTTTAAATTCAATAAACATAAATTTGAAAAAAATAAGGCAGTGGTTCTTTCTTGCCCAATCAATTTAGTGGGATGAGATGGAGATGATAAATGAAAATGATTAATGTCTCTTCCCATTTCTTAAAAAAGTGAATTCTAGGGTTGCCCCACTTTTGAGCAATCCCTTCATGCAAATGGAAGTAGGGTTGAAAACTTCAAGCAGGTTGTGGAGCTGTCAGCATCACTTGTTGAATGATTTTTCAGTTCAATAAATTATCATATACTACCACAACATAAAAGTGAATAAGTGATTTATAAAAAAAATGAAACTTTTATTTCTGGTCAGAAATAAAAAAGAAACTTGAATATGTATTTTTTATTCCTTTGTGGGATCTACCAGTAGAATCATGGTGGACCTTTTTATAAAAATGAATCGGACGAGCCAATCCTGTAATCATTAGAGAACATGAATGAGTAGGTGTACCATACAAAGAAGAAAATGTGGAAATACAACGACAATCTCATCGACGTGTGTTCCACGTTTCCACCACTTGTCATGGGATGCTTCTGCATTTTCTACAATCTTAATTTCTCTTTATACCTTTATTTGACATCCCAAGCCTCACTTTTCAAACATTTTGTAATCATTCTACCATAGTAGTTGAAACTTGACCACAACACCAAGCTTTTATTAAGATAAGTTTGATAAGAAAAAGACCATTTTAAGGATTACAACCACGCTTTACTACATAATTATTTTTTTAATGTATGTATGTGTATATGCGTTCAATCATTGAGTTTCAGTTTCACAGGCTACGCTAAGAATATATCTTGTCACCTTCGAAAATCAAACTAGAAGCACATCTCATGCATGCGTCGCTCGGGTCTTGTCAGTTTATGTTAATATTTTGACCTGTTTTTTCAAATCCGTAGATAAATACGGACAAGGTAAACATTTAAACAAGTAATTAAGATTCAGCTTCTTCTAGAAAATGCTTCTCCTACCTAAATAATACTTTCTTTTATAATATTAAGACTTATTTACCTAATTTGATTATATTAAAGATATTACTTAAGTTGTTAAAATAATACTCCCTCCGATCCTAAATATAAGACCTAATTGACTTTTTCTAGAAAATCCTTAAAAAAGAAAAATAAGTTAATTATAAATTGATTTACCTAATTTTTCCCCTTAAACTAGTTTATTTTACCTCTAAACTAATGGATAATCTAAAAATATATCAAATATGTCATCATTTAATAACCTATTTCGTAACTAAGGTAGTATGATATTACTAATATATATATAAGCATATAACCTATTCATCTACCTTTACCTTCACACTCCATTTTTTATTTATCTATTATTGGGGAGTATTAATAAGGATAATTTGGGCAAATATTGATAAGAATTAGAAATTAATAAGGATAAATAGGTCTAATTTTAGGATAGGAGGGAGTACATGTTTTTAGACATAAATGTGTAACCTCATATAAAAGAATTACCCAGTAAGCCATTGAAATTTAAGGAAATTAACTTTCTATATTTTTTTAACTGGTTTGGCCATGATCATATTGTTGATGGTTTCAAAATAATGACTATTATTTTATATTTTCCACCGTGCATCACAATGTTATAACTCATGAAATAAAAAATAAAAACAAGTGAAAAGAATCCTAGTATTGCAATAAAGTTCACAAAAAAGTGAGAAAAATATATAAAAAAGAAGGGAAAACAAAGCTTTTTTTGCTCTCTCGCATTCACTTTAATTTAAATAATTAAGGAATGCATATGCTACAAAGAATTAAGCAATTTGAAAATTGTTTGAGATATATTCACATTGAATGGATTATGGTGAAATAAATCATAACTTTTGGAATTATATTCCAGTTTTCGAGCACATGCATGAGAAATAGGAAAATATGTTTAAATGGACTATGATTTTGAATATTGAAAATAAACCATGGAGTTTGATTAAAATACTACACAAAGATCAAGCAAATGCTGTTGCATTTGAATGATCTCAACTAGTACTGTCAAATTATGGCATCATGACCAAGAGAAATAGAAAAAAAAAGTCCCCGAAAAACAAAGGAATTATAACACTTTTCGTATAGTCATACTGTTTATTGTGTCATCCTTTCATACCTACACTACTTATTAAATTTAAGAGCTTATTACAAGATAAAAAATAACACCACCTTTATTGATTAACATAAAAATGAATGAATTAGAAGTGACTTTATAGAATCTAATAATTGATAGAGCTTGAAATTTTAAAAATGTTAAACTTTTCCTTCAACCGGAAAAAAGCACATAGCTACTAATCAAAGTCTATAATTCATTTTTATCAAAAAAAAAAAAAGTCTATAAGTCACATATGCCTCAATTTTAAAATGCTTAAGATAAGATAAAAATAACTTTTATCAGTATTTGCATTTTATGGGTGGAATAAATCTTACTAAAGATTGAAATCAAAGACACTTTGGTCAAAAAAATATCAAAAGACACAAAGTACACTGTAATGTTCGGCATCGATTACAAACCTCTTCATGAGCATAGGGCGGCTTTGCTCCAAACAACCCAGAGTACGATGGGAGCAATCATTTCATAGATATGCATCAAGTCAAGAATCAAGATGAAGAGTTAATTAAGAAGAAAGAAGCTAAGAAAGTAGGAAAATATATGGTGTGAGGAATGATTAGCTTTGTGTGCGCGTGTGTATATGAGATTAGCACCATGCATAATGAAATAAGAAGCCATCTACAATATTTGGGAAGGGGATGGAAGCATTTACACTCAAGAGGAATTTGGAAAGGTTAATGGTAATGTTCATAAGAAGAAAGGAAAGCTGACAATTGGAAGAGGCTTAATCACCATCATTATGACTTGATTACAACATTTCCTCCCTCGTCATTATAATATAACTCATTTATAGGAGTTAATCAGCCTTTTAATTTGGAGCCATTAGTAGGACAATTGTTGAATGATTTAAGTTTCTCCATCCATATGTTTTTAAATATAAGATCACTTTAAAAATTTAATTTTGTCTTAATGATAAGACGCTTAACCACTTCGCTGCGCTCATACACTTATCACTCTTTTCCAAAGTTCCCCTTTATATACACTCACTTTACAATTAAACCACTCAAGTCCTAAATATAATACTCCCTCCGGTCCTAAATATAAGACCTAATTTTTTAAAGGACAAAAAACATTATTTTGTCTAAAGTTAAGGGACAAAAAACACACTTTTCAAAGTTAAAGAACCAAAACACACTTTCTCCAAGATCAAGGGACCAAAAACACACTTTTCAAAGTTAAAGGACCAAAACATGACTTTCTCTAAAGTTAAGGGACCAAAAACATATTTTAGTCTTTTAAGAATGATAGATAATACTACCTCCGGTCCTAAATATAGGACCTAATTGATTTTTTTTTAGAGATTAAGGTTGCGAAATAAGTTATTAAATGATGACTTATTTGATATATTTTTAGATTATTCATTAGTTTATAGGTAAAATAAACTAGTTTAAGGGAAAAAATTAGGTAAATCAATTTATAATTAACCTAAATTGTTTTTTAAGGATTTTCGAGAGAAAGTGAATTAGGTCTTATATTTAGGACCAGAGGGAGTATTAACTAATTAACTAACATTTTTGTTCAAAAAAGTGAAAATAATCTTATAATTAAGACAGTAAAATAAGAAGAAATTTTACATAAGTAATTTATGAAGGCCAAATAAATATACAGCATAAATATTTCTTATGGAAAATAAAAATATATAATCAATAATATTTTTACAATAATATTTCATTCAGTAGTGCCCTTCAAGCAAGCATCAAATACAAAAAACAATTTATTTGAAGATTAGTGCATTCTCGACTCATCACTGAAGGACTTTATCCGGGAGTCTTCCTGATGAACAATCTAATCAATTATTGTCTGGTGAACAATCTACTTTTGACTATACTTACACATACGTTGAAGTTCCTCGTTTTATGAAATTGTTTCAGGCCTATTTGTGAATTGCTTATACTTAATTAATTACTGTTCTATTGGTAATTAATAACTTTGAGTACGTGCTACCAGGCAACGCCCGGGGATTGAAATCTAGTTATATCATAGAATTGAGTGACATTAATTTGTTGATTTATGGAACTAACAATTTTTTTTTAAAAAAAAAAAACTTGACGCCATCCACAAGCAGCTGCGTTATTGTACAGGCATTAGTTAACGGAATATATATCCTTCTAAACACTGTCTCCACCACATTTAGAGGCTATAAATATAATAATGATGATGCCTTGGCCTAAGAATATCTCTTATCTCTTTTGGAAATTAAATGCCTTGATTGAGAAGGCAAATATAAGTCCAAACAACACTGAAGTGCCAGCAACCACTATGGCAGCTATGCCTAAAAAATCATGCCTATACCCAAAATATTCCCTCAAGAACTCTTTAACTGTCTCTCCTGATTCCAGTTTGTCTTCCACATCTCCAAACTGTGAGGCAAACAATCCATATAGGGTCCAAGACACTGGACAAATCCAGTAGTACCATCTCCACCACACTGGAATTCTCTGTTTCACAACAACAAAATTGAACCTCTTGTAAGTATTCACATGGTTTCATTTAAAAAAAGGAAAATGAGCAAAAATGAAGCTACTACTTACAGTTCGAGGAACGACGAATCCCGAGAAAAGGTTCCACATTAAGTAGAAGCCAAAGGAAAGAATGCCAGCAACATTTTGATCAGGTGTCATGGCTATAGCCATCATTCCATAGAGAGTGAAGTAGAGGAAGGTGAAGAACATGAAGAAGAAGTACCAGGAGAACTTGGCTACAGTCCATTCAAATCCAATCATGGCGTATACTATGACACCATATATGGAAGTTTGTAGAAAAATGTATGGTATCTCAATAGCAACTTGTGCAAATGCATATGGCAAAGCAGAATACATTCCTGCTGCTTTCTCTCTATAAAACACTGTCCTCTCAATTGCCACCACTGGTTGCACTGATGTAGCATTCTGCACCCCAATGAACAATATTGCCGCGTACATTGATCCCATTGCATTGAAAAGATCTTGCATTTTTTGCCTGAATTAGTTGAAAAGTAAAAAAAAAAAAGTGACGAGTTTTGTGAATTATATAATAAGGTTGTACTAGATTGTCATATGTTGTAGCAAGTTTGTTAACCTTTTGGATCCAATGTCCCAGAATATGGTTCCAAATAATAAAGCAATGACTGTTGTGAAGAAAAGTCTCACTGCAGTATATGGAGGATTTCTCCAATATGATAGATGTTGTTTCCAAAGGCAGGCTTTACACTGACTAATGAATGATTGTGAGTACTTTGTTGGGAAGTACAAATCAGGAGAACCTGGTGGAGCAATACTCAGATCTTTGATCATGTCCTTGTTTCTCCTGAGTGCAAGTAAATTGTGCAGTTTTATAGTCAACCACAAAAGTTATTGATGGTGTGAGTGCCATATGCATTTGGCTTTTAAATTTGACAAGTACATACCTATACAGGTCAGAGTTTTTGTAAATTTCAGCAAAGTTAACTTGGAGTGCAGTTTCTTGTGCCTCTGAGGTGACCTCCAACATCCACGTGGCAGGATTATAACCATTCTTTATTTTTGGAACCCCACTAATTCCCTACACAAAGCACACCTTATAGCATCATTAAACTTACTGAGAATCCCAGATTTGCATTTTGTTGAATGTTTTGTTCTTACTGACCTCGAAGTAATTGATAAGATGAGAACAATGCTGGCCTAAAGGTCCTATGTAAATTTCCTCGCCTCCCCTCTTTAAAAGAAGCAGCTATATTGAAGCAACAAGATAAATACTCACCATTAATACTTTAAATTTTCTGTAAGAAGGTTCCTTGTAAGAATTGTGGAAGTAAAAGATAAAAAAGAAAAAGTGGCATTTTACCTCATCAAAAGCATCAAATATATCTATGCTTGGTTGGTGGATAGTACAAACTACAGTTCGTCCTGTGTCTACAGTATTTCTAACTGTCCTCATTACTATAGCTGCTGCTCTAGCATCAAGGCCAGAGGTTGGTTCATCCATGAATATAATAGAAGGGTTGGCTACAAGTTCAACTGCAATTGTTAGCCTCTTGCGTTGTTCTGTAGATAGACCATTTACACCAGGTAAACCAACAAGTGCTTCTCTCAATGGCTTCAACTCCACCAACTCCATTACTTCCTCAACAAACATCTACAATCATCAATCAATAAGATTTCTTAGGAAAGATATTAAACAGTGAGAAAACCAGAGTTTTTTTTTTTTGTTTACCATTTTGGTGGAGGCATCAACTTCAGGAGGTAAACGAAGCCATGCAGAGTAAACTAAAGACTCATAAACTGTGACATGTGGAGAGTGAATATCATTTTGCTCACAATATCCTGATATACGAGCAAATGTTTCCTGCTTTTTTGGATAACCTGATATAGATATAGACCCCTCAATATATCCAGTTGTTTTTCTTCCAGCCAACACATCCATTAAAGTTGTTTTCCCAGCACCACTTATTCCCATGAGTGCTGTAAGAACACCTGGCCTAAATGCTCCAGTAACACCTTTCAATATTTCAAGTTTATCTTCAGTAATGCCTTGTGGCTTCATCTCCTACAAAAGAAGAAAAATGCATGTCAATTTTTTAGTAGTTGAAATGTTTATCATAAAATGGTATTTTTGAAGTGTAATGTGGTACCTGTGGCATGTCCACGGAATATCTTATTTCGTCGAAAGTCATAGAAAGAGGAGTAAAAGGAAGGACCATCCCACGTTTTCTATTGTGATCTGCTTCATTGATATTGCCTACTCTTGCAGATGGTGTTCTGGATGAAATATTTCTTTGACTTTCATTCCCTTTTTCTGCATTTTGTGATCATGTATAGTATCAATACAGTCTTAAACATAATGAGTATAATAAGTAAAATGGAGAAGTTGATGAATTTATTTGACCCTACCATATGATGATGACCTTTGTTGCGTTGATGACAATTCAATGATGTTACTGCTACCATGTTTCTCAGCCAAGTCCTCTTTTGATATTACTGCTTGAGGTTTTCCAAATGCTGCAGAAAATATTTTCAATATCATTAGCTCATTGATTGAAAAAAAATATTAACTACTCTATGTTCCTAAACTTAGTTGACTTTTTTTAGAATTCTAAATAAGTTACTCATAAATGATTTGTAAATTTTTTTTCACTAAATTAGTTTATTTGACAAATAAACTATCATGTAATCAAATAGTAGCAATAAACAAGATACTTTAGTTTACTTAATCTCTTTAAAAAAGTCAACAGGGTCTTATATTAAGGACAAATAAATAACCAAGCAATTGAGTCTTATATTAGTGTCTTATATTAGAGAATACTTACGGTCAAGATACTGCAAGGCCAAAGCGAAGAGGAAATTGAATAAAAACATGTAACCAAGCAAAGCTCCTACTCCAATCCAATACCAATATGCTTGAGGGAAGAGTCCACGTGACTTAAGCACCTGTACTCCTAATGGTTCTGTTGAATTTGGAGGAACCTACCAAAAAAGTATTCATATATCAGTGGTTAATCATAATAATTATTTATTCTTTCATTTATGTGGTTGAGTCTGATTTTGTTGCTTACATGTGCCCAACTTTTTCCAAGGAACTCATTGACAGCTATAGCATTCTGACCATACATCATGGGTGAAAACCAATAACCCCATATCCACCACTTCTTCACATCATCTGAGAAATAAAAACATCTTTGTCATATATTGAAAGAAGGGGGAAAATGAGAACAATTTTTAAGTCTGCCTCTTTGTATTCACCTCTTGCAAGGATGAATCCACCCATCACCATAATTGCAAGCAAAGAGAATGAGCCAAAGGTGTTTGCAACAATTAAGTTCCTCCCAACTGCCCCCATGAATCGGAAAAGTCCAGATGCCATTTGGTTGATGCACACAAGCAAAAAGAACTGTTTGAAGAACCTGATGCAATAATTCTATTAGAAGAAATCTTGGTGCAAAATCAGAAGCTAGAGGCATGTCACTTTGTGACATTTTACTCACCTCCCGAAGTTAGGATCAAAGCCTATAACATAGTAAGTCAACACCACCCAAACAGCAACTTCCACTAAGGTGATGGGAATTTTAAGGATCCATGTGGGCAAAGCATAAGCCCAAGAAGGATAAAAAAGAAGCTCTCTTTGCTTATAGAAGACAGGAAGTTTTACGATGGTCATTGATAGCTCAGCAAATCCATTAAACATAATCATAATGAGTGTAAAGAATAGAGCTCCCATATAGATTCCACCATCTGCTATCGTGTCTCGGTGCATGTTAGTTCGCAGAAATATGGTCATTGTTATGAGAGCCATCACAATCAGCTGAATACATACCATGAGTCAGTCATTGATTAAGTTTGAAATAAAACTATTGACTAATTCTAAAGCATGAAGAACAAGGACTAACTTGCTGTGTTTTGAAAACATAGAAAAATGAATTTCTCTTCATGAGCAAAAATTCTCTTGATATGCAAGCTTTTAGTAGTTCCTTCTTGTTAACACCATACTTCTTCTTGTTTAAAGCAGCAGGATGGCCCTTGGACTTGTCAAATGGAGTAGCAAGCTCATCACCAAGCTCTCTACCAATGTGAAATGAATGAAATGCTTCAACAAATTCTTTCACAGTGACATAAGTATATGGCTCATCTTTATTTGCCCAGTACTGTTCTTGATCTTTTCTTGAATTCACCTATCAATGGGCAAGAGTTTAGTACAGTGCTGTTAAGATGAACAAGAAGATAACAATGGAGTGAGACTGGGAATTACTTCTTGTAAAAAGTCTGCTACTCCTTTTCTCTCAGGGCATTTGAAGCCCATGAATTCAAAGAACTCAAGCACATTTTCACGTGGACCCTGATAGACTATGTGTCCATCAGAGAGAAGAATTATGTCATCAAATAGTTCATAGGTTTCTGGTGCTGGTTGAAGAAGAGAGACAACTGCAGTTCCATTCAAGATGTGGATTGATTGTCTCAGAGAATTCACCATTTGGAATGTGGTTGAACTATCCAAACCAGTTGATATTTCATCCATGAAAAGTGCCCTTGCTGGTCCAACCAACATCTCACCTGATATTTTTTCATCATAAATTTCAGTGAATCAGAGTACTAACTGGTTTAGTAAGACAAGTGGCATATGTCCTTGTTACTACCTCTCATCGTAAATATAACACCCTATTGACTTATTTGGGAAGATCAAGGGAGCTTAATAAATTAATTTTAAAGTTAATCGTTTTTCTCCAATGATACGTTATACATAAGTATTTCAAAGAGATCATGTAACATATACTATTATTTTGTTACTTTTTTTTAGCTTCCTTGACATTCCCAAATTAGTCAAACAAGTCTTGTATGAAGGAAAGGAGGTAGCATTTATTGTTTTATAAGATAGAGATTTTTGTCCCCTACCTGTTGTGACTCTCTTTTTTTGACCACCAGAAATTCCGCGAATCATGTTATCTCCTACCAGTGTATCAGCACATGATCCTAGCCCCAAAATCTTCCATTTATGTTGAAAACAAGAACTAAGTTTGTGCCCAAAGAAGAAAGTTACAATCATCTTACAAATGTTAGATAAATTTCATCCAGTACCTTCAGAATATAATCTGTAACCACATTGGTTTCTTGTCCTTCTAGTGCTGCTGCCTAAAAATTGCAAGAGTTCAGATGCACTCATAAATAATACTATATGATTGTGGACTAAAAATATGCACTCTATTTTAAGGTTGTCACCTTCATATAAATATCAAGATCAGGATCTGGCTTAATATTAGCTGCCTTCTCTCTTCTTGATAATTCTTCAAGCATCTCTGCAAGTAACTCAAGTACAAAACAATTAAGTTACAGTTTTTTTTTTAAAAAAAAAAGCATCGTCAGTCAAACTTCAAGACAAGGTTGAATATGAGGTTTGTCGTTTACCATAACGACTTCCAACCCCTTGACACCTTGCTGAAAAGGCCAATGTTTCTCTCACTGTCATTTCTCCTATGTGGAGATCATGTTGACTTATGTATGCTGATGTTCTCTGAGGTACAAACTCATCCATTCCATACCCATTGTACGAAACTTGCCCAGAAAACTAAGTTCACATCAATAAGAAAATTAAGTTGTTGAAGGGTGAAGTAGTAGTAGATTCCTGAAACAAGCAGAGAAATTCTCAGTCTCTATTAAATTTGTCTTACTTTGAGATCTTTCCCAAGTCTCCCAGCCAGTGCAAGAAGTAATGTTGTCTTTCCTGAGCTTGGAGGCCCCAAGAGTAATGTCATTCTACATAAGCCAGACCAAGTTAATTATTTTGAGAATTAGTTCAAGTTCAGTGAAAAATCATGAGTGTAAATTTCAAAGGTTACACTCTTTGTTACCGTTTAGGCTTGATGATCCCACTAACATCATGAAGAATTGTGAATGGCTTCTTTTTACTTGGAAGAACATGCAAAGAGTTCAAGAAGCCCTTCAGGAAAAACACAATATGTTAACACAGAAGATGAATATTATTGAACAACATCAGAAGCTTATGATATGTGATTATTACCTCTAACATGTTAACACAGAAGTTGAAGATAGTAGGCAGTGCTCTTCTTCCTACATGAGCTTCTGCTTCCACGTTTAAATGCTGGAAATGAACCTCAATTGTAGGAAAATCAAGCCCAACTCTGCACTTACAGAAGTAACAAGTCATAAATCATACCAACATGTGACAAACATATTAATTACAAGACTTCCAAAAAACAAAACAAACTACTCACCTATCAATGCGTTCCCTGAACTTCAACAAGAACCTTTCATGATCTTTCTCAGCAATCTTAACTAACCTCTCCACTAGATTCTTCCTCTGAAGTGGACACAGTTTATTTATATCAATCTCTTGAGGCTGACCTTCTTCAGGTTCAGCAAGGATTTCTCTTTTCATGCGCAGATAAGTTGGAAGTTTCTCAATAGCAGCCCATTTAAGGTCTTCTTCATCATCATCCCTACGTGAAGATCCAGAAAATACATCTGCAGCTGTACTTCTCCAAATGCTAGAGCTTCCTATACGTGCACTTGCCACTCTTATGTCACCACCACCACCACTTTCCATTTTCTGTTATCTAATTTTGCTGTGTGGTTTCTTTCTGAGTTTTCACTTGATGAAACTCATGAAGTAGTTTGGATCTTTAACAACAACAAGAACAAAACATATTCCAGAAATGGCCTTTTCCTTGAACTAGATTGTTCAAGAAAGAGACAGGAATAACTGGAAATGGTGTTTTTTATTAATGTTTTATTGTACTTCAAAGGTTGAGGGTATGCTATTTATATTCAACTGAGGTGTGCCATGTAACTTTCTGATTTGGGCAGTGTTACATTTCTTTATTTCATTTGTAACAACCTATAGCGAACAAAATTATATATGTGTGTGTGTAGTTTGGATCTTGAGTGTGCCATGCAACGAAAGCATAGTACACTAAAATCATTAAAAAATTATATAAATTAAAGGAACTCAGGCCTATTATTCTCGTTTTTATTGCAATTCTCTTTCAAAATTAAAATTGTAGGCTAATAGGTCAAAGGAAATTTCGACATCAAAAGCCTCATCTCCTTCGTTGTCTAGCTCAAGTTGGACTTGTGATGAACTGAAGTTGAAGTTTATATCTTGAAGAAGAAAATCCTGACATAAAAAATGGTTACGGTGAAGGTAAATAAAATTTAAATGGTTTTTATCGATTGATTGTATATAATGATTATGTATAGTAATTCGTGGGGATTAAAGTAATTTGTGTTGACAGTACATGAAACCTCATTATTGCATTGTTCTTAACTTGCATAAGGTGAGAGATTTGGAACTTGGTGATATAGAGGTTGTTTGCATTTGCCATGATTAGGATTTAATAATCAATTGATGATCTTGCTTCTACTCCTGTAACAAATAAAAAAAACAAAAGAATCGCTTCTTCCCCACGCTGTAAATTTAATGCAGACCAATGTGATACATGACATATACAAAAATAATTAAAAATATTTATTTTCCATTGTCAATATCTCCTTTGTTGCAATAATGTATATATAGTATGAATTATTGCAGACGCTAGAAATGAATTGATCTCATGCACAGTACATATATTGTTTGGATGAGCGTGGAGAGGAATATAATAGAATTGCAAAATGGCAAAGGTTGAGAGATAATGAAGCTGATATGGTCAAAAAAAAAGAGATAATGAAGCTGGCGTCCTTTTAAACAAGAATATAGTTGACTTTTTAATGTATCTTGGCAGTTACACAATGCACCAATGTAGGAACATACTATCTACATATTCCAATCCATTTAGATTCCAAATCTTTGTTGTGTCTTCTACACTTCATGCATGTTCACTATGCTCAACATCCCATGTGCTCCCTCTTATTTTTATAATCCATGCTCCATTTATTTTTTTTTAAAAAAAATGAATGATTTTTAGTATATATACATAAGAGTTGGTTTAAAAGTTAAATCCGGTCCAAATTATAATACTTTAACCCATTTTCTAAAATATTAGTTTTTATTGGCTAAGTATTCATAATATATAAGGGTATTTTAATCATTATGATATTTACTCATCTTATTTTATTTTTGTTTTCTCACATCTACCCAAATAAGATACATGCATGGGTAACTATATTTTCATCTCAATTTTCATTTCCTCTAATTATTTTCTTATACCTCCCACTTTCTTTCTTTTCAAGTTTTCCCTCGTCCAACCCACATAGGGATAACACTAGTCCTATCTGTATTCTGGTTATTTTTAGGTTCTCCACTTGGTCAAAGATCAACCTCAATAAAATATGTAATGGATGAACGAAATATGGTCTTCCGTTGACTCATAACAATGATAAACATAGTGGGATATCTCTTTCGGCAAGTACAAGCACTGATACCTTTTATAACATTATTATTGCATAAAATATAAAATACACGATATAGAGATGGCTAAACATGTTAATGTTGTAGACCTGTGGTTATAAATTAATAGGTTTCTATTATATCAGTTATCTTAAATGCAAAAAGTTGCAATCAAATTTCAATTATTAATAACCATGGATGCCCAGAGGTATTGATCCAATTTTAATTAAAATAAAAATATCAAGGGTTGCATCAGGGCTTACTTCATTGCCAATCATTCATAGAACCTAAAGAATTATCACATTTTTTATTATTATTAATCAAAATCTACATTATTTTGTATGGCAATACATATATAACGTAACTAAGTCTCCTAAGCAAAAGAAAACCATATAGTTTCATCATCAAAGAGATAAGTTGGCAAGAAAACAGTCAAAGAAATAAAAATAAATAATATTATTTTAGAATTGCATGTGAGACAGATTGGATTAAAATCTGAATAATCGCTATAAACAAATATGGATGTGACCCGCAAACCCGACATATGAGTTGTGTGGATCTTGGGTCAGAGCTCCTGTGCAGCCATGAGCACCAAAATCCCCATACATCCGCACAAGAAGATCTGTCGGTGTCAGCCTTCCATCCCAATATTTCCTCCGTTTCTATATAATATAAATACACACACACATAAACGCACACACAAACGCACACATTATAAACATATATTTTATTATTCATGTACTCCCTCCGTTCCTAAATATAAGATCACTTTGGTTAATTTAGGGTAATCAAGGAAGACAATAAAATTACATGATCTTCCCAAAATCCCCTCAATTACTTAACTTTGAAAGGAGGAAGGGTTTTCAATGAAAAGAGAGAGTATAAGAGTAGTTTGAGCAAAACTTGAGATAAAATAGGAAGTGATCTTATATTTAGAAACTTATCCACTTCCCCAAAGTGATCTTGATGCTACCAAAATTTTGATAAAAACTCCGCAAGTGTACGGATCGTATTTTAGTAAAGTGGTAAATCAAGGTCGATCCCACAGAGACTCAGACAATTAATAACTAGGCATTAGATCTCCTATTTTCATTCAAGTTGAGTAAACAAGAAAATTTGATTTTAATTACCTAATAGCTAATAAAATAAATAAAACAAAATATTCACACAAAAGAAATTCACGAGTCAAAAGAACAACCTAGAGCCACTAATCCCTTATCTGCTTCTTAGATTTTATTCCCCACTAAATTAATTATGAATTAATTCAACTAGCTAATCTAGAGTACTAGTGTCTATAAATGCCTTCCGGTCCACTTACATCCTTGCCTAGCTTAATTACACAATGTCTTGCACTAATTTACTAGGCCAATTTATAACGGTTCCGCTCTAATGTGACTATGTAGGGCTTCTAGGTATATTCCTATCCTAGTCGCAAATCAGATTATAATCCAATCCTACACTATTTAATCTCATGGTCTATTTAAAATTCCCTCTTCCGAGTCCAATTCTAAATTCCCTAAACATGTCTAATGGTGATCAAGCACTAAACAGTTAATCAATAATAGCAAGATTAAATAAACTAAATCAAATTAACCATGACTAAATAGTGGGAAATAAAATACTAAGTTACAAACAAGTTCATAGTACTCTAGGTTGTAAAGAAATTAACCACACATATTGTCTATTAAAATCATCACAAAAATCAATTCAAAATCTAAATTCAAACCCATAGCAATTGATCAAGAAATAAGGAGACAAAAACTTGCAACTACAGTGAACAGCAGGCCTCCTCCTTCCTTTATCAATGCAATCAACGTTGATGATGATGCCTAAGAATAAACGAACCTGCAGCAACTTCCTTCTATACGTGCGTGTGTATCTATCTTCTAAAGAACCAAAACTCAAGAGTTTCTTTTTGTCCTGCGTGTGTGTATTTGATGATGAATGATGATGATGCTCTTCCAGAAAAGACAAACTAGCTGCCTCCTTCCTTCCTTGCGTGATCTCTTCCTTCTCTGCGTGAATTCCTTTGTAGGCTTTAGGAATTGGAAGTATTGTGACCAAGCCTCCTTCTTTTTCAATTGCATGTGTATATTTATAATAAAATAGCTCAACACCATATTGTCTTTGCCTTGCATGTTAAGTTTCTTTTCTTTCCTTTTCTTGTATGTCTCTTTCTCTTTATTTCCTTTTTTTAAAATCTGCATTCATGAAGAGAAAGAAATAGGAAATAATCACAATGACTCAATCACATAATCTCATTAATAGGAAACTTCTCATCAAAATATTTCTTTTAATATATTAAGTTTCCTATTTCAATTAAATTTCATATTTTCCAAAAGAATCACTCATATACTCTCAAATTACTTTCTTTCCAATTCACATCAAAATCACTTAATTATTTAATTCATGACTCCCCAAATACAATAAAATAATTCCTAAAAACCACTAAATATGGGGAGTCATCACACCCCCACACTTGCATTAAATCTTGTCCTCAAGATTTCAAATTGTTAACACATTAGCACAAAAAATGAAATCAAGATTTTATCATCACAAAGTTGAAATCAATTCAAACTCTCAACAATTAAATCCTCTTAAAAATCTCTCTCACCATCCCCAAATGCAAGCAATAAGGCAATCAATTTGATAGAGATAAATCACAAAAGCATGTCCCTCACCGGTCAAGTGTTTACACTCTACTCTCAAAGTATATAGGGGTTGTGTTTCACTCAATTCCATCTATGTAATCCAGCTACCATAGGCTTGTTTATCATCTCGATATCCACTCTTGTATCTCAATGCACACACAAATCAAAAGGACTTTTAAGGGTTGTAATGAAAAGGGTAGGATAATGAAATGAAAATGAGATGGAGGTATATTTGAAAAGTGCTAAACCATTTCAATTATAGTAAGGAATGAAGGAAACTCATAACGTAACAAGACATATAGGGGTTGACTCTTTTGAACTCCACAATTCTTCAATTCTTTCGATTTTCATCTTCTTCTTTCTTGTTTTTTTCTTTTTTTTTTCACACTTTGTGTGATTTTTTTTTCTTTTCCTTTTTCACTTTTTTTTTTATTTTTTTTCTTTTCTCCTTTCTTCAACACTTATATTTCCCCTTTTTCTTTTCTAATTCCTTCACCCCTTTCCATATGAATATAGTATAACACTTTTCAAAGCGTAAATGGAAGAAATAGATAAGAGATGAAAAATTGCATCAAAAGAATTCAAAGGCTAAAATATGCAATCTTTCTTTTTAAAAGAGAAGCAGGCTCAAAGGGGTTAAGCAATGGAAATAATGTAAAAAGGATGGCTTTTTGGCTAAATTGGCTATGAAACGAAGGCCTTAATCATTTTTGTGCATGCAAGAGATTTAAGCGTCAAAAGAGATTCAAGACAAGTTCTAGAGGGGGAGTTACAATAGATGTACTCACTCATGAAAGAATAAAATTAAGGCTCAAATTCCTCACAGGGCTTTTTGACATACTAGAGTAATTTATCTAAAGCAAAGAGCTTGCCTTTTCACTTACATTCAAAGAAGATGAGATCAAAGTCTAATCAAATTCAATTATTTCAAGTCCAAATCAATCCCAAAATTGGCAAAAAGATTTTTTTTCAAGAAAATTTTACAAAATGAAAGTTTGAGGACAATCTTTAGAGAACAATGATACCCTCATACCCCCAAACTTAAATGTCACATTGTCCCCAATGTGAACATGTAACACAAGACGTGGAATTACAAAAATATCCATAGCAAGTGTAGGAATGATAAAGTTATTTCAAGTTCCATATCAGTCATGCAATTCAATCAAGAGGCAACACAATTAAGACTAATCATCACACAAGCACATATCAACAAACACCATCACTCATTACCAAAATAATTCTCAGTCAAATAAAATCAAGAAAAAGTTAGAAGAATACTCCCCTTCCTCTTCTCGATTTCCACTCTTAGCTCCTAGTCCATCAAGATCAAGTTGAAGCATCCTTTTAGGCCAAAAGAAGAAAAAAAAATCCTACAAGCTCAAAAACAAAGCATCAAATACCAAAACCTTGGGTTGCCTCCCAAGAAGCGCTAAGTTTAAAGTCTTCAGCCAGACTTTCCAAACAAATCTTAGTCATAAGTATCAAACACAATAATCACCTCATCTTCATTCCTTTTCAAACAATATAAGTAATCAATCAAACTAATTACTTGTGCCTTTTCAATCATAGACAATTTCAAAGAACAAGCAATCACTGATTTCAAAGGAATTAGAATATGCTCATACAAACAATTAGATGTATGTCTTTCTAAGAATAATGAGCATCCAATAAAATCAATTTGACTCTCATCAGTAAGAGTCATCACATTAATAGGAGAATCATCCAAAGCAGTTATAGGAACACTCACATCAACATGTATATCAGAATCACAAGCATTTGAATTCACATCTTCAACATCAATTAAACACCCATCAATCTCTTCTAAACAAGTTTCAGGCTCTATGACAACCTCTAAATCTTCTTTAACTTCATGGTCATCTCTATCCTCAATTATTGATTTTAACCTTTTCAAACAATCTTCTAACCTTTTGAAACTATCCTCTTGCCATTTCAAACTATCCTCTAGCATTATCAAAAATTTACCGGCTAATCTTTCTAATCTGTCAAGTCTTTCTTCTAAACAAGAGTTTACACTATCCTCAAAATTGTTTACTTGAACTCTTGATCCAGAACTATTGTAATATTTCTCATTCCTTTCCAAAAAGATATCGGCTGATCTTTCTAATTTGTCTAACCTTTCTAAACAAGAATTTTCATAATCAATATTTTCTTGAACATGTGAAAAAGACATGAAGGGTGTGTCTATTGCATGTGAATAAGGATCTAAATGTGGGTTCCAACACTCATCTTGCTCAAAATTCCAACTACGCCTAGACAAATTATCAACATAAGTTTGTTGCCAAAGCAAAAATGGACAATTCTCAGGTAGATGATCACTTCCACAACAATAACAACGATAACACTTATAATTAGCCTCTGAATAGTCCATCTTTCTATTTTCTCCAAAAGAAAAAAAAAAAACTCAAACTAAAAACTACTAAAGAATTTCTAATTCTAATTACTAATTGCCTTGAGTCCCCGGCAACGGCGCCAAAAACTTGATGCTACCAAAATTTTGATAAAAACTCCGCAAGTGTACGGATCGTATTTTAGTAAAGTGGTAAATCAAGGTCGATCCCACAGAGACTCAGACAATTAATAACTAGGCATTAGATCTCCTATTTTCATTCAAGTTGAGTAAATAAGAAAATTTGATTTTAATTACCTAATAGCTAATAAAATAAATAAAACAAAATATTCACACAAAAGAAATTCACGAGTCAAAAGAACAACCTAGAGCCACTAATCCCTTATCTGCTTCTTAGATTTTATTCCCCACTAAATTAATTATGAATTAATTCAACTAGCTAATCTAGAGTACTAGTGTCTATAAATGCCTTCCGGTCCACTTACATCCTTGCCTAGCTTAATTACACAATGTCTTGCACTAATTTACTAGGCCAATTTATAACGGTTCCGCTCTAATGTGACTATGTAGGGCTTCTAGGTATATTCCTATCCTAGTCGCAAATCAGATTATAATCCAATCCTACACTATTTAATCTCATGGTCTATTTAAAATTCCCTCTTCCGAGTCCAATTCTAAATTCCCTAAACATGTCTAATGGTGATCAAGCACTAAACAGTTAATCAATAATAGCAAGATTAAATAAACTAAATCAAATTAACCATGACTAAATAGTGGGAAATAAAATACTAAGTTACAAACAAGTTCATAGTACTCTAGGTTGTAAAGAAATTAACCACACATATTGTCTATTAAAATCATCACAAAAATCAATTCAAAATCTAAATTCAAACCCATAGCAATTGATCAAGAAATAAGGAGACAAAAACTTGCAACTACAGTGAACAGCAGGCCTCCTCCTTCCTTTATCAATGCAATCAACGTTGATGATGATGCCTAAGAATAAACGAACCTGCAGCAACTTCCTTCTATACGTGCGTGTGTATCTATCTTCTAAAGAACCAAAACTCAAGAGTTTCTTTTTGTCCTGCGTGTGTGTATTTGATGATGAATGATGATGATGCTCTTCCAGAAAAGACAAACTAGCTGCCTCCTTCCTTCCTTGCGTGATCTCTTCCTTCTCTGCGTGAATTCCTTTGTAGGCTTTAGGAATTGGAAGTATTGTGACCAAGCCTCCTTCTTTTTCAATTGCATGTGTATATTTATAATAAAATAGCTCAACACCATATTGTCTTTGCCTTGCATGTTAAGTTTCTTTTCTTTCCTTTTCTTGTATGTCTCTTTCTCTTTATTTCCTTTTTTTAAAATCTGCATTCATGAAGAGAAAGAAATAGGAAATAATCACAATGACTCAATCACATAATCTCATTAATAGGAAACTTCTCATCAAAATATTTCTTTTAATATATTAAGTTTCCTATTTCAATTAAATTTCATATTTTCCAAAAGAATCACTCATATACTCTCAAATTACTTTCTTTCCAATTCACATCAAAATCACTTAATTATTTAATTCATGACTCCCCAAATACAATAAAATAATTCCTAAAAACCACTAAATATGGGGAGTCATCACTTATATTTAGGAACGGAGGGTGTATTATATATTTTGTTGGTAGTGCGATTAATTTCTAGAAAAAAAATATTGCATATCTTTGGTATCAATAGAGCTTAATATAATGTTTAATCCTATTTATCCTCATTTTAGTTTCAATTTTTAGAGTTTCAAATCATAGCTTTTGATTCATAAGCTTTTACTCTGTTTATTAACTTTAAATCCTGTAGATTGATAAGAATCTAGGCTCAATTTCTTTTTATGATATTGTTATATGATTTCCAAGCTAATTATGATCAAAAGTTCATAATTAATACACTTAATCTCCATAACCCTTTTTCAACAAAGTGAATTGAGAACTTATTTTGTTCAATTTATGGTCAAATCGGTCCACCGTACCGCTAGATAAAATAGATTTCGGACAAATGAGATTATGTCATAATGTATTTGAATTTGGCAAAATTGTTATGAAGTCCTATTAAAGTAACAAAAAAATCTCACGACAACTGATCAATGTAGGGGAGTAGTCATTTTATGTTATATATATAACTTGTTATTATATGTCTCTCACTTAATATATGATTCTTTAGTGATCGTCTTACTTCTTTTTTAATAATGATCTTCTCTTTAAGAAGATTAAGATTAAATGGGTGTTAACACAGTAAAGATTCTGGTTCAAATTTCAATGGATATGGACATGTATGTTTATTAATAGTTTTAAATTATAAATACATAAATTGTATTTAATCAAAGATAGAGATAGACAAGACAAACAAGAGGAAAGGGAATCTAATTGTGTTAAATTCTTGAGAAGCTTGGGTTGTGTGTTCGTCAATACTTATCAGTGACGCACTATGATGATCAAGTCAACCATGCATATCATTGTTTTTGTTATTAGCCCTTGTCGTCATCCAAAAAGCCGTGCTTTGTCTTTCATACATCGATCCCTTCCTCTCAACATAATCAACTGCTTATTGTTTTTTGTTATTATTGTGATGTGATAGAACAACAATAACTACTTGGGTTGGTTAGTTGTTCGCACCTGATTTTAATTGCTTGACTGGTTTCGGAATTTTAGCATATTCCATCCCCCACAAGTTTGATGCTGAGTGCAATGCATTTGATTAGATCATTGAATTGAGATGCTATAGTCTAGAAGAGAATATTGTATGCCCATGAATGACGACATATACATCATTTAGATTGATTCGTGTGATTGATCAACATTGCTAAATGCACACATAAAATTACATGTGCATATTAAATATTACCCAGGGATCATTACTAAAGACTATTTTTATGCCACACTGTAAATCATAGATGGGAGTAAAGCTCATTATGAGCAAGAGTAGCTCACTTTTCTTCCAGTTATAGGTTGGGGTACAAATTTACATTGCAAATTTGTTCAAAATCTGCACACATTTATCTTCACTTGGATATAAAAATACACATGAACTAAAATATTCATGTTGCATAAATATTACGACTATTGAGTATTAGCTAGGGGTTAAATATTATTTTGATTAATGAACAATTTGTCAAATATCAATCAATACAATGAACAATAAAATATATTAACTATATTTAAGAATAATCAATTAAAAGTATTATATTGACCAACATAGTCAGATTCTACCTAATTTTCGTTAGATTAATCAATGATGTGGCGGAGTAGCCAAGTGGGAGTGGGAGGGAGGGATAGTTGTTGGAGGAGAAGTAGCCAAGTAATGCTTGTGGAGTAAGGACATCTCACTTATTAGTGTATGGTTTTTTCTTTTGGGATATGGAGTTATTTTGGGACTTCAAAATAAATACAACCACCGCTCCTCTGTATCTTCATCAACTAACCTGTCTTTGTTTCGTACTCTTCATCAATCACCACCCTATACGTATTTTCCTTCTATGCAATTTCCCCTTGTTCTGCTTACTCTCAATTACGGAGTAATCAAACCCACCTCCTTTTTTTGATGGCAAGGCAATAGTACAACATTAGTCCAGTTTTAAAAAATAGGCAATAAAGAGTCCTAAATTGGATGAAAGACATGGTAATCAGGTAGTTCATCCTTGTACAAGGAATCAGATAATAAGTTCTTATTATAAAAATGGAAAGTTGCAAATTTAGGACTTGTAGGACTTGTAGTTCCAGATTTATAATGTCATTGGTGCTAGAGAGAACTTGTAAAACATAGATGGGAGATGCTATGTGAGGAGCGAACAGCTGGGATCAAACCCACCTCCAAAATCGCCTTTTAATTGCAAAAAGTAGAAAAAAAGCTAATAAGAAGTTTTCTAAAGGGCATTTTCAGTAAGTAATCTCACTTTTTTGGGGTGATTGAGGGTAGATTCTGATGAATTTTTCCATCTTTCAAAGTAATTTTCCATCGAAGATAAATGCTGAAGATGGTGATGGAAATAGTGAAACTCTGATGAGATAAGATGACGTGATAGGAAATGTGGTCTAATCAATTGATGCGACCAAGTCAAAACTAATGGTTAAACCCGTCAAAATTGACATTTTACTAAATATATAATACTTTGTAATTGATGAGTGTCAGATATGAAATTCTAGTTGTTATTTATGTTAAGTACATTTTGACTAATAATTGAGTGCTAGATTTTCCCTTTAACCCAATTCTTCAATAGACGTGATTCTTAAGGAGAGATTAATCAACAACACATGTATGTAAGAAGAGAAGAAGATAGTCAACTTGGCAAAATATGGCCAGGAAATCAATTCCTTTTTTTCACAAAAAAAAATTAGGTAGTTTAAGTTTTCCAAAGCACATGCGTTGTGTTTTGGGCTAAAATAGAATGTCACTCCATGAATCCTCTTCAAGAGCCACTGCTCACACGCTCCAAGAATACATAAAATGGATGGTCCCTGAATTATTTTGGGCTGATAGGCCTAGCATTGACACCCAGGTCTGCCTCTTATATACCATTTCTTTACATGTTTTACTTGACTTTGTTATTTGTTAAATGTAAGGACATTGAGATTATGTCCTTACAAGCAAGTAGGAAAGCCAACTGGTAAGATCATATAGTGCTTATTTTATAATGGAACTTTTCATCAAGGGTTTTAATCTACAAAACTAAGCCATTTTAAAAATCTCAGCTCTACTTCTACCTCCTTTCTACTCTCCAATCCCACCCAACAATAATATTGAAATTATAGTGTCTAAATTTGATGCTCGGTCCTTTTATAGGTTTTAGTTTACTTTTATGAAGAAAATAAAAGATTCAAGAAAACTAAACAACTCACTAACTCATACTTACACAAGTTGAGAGAGAAGCTCTATCTGAAAGAGCAAGCGCTTGCTGATGATCCATATGTTTCTACTCTGAGCGATAGTGGTGATGCGAACTTGAATATGAGTTCTGAGGCTTCAAACTCTAAGAGGCCGAATTGTTGTGATGACTTGAAGAAGCAACCGAATTGTCTTAATAACTTTGATGAGTTGCCGAATTCTGATGATGATTCCTATGAGCCTCAAGTTCTTCAAGTTGAGATGCACACCTTGATTCCGTCTTAAATGTATTTTATTTATTGTTATATTATACTCCCTCCGGTCCTAAATATAAGACCTAATTGACTTTTTTGAAAGATCCTAAAAAACAGCAAAATAAGTTAATTATAAATTGATTTACCTAATTTTTTCCTTTAAACTAGTTTATTTTACTTATAAACTAATGGATAATCTAAAAATATATCAAATATGTCATCATTTAATAGACTATTTTGCAACCTTAACTTCTCCAAAAAAAAGTTATCTAGGTCCTATATTTAGGACCGGAGGTAGTATGTTGGTTTGCAAGGTTTTTAAGCAAAATGTTAACTCGCATAAAGTATTTTAAAAAAATCATGCAAATTAGTACTCCCTCCGTTCCTAAATATAAGATCACTTTGGTTAATTTGGGGAGATTAAGGAAGACAATAAAGTTACATGATCTTCCCAAAATCCCCTCAATCACTTAACTTTAAAAGGAGGAGGGATTTTCAATGAAAAGAGGGAGTATAAGGGTAATTTGGGCAAAACTTGAGATAAAATAGGAAGTGATCTTATATTTAGGAACTTATCCACTTCCCCAAAGTGATCTTATATTTAGGAACAGAGGGAGTATATAAGTAGCTTATTTAGCCTTATTAGTGTTTTCCAAAAAAAACCGGTAGATCTCATAGTTAGGAACCAATCAACCAATATAGTATTTTTTTACCAATATATAGTTCTTATTTTGCAATAAATTACTTTTCATCGAGGTTTTAATCATCAAAACTTGTCCTGAGCAAAAAAAATCATCAAAACTTGCCAATCATAAGTAAAATGATTAAAAATTTTATAAGGCAAATGTAGACAGGTCAAATTTAAATGTAACAATTAAAGTGAGGAGGTACATAAAAGGTGGAAAGAAAGTGGAGAAAATTCAAAAACAGAACTCACAAGTTTCTGTTTCTTAATTAGAGAAGGGCTACTACCAGTCCAAAAATATTAGAGGAGGAATGGAGTGAGATTGAACAAGCAATTGCCTTTTGACTTGGCATGCATGGGGGGGAAGGTGTTAGATGTACGTGGGAAGTGGGTGAAAGGTGCATCTCCACAGGGCAAAAGCTGATTTCTTCACGTTACCACTTTCTTGTTCAAGATCATGATCTGCATATCCCATTACCTATACCTACCGATTTACCCCTAACCACGCCCTTTTATTAATTATTAAACTTCACTCGTTTTCATACTACTTTTGTTTGTTTATTGCTACTACACTCTTTCATTATGCTCTATTTAATTAAACAAGTTATGGAGAAGAAAAAGAGAGGCGCACGTGGATGATGGATGCATTGATCTATGAATATGGATCCTCATGTTTTGGATCTCGTTTCCCGCATACACTTATTTTAATAGCACTATTACTCGAGAGAGCACATGATTATTCTGAGCAAAAAAAGAGAGCACATGATTATGATTTATGACTTTCACTTCTTTTATTTTTGTTACTACTATGTTTTTTTAATTTCAAAACAACCAATCATTGCTTAAACATCAATCGTGCAATTATAATTGGACTGGTTACCTCAATATTTCAGAAATAGTTATGAGTTATTCTTCCTTCCATAATTTAATATATAAAATTTAATGGATGTCGTTGAGATTACAAAAGTTGAATTATAACACTGACTCACAATATTTGTGTATTATCATAATTAATATTTGCTAGTTTATATGCCATACAGATTAATTTAAGATTTTTCTTAAATAAATCAATTTTGAAGTAGTTTTTCTAATTTTCAATATTTTTAAAATTGTAATTAACTCTTAATTTAAGATAAAGAATTGTGGGAGAATCATATGATATAACAAAGAAT
This sequence comes from Mimosa pudica, assembly GCA_029929735.1. Lineage (NCBI taxonomy): Eukaryota > Viridiplantae > Streptophyta > Magnoliopsida > Fabales > Fabaceae > Mimosa > Mimosa pudica. The sequence continues at coordinate 5,416,365 of JAKELP010000007.1, forward strand.
GGAGGAGTATTAACCTGGCGGGTTGGCGTGAGTGGTAAGTACTCTCGTCCCTTAAACAAGTGGTTGGGGGTTCGATCCCCAGCTCTTGCGAATGGAGCAAATTCACAGGCCAGCTGTCTACCCCCTTATATGGGACTTCAGAACAACGAGGGATTAGTCTCACTTGACACGCGGGTGGGGATACCCTTGGGTAACCAAAAAAAAAGAATGGAGGAGTATTGTCAACATTAAATTCCCACCGTTGAAATCTGATAGTAACAGCAAGTACAACCACCATACCCCAAAATACAAAATATGTGACTGCTCCTTCCTTCCATGTGAATTTCTTTCTGTGCTGTTCCAGTTTTGGAAGCTTTTTATTAGTATATGCGAAAATCATATGTTGGCCAAACAAATATGCGAAAATCATAGACATTGTATTTTTGGCCCAGATTTACGTGTAAATAGTAGTATGCACATAGGGTCAAATGTGCCCTTCAAATATGCACAAAAAATCATATTTATTTGGTCTCTAATATTTTAACAATAAAGGGCGAACATAATACATTATGCATATTCCATGGTAAACTCGGGACAAAAAATAGTTCAATAACAAATAAATGTGATCCTTAATACATACTTCAGGAGTGGGTAAATATATATAACCATTTAACCTTATTATTATGATTATGCTAGCCAAAAAGTTCCTCCTATTTTTAATTACTCCGTAAATTAAGGTTTGGTTAAATTTCTTGCCTCAATTTTCAACCTATTTTTTTCGTGTTACCGTGTTTTTTAATTCCACCGTGGATGAACCGCCCAATTATTCATTTCTACCTCCAAACAGTAGAATGACTAAATACCATATCCGATCCTCTCCTCTATTCCCTACTTTGTATTTCAATTTAAAAAAATTGAATGCTCTCTGTGCATAATATAAAGTTTAGAGAAAATATCCATACGCCTATTTTAAGCGACATTAAAATATACGGGTTCGATTTATCCAATTATTTTTGTTCTCCCAAATTCCTAAGAAAACATTTTTGTCTTTATAGACATAAAATGGCTAAAAAGTACTAATACTCCCTTCTGCCTTATTTATAGTCGTGAAATTATGTTTATTGAAAAACATGTAAAATTAATTAAATATATCAGGAATAATATATCTTTTTCCAATATTACCTCAATATATGCTAAGCTTATTAAGGGAGAGAATTATATGAGAATTAATGAATATGAAAGAGAGGTATAAATAAAATCGGAAAAAAATCATTAAATGATGATAGATGGTAAGGTAATCTCTCTTTTTTTTTTATCAAATCAATTAAAAATTTTGGCATCTTATACTCCATTGGTCATATTTATTGGTCAAAGAGAGAAGATTTTTCTAGATCCTATATATAATTAACTTCCATTTGAACATACACAAGTTTACCTTTTACTTTTTGTATGTTGATGTTGTTTTTATGTGATGTAGGGCTTAATAGGAAGTTAGTTGGATTTTAATAAAAAACTTATAAGATTCAAGATTTTCTTATTTATAATTATAAATAAGATTATAGGAATATTGTATATGGTCATGAATGGAGTAAATTTTTAGCATTCTAGCTAGACTCTAGAGTAAAATTTTAACAAACAAATCCTCTCATTTTAAATTTGAAAAAGTATCATTAAAATATGTTAAAATTGAAAAAAGAATTCCCCAAAACCACATCAACTCTAAATTTATTGTTGTTCCCTATGTGAATCTAACAAACTGCAGCAGACAATTATGAATGAAGCCCATCGAGAGAGTTGTGGTAAAATTATCGTGAAGCTCAACTGCTCAAGAACAAAGTACATTAATTCCTTCCTCTTTTAACCCTCTACAGTAAAAAAATAAAAAATAAATTAAAAATAGCCATTGAAAATGTTAGCACTATAAATATTTTCAACCGTTTAATTCAATTTCCTTCCTCAAACAATGTGCTGTCTTTATCATATGCGTTTTGAGAGAAGCAGATACACAGAGAGTGCCTCGTGTTTCGCTCTCTCTTTCCTTTGTTCTATCCTCCATTGTTTTCCCTGCCTCTCCACCTCAAGGTCACCTTCTTCTTTCTTTAATATTCTTCCTTAATTCTTAATGCTTCTTTCATGTCTCTAATCCTACATTATCATTATTATCTCCCTCAATGTTTAATGAATGGATCAACATGTCACATTACATTTTTCTCATAATAAAGTCATGGTGCTTTCTTTCTTTTCCTCTGTTTTGAGATCCTTCATTTAATGTTTGCAGGGTTCTGCTTTGATTCCTCTTCAACTTAATATGTCACACCTTAAACAAAACACAAGTCTCTGAACCCAGATCATCAAGTCTACATTTCATAGAAACTGGCTTGTACTTTGTTTATCTACAATGTACATTTGATAAAGCCCAGAACTTTTTTCCTTGTCACATTTACTTTAATATATTCCCACCTATTTCTCTGAAACCTCCTCACAAGCTCTTGGCTTTAAGATGTCTGAATCTAACCCAAAAGCCCCATTGATGGAATCTCCTACACAAGAGCTTCCTGATTTCAAAAAATCTGTGAAACTCAAATATGTGAAATTGGGATACCACTATCTTATAACCCATGGAATGTTACTTGTTTTATCACCTATAGTGGTTTTATTAGCAGCCCAAGTGTCTACTTTTTCACTTGAGGATATCATTGAGCTTTGGAATCATCTCAGATATAATCTCATATCTGTTATAATATGTTCAGCTCTGCTTGTCTTCTTGCTCACCCTTTATTTCCTAACCCGTCCTCGCTCTATTTACCTTGTGGATTTTGCTTGTTACAAGCCTGAGGATGCACGTAAATGCACAAGGCAGATTTTCATGGACAGGTCAGTTTTGACTGGGACTTTCACTGAGGAGAATCTTCAGTTTCAGAGGAAAATACTTGAAAGATCTGGACTTGGTGAGTCTACATACCTCCCTGAAGCTGTTTTGAGAGTTCCTCCAAATCCCAACATGGAAGAAGCCAGAAAGGAAGCTAGGATGGTTATGTTTGGAGCCATTGATGAGCTCTTTGAGAAAACAAGTGTGAAGCCTAAGGACATTGGGATTTTGATTGTGAATTGTAGTTTATTCAATCCCACACCTTCTTTGTCTGCTATGATTATTAATCATTACAAGCTTCGTGGGAACATTCTGAGTTACAATCTTGGTGGAATGGGCTGTAGTGCTGGTTTGATTTCCATTGATCTTGCTAAAGATCTCCTTCAGGCACATCCAAGTTCTTATGCTTTGGTGATCAGCATGGAAAACATCACCTTGAATTGGTATAATGGAAATGATAGATCCATGCTTGTTTCAAATTGTCTATTTAGAATGGGAGGAGCTGCAATATTGCTTTCTAACAGATGGATTAATAGGCACAGATCAAAGTATCAGCTAGTTCATACGGTTCGAACCAATAAGGGTGCTGATGATAAGTGCTTTTCTTGTGTTACTCAGAGAGAGGATTCCACTGGGACTATTGGTGTTTCTCTATCAAAGGATTTAATGGCAGTGGCAGGAGATGCTTTGAAGACCAACATTACCACATTGGGTCCTCTTGTGTTGCCAATGTCTGAACAATTGCTATTTTTCGCGTCTCTTGTGGCTAAGAAAGTATTTAAGATGAAGGTGAAGCCGTATATCCCGGATTTTAAGCTGGCTTTCGACCATTTCTGCATTCATGCAGGAGGGAGAGCTGTGCTGGATGAGTTGGAGAAGAATATGCAGTTAACAGAATGGCACATGGAGCCTTCAAGGATGACCCTTTACAGGTTTGGCAACACTTCTAGCAGCTCACTGTGGTATGAATTGGCTTATTCTGAAGCCAAAGGGAGGATTAAAGGGGGGCATAGAATATGGCAAATTGCATTTGGATCTGGATTCAAGTGCAACAGTGCAGTTTGGAAGGCTATGAGGAAAGTGAAACCAGGAAAGGAGAAGAACCCTTGGATGGATGAGGTTGATCAGTTCCCAGTCGAAGTTCCTAGATTCTCAGCCATTTAGTCTAGGTGTCTAGGGACCCATTTCCATGATAAATGTTTGGGATAGAACAAGTATTGTAATCCTTGTAGAAGTGTGAAGCGCTGTTTTAGTTATTGGTGATTTATTCTGAATTATTAGACTGTGTGTTATCTAGTGTATTGTAGAATGCTGTGATTCAGATTATAACAAAAATGATGTGTTTCAGTAAATATAAAGAGGAGAGGCTCTTTAAGAATGGTTGGATTTGGATATTTCTTTTGCTAAGCATAGGAGAATGGCTTGAGAAAATTTTAAATCATCAATATTATATTGGAAAAATTAATTTGAGATCCCCCACAAAGGATTTAATACTAGAAAAGTCCCAAAAGTTGAAAATATTAATGTAGAGTCCCAAAGGACCTCACTTTAATATACTTGAAAAGTGAAAAGACAGTTTTGCCCCTCTTCCTTCTTCTTCTCCACTCTTCCAATTCTCTCTCTTCTCCCTCCTCCTTCTTCTTCCCCACTCCTCCTCCCCTCCCCCCACCGCCGCCGCCACCGCACCCGCCACACCCCCACCGCCGCGGCCGCATCCCCATCGCGGCCGCTGGGTGTGGCCGGTGAAGGCGGATGCGGGGGTGCGACGGGGGTGCGGCGGCGGCGGGGTGCGGTGGTGGCGGCCAATCAACTTAAAAGAGTTGAATATTTTTGGGCCAATCAACTTATTTCCTGTTTAGCTGAAATGATAGAAAGTTTTCAACATCTATCATGAATATCATGTTATTTTCGGAATTTGACGAATATCAGGTTTCAAACTTAAACTATCATAAAATTATTAGAATCAAAATAATTTGCGATGCAGGCTCTTAAGTCGGACAAAACTTTGGACGGTGATTAGCAATCTTGGAATCCATTCCAAATGTTTTTAACAGCGCTTCTTCCAACTGCTCATACACTAGATAAAAGTTGATCTTAAACGTCCAACTCTGCCATGCGACGTCCACGTACGCATGTAGACCCCACAACACAATAAATTATGTGGACCTCACAACACAGGATTTTTTTTTGACAGACACAAAACAGGATTATAGTGGCATACCGTAGGAAAATATTCCAGAATACTAAATATTAATAATATCTTAAATAATTAATGCATTTGCCAGAAATTATTCAGAATTTTGTTTGTACTCGTATTATGTTTGTTTATTTTTCACATTCTATGTTGAATAAGTTCCAATTTATTAATGATGAGCATAATTTTTAATATTAATATGGGTAAGAAAGTGAATTATGACATAATATGCTGGAAAACACTCCCCTTTCTAAATTTTATATTTGGTGTGAAGAAGTAATTAGTTTAAAAATATTAATGTGATTAAAACTGTTCTTTTAAAAATAATATCACTATTAGTCAAATATGGATAATGCCGGCCATTTATATTTTAGCATACAATGCATTTGCATAATTTTTTAAATTATTTCATTCATAATTATTTTGCATTAATATTAGTTTTAATAATTTGAGTGATTTATTGTGACGAAATAATTTCAATTAGAAGATACCGTGAAGTGTGTAATTTATTACTTTATCATTTAAAAATAAAAAAGAAATCAAAATTTTATTAAAATACTATCTATGTTCAAGGACGGACCTATTTTAAAACAGTCGAAATCAAAGTAGGCTGTATCGGCTCGAACAAATAACTTTGCTCTGTATTATAATCTTCTCTAATAATAAAAATACACACTTAAATCTTTTATGTTAATTACAATAAAAATATATATTAGTTTATAAATCAAATAAATTAGTTTGGAGAGAAATAAGTGTAATTATTAGGAGTAGTATTGGAAATTACTTGAATTTTAGAATAAATTAAATGATTTAATCAATTTTATTTGTATATGAGAAAATTCATATGAGAGTACAAGACCCAAACGTACACCAAAAACAGAAAATAGTTTATGCAAAAGCTGATCATGACCACCAGAAACTCTAAATTGGAGTTTCTAAGAGAAGATAGTTTACCCAAATAAGCTGGTAAAATATAAACAAGATTCAAACATAACTCAAAAGCTAAAAAGTGTTTATTAAGTGCAAACCAGTTTATTTAGGTCAAAAAATGGTTCTCAAACACACATATATGTACTTAGACCTCTTCTCATCCTCCACTAAGTATACCCACGTACACTTTCAATTTTCTCCCTAAAACTGCATGCTACTCCCTCCCGTCCTATATATAAAGTCCACTTCTAACTTCAATTACTCCCTCCGTTCTTAAATATAAGATCACTTTGGTTAATTTGGGAAGATTAAGGAAGACAATAAAATTACATGAACTTCCCAAAATTCCCTCAATTACTTAACTTTAAAAGGAGGAAGAGTTTTCAATGAAAAGAGAGAGTATAAGGGTAGTTTGAGCAAAACTTGAGATAAAATAGGAAGTGGTCTTATATTTAGGAACTTATCCACTTCCCCAAAGTGATCTTATATTTAGAAACGGAGGGAGTATCATTTTAGTCTAGGTCTGTGGGACCCATTTCCATGATAGAAGGATGTTTGACATATAACAATAATTGTAATCCTTTAAAAAGGGCGAGGTTGTTTTAGTTGGTGAATTATTTCAAAGGGTTAACTTGCAAAATTGATCATGTAATTGTCATGAAGGTGCAAAAATGACCATGTAAATTTTTTTGGAGCAAAACTGATCATCGAATTTTAAAACTATGACAAAAATAACCAGTGCAGATAATTTTTAATTTTTTTACGCATCATCTTTTGCCAACTTATCTCTCAATAAAATATATGACAGACTTATATATGTATTCATTTTCCCTTGTTTGATGATGCTGCGACAAAGGATGATGAGTGAAAAGGTAAAAAAAATAACTGTTTTGGTCATTTTTATCCCAATTTTAAAATTCGATGGGCTTTTTTGTTCCAAAAAATGTTACATCGTCATTTTTACACTTTAGCCCTATTTTAAATTATGATTAGATTTTGCGATCTATGTCTATGCATAATTCACTTGTAGAGTGCGCGTTCTATGTCTATGCATGATTCACTTGTAGAGTGCTGTGTTTCGGTAACATTAAAGAGGAAAGGATCATTAAGAACGGCGGAGAATAGCGGTGAGGAGGCTTTGAATTATAATTCGAATTACGACTAAGACAAATCATAATTTCACCTATACATATAGGATTGGCGCGTCACAATCTTGGGTAAAACAAGTTTGTTTATTCAATTTAATAGGAACTATGTGGACAATTATGATTGTTGTATTCAGATAATGAACATTACGCCTTCAGAAAATCCAGCACTAATGTTTGTTGTTGCACGTGTCCAAGCGAGTTTCCAAGGAAGAGGGAGGGCATGAAATGGTTGGGTTCCTACTTCAATACATGATTTTTTGGACTAAAATACTTCATACATGATGAATATGATGACTAACAGTTTTGGAGTCAGGAAAGTGATTTAGTATATACTGTACATTTTTTTTACAGTTTTAAAAGTTATTATAAAAAGTATAACTTGTATTCTTAAATATGAGCTGTGTATGTAAGGCATGAAAATAACCTCCAGTTACAAGTTGCTTATGTTTAAATATAATCTGGAAAATGTATTAGTTAAACTGCTTAAACTACATATTTTTCAAAAGACTCTTAAAATGAACCTAATTGAAACCAATGGCGGTTTCGTGCACCATAAAACATTTAAAAAGAGGATTTATCTATTTGAGATTTGGAATTCTCGGAAATACGATATTTCATAATAAAAAGAAACAAAGCAAAGATGCATACATCAAGAAATTTAAGTTGGCAAGGGGATCAAGAAAACAGGAGTGATGCAGGGGACTATTGAGTCAAGATCCAAAAACTTTTGGTTGGATTGATACATCGTTAAAGTGCAAGCCCCTTTTGTGAAGGTTAGATGAAAGGGAAGGCAAAAGGGCCGGTCAAAGTTTGACCAATGTGAATATAGTATGCATTCATTATTTGTAAAATTTTCACCTTATTGTCAACGCCTTCGCTATTCCATCACCGTCAATCCGTCATCACTCTGTTTAATTACACCTTGCATGTTATCCAAATTAAATTTAGCGTGGTAAAACCGGAAACAGCTCCTTAATTGAAGTTAATCAGAATATATTACAGTAATGTTATTTAATTTCACGGGTACATGTGATATATTCTTTGCTTGGAGGGAGGGACCATTAGTTGGTACTTGGTACTGCACCGTCGATCCTTAATATAATATGAATACATAAAGCTGAAGAAACGCAAGTTAACGTGAATATAGGATGGGATATAATAAAACAAAGTTATGCTTATATGATAATATGATGATGATGCTTTTCGTATAATAACTAGATAAACAAAACTTGGAGGAGGAAAAGGCAGGAATGATTGGAGAGAGAATACTATGCACACAACGACAACGTTAATTGATTAATGCTAATTGATTAAATGAGTAGAGAAGCTAAGGAATAATCCTTAAATAGATACCTCACTAGCTCATTTGTTCTCATCTCATCGGATTCATTTCAAACCCTATAAAAGAAGAAAAGAAGCAAATCAAACAAGGCATCAACTTATGATGATTCATTAATTAAATTGAACAAACAATAAAACACATAGCTAAATACTCCCTCCGTTCCTAAATATAAGATCTAGATAACTTTTTTTTTTTGAAAGATTAAAGTTGCGAAATAGGTTATTAAATCATGATATATTTGATATTTTTTTAGATTATTCATTAGCTTATAGGTAAAATAAACTTGTTTAAGAGAAAAAATTAGGGAAATCAATTTATAATTAACTTATTTTTTGCTTTTTTTAGGATTTTTCAAAAAAGTCATCTAGGTCCTATATTTAGGAACGGAGGGAGTAGAAGAAAGCATGCAGATCTCCACAGATTAAAAAAAGATATTTTATGATAGACAAATACTCCCTCCGGTCATAAATATATAAAACCTAATTGACTTTTTTTGGAAAATCTTTAAAAAGAAAATAAGTTAATTATAAATTGATTTACTTAATTTTTTCTCTTAAACTAGTTTATTTTACCTATAAACTAATGGACAATATAAAAATATATCAAATATGTCATCATTTAATAACCTATTTCTCAGCCTTAATCTCTAAAAAAAACTATAGTAACATATATCTGGATTCTGGACCATAAAGAATGAAGATAGAGGAACTACTGTTGGAATTCGATGTTGATGAGGGAGGCAGAGGAATTGGCGATGGCCCGGAAGGCAGTGGTAGATAGAACCATGGAAGTGGCATCAGAGGAAGGGCGAGAACGAGAGGAGATAGCTCTATCCACAATCTTAATCTGAATGGTTTGACCAACAATACAAGTCCTAGGCGCCTCCGCACTGATACACCTAACCTCGTATTGCCTCCCGCACGCTGCCCCATTGTCCCATATTCCCTCCCCCGCCGCCCCAAACATGTTGCTCGCCGGAAACTCCGACGCTCCTCCGCCAAAACATGCGGTCGCTGTCCACAAAAATTTACACAACTACATAAAATATCTAACACAAACAACAACAACAACAAAGTCTTATCCCATCATTGGTCAAGTCTGATGTAACATGATGGATGAATATTTTTAATTAGATATGTTGTCAACCAAATGATCTACACATATTTCAATTGAATATACACACACATATTATAGGACTTATATTAGCTTACGTATGAATGGTGGGCTATAGTGGGCGGCTGTGCCTACGTCGGCGTGTGAGGGTTGAAGGAGGAGGAGGAGACAGAAAGAGAGGAAGGAAAGAGAAGGTTTCAACATTAGGAGAGATAATATTTGGGGATAGATGCTTTGATTTGGTGTTGGGATGTATTTGCATGTGGACTTCACAGAAAGTCAATGATTCGCTTCGCTAACTAACCTAATATTAGCTCACCACCATGTTTCAAACTTTGAACTTTGAATTCAGAGTCCCTTCGCACATGCAATTCTCTCGTTTCTTTTTCCCTTCTTCAGCCATCTACAATAGTTTTTAATCTTACATCCCCTTGATCATCTCATATCATGTATTCTTTCCTGCTTAAATTATAACTGTAGTGTATTTATTATTTATCATACTATATAGGGCGAAGACAAAAAAATGATACATTAACATTGGTCAAGGAACAAAAATAATACATAATTATTCCAATGTACAAAAATGATACCCACTTTTACCATGTGATCAAAAATGATATTTTTATTAATATAATAATAATATTATAATTAAATAACCTTTTACCGGGCGACAATTAATTTATAAGGGCATTTTGGACTTTTATGTCTAATATTATTGTCATATTAGTGAAAATATCATTTTTATCACATGGTAACAGTTGGGTATCATTTTTGTACCTTGAAATAGTTATGTATTACTTTTGTTCCTTAGCCAATAGTCATATATCATTTTTAGGTCTTCACCCTAATATATATATATAATATATATATATATATATATATATATATATATATATATATATATATATATATATATATATATATATATATATAAAAACATATTTCACTCTTGCAGTCTCTTGAAGCTTTAAACTTGTGAACATGGATGTGAAAAAAAAATACAAACTTCATTTTTTTAGACTGTATAATCATTTGTTGCATTTTTAAAATTCTAACTATGTTTTATTTTTTTTTCAATGCATTATATTCCTTATTTTTATTTTCTCTTACGAGTATTTATTTATTACGTTCTCTATCTCTCAGCTCACTATTTTTTCTCACCCGCACATTCATGATTATTATTATTATTATTATTATTATTATTATTATTATTATTATTATTATTATTATTATTGATAAAGGCATAATTGAAAAATAAAGTACATTTCTTCCATAATTTCAACTAATTTACTCCCTCGGGTCCTAAATATAGTACCTAGTTGACTTTTTTGAAAAATCTTAAAAGAAGCAAAATAAGTTAATTATAAATTGATTTACCTAATTTTTTCTCTTACACTTATTTATTTTATCTATAAGCCAATGAATAATCTAAAAAGATATCAAATATTTCATGATTTAATAACTTATTTTGCAACATTAATCTCTCCAAAAAAGTCAATTAGGTCTTATATTTAGGACCAGATGTAGTATTATTTTTGAAGCCCAAAATCGAAACTCGTGGGCTGGCTCATCAACATACAGTATCATTATACACCAATTACACTAAATTCTCTGATTCTGCCTAAAGCAAAAGCCTTGCTATACTTCCGAACTAGATGGTAATGACTTTTGATATATAGGATTTCCGAAACAAAAAGTATACTCAAATGTCACCTAGGTGTGTGCGAAATCTATACAAAGTCCATTATTTACTTTGTGGTCCACTCCTTAGTATTTAATATAAAGGTCCATTAACTATATGAGGGAGATTTTGACAAAAAAATTTATTCGGGAGATTTAGAGTCTATTTAGACTATCATTTGGAAAATAATTTCTAATGGTAAAAATATGCTAAATAATATATTTTTTTGGAAAAAATGTTTTGATAAAATAAGAGTATTCGGATGATTGTTATCGGAATTTATTTTCATTTCATTGACTATTCAACTACATACAAAAATAGCAGCAAATAAAAAAGTGGAATAATAGCCCATTAATGATTTGGTATCATCTAAGAATGAATAAAATCAGCAAATTCTTGTCAACTGCCACTAGCTATCAGCTCATTATAAATATTATTAGTATTACTGCATGGGCAGCGGAACCATGTTATCATCGCATCGCCCATTTTTCAGGAAGTGAATGAAGTCAGTTTTGTGTTTGTCTCCTATATGAATTTACGGAATGATATTAAGAGTAATATAGAGAAGAGAGCAGGTTTCTGATTTCAGTTGCGACTTATTTTTTGTTGTTTTAATTTTTTTTTTAAAAAAAGATTAGTATATTTTTGGGAAAAACTTACATCCTTTCTCCAGGTTCTCAAGTTATTTCAATATAGACCATTAGATTGAATAAATGATTGTTATAAAAGGACACATGTCACCCCCATATTAAAAGAACTAAAGAACCTGGAGAAAAGAACATGACGTAAGTAAGGTCCTATATTTTTAACCTCGCTCTAATATAATAATTATTTGTTTTCTATTATTTTTTGGAAAAATATATATCAATTGATTAAAGGGCCAGCCTGCAGAAGCTCGGGGCCTAAGGTGTAAGCCTATTAAAACTGATTGCCTTTAAGGGCTCAAAAATCGAGGTCCCAGCCCGAATTACCAATTTTACTATAATATTTTTAAGGATTCATAATAAAATAATTCCAATAGCCCACACGACTTTCCTAGCTTTCATATTTGTTAGCGTTAGATTCAAAAATTAGCTTATCTGCCTATCATCGACCATGAACCTTTTCTAGTCTCTGTCTCGTATAAATCCAATGAAACACATCAATTTTATAATTCCTAGTTAGCTCCTCAATTAATACCAGAAATGATCTATTCCCTACTCCCCCTTTAATTCCAAGAGAAGTAACTATTCATTGTGAAACAAAAGATGTTAGGAGTTGGTCTTTAAAAAGCCTACATCTTTATTGGTTAATCAAACTTGTTTGTAAATTAAATATTGAATTCCTTTATTGGGTTTGAGCCTAAATCTAGTTCCATTTCATTCGACCGCCCAATTTGAAATTCATTATTGATTAATCCCTCCTCCATATTCATTAAGGTATGAAACAGGGTTACTAAAGTCCGGCCAAAAAAATAAAAACAGGGTTACTAAAGGTAAAAAAAAATACAGGGTTACTCATATAATGAGCTATTTGCTCCACATCCTTGGGCCTAGCCCAAATCTTGAGGGTGTGACCACTCAAATTTTTATTCTTCTTACCTCACCAAACCTCTTGCTCACCTGCCTCCCTGGTAGGGAAGCCTTGTGGCAAGTTCTGTATCAATCTCCTCCCTCTCAAAAGCAAATTATTCATTATCAACGTCTCTAACAATATACCACCGGTCATACTTACAAGAAGTACTCTCTCCATTACTAAATATAAGATCACTTTCAGATTTCAATTTGTTATTAAATACATGCAATTCAACCATTTCCATATGCTTTTACGTTCTCTAATTTAATGAAACATGTATATGTATGAGCTAGTAAATCATGAGAAGTTTGACAAGGAAAGTAGCTATTCAAATTTTTATTTAAGAATAACGTCTTTAATTTGAAAAAGGGAGAATAACATAAACACGCTTAGCATCAACTTAACAAACCAGCTTTCATAAAGAAAATATCAACAAACTTATATTAGATATAATTTCCATGTCCATTAAAATGGTTTATTCTTTTAAAATATGTCTAACTTGGTCATAATCAGTTTGAATTGGAAAAAGACCATGTGAAAACATCTCAACCCCAATTCCATGGGGGATGGCACCCTTGTTAGCACATTGACACAAGTATGGTACTAGTCACTAGTACTTCGACTCAAGCATAGGATTGTGGTGAGATGTTATAGCCGGGCGCCCAACTAAAATATAGATAAAACTATACATATACACTAATACTTCATCTTTATTTTTTTTACTTTTTAACGCATCATTTTCTGTTGATTTTTTCATTTATTTGTCCATTTCTGATGATGACAGGACAGAATATGATGAGTGAAAAAGTAAAAAAATTAAATGTGATGAGCATTTTTGACTCAGTTTTGAAATTCGATAGTCAGTTTTACTCCAAAAAATTTTACGAGGACATTTTTTCCCCTTCGTGACAATTACGTTGACATTTTTGCACTTTACCCTTTGATTTACTAGCATGGTTTTTGAATAAGTAATAATAACTACTAGCAACCACCACAACAACGATTAAAAACACACTTTTTCCACATTCACAAATTTGCAAATTTACAATAATATTAATTTGTGCTAAAAACAATTCAAGCTGCGTCTAATTATGGATAAAAATACTACGGTACTATATATTGTGAGCACCTTACATTAAATAACGGATGTGACAGAATCACCCGAACAGGTTACTCGCGATCAAGAATAACATGATCTCCATCTTTGATCTGATTGATGTGCTCAATCTTAACTCCATCTATAGTCATTACTTTATTGGCCGGGAAGCCATATTTTTCTAGTCCCATATTAATCAGGTCCTCAAGAGATTCGGGCATCCACACGAGCCTACCCTGTTGGTCTTGTTTTTTAGGACAGCTCACAACTATCCTATTACGTGCCAAAACGACACGATCCCACGCACTGATAACATTAATATCCTTAATTAAGACCCCTTTTGGCGTCGTAATTTTTCCGGCCAAGAAGTTGTACTTCTTCACACCTATATTAATCAGTTCCTCTAAGGTTTCAGGCAGAAAGATGGGGGTCCCACGATGATATCCTCGGAATGGACAGCTCAAAAATATTTTGACTGCAAAATCACGTAGTTTCAAATATGTCATGTAAAAAACGAAAGAGTTAGATAGCAATTGTTTCCATTGAGAGTTAGAGAATGGAAAAATCCATCTCAACAGCTTAAAGGGGAACTGTAACCATTTAAAATTTGAAGGCAATTAGAAAAATGCTTTAGGGAAAAATAGTCAATTAACAATAAAAGCAGAGGATGCATGTGTACATACCACGGTTAGCATTAAAAGGCCGAGAGAAAGAAGAACCGAATCGTTTGGCGTCAGCTTTAGCCACCATCGCAATGATGGAATCTGGATGTGGGTTTGCTAGGGCTTTAATCAACATCTCACGTCCTATGGCGCGCATCGTGTCCATAGCATCGGTCTTGATCACATCATTTGTTGTCCTTAGGTTTTGTATGTGTTCTTGTAGAACCTTTAGTGTCCTATCATCTCTTGTATATGCTGATGCAATAGTTACTGGGGTGTGTCCGAAACAATCTGCACAAACAAGAAAAAGAATAATCGACAATAGGATTGAGTTAAGAAGATATGAAGGAAAGAAATGATCTTTCTATAAGGATACCTTTTTTAAAGGGATCAGCTCCATATCTGAGAAGTAGCTCCACCCCACGACTATTGCAATTCTTTGCGGCCATATGCTGTGTTAATGAATAATCTAATTTAGACAAGGGCCATATACGCTAGTCATGGAGGAGAAAGAAGCAAGTCTCACCAATAGAGGAAACATCACTTTTGCAGATCCTTCATTTGGATCTGCGCCTCCCTCCAACAACCGAAGCATCAACTTATTATCATTTTTGTATACAGCAAAACGCAAATCCTTTGTTTCCAAGTCTGAGTCGACTTCGATGCGGTTCTACATGTTATAGAAGAGACCACAAATAAGATATAGCCAAAATATAATGCCAAGGAAGGCAGAGTGCTAGACTGCCACATGTTTTCCTAAGAAAACTTGATTGCCACAATCTTAGGGCCCGTTTGGAAGCAGGAAAGTATTTTGATGAATTAGAAAGTGATGAAATTAAAGTGTTTCCAATTACTAAGAAAGAAAATGAAAGGTGGTTGTTTGGTTGGCCAATGGAAGAATTTGAAAGTGATTTTTTTAAATGTCAATAATGCCCCTTCTTATTGTAACATTCCCAAAATGCCTCTTATTGAAAAAAGAACCCCAACTGTGACGCATCTCTTTTGCTTCGAAGCTTGTCTCCGGCAAAGGAGGCGGCGTGCTGAGGAACAAGGCGGCCAACTGGAGAATGGATGATGAAAACTTGGGGACAGAGTTGTGGGAGACGAAGTTTGGGAGGTTTACATGTTTGGGGTTCGACCTTTTCGTTGATATTTACACACCCACACACATGTTGAAAAACTAAAATTGATTTTAGACTTTGCCAGCAAAACTCGATTTTGGCATCCTGAAATCGAGTTTGTCATTGTAAAATCGATTTTAGCCATCATCAGTGTACTCTCATGTTGGACCTTTTCAATTGACATCATCCCCAAACTTTTCCCAACATTGCAGTTAAACACAATCACCTGGACAACAACTTCAAACAACACACATGAACATTTTAACTATGTAACTATAGTTTGGAAAGCAATCATTGCTAACCCATCAATTTAAAAATGAAAATTCATTCATTTGAACAAAAACAACGCATCACATACACTAAACACTTCAAACTGAACACAAAAACAGGGCCATGAAGGAGGAATGCAATTATGGTTGTGCTTCATCATCAATGCCCAAACAAAAATAAAACGACACCACCAATATGAAACCACATTGGACACCCTTACTTTCTTCTCCTTAATTGGCACAATGTGCAACTATCTAATATGAGTTCAACACCACTCACTCGTCAAAGACAACCCACACCTCCTCACAAATTCTTCTTCTTAGGAATGTTTTGTTTTTTTTCCCCTTAATTTCAAATATTGTTAGTATTATTGGTTCCAATTAAGGAGAGGTATTATTGGAAAGACATTCCTTAATCTCCCCAAAAAATGTCATCTAGTCCTATATTAGGACCGGAGGGAGTACGAAGGAAGGCAGAGTGCTAGACTGCCACATGTTTTCCTCAGAGAACTTGATTGCCACAATCTTAATATAATTGGCTAGCGTGATGTACCATTTCACTGAATTGGAATCCAACAACATGACAGGAGACTTGTGATCTAATTTTTCAAACTAGAAACATAGCCAAGTGTAGGGTCATCTAGAATTAAGATGAATGCTAGGACAATATGGGCAGGGTAAGATCCATAGGACATTTGCATAATTACTATCATATGTAAAAGTTATTAACAGAGAATTGGGGATTGTGTAAGAACTGATGCCTGACGCTCGCATATAAAATTTAACTCATGTAAGATCGCAATATTTTCATTAGTTCAACCCCAAAAAAAAGAAAAACCAAAGGCTGTGTAATTAAATATCCAACCTTGTCAAAAACTTATCATTGTGGACCTGTTGGCAATGGATAGACAAAGGCATCTCTCTCAAGTCTCACCCACAAACAATAAAATAAAATACAAGTGCGAGACAGAGTATCTCAGGAACATACGTGGCCAATGCAATTGCCCATTACGAGGGTCGGATCACCCGAGAGTTGAAGGAGCAAAGTGCAGCCGCTGTCTCTGGAATCAGATCTCTTAGCTTTGCCAGAGCACAAGATTCTGTTAGAGAGTACGATGATTGAGCGTCTCTTCTCTCCGATCTCAAAACTCCAAATCTCTCTCTCCTCCTCAGTTTCAGTTTCACTCGCGCAAGCAAATCAACTGACGCTGCTTTCTCTCCCACTCCGCCTAACTTCAGTTCCTTTGGGCCCCACACCGCTCACACTATTATTGGTGATGCTGAATTATTGGCCCTGCCTAACTGGGATATTTACGTACTCGGTGATGCAACCACATCACAATAATGCCACGTCAACCGATGGATTTGTTCAACAAGGCTCCGCTATTTTTTAGTTTTCGAGTCACTACAACTTTTTACGTTAAATAAAAAGGTCCCTAAAACCTTTTTTTTCTTTCATATATTATATGTATTCAACCAATTGATAACACTAATTAAAATTTGAATTGGACTTTTGGATGATTAGACAGGACTCTTCACTCCATAAATTAATAAAAGCTAATTATTATTGCTGATAAACTAATGATGAGCCATCCAATTGTGAAATGAACATTCATTGCTTAATTTGGATAAAAACGTTCGCTCATTAAGATGGCGAGAAAATAGCATTAGTAGTCGGATGAGATTAATTAATTCCAATATTTTTTAGTATCCATGATAAAATAATTCCAATAGCTAGCCCACGCTCTTTTACTCGCTTTCATACTTGTTTGCTTTAGATTCAAAAATTAGCCTATCTTCCTATATATCATCGACCATGAACCTCTCTATTCTCTGTCTCGTATGCACCCAATGGAAACACATCGATTTTATAATTCCTAATTACCTCCTCAGTTATTACCAGAAATGATCTTTTCCCTACTCCCCTTTAATTCCAAGAGAAGCAATTATTCATTGTGAAACAAAAGACGTTAGGAGTTCAGGTTTAGAAAGCCTACATCTTTATCGGTTCGTCAAACTTTTTTGTAGGTTATGATAAAAAAACTAGTTTGTTAATTAAATATTTATCTCCTTTATTTGGTTTGACCCTAACTCTAGGTTCATTTCATATGAAGGCCCAATTTCGAATTCATTATTGATTATTCCCTCCTCCATATTCACTAAAATATGCTGACCAAAAAAAAATATTCACTAAAATATCAAACAGGGTTACTTCAGAGAATGAGCTATTTGCTCCACTTTCTTTATTAATCATAAACTGTTATTTTATTCGAAAAATAAATTATATTATTTCAAATAAAGTGTAGCGCTATAGTCAGTTAGGCTTTACTCTCTTTTCTTCTTTTTCCATTGCATGATTATGATTTACATCATATATATCGTGGTCAGTGACACGGTGTGGCCAATGGCCAACACTTTATGAATAAAAAAAATTTCCTATTTCAATCAATACTTCCACCATTTCAATGACTATAACTACCTATTTTATTTTATATCATGGTTTCTGTCATTTTCATTTTTTTTCACATTAAAATTCCTATTTTATTCAGAAAACAAATTATATTTTTTTCGTTTAAAAAAGGAAGATCTGAAAAGATCAAGTAACAATACAAGACGATCTTGACCAACACCATGCTCATCTTCATCTAGAAGTCGTCGTAAACCATCAGGTTGGTGTTGCAGGAGGTGTTTTCCCACATCAAGATGGAGTGGGTATGAAGCCAGAAAATCGGCGCACTTATTGTCATCTTTGTAAACATGTTGTAGTTCAATTTGTCATTCTCTACTCAGAATAGAGAGAATCTGTCTAATAAAATTAGAGTAAGCATTGACATGTTTTCCTTCCTGATCTAACACATGTAAAGCTAGTAGACAATCCACTTCCACTTTAATATGTGTGTAACCTGCAGACCAAGCAATTTCTAAACCATCCAGGAGTGCCCATAGTTCAACCTGATCAAATTATATATTTTTAATCAATCATATAAAAACTGCCTATTTTATTCCTTCTTCTTTTTAAATAGGAAATTATTGATCTTCCCCCTTTATTATCTTATTAACCATTAATCTCTCCCCCATGATTTTCTCATTGTGAACACATCATTTTTGTAAACAACCTATTATTTCTTATAACAACATCTCTTACATGAATTACTAATGGGTAGTTGGTTTAGTTGGTAAGTGGGTTACAACCTCATAAGGATGAGAACGCGTGTTCGATTCCCGGAAAGCGCTCTCATTGGGAGAGGGGACAACCTTGCCTATATGGGCAACACTCCTACCCCTCGAGTCCAGATTAAAATGGATGATGATTAACAAAAAAAAACATCTCTCACATGAATTAAATGAAAAACTTATTGTTGTTAAAAACACAAAAATATTGTAACAAAAAAAGCAAAAATATCACATATCACTTGTCTTATTTGCACTATAATAGGGAAGTATGAATAAAATGGTTGGATAACAAAAATATAATTTATTTTTCGAATAAAATAGCAGTATAGCATTTTATGATTAATAAAGAAAAATAATTTCAAATTTTCTTAGCAAGTATTTGTTCTTTCCAATTTCTTGGTGAATGTGGGAATATGAAAATGGCGAGAGAGAAAATAGTGGGATTGTGTGTATCAAAGGAGAAATGAGTTGTGGCATAAGTGAGACACTATGACCATTAGGTGATGAGATGAAGGGCTATGATTGGGGAAAGGGAGGGAGAAAAGGAGAGAGAGAGAAAAGGAGGGTTCCTGACCGCTTAAACCGGCTACATTCTTTTCTCTTCATTTTTTGATGAAAAAAAGACATTTGATCCTTTAGGTGTTTGAACCTTTGATCCGCCCATAATTTATCCATAAACTATGTTTACTTAATCTTTGTATTTATTTCATTTTTCTATGATCAAATTTAATTAGATCAGATTTTTTTATCAGCTAATTTGATCAGATTTTAAGATAAAGTTATTGGTGCTTTAGTTCGCCGCCATTATCACGTAAACATCCAACAAAATGTACTCTTCGAAGCTTGTTTAACATTTTAACAATATATCTGTGAATATTTTGATTAAATCTTATTTTCTAATACCAGCCAACTTTTTTTTTTGTCAAAATATGACGGATCCTGATTCGTTGTTATTATGGTACCCATGAACCCTGGCCTCCATTTCATATTATCAATTTGACTCATGTTCATGAAAACTCACATGTATATTACTCCCTCCGTTCCTAAATCACTTTAGTAAATTTGGTGGAGAGATTAAGGGAGACATTCCAATGAGTTAAGATTAAATGAAATTTCCAAAATATCTCTCACCTAAGTTTTAAAATATTCTTTCACCTTCTTCAAACCACTATTTTTTGTATGAATGGAGTATAGGGGTAATTTGGGAAAAACTTGAATCAAATTAGAAAGTGATCTTATATTTAGGAACAAGTCTCCTCTCTAAAGTGTAATCTTATATTTAGGAACGGAGGGAGTATTGTATTAAGGAAGCCTAAAACATTACATTACAAATATTCATTATAACTCGTGTATTTATGTTAATTAATGTCGGAAAAATTTGTTCGGGGAGAATTGATGAATATATGGGCCGACATGAAAATTTGACTTGTACCTATGATGACAAAAAATACATGATTTATCTCTTTCAAGAATGGGAGGAATTTAAATATTTAAATCTATTAAACACTAAAGGAAAAATGGCCATTTGCTATTGGGAGAAACACTATTCATTACACCTGGCTCCAACATGTGCTCTCCAAGCAACCAAAGGACCCCACCTTTAAGACAACTCTTTCCTGAATAGCAACCCACATGGCCACTTTTTCCCACTATGGACCCGAAATCACAAACAAAACTTGGTGAATGACTTTCCACATCAGCACACTTTTTTATCCAATTCATCATTGAGAGAAACTGATATTGAGATCCATCTTTCTACCATTTCATTTTCAAAGTTGTGGGTCCCGCTATTCATAAAGGTGGATGATGAGTCTTTTCCAATCTTTTATGGAGTCAGGATCTTTCTCCAATTTAGGCGGCAAAAATCTATCATATGTGTACTTGTAGAGGCATTAGGCGGTCAATGCAGAAAGTTGATAGGCTCACGGGTGGTGATTTCATTTTCCCAAGATCAAAATTTTGAAGAGAAAAAATGGGACCCACAAATATACAGCTTGCAAAACGACACGTGTAATGGGTTGGTGGGGAATTTTCGAAGCTTCTCTGAGAAGCTTTAACTCTTTCAATTAAGCTGGAACCATATTCATCAGAGAGAAACAAACAATTTTTCAAATGTAAGCCGTGGGGCCTACATGAGTTGAAGCTTCTTTGACAAGCTTTAGGTATCATACTGAACAAAACCCTCCCTACTGTCTTTCTCTCTTTCTCGCCATCCCTAACCCAAGAACTCCCATACCAAGCACAGCTTACACTAACTCCTTCTCTTCCCTTCAAGGCTTGCTATTTTCTCAGTCTCACCATGGCTTGTCCTTTATACCCTTCCATGGCTTCTCTTCTCTCTATCTCTCCCGCCCATAAAAAGAAACTTGCTATGGTGAGTATACTTGCAAGTTTAGCATCAAAATCCAAGGCTTCCTCTGTTAGTTGAGAGGCAATCTAACCCATCTATTGTTTTTCAGGTTGGGAAGGCTCCCGCCGCAAAAACTTTCGAGC
Organism: Mimosa pudica; assembly: GCA_029929735.1. Lineage (NCBI taxonomy): Eukaryota > Viridiplantae > Streptophyta > Magnoliopsida > Fabales > Fabaceae > Mimosa > Mimosa pudica. The sequence goes on from JAKELP010000007.1 coordinate 5,437,990, forward strand.
TAAAGTTCTCTTGTGAGTTTTGCATTTTCCTAGGGCTTTAATTTGTTATGATATATGTGTTTTTGTTTTGATTTGTTGGTTTTTTTTCTCGTTTTCTTTAGTTGAGATGAAGAAGTAGTTCTCTCTAACATTATGCAATCAGAAATAGATTGAATTTTTTTACTTACATTGAAGTTTAATATTTTTAAGGATATTTCACATGGTGCATAGCTCTGTAATATGGTTAATACTTTTTCTCTTTTGAATTAAGTCTACCTCAGTATAACTAGGTGATTATGTATATGTGTTGCCTATTGACTGCTATTTGTATAAGTTTGATAAGGATGAACATGTCTATTGCAGTCAAATAAAGACTAAAAGAAGTCCTGTGCTAGAGCTTTCATCTCTGATATTGATGTGCTGCATTTGATGAAATATTGTAGTTGTTTCTAAGCAATATCAGTTTAAAAAGCTATAGTTTTAACCATTTTAATATACATGCTTATCAGTTTATTGCTTATCTTCAAGCTATGTTTTAAGCTCAAGCTACTAAATATCACACTTAAAAGTACCATTAAGTAAGCTATGGTTCATGAATCTCTATAAAAATACAAATTCAATGCATGTTAATTACCATAATGCTAATTATAGATTACATCTTCCGAGTGGGAATGTAAAGTTAGTTGTGTGAGGTGTTAAATTTAGCTAGCATTATTCCTTTCTTAGATTTCATAAACAACAGCACTGACATTATTCCTTTCTTAGATTGTGTTCCTTTTCAGATGTAAGCAATATCAGTTGGAGTAAACCACTCATCTTAGTTTAGAAATCTATGATAATCATTTTGTAAGTTATGTTTTTTTGGTTGTCATTGCACCTCATGTCTATCTTCTAGGCAAATTACTCCAACATCATCATATTCATATATCTTTGACCATTATGCAGAACAGACAAATTAAAATTAAAGGCTGTTTTGAGTTCTAAGGTGATCCTCCTATATGTTTCGTCCTGCAAGGTGATCCTCAGATACTTTTGTCATTAATAACTTCTAAGTTTACTTTTTGTATAGAATCTAATGTGTTTTTTAATCGATGCAGATAAGCAACAAAGCTCCAGCATATCCTCCAAGTTTGAATGCACCGGTACATATTTTAAAAGTCCAGTTCTGTTTCATTTGACCTTTTAATTTTTTAATGTTTTTGTTCTTTTATGAGATGACAGACACCATCAACCTCTCATCAAGATAGTTCTAGAGCTTAAGTAAGTGTTCATATACTTCTCTCTGAATCTTTATGCACATTTATAATAGTTTTACCTATCATTACGTTTTGAGTTTGGGTGTGTGGATTGGATTTGGCATGGTACACCCATCATCCATGCTGATTTCATAGTATTAGTAGTGTTCTAATATTAAATGGTAATTTTGATCAAGAATGGTAAACAACTCATCTCACCTCTTACAAAACAACCTGTACATGATTGCAGGGTGATGATGCAGTCATTCATTGAAATGCAAGTTTTTGCACGAAGATGGAAAGATGCTGTGAAGAATGACAAGTGCTGGATGCCTGGAAAGATCCATACACTTGACAAAACATTGTTTGAGACCCCCTGTAGTTGTAGTTCTAAGGTGTTGGCTTCATGGAACATTATTATTTTTTTTTTGAACTGACATGGAGCATTGTTAGAGTGTCAAGACTGGACATTGTTTGAATATTTGTTACATTGTGTTGACATAATTTCCAATGTTACATGTTTTTTGTTTGTTATTATAGTTAGAATGGTTTATAAGCTTTATAGACGATTCTCCATCTTTATATGATATGAAAATTCATTTGTCATAATTGTACAAGCATGTGTGTATGAAAACTAAGGTATCTCACTATCTTTCAAAGTTCAATATTACAAGTAGAGTAATTATCTTATCATTTCTATGTCTATTGTTCATGATAGTCTTATTGTAAAAGGGGAAAAAGAAATCAACTTCCTTTCAATTACTACACTCTATTACATACAAACTTCTCCCAATATTTCGTTAAATATATTATTCTTTTGTGTCTCTATAGTAACATGTTGAACTTCCAATTTATTTGGTCTATTAATAATATATGAGTTTATTTTGAGTTATCTCATGGTTTGTTGATTTTTTCGGAAATATCAATTGTAATTAAAGTTGTACGAGAAATTCAGCTTTATTATTTCAAAATGAGCATTTTGTAAGTTATTTCAAAATCATATAACAATTTGATTAGACCCAACTACACGTATAAGTTATAAGTAGCTTGGCCAATGATTTATCTGATAAAACTCCATCTCATCAATGCCGTGTTTCTGGATTAGTAATAACTATAAATAAATCGCGCGAAGCGCGGGAAATCTACATTTAACATTTTACTAATGATTTGCATGATACTAAAGATTTTCTCACTTTCTAACTACTTCGGTGGTTTATTTTGAGAAAATAAAGTGCATATACTTTTCTTATTTTTCTCCTCATACCCCTTTTAATCAAATGGAAAAGATTGTCGTAAAAAATAAATTTATGAAACAGGTTAATCTCCCCGTGCAACGCACGAGAGATTTTGCTCGTTGTATTCAATAGCAAAGCTATCAAAGCCTTTTTTTTTCCTTGTCCACTTTCACCTTTTTTTGTTAATAAGGTTTAATCCAAACTCGAGGGTAGGAGTTCACATATAGACAAAGTTGTTCTATGACCCAATGAGAGCCCTTGTTAATACCTGAAACTATCATCAAGAACTTTGTTGAGAATGCTAGAGATATTTATCAAGTAGATAAATAATTTATTGCAGTTGTAGATGGAAGAATTCACAACAATTGCCATTGAGAGGTGGGTTGGCGATTGAGAAATGCAGTGATTACTGCTTGATATTTTCACCAGGTTGGTAAATGTTATGTCAAGTTCATTCTTTTTAAAGACTAAAGTGTGTTTTTAAGTCCCACCTGTAAGACGTGGGTCTAGTTAGGCTACTTCAGACTGCAGTTTGAAAAGGAGAAAGAGTCCTGTCAAGAATGTGCAGTGGTGATCGATCACATCCACCGTAATTGTCGTATTTTAAGTTTGATACATTGATTGTGATATTTATAGGAGAATGTATAGGCTTTATGAGATCCAGTTGAGCTGTTGTATGATTGCCCTTGTTTTTTCTCAATTCTGGTCTTCGATCACCTGCTTTCTTGATGAGATAATATGACTTATGTATCCCTAGATAATATGACTTATGTATCCCTACTTTGTTGATTCTGGGTTGAAGCCTGAAGTGGGATTATATTGTAAAGGGTTTTGTTGATATATATCTCTATGTGAAAATTGATTTTAGTTTGATACTTTTTGCTGGTTGTTGTCGGTGAATATGTTTTTTCTTTTTTCTTTCTTTCTTTTTTCTTGTGGCTCGGAGTCTGGAACATATATAATAATACTAACAATGAATTTTGTGGCTTGAACTCTTTTGCAGGCATGCCTTAAAACGTTTGAAGACAATGAATCTATGCACAAGCATTGCATAGGACAATTTGCTGGGCATGCATTGACAAGTGTGTGTGTGAGTTTTTATAGAATATTAAACAATGCTATATGATCATAATTATATTCCTTCAATAAAGGTTGCATTGAACCTATTCACCAAAATGAAGTGATGGCAGATGATTGTGATATATAGTGATAATTTTTATTAAAGATATATAGTGATAATTGTCATCCATAATCCTTCTTTTGATTTTTTGTTTCCAAACTATATTTTCCTATGCATCTAATCGTGGTTGCTGTGAAAATTTGAACTGTGATCTAGGTTTGGTCTTTAAAGAACAAAGGAAAAATTGTTGCACCTTTTAAAATTGAAAGATTGTTATGAAAATCTCTAACTGTGGATGTCCAATCCCCTATATTCCTCCTATCATTTAGGCTCTATTATTGATTCATATTATTGATGATGTAACCTAATTCTCCTCTATAAATAGAGGACTCAATATTGTATACAATATACAAGGGAATACAACTTTCTACTTTCTTCTCATTTCTCTCATTTTGTCTTCTCATTCTTTATATTCATAACACGTTATCAGCACGAAGCTCTAACCGAGCACGAGACTCACCAAGGTAATATTATTGCAATAATATCATTCTCTTCATTTTGTTCTTATCTTTTATCTTTTGTGATTTGTGGAACCTATTGTTCCAATATAATGATGACCTGAAGTCATCTCTTCGGAATCTATAATTCCAATTTATTTTTACAGCCTGAAGCCGTATTTTGAATTTGACGGAACCTAAAGTTCCATCTACTAAGAATTTCAATTTTTTATGGCCCAAAGCCGTATTTGATTTTGATGGAACCTGAAGTTCCATCGAGTAAAATTTTCAATTTTTATGGCCTGAAGCCATATTTGATGGACCTGAAGTTTCACATAGTAAAGATTTGGCCTGAAGCCATGTTTGATGGAACCCAAAGTTCCATCTGTTAAAAATTTCATTTTTTTACGGCCTGAAGCCGTATTTGATTTTGATGGATCTTGAAGCTCCATATACTAAGAATTTCATTCTTGTGTGGATTGAGATGAAAATTTGTAAACCTCTAGAAAATTGTTTGGGGCTAGAGATGATATGAAAATTGAGTTTCAACTCAAAGAGAAATTCGGACAAAGTAACCTTGGTGTTAGACATGAATCCGATGAAAATATGTGTTAAAGCATTGAGTTCATTATCGTTATATAAACAAATTAGGTTGTTGGGCATGTGACATATGCTCATGAGGGCTATGGTGATAATGAGCACCAAAAGCAAAATTTCCCCTTTGAATTGGACTCTTTTAAGACTTTACAAACACTGCATCCTTGGATGGAAAATCCCAATCATGAGTGATGTGCAATTATGAAGAAATAATTGACACAATATATGTGTTTAAAGAGACTATACAATTTACATTATAACTTTTAAATATTTTTTAGGCTAATGTGTGTTCATTTCTCTAATCTTCGTTGTAGACAACAAGTTTGTTTATAATTTCTAGAGTTTTCCCCTATTCATTTTAGAATGAAAATGGAGATTTTATACAATGAGACTTTGTTTCCCATTAAGTTATGAGAAATCACAGACATTATGGATCAAAATGATTGAATATTATGGTTCAAATATATGCTTATTATTATGTAACTGATCAAACGCCTTGATCACTTTGCAATGCCATAAAAATTATATTACACATTGGTGTCTTTAAAAGACTTTATTTTCAAAGCATGCAATTAATTACCACAATCAAACTGTTTGATGTCTGATGCTTTCATATAATTATTTTTGAATCGATAAACTTTTGTCATGAGAGGGGGCAACATTCATATCTTGTTTTCTAGCAAATTGTTTTGCAAATGATAATCATATTTTGATTAAATAAAAAAAATGTATTTATGTGTCTATGAATGGTAATGGACCATTTCATATTACTCACATTTATGAGTGTTTTGAATATCTTTATTTGTGAAATAAAGTTTGAAATTTTGTAATATTATCATAAATGATATTATATAGTAAGATTCTAATTCAATTGGAATTGTCATTGCTAAATATAATTGAGATATTTAGTATTATGATGTGCCTAAAATATAGTTGTAATCTGAAAAAAAATTATTTTTTTAATTACGGTGTGAAGTTGGATTTGAATTTGTTGGAACCCGAAGTTCCATCTGCTAAAAATTTCTTTTTTACGGCCTAAAGTCATATTTGATGGAACCTACAATTCCACCGGTTCAAGATTTCATTTTTATGGTGAGAGCCTAACGGCCTAAAACCATATTTGATGAAACCTCAAGTTTCATCACATATATAATTCATTTTATGTCCGATTGATGGAACCTGAAATTTTATCACATAACGGCCTGAAGAAATACTTGATGGAACCTGGAGTTCCATTACATAAATATACCAATTTTATGTTTAGAGCTAACGACCCGAAACAATAAATATTATATTTGTATGACCTGTAGTCATATAACATTTTTGTTTAAAATGGCTAGGGCACTATGGCCTGAAGCCATGAAGATCTTATTTTTATGACATATAGTCATAAAAGTTAAGTTTTGTATTAAATTATTAAATACTCAGAGTCTAACCACTATAAAGATTATATTATTATGACCTGTAGTCATAAAAAGTAAGTTTTTACATGATCGAGTGGTCAAATCCTCACGGCATGAAACTATAAAAGTTCGATTTTATGACCAGAAGTCATATAAATTTTATAAATGTTCTGCTTAATTGTTAAATGTGCAAAGCTCAATAGCCCGAAGCAATAAAGATTTTATTTTTATGACCAGAAGTCAAATAAAATAATTTTCTAATTATGTATTAAGTGCTCAGGGCCCAATGATCTATAGTCATCATATATTGACCTGAAGCAATGACACTTCTATTTTTTGTGACCAAAAGTCATATAAAGTGGCAAGAAGCCAAATACAGAATTTAATTTTATGGACTGAAGCCATAAAAACTTTACTTTTATGACTAATAGTTATAAACACTTATATTCTACTCAAGCATTCAATGACATAAAGCCACATAAATTTATGTGCATAGCAAGTAACGAAATTGGTTCCTAAAGAACTACATATATTAGATACAACGATATTAGTTCCTGAAGAACTATATGCATTAGATACAATGATATTAATTCCTGAAGAACTAATAATTTATTTGCGAGTGGAAAGTATTTTGCATGAATCAATTGAGGAGAAATTATTGGAATACATGTATGAGTCTCCTTGGATGAAATTTCACTTTTATAATTTCCTAAATCTCGTATAATCTCCGTATTAAGGTCAAATTAATAATTTGGCACGATAACCAGAAGTTATCGATGATGAATTAATATTACAATAAACTTGAAGTTTATAAATGTAATGTTTGGCAATGACCGGTTGGATCATCCCGGATCATAATGATGCAAAATAACATCAATACTCACTAATGAACCAGAAGATTCAATTACTTGTTCTCAAAAGAATGAAACATGAAACATGAAATATGAAACATCACTAGTTTTGATTGAAATTTACACATGTAGATGTGTATTGTATGAATTATATATGGGCCCATACAGATATCATATGGACTAAATGATACTTTATGAATATTAGATGCATCTATGAAATGGTCACATTGGTGTCCATGTTACATGATCAATTTGCAACCTGAAGTTTGCAAATTTGTTCAATTAAGTACATTAGTCATATGATTATTACTGAAATCACTAGTGATTGTTAATTATGTTTTTTATGTTTATATACCATGTGAGAGCATATCCATATCTAGCAAAGCCTCCATAAATATTAAATAGCTAGATCAATATTTGTGAGAACAAAATTTTCAATTTTAGAGTTAGGTAAAATGTGCTACAACTATAATTGCATCATGCCAGTAAAAGAGAATGAATTCTCCCATTGGCTCTTGGTCAGTAGCCAAATATTTTCCATCTGATATTTTGAAATATTTATTCATAATGTTCCACCACAATAATACAAAGATGGATATTAAATGAAATTTGGGATAAATATTGGTGTTTCCAATGAGGGGGAGAAATGAATAACTGGAAGAGATATATGTTGTATGTAACAAATATGGATCCTCAAATATTAGTAATGTGAACTAGAAGTTCATCAAATGTTGCAAAATCTTTGTCAGACACTATCACTGACCAAATAAGGATTTTTATATCTCATGATCCAGTTGAAGAATGCTCCAATAATTATATATGAGAATGAAACATGCTTGAAGCATGAGAAATGATTGGTTCCAAAAAGAAAATGAAAATGGAGCAAATAATTGTGATGATCATTTTGAGGAGGTTTTACTTGAGACATAACTATTTGTAAGACCCCAGAAGTAGCTCAGGTACCTGAAAGAAACAAAAAGAGAGCTCAATATGTTATGTCATAAGGAAAAGGAACCATGAAAGGATATATTTGTCGACAATAATTTTGATATTAATATCACGTGATAAATGAGGTTCTGATATATAAATATGTCATGAGTAGACATGAAATGACTAGCTAGTAGAGAACAAAAGACGATATATGAAATGTGACAACATGAATCTATGCACCTGAAGTGCTATTTGAATTATAAAAATGAGAACGCTTATGCGAAAAGGGGGAGAAATATGGTTAGAATGATTTTCGCAGTAGTTCAATATAATAATGATAGATGTTGTCTCGTGGTGGAATGAGCATTCATGTTTTGATTTGGACATTTGGTAGTCTGACAATATATGAAATTTTGAAGTGCGTCTAGAGAATATGATTATAAACCATGGGTAGATATTGTGAGTTGAATCCTTGTAGGATTTCAAATACTAGAAGTATTATGAAAAATGATTACATATATGTATAGATTTATATATAAACATGAAAATCCCTGAAGGATTCCAGCTGTCAGAAGCATGCACTTTGAATTCACGAGAACAATACTCGATAAGGCTAAAGTCTTTGTATAGATTAAAACAATTTGGGCGTATGTGATACAATTGACTTAATGAATTTTCTCTTGAAAGAAGGATATAAAATGATCCAATATGCCCATGTATATTCATGAAAAGATCTGGAAATGAGTTTGCTATAATTTCTGTATATGTTAATGATATAAATACCATCGAAACTCCTGAAGAGTTAGATGAGGCAATAAATTGTCTGAAGAAAGAATTTGAAATGAAATGAAGCAAACCAAGAGTGTTTCTGGCTGAGATCATCAATACATCATGTACGAAGTAACTTGTGGTTTATCTTCTAGTAAAATGAGCCCCACTGGTCATATACGAGGATAATACTACATGTATTTCCCAACTCAAAGAAAGCTGCATCAAAGGAGACAGAATTAAGCACATTTCACCAAAGTTCTTCTTCACTCAAGATCTCCAGAAAGATGGTGAAATTGATAGCCACCAAATCTGGTCAAATGGAAATCTAGCAGATATGTTCACAATGTTACATCCTGCTGCAACACTTGAGAAGCTTACTTATGGCATTGAACTTCCTCGACTTAGAGATATCAACTGAAGTGGTCAAGAGGGGGAGATGATACACGCTGTACTCTTTTTCCCTTGTCTATGGTTTTTTCCCACTGGGTTTTCCTAGCAAAGTTTTTAATGAGGCAGCACCAATAAGTGTATCACTAAGCATTGTACTCTTTTTTCTTCCATTAAGTTTTTGTCCCATTGGGTTTTACTTAGTTGAAGTTTTTTAATGAGACATATGTTTAGTCTTGGACATCCAAGGGGGAGTGTTATGAAAATCTCTAACTGTGGATGTCCAATCCCCTATATTCCTCCTATCATTTAGGCTCTATTATTGATTCATATTATTGATGATGTAACCTAATTCTCCTCTATAAATAGAGGACTCAATATTGTATACAATATACAAGGGAATACAACTTTCTACTTTCTTCTCATTTCTCTCATTTTGTCTTCTCATTCTTTATATTCATAACAAAGATGCTGTTTTCTTGACAGTGTCGAGCATCTGACTCTAAGTTTAGTGGGATTTTGCCATGAAATGAATATTAAAATTCATTTTGAAAGGTCAAATCTGGCGTGTAAATAGCGGGTTCTTTGTGATGCAATGAATGAAGATTTATTATATGAGCCCTGTATTTTGAAATGGCTTTTTTATCATATTATTTTTCACTAGCTAATTGGTGTCATCAGTTTTGAGCTATCAAATTCAGCAGGGAGCCATGTAGCTTTGTTTGCTGCCATTATGTATACCTAGGGGTGGAAATGAGTCAGGCCGTAAATAGGTGGCCCATAACTCGGCCTATTTTGGGCCCGGCTCGGCCCGACTTTTTTAATAAAAAGGTCAGGCTCAGGCCTATTTTCATGCCTTTATAGCTAAAAAGGTCAGACCTATTTAAGTAAAGCCTTTTAAAGGCCTAAATTTGAAGTAGACTTTTAAAGGCCTTAAGCCTTTTTAAAGCTTACATTGTAAGTAGGCCTTTAAAAAGACTTTCAGGCCTTTACAATTTTTCGCAGGCCTAGGCTTTTTTTTTTTTAGAAAAAAACCTACAACCAGGCCCAGGCCTAGGCCTATGTTTTCTTATTGCATGACGGGCCTAGGCCTATTTAACCGAAGTCTGGCTCGGCCCGGCTCATTTCCACCCCTATGTATACCCATATTTCTCTCGTAGAATGGTAAATATGTTAGTTAACTTATTTTGTAAATATAACGGCCCATAGCTCTCCTACTCAAACTCCCTCTGAAATTAGCATATTCTATTATTATTATTATTATTATTATTATTATTATTATTATTATTATATGTTGATTTACAGATCAAGTAACTGGCTTATAAGAAAAGGATTGAGGCATAATTATAAGTAGATATTACATTTTTTAGGAATTTTTTTATAAGGGCCTGCTAATTCCCATATTGAACGGATCCTAATTGTAACCTTCTGTTTCATTAAATAGGGATTCCTTGAATGATGCAGCCATGAAGGTAAGGAGCATTCAGATCCTTTGTAGTCGAAAATCGAAATGTGTAACGTTATTGTGATTTTTGGCTGTTATATATTGATTTGTGGTACAGCTAAGATTTGGTGAGAACATGGGCCAACTCTTGGACCCAAGTCATGCCTCCATATTGAAGTCAGCTGCATGCAGCTTCTGGCCAACCTTCAGGGTGATAATAAAGCTATGTGTTTTTATTATTTTGGTAATAACATGTGATTTTTAACTTTGTAGGTAAAATTGTACCTTCTTAACGAGGGACACAGCTATTTCCGTAAACTTTGTACATTATTCAAGTTGAACCCATTTGATTACTGGATCATAAATTGTCCCTGTGAGACTGTCCTACGCTCAGGAGAACTTGAAGTATGGTGGCTGATAATGTCTAATGAATAGTTATTATGAAGCATACGCGAAATTGTTTTATTAACTATAGCTATCTGCAAATGTATGCAGTATGCACACTTGTGTAATTACCAGTCACATACTTCCAAAAAAACTGTATTATTCGTCAGCTATTCTTTAATGGGTTAAAGGTCAATCTGGCCACCAAACAATTTCCAATGTATCAATTTGGCCTATAAACAATTTTCGATCTCAATCTGGCCTATAAACAATATAAAATACTCATTTTGGCCACTACTCTACTGGAAAATACTAAAATACCCTTGAGACCTATTTAATATAATTTTTAAAGATGTGGGTCCCACCTTTTAAAAATAAAAAATAATCACCCTACCCCATCCCTCTCTCCTCCCTCCTTCACCCAACTTCACCAACCAAACTCCTCTCTCTCTCTCTCCCAAATTCACCCAGGACTCATTTTCTCACGCCCTTGATTTCTTTCTGCCCCTTGCCGGTCGTCTCGCTATCATTCCTCACAACAACCATGATGGCACATCTTCCATTTTCGTCATATGCAACAACGCAGGAGCAAACTTTGTTCATGCCATACTGAAGAACATAGGCCTAGGCCCGGCTCATTTCCACCCCTATGTATACCCATCTTTTTAAGAATTCATAATAAAATAATTCCAATAGCCCACACGACTTTCCTAGCTTTCATATTTGTTAGCGTTAGATTCAAAAATTAGCTTATCTGCCTATCATCGACCATGAACCTTTTCTAGTCTCTGTCTCGTATAAATCCAATGAAACACATCAATTTTATAATTCCTAGTTAGCTCCTCAATTAATACCAGAAATGATCTATTCCCTACTCCCCCTTTAATTCCAAGAGAAGTAACTATTCATTGTGAAACAAAAGATGTTAGGAGTTGGCCTTTAAAAAGCCTACATCTTTATTGGTTAATCAAACTTGTTTGTAAATTAAATATTGAATTCCTTTATTGGGTTTGAGCCTAAATCTAGTTCCATTTCATTCGACCGCCCAATTTGAAATTCATTATTGATTAATCCCTCCTCCATATTCATTAAGGTATGAAACAGGGTTACTAAAGTCCGGCCAAAAAAATAAAAGCAGGGTTACTAAAGGTAAAAAAAAATACAGGGTTACTCATATAATGAGCTATTTGCTCCACATCCTTGGGCCTAGCCCAAATCTTGAGGGTGTGACCACTCAAATTTTTATTCTTCTTACCTCACCAAACCTCTTTCTCACCTGCCTCCCTGGTAGGGAAGCCTTGTGGCAAGTTCTGTATCAATCTCCTCCCTCTCAAAAGCAAATTATTCATTATCAACGTCTCTAACAATATACCACCGGTCATACTTACATGAAGTACTCTCTCCATTACTAAATATAAGATCACTTTCAGATTTCAATTTGTTATTAAATATATGTAATTCAACCATTTCCATATGCTTTTACGTTCTCTAATTTAGTGAAACATGTATATGTATGAGCTAGTAAATCATGAGAAGTTTGACAAGGAAAGTAGCTATTCAAATTTTTATTTAAGAATAACGTCTTTAATTTAAAAAAGGGAGAATAACATAAACACGCTTAGCATCAACTTAACAAACCAGCTTTCATAAAGAAAATATCAACAAACTTATATTAGATATAATTTCCATGTCCATTAAAATGGTTTATTCTTTTAAAATATGTCTAACTTGGTCATAATCAGTTTGAATTGGAAAAAGACCATGTGAAAACATCTCAACCCCAATTCCATGGGGGATGGCACCCTTGTTAGCACATTGACACAAGTATGGTACTAGTCACTAGTACTTCGACTCAAGCATAGGATTGTGGTGAGATGTTATAGCCAGGCGCCGAGCTAAAATATAGATAAAACTATACATATACACTAATACTTCATCTTTATTTTTTTTACTTTTTAACGCATCATTTTCTGTTGATTTTTTCATTTATTTGTCCATTTCTGATGATGACAGGACAGAATATGATGAGTGAAAAAGTAAAAAAATTAAATGTGATGAGCATTTTTGTCTCAGTTTTGAAATTCGATAGTCAGTTTTACTTCAAAAAAATTTACGAGGACATTTTTTCCCCTTCGTGACAATTACGTTGACATTTTTGCACTTTACCCTTTGATTTACTAGCATGGTTTTTGAATAAGTAATAATAACTACTAGCAACCACCACAACAACGATTAAAAACACACTTTTTCCACATTCACAAATTTGCAAATTTACAATAATATTAATTTGTGCTAAAAACAATTCAAGCTGCGTCTAATTATGGATAAAAATACTACGGTACTATATATTGTGAGCACCTTACATTAAATAACGGATGTGACAGAATCACCCGAACAGGTTACTCGCGATCAAGAATAACATGATCTCCATCTTTGATCTGATTGATGTGCTCAATCTTAACTCCATCTATAGTCATTACTTTATTGGCCGGGAAGCCATATTTTTCTAGTCCCATATTAATCAGGTCCTCAAGAGATTCGGGCATCCACACGAGCCTACCCTGTTGGTCTTGTTTTTTAGGACAGCTCACAACTATCCTATTACGTGCCAAAACGACACGATCCCACGCACTGATAACATTAATATCCTTAATTAAGACCCCTTTTGGCGTCGTAATTTTTCCGGCCAAGAAGTTGTACTTCTTCACACCTATATTAATCAGTTCCTCTAAGGTTTCAGGCAGAAAGATGGGGGTCCCACGATGATATCCTCGGAATGGACAGCTCAAAAATATTTTGACTGCAAAATCACGTAGTTTCAAATATGTCATGTAAAAAACGAAAGAGTTAGATAGCAATTGTTTCCATTGAGAGTTAGAGAATGGAAAAATCCATCTCAACAGCTTAAAGGGGAACTGTAACCATTTAAAATTTGAAGGCAATTAGAAAAATGCTTTAGGGAAAAATAGTCAATTAACAATAAAAGCAGAGGATGCATGTGTACATACCACGGTTAGCATTAAAAGGCCGAGAGAAAGAAGAACCGAATCGTTTGGCGTCAGCTTTAGCCACCATCGCAATGATGGAATCTGGATGTGGGTTTGCTAGGGCTTTAATCAACATCTCACGTCCTATGGCGCGCATCGTGTCCATAGCATCGGTCTTGATCACATCATTTGTTGTCCTTAGGTTTTGTATGTGTTCTTGTAGAACCTTTAGTGTCCTATCATCTCTTGTATATGCTGATGCAATAGTTACTGGGGTGTGTCCGAAACAATCTGCACAAACAAGAAAAAGAATAATCGACAATAGGATTGAGTTAAGAAGATATGAAGGAAAGAAATGATCTTTCTATAAGGATACCTTTTTTAAAGGGATCAGCTCCATATCTGAGAAGTAGCTCCACCCCACGACTATTGCCCCTCTTTACGGCCATATGCTGTTAATGAATCATCTTATTTAATTTAGACAAGGCCATATACACTAATACATTACTAGTCATGGAGGAGAAAGAAGCAAATCTCACCAAAAGAGGAAACATCACTTTTGCAGATCCTTCATTTGGATCTGCGCCTCCCTCCAACAACCGAAGCATCAACTTATTATCATTTTTGTCTACAGCAAAACGCAAATCCTTTGTTTCCACTTCTAAGTCGACTTCCATGCGGTTCTACATGTTATAGAAGAGACCACAAATAAGATATAGCCAAAATATAATGCCAAGGAAGGCAGAGTGCTAGACTGCCACATGTTTTCCTAAGAAAACTTGATTGCCACAATCTTAGGGCCCGTTTGGAAGCAGGAAAGTATTTTGATGAATTAGAAAGTGATGAAATTAAAGTGTTTCCAATTACTAAGAAAGAAAATGAAAGGTGGTTGTTTGGTTGGCCAATGGAAGAATTTGAAAGTGATTTTTTTAAATGTCAATAATGCCCCTTCTTATTGTAACATTCCCAAAATGCCTCTTATTGAAAAAAGAACTCCAACTGTGACGCATCTCTTTTGCTTTGAAGCTTGTCTCCGGCAAAGGAGGCGGCGTGCTGAGGAACAAGGCGGCCAACTGGAGAATGGATGATGAAAACTTGGGGACAGAGTTGTGGGAGACGAAGTTTGGGAGGTTTACAAGTTTGGGGTTCGACCTTTTCGTTGGTATTTACACACCCACACACATGTTGAAAAACTAAAATTGATTTTAGACTTTGCCAGCAAAACTCGATTTTGGCATCCTGAAATCGAGTTTGTCATTGTAAAATCGATTTTAGCCATCATCAGTGTACTCTCATGTTGGACCTTTTCAATTGACATCATCCCCAAACTTTTCCCAACATTGCAGTTAAACACAATCACCTGGACAACAACTTCAAACAACACACATGAACATTTTAACTATGTAACTATAGTTTGGAAAGCAATCATTGCTAACCCATCAATTTAAAAATGAAAATTCATTCATTTGAACAAAAACAACGCATCACATACACTAAACACTTCAAACTGAACACAAAAACAGGGTCATGAAGGAGGAATGCAATTATGGTTGTGCTTCATCATCAATGCCCAAACAAAAATAAAACGACACCACCAATATGAAACCACATTGGACACCCTTACTTTCTTCTCCTTAATTGGCACAATGTGCAACTATCTAATATGAGTTCAACACCACTCACTCGTCAAAGACAACCCACACCTCCTCACAAATTCTTCTTCTTAGGAATGTTTTGTTTTTTTTCCCCTTAATTTCAAATATTGTTAGTATTATTGGTTCCAATTAAGGAGAGGTATTATTGGAAAGACATTCCTTAATCTCCCCAAAAAATGTCATCTAGTCCTATATTAGGACCGGAGGGAGTACGAAGGAAGGCAGAGTGCTAGACTGCCACATGTTTTCCTCAGAGAACTTGATTGCCACAATCTTAATATAATTGGCTAGCGTGATGTACCATTTCACTGAATTGGAATCCAACAACATGACAGGAGACTTGTGATCTAATTTTTCAAACTAGAAACATAGCCAAGTGTAGGGTCATCTAGAATTAAGATGAATGCTAGGACAATATGGGCAGGGTAAGATCCATAGGACATTTGCATAATTACTATCATATGTAAAAGTTATTAACAGAGAATTGGGGATTGTGTAAGAACTGATGCCTGACGCTCGCATATAAAATTTAACTCATGTAAGATCGCAATATTTTCATTAGTTCAACCCCAAAAAAAAGAAAAACCAAAGGCTGTGTAATTAAATATCCAACCTTGTCAAAAACTTATCATTGTGGACCTGTTGGCAATGGATAGACAAAGGCATCTCTCTCAAGTCTCACCCACAAACAATAAAATAAAATACAAGTGCGAGACAGAGTATCTCAGGAACATACGTGGCCAATGCAATTGCCCATTACGAGGGTCGGATCACCCGAGAGTTGAAGGAGCAAAGTGCAGCCGCTGTCTCTGGAATCAGATCTCTTAGCTTTGCCAGAGCACAAGATTCTGTTAGAGAGTACGATGATTGAGCGTCTCTTCTCTCCGATCTCAAAACTCCAAATCTCTCTCTCCTCCTCAGTTTCAGTTTCACTCGCGCAAGCAAATCAACTGACGCTGCTTTCTCTCCCACTCCGCCTAACTTCAGTTCCTTTGGGCCCCACACCGCTCACACTATTATTGGTGATGCTGAATTATTGGCCCTGCCTAACTGGGATATTTACGTACTCGGTGATGCAACCACATCACAATAATGCCACGTCAACCGATGGATTTGTTCAACAAGGCTCCGCTATTTTTTAGTTTTCGAGTCACTACAACTTTTTACGTTAAATAAAAAGGTCCCTAAAACCTTTTTTTTCTTTCATATATTATATGTATTCAACCAATTGATAACACTAATTAAAATTTGAATTGGACTTTTGGATGATTAGACAGGACTCTTCACTCCATAAATTAATAAAAGCTAATTATTATTGCTGATAAACTAATGATGAGCCATCCAATTGTGAAATGAACATTCATTGCTTAATTTGGATAAAAACGTTCGCTCATTAAGATGGCGAGAAAATAGCATTAGTAGTCGGATGAGATTAATTAATTCCAATATTTTTTAGTATCCATGATAAAATAATTCCAATAGCTAGCCCACGCTCTTTTACTCGCTTTCATACTTGTTTGCTTTAGATTCAAAAATTAGCCTATCTTCCTATATATCATCGACCATGAACCTCTCTATTCTCTGTCTCGTATGCACCCAATGGAAACACATCGATTTTATAATTCCTAATTACCTCCTCAGTTATTACCAGAAATGATCTTTTCCCTACTCCCCTTTAATTCCAAGAGAAGCAATTATTCATTGTGAAACAAAAGACGTTAGGAGTTCAGGTTTAGAAAGCCTACATCTTTATCGGTTCGTCAAACTTTTTTGTAGGTTATGATAAAAAAACTAGTTTGTTAATTAAATATTTATCTCCTTTATTTGGTTTGACCCTAACTCTAGGTTCATTTCATATGAAGGCCCAATTTCGAATTCATTATTGATTATTCCCTCCTCCATATTCACTAAAATATGCTGACCAAAAAAAAATATTCACTAAAATATCAAACAGGGTTACTTCAGAGAATGAGCTATTTGCTCCACTTCCTTGGGCCTGACCCAGATCTTGAGGTGTGAACCACTTAAATTTTTACTCTCCTTACCTCACCAATCCTTCCTCCTACCCATCTGACTCCCTGGTAGAGAAGCTTTGTGGCAAGTTCTGTATGAATCTCCTCACTCTCAAAAGCAAAGTATATTCATTATCAACGTCTCGACCAGTACACTACCGCTCATACTTATATGAAGTTTATGATTATACTCTTTTTATTGGGACCCACCTTTTGAACCATTCCGATCCTCCACTCATGTACACCTTCATCCATCCCCCCGCTTCTATATGCTTTCACCTTCATTAATTTAGTGAGAAATGTCTATGTATGAGCTAGTAAATCATTAGAAGCTTGATAATGAAAATGGTTTTTTTTTTTTTTGATAAAAAAAATGGTGTTTCAATTTTTTTTAAGCATAACTTATTTAATTTAAAAGAATGGAGAGAATAGCATGAACACGCTTTACATCAACTTAAGAAATCAACTTTCATAGAGAAAATATCAACAAGCTTAATCTTAGATATAACTATTTCCAAGTCCATCAAATTGGCTTGTTCATTTAAAATATGTTCATCAAGTATGAACATATTTTCCTTCCATTTGTTTCTACATTATTGTATTGATACGGCATCCCTTAAATAACGGCCAGGAACCCCTTCTTCTCTCTCTCTCTCATTTTTCCCTCCTTTTCCCAATCATAGCCCTTCATCTCATCTAATGGTAATAATTTCTTACTTATACCACAACTCATTTCTTGTTTGATACACACAATCTCATCCTCTCCTCTCTCACCATTCTCATATTAAGAAAAGAATCTCCTACATTCACCAAGAAATTGGAAGGAACAAAAACTTGTCAAGAAAATTTGTTTATTTTTCTTTATTAATCATAAACTGTTATTTTATTCGAAAAATAAATTATATTATTTCAAATAAAGTGTAGCGCTATAGTCAGTTAGGCTTTACTCTCTTTTCTTCTTTTTCCATTGCATGATTATGATTTACATCATATATATCGTGGTCAGTGACACGGTGTGGCCAATGGCCAACACTTTATGAATAAAAAAAATTCCCTATTTCAATCAATACTTCCACCATTTCAATGACTATAACTACCTATTTTATTTTATATCATGGTTTCTGTCATTTTCATTTTTTTTCACATTAAACTTCCTATTTTATTCAGAAAACAAATTATATTTTTTTCGTTTAAAAAAGGAAGATCTGAAAAGATCAAGTAACAATACAAGACGATCTTGACCAACACCATGCTCATCTTCATCTAGAAGTCGTCGTAAACCATCAGGTTGGTGTTGCAGGAGGTGTTTTCCCACATCAAGATGGAGTGGGTATGAAGCCAGAAAATCGGCGCACTTATTGTCATCTTTGTAAACATGTTGTAGTTCAATTTGTCATTCTCTACTCAGAATAGAGAGAATCTGTCTAATAAAATTAGAGTAAGCATTGACATGTTTTCCTTCCTGATCTAACACATGTAAAGCTAGTAGACAATCCACTTCCACTTTAATATGTGTGTAACCTGCAGACCAAGCAATTTCTAAACCATCCAGGAGTGCCCATAGTTCAACCTGATCAAATTATATATTTTTAATCAATCATATAAAAACTGCCTATTTTATTCCTTCTTCTTTTTAAATAGGAAATTATTGATCTTCCCCCTTTATTATCTTATTAACCATTAATCTCTCCCCCATGATTTTCTCATTGTGAACACATCATTTTTGTAAACAACCTATTATTTCTTATAACAACATCTCTTACATGAATTACTAATGGGTAGTTGGTTTAGTTGGTAAGTGGGTTACAACCTCATAAGGATGAGAACGCGTGTTCGATTCCCGGAAAGCGCTCTCATTGGGAGAGGGGACAACCTTGCCTATATGGGCAACACTCCTACCCCTCGAGTCCAGATTAAAATGGATGATGATTAACAAAAAAAAACATCTCTCACATGAATTAAATGAAAAACTTATTGTTGTTAAAAACACAAAAATATTGTAACAAAAAAAGCAAAAATATCACATATCACTTGTCTTATTTGCACTATAATAGGGAAGTATGAATAAAATGGTTGGATTACAAAAATATAATTTATTTTTCGAATAAAATAGCAGTATAGCATTTTATGATTAATAAAGAAAAATAATTTCAAATTTTCTTAGCAAGTATTTGTTCTTTCCAATTTCTTGGTGAATGTGGGAATATGAAAATGGCGAGAGAGAAAATAGTGGGATTGTGTGTATCAAAGGAGAAATGAGTTGTGGGATAAGTGAGACATTATGACCATTAGATGATGAGATGAAGGGCTATGATTGGGGAAAGGGAGGGAGAAAAGGAGAGAGAGAGAAAAGGAGGGTTCCTGACCGCTTAAACCGGCTACATTCTTTTCTCTTCATTTTTTGATGAAAAAAAGACATTTGATCCTTTAGGTGTTTGAACCTTTGATCCGCCCATAATTTATCCATAAACTATGTTTACTTAATCTTTGTATTTATTTCATTTTTCTATGATCAAATTTAATTAGATCAGATTTTTTTATCAGCTAATTTGATCAGATTTTAAGATAAAGTTATTGGTGCTTTAGTTCGCCGCCATTATCACGTAAACATCCAACAAAATGTACTCTTCGAAGCTTGTTTAACATTTTAACAATATATCTGTGAATATTTTGATTAAATCTTATTTTCTAATACCAGCCAACTTTTTTTTTTGTCAAAATATGACGGATCCTGATTCGTTGTTATTATGGTACCCATGAACCCTGGCCTCCATTTCATATTATCAATTTGACTCATGTTCATGAAAACTCACATGTATATTACTCCCTCCGTTCCTAAATCACTTTAGTAAATTTGGTGGAGAGATTAAGGGAGACATTCCAATGAGTTAAGATTAAATGAAATTTCCAAAATATCTCTCACCTAAGTTTTAAAATATTCTTTCACCTTCTTCAAACCACTATTTTTTGTATGAATGGAGTATAGGGGTAATTTGGGAAAAACTTGAATCAAATTAGAAAGTGATCTTATATTTAGGAACAAGTCTCCTCTCTAAAGTGTAATCTTATATTTAGGAACGGAGGGAGTATTGTATTAAGGAAGCCTAAAACATTACATTACAAATATTCATTATAACTCGTGTATTTATGTTAATTAATGTCGGAAAAATTTGTTCGGGGAGAATTGATGAATATATGGGCCGACATGAAAATTTGACTTGTACCTATGATGACAAAAAATACATGATTTATCTCTTTCAAGAATGGGAGGAATTTAAATATTTAAATCTATTAAACACTAAAGGAAAAATGGCCATTTGCTATTGGGAGAAACACTATTCATTACACCTGGCTCCAACATGTGCTCTCCAAGCAACCAAAGGACCCCACCTTTAAGACAACTCTTTCCTGAATAGCAACCCACATGGCCACTTTTTCCCACTATGGACCCGAAATCACAAACAAAACTTGGTGAATGACTTTCCACATCAGCACACTTTTTTATCCAATTCATCATTGAGAGAAACTGATATTGAGATCCATCTTTCTACCATTTCATTTTCAAAGTTGTGGGTCCCGCTATTCATAAAGGTGGATGATGAGTCTTTTCCAATCTTTTATGGAGTCAGGATCTTTCTCCAATTTAGGCGGCAAAAATCTATCATATGTGTACTTGTAGAGGCATTAGGCGGTCAATGCAGAAAGTTGATAGGCTCACGGGTGGTGATTTCATTTTCCCAAGATCAAAATTTTGAAGAGAAAAAATGGGACCCACAAATATACAGCTTGCAAAACGACACGTGTAATGGGTTGATGGGGAATTTTCGAAGCTTCTCTGAGAAGCTTTAACTCTTTCAATTAAGCTGGAACCATATTCATCAGAGAGAAACAAACAATTTTTCAAATGTAAGCCGTGGGGCCTACATGAGTTGAAGCTTCTTTGACAAGCTTTAGGTATCATACTGAACAAAACCCTCCCTACTGTCTTTCTCTCTTTCTCGCCATCCCTAACCCAAGAACTCCCATACCAAGCACAGCTTACACTAACTCCTTCTCTTCCCTTCAAGGCTTGCTATTTTCTCAGTCTCACCATGGCTTGTCCTTTATACCCTTCCATGGCTTCTCTTCTCTCTATCTCTCCCGCCCATAAAAAGAAACTTGCTATGGTGAGTATACTTGCAAGTTTAGCATCAAAATCCAAGGCTTCCTCTGTTAGTTGAGAGGCAATCTAACCCATCTATTGTTTTTCAGGTTGGGAAGGCTCCCGCCGCAAAAACTTTCGAGCTAAAGTTCTCTTGTGAGTTTTGCATTTTCCTAGGGCTTTAATTTGTTATGATATGTGTTTTTGTTTTGATTTGTTGGTTTTTTTTCTCGTTTTCTTTAGTTGAGATGAAGAAGTAGTTCTCTCTAACATTATGCAATCAGAAATAGATTGAATTTTTTTACTTACATTGAAGTTTAATATTTTTAAGGATATTTCACATGGTGCATAGCTCTGTAATATGGTTAATACTTTTTCTCTTTTGAATTAAGTCTACCTCAGTATAACTAGGTGATTATGTATATGTGTTGCCTATTGACTGCTATTTGTATAGGTTTGATAAGGATGAACATGTCTATTGCAGTCAAATAAAGACTAAAAGAAGTCCTGTGCTAGAGCTTTCATCTCTGATATTGATGTGCTTCATTTGATGAAATATTGTAGTTGTTTCTAAGCAATATCAGTTTAAAAAGCTATAGTTTTAACCATTTTAATATACATGCTTATCAGTTTATTGCTTATCTTCAAGCTATGTTTTAAGCTCAAGCTACTAAATATCACACTTAAAAGTACCATTAAGTAAGCTATGGTTCATGAATCTCTATAAAAATACAAATTCAATGCATGTTAATTACCATAATGCTAATTATAGATTACATCTTCCGAGTGGGAATGTAAAGTTAGTTGTGTGAGGTGTTAAATTTAGCTAACATTATTCCTTTTTTAGATTTCATAAACAACAGCATTGACATTATTCCTTTCTTAGATTGTGTTCCTTTTCAGATGTAAGCAATATCAGTTGGAGTAAACCACTCATCTTAGTTTAGAAATCTATGATAATCATTTTGTAAGTTATGTTTTTTTGGTTGTCATTGCACCTCATGTCTATCTTCTAGGCAAATTACTCCAACATCATCATATTCATATATCTTTGACCATTATGCAGAACAGACAAATTAAAATTAAAGGCTGTTTTGAGTTCTAAGGTGATCCTCCTATATGTTTCGTCCTGCAAGGTGATCCTCAGATACTTTTGTCATTAATAACTTCTAAGTTTACTTTTTGTATAGAATCTAATGTGTTTTTTAATCGATGCAGATAAGCAACAAAGCTCCAGCATATCCTCCAAGTTTGAATGCACCGGTACATATTTTAAAAGTCCAGTTCTGTTTCATTTGACCTTTTAATTTTTTAATGTTTTTGTTCTTTTATGAGATGACAGACACCATCAACCTCTCATCAAGATAGTTCTAGGGCTTAAGTAAGTGTTCATATACTTCTCTCTGAATCTTTATGCACATTTATAATAGTTTTACCTATCATTACGTTTTGAGTTTGGGTGTGTGGATTGGATTTGGCATGGTACACCCATCATCCATGCTGATTTCATAGTATTAGTAGTGTTCTAATATTAAATGGTAATTTTGATCAAGAATGGTAAACAACTCATCTCACCTCTTACAAAACAACCTGTACAGATTGCAGGGTGAGGATGCAGTCATTCATTGAAATGCAAGTTTTTGCACGAAGATGGAAAGATGCTGTGAAGAATGACAAGTGCTGGATGCCTGGAAAGATCCATACACTTGACAAAACATTGTTTGAGACCCCCTGTAGTTGTAGTTCTAAGGTGTTGGCTTCATGGAACATTATTATTTTTTTTTTGAACTGACATGGAGCATTGTTAGAGTGTCAAGACTGGACATTGTTTGAATATTTGTTACATTGTGTTGACATAATTTCCAATGTTACATGTTTTTTGTTTGTTATTATAGTTAGAATGGTTTATAAGCTTTATAGACGATTCTCCATCTTTATATGATATGAAAATTCATTTGTCATAATTGTACAAGCATGTGTGTATGAAAACTAAGGTATCTCACTATCTTTCAAAGTTCAATATTACAAGTAGAGTAATTATCTTATCATTTCTATGTCTATTGTTCATGATAGTCTTATTGTAAAAGGGGAAAAAGAAATCAACTTCCTTTCAATTACTACACTCTATTACATACAAACTTCTCCCAATATTTCGTTAAATATATTATTCTTTTGTGTCTCTATAGTAACATGTTGAACTTCCAATTTATTTGGTCTATTAATAATATATGAGTTTATTTTGAGTTATCTCATGGTTTGTTGATTTTTTCGGAAATATCAATTGTAATTAAAGTTGTACGAGAAATTCAGCTTTATTATTTCAAAATGAGCATTTTGTAAGTTATTTCAAAATCATATAACAATTTGATTAGACCCAACTACACGTATAAGTTATAAGTAGCTTGGCCAATGATTTATCTGATAAAACTCCATCTCATCAATGCCGTGTTTCTGGATTAGTAATAACTATAAATAAATCGCGCGAAGCGCGGGAAATCTACATTTAACATTTTACTAATGATTTGCATGATACTAAAGATTTTCTCACTTTCTAACTACTTCGGTGGTTTATTTTGAGAAAATAAAGTGCATATACTTTTCTTATTTTTCTCCTATTACATACAAACTTCTCCCAATATTTCGTTAAATATATTATTCTTTTGTGTCTCTATAGTAACATGTTGAACTTCCAATTTATTTGGTCTATTAATAATATATGAGTTTATTTTGAGTTATCTCATGGTTTGTTGATTTTTTCGGAAATATCAATTGTAATTAAAGTTGTACGAGAAATTCAGCTTTATTATTTCAAAATGAGCATTTTGTAAGTTATTTCAAAATCATATAACAATTTGATTAGACCCAACTACACGTATAAGTTATAAGTAGCTTGGCCAATGATTTATCTGATAAAACTCCATCTCATCAATGCCGTGTTTCTGGATTAGTAATAACTATAAATAAATCGCGCGAAGCGCGGGAAATCTACATTTAACATTTTACTAATGATTTGCATGATACTAAAGATTTTCTCACTTTCTAACTACTTCGGTGGTTTATTTTGAGAAAATAAAGTGCATATACTTTTCTTATTTTTCTCCTCATACCCCTTTTAATCAAATGGAAAAGATTGTCGTAAAAAATAAATTTATGAAACAGGTTAATCTCCCCGTGCAACGCACGGGAGATTTTGCTCGTTGTATTCAATAGCAAAGCTATCAAAGCCTTTTTTTTTCCTTGTCCACTTTCACCTTTTTTTGTTAATAAGGTTTAATCCAAACTCGAGGGTAGGAGTTCACATATAGACAAAGTTGTTCTATGACCCAATGAGAGCCCTTGTTAATACCTGAAACTATCATCAAGAACTTTGTTGAGAATGCTAGAGATATTTATCAAGTAGATAAATAATTTATTGCAGTTGTAGATGAAAGAATTCACAACAATTGCCATTGAGAAGTGGGTTGGCGATTGAGAAATGCAGTGATTACTGCTTGATATTTTCACCAGGTTGGTAAATGTTATGTCAAGTTCATTCTTTTTAAAGACTAAAGTGTGTTTTTAAGTCCCACCTGTAAGACGTGCGTCTAGTTAGGCTACTTCAGACTGCAGTTTGAAAAGGAGAAAGAGTCCTGTCAAGAATGTGCAGTGGTGATCGATCACATCCACCGTAATTGTCGTATTTTAAGTTTGATACATTGATTGTGATATTTATAGGAGAATGTATAGGCTTTATGAGATCCAGTTGAGCTGTTGTATGATTGCCCTTGTTTTTTCTCAATTCTGGTCTTCGATCACCTGCTTTCTTGATGAGATAATATGACTTATGTATCCCTAGATAATATGACTTATGTATCCCTAGATAATATGACTTATGTATCCCTACTTTGTTGATTCTGGGTTGAAGCCTGAAGTGGGATTATATTGTAAAGGGTTTTGTTGATATATATCTCTATGTGAAAATTGATTTTAGTTTGATACTTTTTGCTGGTTGTTGTCGGTGAATATGTTTTTTCTTTTTTCTTTCTTTCTTTTTTCTTGTGGCTCGGAGTCTGGAACATATATAATAATACTAACAATGAATTTTGTGGCTTGAACTCTTTTGCAGGCATGCCTTAAAACGTTTGAAGACAATGAATCTATGCACAAGCATTGCATAGGACAATTTGCTGGGCATGCATTGACAAGTGTGTGTGTGAGTTTTTATAGAATATTAAACAATGCTATATGATCATAATTATATTCCTTCAATAAAGGTTGCATTGAACCTATTCACCAAAATGAAGTGATGGCAGATGATTGTGATATATAGTGATAATTTTTATTAAAGATATATAGTGATAATTGTCATCCATAATCCTTCTTTTGATTTTTTGTTTCCAAACTATATTTTCCTATGCATCTAATCGTGGTTGCTGTGAAAATTTGAACTGTGATCTAGGTTTGCTCTTTAAAGAACAAAGGAAAAATTGTTGCACCTTTTAAAATTGAAAGATTGTTATGAAAATCTCTAACTGTGGATGTCCAATCCCCTATATTCCTCCTATCATTTAGACTCTATTATTGATTCATATTATTGATGATGTAACCTAATTCTCCTCTATAAATAGAGGACTCAATATTGTATACAATATACAAGGGAATACAACTTTCTACTTTCTTCTCATTTCTCTCATTTTGTCTTCTCATTCTTTATATTCATAACACGTTATCAGCACGAAACTCTAACCGAGCACGAGACTCACCAAGGTAATATTATTGCAATAATATCATTCTCTTCATTTTGTTCTTATCTTTTATCTTTTGTGATTTGTGGAACCTATTGTTCCAATATAATGATGACCTGAAGTCATCTCTTCGGAATCTATAATTCCAATTTATTTTTACAGCCTGAAGCCGTATTTTGAATTTGACGGAACCTGAAGTTCCATCTACTAAGAATTTCAATTTTTTATGGCCCAAAGCCGTATTTGATTTTGATGGAACCTGAAGTTCCATCGAGTAAAATTTTCAATTTTTATGGCCTGAAGCCATATTTGATGGACCTGAAGTTTCACATAGTAAAGATTTGGCCTGAAGCCATGTTTGATGGAACCCGAAGTTCCATCTGCTAAAAATTTCATTTTTTTACGGCCTGAAGCCGTATTTGATTTTGATGGATCCTGAAGCTCCATATACTAAGAATTTCATTCTTGTGTAGATTGAGATGAAAATTTGTAAACCTCTAGAAAATTGTTTGGGGCTAGAGATGATATGAAAATTGAGTTTCAACTCAAAGAGAAATTCGGACAAAGTAACCTTGGTGTTAGACATGAATCCGATGAAAATATGTGTTAAAGCATTGAGTTCATTATCGTTATATAAACAAATTAGGTTGTTGGGCATGTGACATATGCTCATGAGGGCTATGGTGATAATGAGCACCAAAAGCAAAATTTCCCCTTTGAATTGGACTCTTTTAAGACTTTACAAACACTGCATCCTTGGATGGAAAATCCCAATCATGAGTGATGTGCAATTATGAAGAAATAATTGACACAATATATGTGTTTAAAGAGACTATACAATTTACATTATAACTTTTAAATATTTTTTAGGCTAATGTGTGTTCATTTCTCTAATCTTCGTTGTAGACAACAAGTTTGTTTATAATTTCTAGAGTTTTCCCCTATTCATTTTAGAATGAAAATGGAGATTTTATACAATGAGACTTTGTTTCCCATTAAGTTATGAGAAATCACAGACATTATGGATCAAAATGATTGAATATTATGGTTCAAATATATGCTTATTATTATGTAACTGATCAAACGCCTTGATCACTTTGCAATGCCATAAAAATTATATTACACATTGGTGTCTTTAAAAGACTTTATTTCCAAAGCATGCAATTAATTACCACAATCAAACTGTTTGATGTCTGATGCTTTCATATAATTATTTTTGAATCGATAAACTTTTGTCATGAGAGGGGGCAACATTCATATCTTGTTTTCTAGCAAATTGTTTTGCAAATGATAATCATATTTTGATTAAATAAAAAAAATGTATTTATGTGTCTATGAATGGTAATGGACCATTTCATATTACTCACATTTATGAGTGTTTTGAATATCTTTATTTGTGAAATAAAGTTTGAAATTTTGTAATATTATCATAAATTATATTATATAGTAAGATTCTAATTCAATTGGAATTGTGATTGCTAAATATAATTGAGATATTTAGTATTATGATGTGCCTAAAATATAGTTGTAATCTGAAAAAAAATTATTTTTTTAATTACGGTGTGAAGTTGGATTTGAATTTGTTGGAACCCGAAGTTCCATCTGCTAAAAATTTCTTTTTTACGGCCTAAAGTCATATTTGATGGAACCTACAATTCCACCGGTTCAAGATTTCATTTTTATGGTGAGAGCCTAACGGCCTAAAACCATATTTGATGAAACCTCAAGTTTCATCACATATATAATTCATTTTATGTCCGATTGATGGAACCTGAAATTTTATCACATAACGGCCTGAAGAAATACTTGATGGAACCTGGAGTTCCATTACATAAATATACCAATTTTATGTTTAGAGCTAACGACCCGAAACAATAAATATTATATTTGTATGACCTGTAGTCATATAACATTTTTGTTTAAAATGGCTAGGGCACTATGGCCTGAAGCCATGAAGATCTTATTTTTATGACCTGTAGTCATAAAAGTTAAGTTTTGTATTAAATTATTAAATACTCAGAGTCTAACCACTATAAAGATTATATTATTATGACCTGTAGTCATAAAAAGTAAGTTTTTACATGATCGAGTGGTCAAATCCTCACGGCATGAAACTATAAAAGTTCGATTTTATGACCAGAAGTCATATAAATTTTATAAATGTTCTGCTTAATTGTTAAATGTGCAAAGCTCAATAGCCCGAAGCAATAAAGATTTTATTTTTATGACCAGAAGTCAAATAAAATAATTTTCTAATTATGTATTAAGTGCTCAGGGCCCAATGATCTATAGTCATCATATATTGACCTGAAGCAATGACACTTCTATTTTTTGTGACCAAAAGTCATATAAAGTGGCAAGAAGCCAAATACAGAATTTAATTTTATGGCCTGAAGCCATAAAAACTTTACTTTTATGACTAATAGTTATAAACACTTATATTCTACTATAGCATTCAATGACATAAAGCCACATAAATTTATGTGCATAGCAAGTAACGAAATTGGTTCCTGAAGAACTACATATATTAGATACAACGATATTAGTTCCTGAAGAACTATATGCATTAGATACAATGATATTAATTCCTGAAGAACTAATAATTTATTTGCGAGTGGAAAGTATTTTGCATGAATCAATTGAGGAGAAATTATTGGAATACATGTATGAGTCTCCTTGGATGAAATTTCACTTTTATAATTTCCTAAATCTCGTATAATCTGCGTATTAAGGTCAAATTAATAATTTGGCACGATAACCAGAAGTTATCGATGATGAATTAATATTACAATAAACTTGAAGTTTATAAATGTAATGTTTGGCAATGACCGGTTGGATCATCCCGGATCATAATGATGCAAAATAACATCAATACTCACTAATGAACCAGAAGATTCAATTACTTGTTCTCAAAAGAATGAAACATGAAACATGAAATATGAAACATCACTAGTTTTGATTGAAATTTACACATGTAGATGTGTATTGTATGAATTATATATGGGCCCATACAGATATCATATGGACTAAATGATACTTTATGAATATTAGATGCATCTATGAAATGGTCACATTGGTGTCCATGTTACATGATCAATTTGCAACCTGAAGTTTGCAAATTTGTTCAATTAAGTACATTAGTCATATGATTATCACTGAAATCACTAGTGATTGTTAATTATGTTTTTTATGTTTATATACCATGTGAGAGCATATCCATATCTAGCAAAGCCTCCATAAATATTAAATAGCTAGATCAATATTTGTGAGAACAAAATTTTCAATTTTAGAGTTAGGTAAAATGTACTACAACTATAATTGCATCATGCCAGTAAAAGAGAATGAATTCTCCCATTGGCTCTTGGTCAGTAGCCAAATATTTTCCATCTGATATTTTGAAATATTTATTCATAATGTTCCACCACAATAATACAAAGATGGATATTAAATGAAATTTGGGATAAATATTGGTGTTTCCAATGAGGGGGAGAAATGAATAACTGGAAGAGATATATGTTGTATGTAACAAATATGGATCCTCAAATATTAGTAATGTGAACTAGAAGTTCATCAAATGTTGCAAAATCTTTGTCAGACACTATCACTGACCAAATAAGGATTTTTATATCTCATGATCCAGTTGAAGAATGCTCCAATAATTATATATGAGAATGAAACATGCTTGAAGCATGAGAAATGATTGGTTCCAAAAAGAAAATGAAAATGGAGCAAATAATTGTGATGATCATTTTGAGGAGGTTTTACTTGAGACATAACTATTTGTAAGACCCCAGAAGTAGCTCAGGTACCTGAAAGAAACAAAAAGAGAGCTCAATATGTTATGTCATAAGGAAAAGGAACCATGAAAGGATATATTTGTCGACAATAATTTTGATATTAATATCACGTGATAAATGAGGTTCTGATATATAAATATGTCATGAGTAGACATGAAATGACTAGCTAGTAGAGAACAAAAGACGCTATATGAAATGTGACAACATGAATCTATGCACCTGAAGTGCTATTTGAATTATAAAAATGAGAACGCTTATGCGAAAAGGGGGAGAAATATGGTTAGAATGATTTTCGCAGTAGTTCAATATAATAATGATAGATGTTGTCTCGTGGTGGAATGAGCATTCATGTTTTGATTTGGACATTTGGTAGTCTGGCAATATATGAAATTTTGAAGTGCGTCTAGAGAATACGATTATAAACCATGGGTAGATATTGTGAGTTGAATCCTTGTAGGATTTCAAATACTAGAAGTATTATGAAAAATGATTACATATATGTATAGATTTATATATAAACATGAAAATCCCTGAAGGATTCCAGCTGTCAGAAGCATGCACTTTGAATTCACGAGAACAATACTCGATAAGGCTAAAGTCTTTGTATAGATTAAAACAATTTGGGCGTATGTGGTACAATTGACTTAATGAATATTCTCTTGAAAGAAGGATATAAAATGATCTAATATGCCCATGTATATTCATGAAAAGATCTGGAAATGAGTTTGCTATAATTTCTGTATATGTTAATGATATAAATATCATCGAAACTCCTGAAGAGTTAGATGAGACAATAAATTGTCTGAAGAAAGAATTTGAAATGAAATGAAGCAAACCAAGAGTGTTTCTGGCTGAGATCATCAATACATCATGTACGATGTAACTTGTGGTTTATCTTCTAGTAAAATGAGCCCCACTGGTCATATACGAGGATAATACTACATGTATTTCCCAACTCAAAGAAAGCTGCATCAAAGGAGACAGAATTAAGCACATTTCACCAAAGTTCTTCACTCAAGATCTCCAGAAAGATGGTGAAATTGATAGCCACCAAATCTGGTCAAATGGAAATCTAGCAGATATGTTCACAATGTTACTTCCTGCTGCAACACTTGAGAAGCTTACTTATGGCATTGAACTTCCCCGACTTAGAGATATCAACTGAAGTGGTCAAGAGGGGGAGATGATACACGCTGTACTCTTTTTCCCTTGTCTATGGTTTTTTCCCACTGGGTTTTCCTAGCAAGGTTTTTAATGAGGCAGCACCAATAAGTGTATCACTAAGCATTGTACTCTTTTTTCTTCCATTAAGTTTTTATCCCATTGGGTTTTACTTAGTTGAAGTTTTTTAATGAGACATATGTTTAGTCTTGGACATCCAAGGGGGAGTGTTATGAAAATCTCTAACTGTGGATGTCCAATCCCCTATATTCCTCCTATCATTTAGGCTCTATTATTGATTCATATTATTGATGATGTAACCTAATTCTCCTCTATAAATAGAGGACTCAATATTGTATACAATATACAAGGGAATACAACTTTCTACTTTCTTCTCATTTCTCTCATTTTGTCTTCTCATTCTTTATATTCATAACAAATATGCTGTTTTCTTGACAGTGTCGAGCATCTGACTCTAAGTTTAGTGGGATTTTGCCATGAAATGAATATTAAAATTCATTTTGAAAGGTCAAATCTGGCGTGTAAATAGCGTGTTCTTTGTGATGCAATGAATGAAGATTTATTATATGAGCCCTGTATTTTGAAATGGCTTTTTTATCATATTATTTTTCACTAGCTAATTGGTGTCATCAGTTTTGAGCTATCAAATTCAGCAGGGAGCCATGTAGCTTTGTTTGCTGCCATTATGTATACCTAGGGGTGGAAATGAGTCAGGCCATAAATAGGTGGCCCATAACTCGGCCTATTTTAGGCCCGGCTCGGCCCGACTTTTTTAATAAAAAGGTCAGGCTCAGGCCTATTTTCATGCCTTTATAGCTAAAAAGGTCAGACCTATTTAAGTAAAGCTTGGCTCGAAAGCCTGCAGGCCTGGCCTGTTTAATATTACCACTAATAAGTAATAATAAAATAATAGTGCGGATGGTGTTAATGATGGTAGTGTAAAGTTTGTGACCAATGTGTCACACTTATGGTTCTTTTAAACTTGACATGTAGGCCTTTAAAATGTTCAAAGCCTTTTAAAGGCCTAAATTTGAAGTAGACTTTTAAAGGCCTTAAGCCTTTTTAAAGCTTACATTGTAAGTAGGCCTTTAAAAAGACTTTCAGGCCTTTACAATTTTTCGCAGGCCTAGGCTTTTTTTTTTTTAGAAAAAAACCTACAACCAGGCCCAGGCCTAGGCCTATGTTTTCTTATTGCATGACGGGCCTAGGCCTATTTAACCGAAGCCTGGCTCGGCCCGGCTCATTTCCACCCCTATGTATACCCATATTTCTCTCGTAGAATGGTAAATATGTTAGTTAACTTATTTTGTAAATATAACGGCCCATAGCTCTCCTACTCAAACTCCCTCTGAAATTAGCATATTCTATTATTATTATTATTATTATTATTATTATTATTATTATTATTATTATTATTATTATTATTATATGTTGATTTACAGATCAAGTAACTGGCTTATAAGAAAAGGATTGAGGCATAATTATAAGTAGATATTACATTTTTTAGGAATTTTTTTATAAGGGCCTGCTAATTCCCATATTGAACGGATCCTAATTGTAACCTTCTGTTTCATTAAATAGGGATTCCTTGAATGATGCAGCCATGAAGGTAAGGAGCATTCAGATCCTTTGTAGTCGAAAATCGAAATGTGTAACGTTATTGTGATTTTTGGCTGTTATATATTGATTTGTGGTACAGCTAAGATTTGGTGAGAACATGGGCCAACTCTTGGACCCAAGTCATGCCTCCATATTGAAGTCAGCTGCATGCAGCTTCTGGCCAACCTTCAGGGTGATAATAAAGCTATGTGTTTTTATTATTTTGGTAATAACATGTGATTTTTAACTTTGTAGGTAAAATTGTACCTTCTTAACGAGGGACACAGCTATTTCCGTAAACTTTGTACATTATTCAAGTTGAACCCATTTGATTACTGGATCATAAATTGTCCCTGTGAGACTGTCCTACGCTCAGGAGAACTTGAAGTATGGTGGCTGATAATGTCTAATGAATAGTTATTATGAAGCATACGCGAAATTGTTTTATTAACTATAGCTATCTGCAAATGTATGCAGTATGCACACTTGTGTAATTACCAGTCACATACTTCCAAAAAAACTGTATTATTCGTCAACTATTCTTTAATGGGTTAAAGGTCAATCTGGCCACCAAACAATTTCCAATGTATCAATTTGGCCTATAAACAATTTTCGATCTCAATCTGGCCTATAAACAATATAAAATACTCATTTTGGCCACTACTCTACTGGAAAATACTAAAATACCCTTTAGACCTATTTAATATAATTTTTAAAGATGTGGGTCCCACCTTTTAAAAATAAAAAATAATCACCCTACCCCACCCCTCTCTCCTCCCTCCTTCACCCAACTTCACCAACCAAACTCCTCTCTCTCTCTCTCCCAAATTCACCCAGGACTCATTTTCTCACGCCCTTGATTTCTTTCTGCCCCTTGCCGGTCGTCTCGCTATCATTCCTCACAACAACCATGATGGCACATCTTCCATTTTCGTCATATGCAACAACGCAGGAGCAAACTTTGTTCATGCCATACTGAAGAACACTACAATGGCTGACATCCTTGAATCCACTTATGTTCCTCCAATTGTTGAGTCCTTCTTTCCACTTGGGAAATCCAAGAACTTTGAAGGAACACATATACCATTAATGGCCGTTCAAGTTACGGAGCTTGTGGATGACATCTTCATTGCTTTCTCAGTAAATCATTGTGTATCTGAACTGAAACCGTACTTTGATTTCATGAATACTTGGGCTATAATTAGCCGAAATGGATTGACCCACATAGGGACAAATTCAAAGCTTGCTTCATTTGAACGATGGTTTCCTCATGGTAACATTGAACGCCTTATACGGATACCTTTTAGAGATCTAATGGAGAATTATGGTGATGAATATGCTAGATCTCTTCACCCGCCTCCGATCAGTAAGAGGGTCTTCCACTTCAACAGGAGCCAGCTGCACCAGCTTTGGAACCTCGGTGGGTGAAGTTGGGAGAGAGAGAGAGAGAGGAGTGTGGTGGGTGAAGGAGGGAGGAGAGAGGGGTGGGTTAGAGTGATTATTTTTTATTTTTAAAAGGTGGGACCCACATTTTGAAAAATTATAGTATTAAATAGGTCTCAAGGGTATTTTAGTATTTTCCAGTAGAGTAGTGACCAAAATGAGCCTTTTATATTGTTTATAGGCCAGATTGAGACCGAAAATTGTTTATAGGCCAAATTGATACATTGGAAATTGTTTGGTGGCCAGATTGACCTTTAACCCATTCTTTAATGTGCTTATACTACCGCAATTCTGATTGTGTGTGTTGTTATGGAATTCATGGATCAAGGGATATGATGGTGGACCTGGTGCGTTAAATGATCTCTTCTCTGCAGCCTCCAATACTTATGCAACACTTACCTTCCAGAATCTCCACACGAACCTACTTAGATTTTTTTTTATAAATATTTAGTAACCGACTCGAATTATTATTATATGTGGAAAGCTGATTCTTACACATCAATCTGGCATGACAATTTGAACAACTTCCATTTGCATTTTCCAATAAAAAACTAAGATCCAACGAATCACTCCAAGATGATTGAAACGAAGGCAGAGAGCAAAGGTGATGTTTATATCTGGACTCTAAATCTTTAGCCATGCTAGTGACGAAAACTAAGAGGATCCATCCTCAAATATTGGCCAAAGAAAGATGCAAGAAAGCATGCAGTTGAAACTGAGTAATAAAGATGTTCATTCACTCACCAAAAAAAAATAAAATAAAGATGTTCAAGATAATAAGAGGTAAAACAAGTCTCCTCTTAAAAACAAGATTCAAGTATAGGATAAGAAAGAGATAAAGTCATACAAAATATGATCAGTTACAGAAGACATCCTTTGAAGGGAGAGGCGTAGGTGTTCACTTTCCTATCTTCATTTCTTCCTTCAAATCTTTTACTCTTTTCAGCTTCAACTGAGCACCAATCTTCCTAGGCAAATCAAAACAGAATACATGAAAAACTATCATTTAAGGAGATGAAAAATTATGGATGATTACCAATAACTAGGAAAAATAAGATCAAACTTGCCTGTCCCTCCACACTAGCAAAAACTCATAAAATGGTCAAACAAGTCCTCTATAGATAGTTCATCGATTAACACAATCTCGCCCTTAGTCGTGATAATCCAGTTACATATTTCTTGTAAAACATTTATAACTGCTTGCTCTTCTGAATCTCGCCAGTGCTGCAAGAGTAGAAAAAAAAAATCAATCTTATATGCACCTAAAAATGACTAGAT
The DNA here is from genome assembly GCA_029929735.1 of Mimosa pudica. NCBI lineage: Eukaryota > Viridiplantae > Streptophyta > Magnoliopsida > Fabales > Fabaceae > Mimosa > Mimosa pudica. The sequence continues at coordinate 5,473,641 of JAKELP010000007.1, forward strand.
ATAGTGCCTGTACGTATTTTTACCAAAAATAACAAGATATGGTGCGATGTACGATTATTATATCACCTGGAGGATATTCATCATAAGCATCCTCACATCTCTTTCGCTTGAACGAGCAACTGCCTTAAGCGAGGTGCAACTTAGTCGCAAGAAGAGGCAAAATTGTGTGGTGCGATATGTGAAGGGTTGCAGCTTGTGACAAAACACTGCTAACTCCCCCAACACCCCTCCTCTCCCAACATCAATTGTCCGTTGTCCATTTTCAACGGCAATGTACTGTGTCTGTAAGTGACCAAAAATTTAGTAAATTAGATCAATTTACTTATATAATGAAAGAACAAATTAAAATAGTAAATGAATATATAAAAACTTACTGCTGCACCGTCAACAAGTATATAGATATCTGTCGGTGGACCATCCACAAGAATGACGTCACTGCTTGCAGGAAAAAACTCTATATCCATGTTCATCACCTTTGAAAAGTTAAGACATGTTTGTTAGAGTATATAGGTAAACAATAGTCAAAACACACAAAAAAAGTAACATGCCATAAAATTGTTAAAAAACATTAAACATTTATCAAATGCACAAGATATATACCAGTTCAGAAAGAAAGGTCTCTGAGAGCTCCTTAAATAGGTATATGCTTTGTCCCACACCATGCGCTTTTTGAAAGAGATGCTCGAGAATTCTGAAGCGTAGAACACTGGGGAGGGAATCAAAAAATGACTCATTTTGCATTGATTGAATATTCAATTGGTAATTCACTTTCAAACGTGCTAAAACTTGTGTTTTGAATCCTTCAGGTGCATTTGTTAGTCTGAAAAACTCTAAGGCCGCTTGATAATGATCAACCTAATGAATGATAAGAAAACAATGTTAGCATATCAATTATCATTCAAGATGTAAATTTTAAAATTATACTCACATATATTTTTCTTCGACCCGTAAGAGTGACGAACAATTGGGTAATATTGCCCACTATGTACCCAGTGAACACAATTGTGAGGAATAAAAATATGCAGATAAGACCTCTCTCACGAGTGTTTATGGGGGAAAAATCCCCATAACCCACAGTAGATAAGGTCATCCAGCTCCAATAGAACGAAGCCATATATCTCCCCCACATGTTATTGTCATTAGTACTACTTAGTTTCGCTAACCAAGTGTTGCCAACATCAGAATGTTGCACGGTCAACAAATATATCATGCATGCTGATATATGAGCCATGTAAATGGAAACCTACAAAAAAGAAAGAATGATATAGGTTAATGAATAGAGAAAAAAAATGTTACATCTACAGTATGTTGTGATATCTGTTTTTTTAACAATGTTAATTTCAAGGTGGTATAAAAAGTAAAGTTAATCCCAAGTTGGTTATTGTAGTTTGTAACTCGATCTTTTGTGGGGTTTAAGGAAAACAAAAGACTACATTCATGCATAACCAAGCCTGGATAAAAAGACCTTAATAAAAAAAAGACCTTGTAAATCTATAGGTTAATGTTTGATACCTTTTTTTGTGGGGGTGGGGGGTTATATGAACAAACTCAGATTGCTACTGAGCTGGAAACTATCAGAGAAGGGATAATTCTTTCTAAAGTGATTGGGCTCACTCGAATCAGCATTGAGGAGATCACCCAATACCACTATGCAGTGATTTACATCAAGAAGTGCAACACCTGTTGCAATTGAATCTACTTACTGAAAATATCATTATCTCCAAAACCTCACAAATTTATATTAAATCCACTTAGGCAACTTTTGCCCTTATTCCTTAGAACTGTCCTACTTAGCAACTTTAATCCTCCATAGAGAGCGCCTAAGAACATTTCATGTCTAATAACCATCAATTTCACTATTAACATATTATATTCACTTCTCAAACCATAGCAAAACCTAACAAGTTATCCAACTTAGTCATGAATTCATAACCAACACATAATCTTCAAATCATAAAACAACACTCTAATCTTGCATCAACATTTATATCAATTTAAACCAAAACACAAGCTTCTTCATTTTACTCTTAAGCAAGGTTTTCCAATAATCATCAAGTCATAACTATTATACTATAGTATATTGTAATCCTCAAAATCTGCTCTTTAAGTCACTCAACTTCATTCAATTTAATGAAAATGGTCATACCCTAAATTCTGTCATTTTATCCATGTTTTCATAGGTGTCAAACCATTAATATCAATATTATGCTTAATAAAGAAACCTCAAGAATTTTTTAAATCTTGAAACTCCACCAAAACTTAAATGTTAAACTCTAAATAGGCACAACCCCTTTCTAAACCAACATCAATAATTCAAAATGCTTAACATTCTTCCTAAGCACTATTATTGAAACTAAAAAGTCATCAAATCACATAGAGTTATCAAAATCTACAGACTTCATTAACTTCCAACTACCATATTCAAAATTAATCATCAAAGAAGGTGAAATAAATATTTACCAGTATTAACTTCAGCCCTCTGAAATAACAGTACTGAGACCTCCACCTATTTCTCAAGCTATACAATGTTCTAGTCTTTTCCCATCTACATGATTTTACATAAAGGAATATAAGTATATGATTTTTCAAGAACAAGAGAATTTTATAAAAAAAATGATTAAAAAATCATATAATTGTCACCTGCTGTATATTGATGTGAGCTTAAAGAGTCGGAAGATCGAGAGGAGGCGGAAGAATTCGAACCAGGATTGATCTACCAACCACTGCAGCCCCAAAGTGGATGTAGCAAAAAACTCATACAAATAGTATGAGAATAAGCTAACGGTGCACATCTCCGGAATCTTGAAACTCAGCAAATCATCAGTTAAAAATACCAGACTACAACCCAGCTCAATGAAATGTAAAATTTGTCTTCCTTTATCTGACACCTTGAATGCAAGATCAAAAGGTGCTTCAATAGATGTGAACATAATAGCTAAGAACAAAAACCACCTTATATGACATGCATTTGTGTTCCAACTATATTGAATAGTGTAGCAAATGATAGATGTGCTTTCCCGCGTGGTATTGTAAAACGGTGTGAGGTGCTCAATTAAGGCAGTGAATCTCTCCTCAAAAGTTGTCATTATGTGAGTGAAAACATGGTTCACAAATTCTAGGATGGCAACTAGAGGATGAGGGACACCTGAGCCGCCGACGGAAGTGGCACCTGAACCGCGGCCGACGGAAGCGGTAACTGAACTGGCGTCGACGGAAGTGACGGTGACTTCCTCACCAACAGGAATACTCACTTGGTCATCCATAGGTGCTGGTGCGAGTGGCTGGAATGAAGGTACTTAGAGGTGGGTTAGTCTTTTTTTCTTGAACTGTGGTTTGAGTGCATGTATACATAACATAACACGCATATAACTGATGAACAGAAACAAATAACTTGTAAACCTATGTATGACCTATGAATCCTTTTTCTAGTTCCCCATCAAGCCTTTTCACTATTTTCATGTCCTTTTCAGGTCAATCTTTAATTTTCATTTTATGTGAATGGACACTCTTCTCAACCAACCATGAAGAGAGCAACATTGCACCAAGGAAGAATATAAAGAAGGAAAATGAAGAGGTAGAGTTGTCAACATGGGTTGAAATGAAACAACTGAACCATGGCTGGAGGCTTGCTGGAGATTGGGACTTAGGAAGCTGGATATTGAGAGTGACAGAGCTGGTGGAGTCAATCCGGAGTCAACAAATCAGAAGCTTGCGAACTGAACCATGGCTGCGCTTGCGCAAACTCTTGGATCCAAGTGAGCCATATCTACTTGCGTGAAGGAAACAGATGTGCTGACTCCTTGGTGTCACTAGGGAGGAGATTGGGACAGTCCTATATTGAATGGCAGGAGCCACCTAATGAAGTTCTGATGGTGCTACTGGAGGATCAAGAAGGAGTTGAGATCCATATATAGGATTAGGAGAACTCTAGTGTGATGGGTGTTTGCCCCTTTCTTTCACCAAATAAAAAACAACTGAACCACAGCATGTGAGGGAGGAGGGGTTTAAGGTCATAGGTGGTGGAGGAAGGCTGCAAACTCTGAGTATATGACAGAGGATATCCAAAGCAAGGACATAAGGCTATTGCCGCCTTGGCATTGCCTATTTGTTTTATTTTATTTCATCAAAAATTAAACAAAAAGTAAAAATAAAAAGCCCTTTCCATGTGACAAGGATCCATTATTCTCCCGATACAGACCAATGCAAATAGCACTTGTTAATTTGTTCACCAAGTAAGCCATAGAGGAGGTCACCAATTTATGTATGTTTCTCAATCTGTCACTTTCCTTGGTTTATCTCAGTCATTTGTGCACCAACAAGGATTTTGTTGTTTCAAAAGAAATTGGATTTTCTCAAATGTTACTTAAAAAGTGACAAGAAAGGACAAAAAGACAAATGCCCATATCGAATTGAAAGTTGGAAACAGTGTATAGTATTTTCTGATTAATATACATTGCTTTTTTGTGGGGGGAAAACAAAATTCTCATATCCATTTGAAAGTTGAAACGCATCTTCTTGATTTGAAAGGGGTCGAACATATTTCTAACTAACTCTCAGTATTGTAAAATAATATTTAATGCACTCATCAGACATCACTATATAATGTTTTTTTTAAATAACACCTCATAAATAGTGCGTATCTAAAATGTTTCAAAACAACAAGTTTAACGTTTTTCTTCTTGATTTTAAAACTATATTAACATTCCACTAAAAAAAATATATCTTAACATTCGATTCAACGTGAAAAATCCAAAGTTTTTCTTAATTGAAGGAATTATGAGAGAGTAATAAAATAACATTTTTAAAATGTATCAAAACTTAGTTGATGCGAATTAATAACTGATGAAAACTTGACAAACATTGATTATTTTGTTTGATCGAAATGCTATTGATTAGACGTGAGACGATATTAGCTCCCCCAAACGGCTCTTTTTACTGACAACTGACAACCACACACATATAACTGAATAAAAACAAATAACTTATAATCCTAGTGTGACCTACGAGTTAGTTCATTAAGCTTTTTCACTATTCAAACTTTTCATGTTCTTTTCAGGTCAACCTTTTCATTTTATGTGTATAGACATACTTCTCAGCCAACCATGAAAGAAAACACCATTGCACCAAGGAAGAAGGAAACTCAAAAGCTAGAGCTGTCAACATTGTCAACATCGGATGAAATGAAACAACTGAATCACAATTGCAAGGGACGGGTCACATACACTCATACAGCATGTGGCGGCGGGATTTAAGGTCCATAGTAAAGGTGGAGGAAGGTTACAGACTCTTGAGTCTAGGACAGAGAATATCCAAGCAAGCACATAAGACTATTGCCACTTCTACGAGAGGGTTGCCTATTTGTTTTATTTTATTTTATAAAAAATTAGACAAAAAGTAATAATTAAAAAACCTTCTCTTTATGACAAGGATCCATTATTCTCCCAATGCAGACGGATGCAACTTAGCAAATAGCGCCTAACTTGTAAATTCGCACCCAGTATTGGCCAAAAAAAAAAAGAATTTCGCACAGTAATTAAGACCTTAGAGGAGGTCATCAATTTGTCTATGTTTTGCAATTGTTACCGTCACTTTCCTTGATTCATCCCAATCATTAGTTTTTCTTAACAAAATCCCAATCTTTGGTTGTCTTTACTGAGTCATTATATTAGTGATCAGGTCTTTTTCAGGGTCCTCTTCCTATAAAGCATTTATTGATATTTTTTTTGGCTATCTCATCATAATCTTAATTAGTGCCTTGTTTTGCCTTGTTTTTAAATTCGGCTATTGAATACTGGGTGCATGCAAATGTATTTTGCTCATGGAATATATATAATTTGTTTTGTATTTTTGTAGGACCATTATTCAAAAACAATTGAATTTTCCTTTTGTTTTGTTTGACAATATACTGGAGTAGTGTTTTGCGATGATCAACGCATAGGAATGCCTCTTTCAATTCTACTTAATATGAGGAGTATTTTATATTTGACTTGACAAAAGTGCACCGAATACATACTGAAGATAAGGAGGGATGCAATGGTCTGCACGCTTATTTTCAATATACAGTTATAAAAAGTTTCATTGCATGATCTTGCTTGAAATTAAGGAATCGATTTGTTTACATGCATACATTGATGAGATTTATACATTGTTATTTTTTGTCTTCTCATTGTAATTTATCATGTTTCTGTAGCCATTTTCTTATGATGAGTCACTCTTCGTGGAGATTTATTCTGAGCTCAGGGGAGATGTCTTATTGCTTTGCCTCAACACACATTTATCAATGCATACGTTTTAATCTGTCGTTTCGTACTACAGTCATACAGTCCCGCCTCTGCCTCGTTCAACGCATTTGAATGACACATTACCTTCTTCAAATTTGAGGTGGTTCCTTTCTTCACTCAATCACTCAAAGGATCATTTTCTATTTTCTACTCTACAAATTAGAGTAGAAAAACACCTACTATTTACTATTTTTCCATCTCCATGAATTATTTAACGCTTCATTGTTCTCATCCATGCACTATTTAAATTATTATTAAAATAATTATGATTTTCTTTTATAAAATCTTACATAGCTAAGGTTAAATTCATCTTACCTTGTAACTAAAAAAATCTTACCTAAAATTGAAAAAACTTCCATTATTTTTTATAAGTATTAATTGAGATATATGATAATGTACATTGTTTGATGCAAAGAAAGAAGAAATTCAAGACAAATAATATATACAGTTGGAGTATATGATAACGCACATTTATTTTACTAGCCAAAATATAAATATATACCACTTAAACCAATTTTATTTCCAAAACTCACAATTCCAAATTTACATATGATGATATAACAATGAATAATAAAAGCGAAAAAAGTTTAGGGCAACTTTTGAACAAAAAGGCAACCAATTATTTAATCATATAATATCGGGTTATATTCATTAAAACCTGTTTATATATGATAAATCATGGAGTATGATCAGGGTAGTTTGTGTATGTTGGCCATGCAGCCAGATCCTACGTTTCTTTTCAGTTCCAAAAAAAAGATCCTACGTTTCTTTCTGACCTTTTGATTTAACAAGAGCCTTCACCATGTGACACGCGGTAGCACCATGACTGCCTATGTTATAATGAGACCCCTTCGGCGATGGGACGGCATGGTACACCTCTTAGCTCTGCATTTGCTTTTGTGCCTTCACTTCACCCTATATACGAGCTAGGTCTGCAAAAGCTTACCATCCTATAGTGGTCCAACTTCCAACTTTCGTTCCAATGGAAATACCTCGTACCATCATAGTAGATATGAGTATCAACTATCAAGTTTCTATAAGGGGAAATTTCATTCAAGGACCAATGTAGGTGAATAATTTCTATTTGACCCCAAAACAAATCTGAAATTTCACAACAGTCTCTTTGGGGGGAAAAGAAATTAATTGTACATAGAAAAAGACATTGTTGCCCCTCATCATAACTAGTTATTTCTTCCGTCCTCCCCTCCCAATCTTCATCTTCTTCGTGTATATATGCTCTTCATTCATGTGTGTGTTGTTCAAAGCCTCAAATCATAAAGCATGTCATTGGCCAAAAAAAAATCATAAAGCATGTAGCCTATAAGTTTAGATAATTCTCAATCCAGATATGTTGGTCTTTGAGTGGGAACACTTATATGTGTACTTTCTCCATTTCTAAATATAATATCACTCATGAATTTTAATTTGTTTTTAAATATTTGTAATTTTCTAATTTTCTCATTTTTTCCCAAATAAACCATAATAATGTTTTTTTGCCAGAACCATAACAATGTTTATCTATAATAAATAAACAAGAGACGGTGGGAATAAAAGCATATGGTCAGGGTAAGTTAGTAATATTGTATGCTAATAACTAATTTAATTAGCATTCTTAATATAATTAAATTAGAAAAGAATCTTAAATTTCGCAATGGAGGGACTATGTATATTATATTTATAGCGTGGATCATTATTATATGCAGTTACTGTGATGTATTAATAAGAAGAAGCCCTATTAATTTAGGATATGACAATTACAACACGCAAAATATCATTACCTCACAAATGTGTATTTCATACATATATCTTCACCTTTTGGGCAAAACAAAAATACATATATCTTCACCTTTACATCCAATATTTCATACATATTTCGGTGTTAACTAGAATCTTTTCAAGGAAAAGGGTAGGGAAATGGTGCATTGGACCTCATCGCCAATGACATAAAGTCAGTAACTTTGCCTATTTTTGAAAAAGACCCACTTCCGGGAATTCCGAATTGGACTATCTGGGCTGTTTCATTACTGCCATCCTTATGTACATAATATATTTTTGTCAAAATTTTTAGATTTTTATGCTCATCACCTTTGGTTATATGTCATTTAAAGGTCATATATAAAGGTTAAAATATGAGCATTAGTGGCACATTCAAATTAAACAATAAAAGTTTAATCTTATAACCCAAAGATTTTTTTATAAGGAAAAATGTATTTACAATAATAAGCACGTCAAAAGTAAAATAAATGGGAATTTATCTAAATAATTTTTGACAGCTAATCAAATCCCCATTTAACGAAAACACAACAGAAAAGACCTCTGCATTTTGGCATATTTGAAGGAGAAAGAGACAAACATCGCCCCCCCCCCCCCCTCCCCCCCCAAAAAAAAAACAAAAAGAAGAAGAAAACCATTAATGTGAAGTCAGAGGCTTTCATAAAAACGTTCATGAGAATTTGGAAAAGAAAAGAAGCCTTGGAAATGAACCTGAACAAGGAAGAACTGTAAACTGAAAAGTATGATAAAAGGCAATGGAGAAAAGCACGTGAGAGGAGAGAGAATGAGGAAAGACAGAAGAAGTTATATGGCTATAGGCAGAAAGCTAATAGTCTAATAGTAGTACAACAACAAAGACCACACTCATAGTATGAGCTATTAATCCGACAGTTTCTCAACATATTTGACAGATTAGACCTTTCACATATACACATTCTTCAATGGTTTGGGCTTCAAGGTAGATGCAGCTAACAAAGTCAAGTAGATGTTTTCTTCTGTCAAATACACGTCAAATAGATGAGGCTCTCAAGTTTTTACCAATTTCTTAAGAGAAACATGATGAAAATGACATATAACTCCCAAATACAGACTGAGATAAAAACTAAACTATTACTTTCTTAAAGCTAAATTATCGGCGGGAAACATAAAGTCATTATTACGTAAACAATCTCGTACAAATTTACTTATATTTTTCAACTTATTTCAATTAAAATATGTGTATTTTAAAGACCCAATTAAAGTAGAAATATATCACACTTACCAATTTTATTTCGGACATTCGCATTCCAAATTTTACGCACGAAGACATAACAATCAGTAACAAATCAAAAATGGTAAGGGCAACTTTTGAACAAACAGCCAACCATTTAATCACACACTCACACAAACATTGGGTTATATATATATATATATATATATATATATATATATATATATATATATATATATATATATATATATATATATATAAATTCCTGTTTACATGATTAATTATATTTACGTGGCATGCATTATCACACACGACAGATGGTTGATTGACAGAAGTTGTGCAAATATACGGTAGATGTCTTCTAGGTTGCAATTGATGAGGATGAAGTGACTATAGATTTTTAAGCTTAATCAAGTGCAGGCTAATTTAACAGATAGATGCGAGAAAGATTGTGAGCGACATATACAGTATAAACGGATTAATCGAATAAGCAATGTACAAACTTCCAAGATAACAGAATCTATTGCAATATGTGAACCCAGTAGGGCCAACCAGAATGCAGTTATCGATTCTACCTTCGGCTCGAATTGGACTCTGATTATTAAAGATAGTATTTTTTTTCCCAAAACGTTCCAACCTGATGCTGGAATACGTTTAGTAAACTAACAATATTATATGCATGAACATGTTATACGAGTAGTATTCGTGCATGAACAAGGATCGGAGTTTGACTCTACTTGACCTTAAGAGTACTTCATGCATGTTGGCCAATGGCCATGCATCCCGATGTTTTATATGTAATATAATTAAATTACAAATAATTATTCGATGTTCACGTTTTAATTGTAATATAACTAAATTCAATTTCCTATTTTTTATTTTGGTCAAACAATCGAAATTTGGACTATTAGGTTTTTATATATTCTTATATAATGGAGTACTTTTTAAATGAAAAATATGTAAAATGTAGGTTATATCTATTTTTTTATTTGCTCTTATTTATTAATTGGGTCTCATTTATTATCCCTCTCCTCCTAATATCAACCAATAATTTAATTAATGCAATCAATTGATGAACGAAAAAAACACAAAAAATGCCTTAAATGAATGAGACAATTTTGTTCTAATTCTTATATTTTGTCAGTTAAAAAAACTCTTATATTCTGGACAAAAACTATTACAATTTAGGTTCTTATATTATAGAAAGAAAAATGAATTACAACAATAACTTCCTTTTTCATATAGTTCTATGGAGGTTTAATGGAGATTAATGCTTTTAGTTTATTTAGATAGGATGAAAACTAATGACATCAGATAGCCAATGTTTAAGACTTAAGACGATCAGATCTCCCAAAACAACTTTTTTAAAAGGAGTGCAGACACTCTCTCTCACACACACATACACACAACTGAATAAAAACAGAATAAATTATAACTTTTATAAAGAAAGCACCAAGGACCAAGGAATGATACTGATGATTATGGCCGTTTGGGAGGTCACTAGCATGTGGGGACGGGATTAAAAGTCAAATTTTAGGGCAAGGTCACCAGCAGGTCACCAGCATGTGGGGGGACATGGCTGCAAATTCTGGAATGTATGACAAGAATATCCGAATCAAGCACCTGTGTAACAGTGGAGGCAAAAAAGTGCGATCCCCAGTTGTTAATAATTAGGGGTTGCTTTCGAAGCGGAAACATGAATATTGGTGAAACTTAGACTAGGGCACAGAGGAGAGAGATGGATAAGGCTGAGCTTTATTTGTTCAAAAGATCACCAGTTCACCAACTTTAAGGTTAACCTACTTACATAGTAAATCTTGTAAATAGACCTTCATTAGCCTAATTAATAAATGAGTAAGGTCAGGACGAAGATGGCCTGTTGTTTTTATTATTCAGAAGGTCACCTGTATATGAGGTTAACTTATTCCCATCCCTAATTTATGACTACTATTAACCAACAAAAATGTTCGTTATTTCATATCATCCAACTAAAATACAGGGGTGTTCAAATTTTCCCGTCTCATCCCGTCCCGGCCCAAGGCATTTTGGAAAGGGAAATTTTCGTCCCGAAAATTTTCGGGACGAGACAAAATTTCTCTTTGGGACGGGACGGGTTATCTCAATCCTGTCCCGTCCCGAATACAAATATATGAGTATTTATATAATTTTTTTTAGAAAAATGCATGTGTTAAATATACCATGTATGGGTGGGTGTACATGACCATTTTTAGGGAAAATGTGAGCATAATAAAATTTTACCTTATTATATTGTATAAAATGTATTATAAAAGTAATATTGAACTAATTTATTTGTTTTTTACTAACATAAAGTGTCATAATTTTATTTTCAAAGTAAATAATTTTATTAAAAACAATTCGGAAAAAATTTGGGAATTTTCCCGTCCCGATCGATGGGACACAGGACGAAAACTCCGTCCCGAGCCTTTTTAGGGACGGGACACGGGACGAGGGTGTCCCGATCCTGTCCCGTCCCATGAACACCCCTACTAAGATATATGATCTACTTAAAAAGAGATATATGCAAAAACATTTAAGATATTCCAAAATATTATATGCACAAAAAGTTTCAAAAAGATCTTAAACATTTTTCTTATTCTTGATCATAAAGATGTCCCAATCTTTATTTCAAATTTTTTAAAAAATCCAATTTTTTTAATTGAATGAATTGTGAGAGTGTAATAACCAACATTTTAAATTTTGAAAATTTTATCAAAATAAAGAATGGAAATTGATTGCGGATGAAAATTTGACAAACACATCAGATAGCCATTGTTAAGACTTAAATGAGATCAAATCCCCAAACGGCTTTCACAGCACGCAGTCCAGATATTATAAAACTGATTAAAAAAACTTTTTTTGACCATGAATAAAAAACAAAACTTAAATCTTATAAATCTATGTATGACTTCGGTTGTCATTTTCCCAGATCTTTTCATGTTTTATCGTTTAGTACATTAACTTTTTCATTTTTTTTAATAGAGTCACCCTTCTCGATAAACTAGTGAAGAAAGCGCCGAGGAAGAATACTAAAGAAGGAAGGTGAAAAAGCTGAGCTGTAACATTTTCTGTAACAAAAGCAAAAATATGCAGGAGAGGTGGCAAAAATGTGAGATTTCAGTTGTTGACTTGTTTCTTAAGGTTACTTTTTTTTTTACCTTGTCTAAGGGTTACGTTGAAGATGAGAGTAGCACAGTCGGCAATTAGGGAAAATATAAGAGAAGGATACCTCTTGCTCTTGGGTTGCAAAAAGAAAAGTAAGTTTACCACAGGGACCTAAGTTGAACTAATTGAGCCCAAGTCCCATTCATAAAGAAGCTGAGAAAAGAGAAATAGCCGAATACAATTAAAAGAGAAAATTAGGTGGAGGGACGGAGAGATAAATTATTTATTCCTAAATACTATTTAAAAAAATAATTAATTTTAAAACTTTAAAATAAACATAATATATTATTTATCAAATCAATCCTCCCCAAAGTTTCTCTAAATTTCTCAAACTACTTTTTCAGTAGTCATTTGTATGTTAATATAATTGTAATATTAATGAAATAGGAAACACATATATATGGGAAAAAATTTCAAGAGATGAATAAAATCTTAGGGAAAAAAATATTTCCATGACAAGTGGGAGCCGTTCAATATGATGATGATGTATGTTAATATTACGTACCGACAAATTTCAAGAGCAGTCATTTGTATGTTAATATAATTTAAAGTTTTGTATTAAGCACCAATCACATCATCTATTTATAAACAAATATTAAGCAGGCGCACAAATGAGTGGATAATAATTTTCATCATTTTTTGCAATTCAAAAAAATAATAATATAATATCCATTCCATTCAAAAATAAAATCATTTTTGCAATTCTAATTAAAGATGATGATGATGATGATATATGACCTCCTTGCTCTGACATTATCTATATGTAAACAATACTCTCAGTTTTATTTTGAATATCCCTGTAATAGAGAATAAAGTGAACATTTTTACTTCATTAATTGAATTTTAATTGTAGAGATCGTAAAATAAGTGAGAAAGAGGGAGTCAAATAGTTAAAACTAAAAAACAAAGGAATCATCTTGACAGAAAACATGAGGAGGTGAAGTGACTTTCCATTAAACTTCTCTTCATCTAGCCTCCATTCATATCTAAGTGTCTATTTATCCTCATTTGAACCAGAACTACTTTCTCTAGAACACTCCGGACAACATTAAAATGGTATCTTACCATTAGTTGGTGCATGATGGCCCTGCATCCCGGTTTCAAGTTTATTGTTGACCTTTTCTTCGTGTGCTTTTTGATCACTTTATGCAAAGTTTGAAATAAAAATTTGCATGAACTCATTGCATCATGTGATTTATGGTTTGAGCAATCAAAATTAGTAAACATGCATGACCTCACGTGAAATTGTCAATATGACTTGACATTCTAATAAGAAAAGTAATTAGCACGATACAAAATTTTACATATCATGTCTTGGAAACAATACATGGTAAATGGTGTTCTTCTTTGTCTGATCAGAACGTAAAACAGCTGGACATCAGCAATGTCCACACGCAAACCCGATCGAACAAACATATTCTCCGGTACATTGTATGTGTGACACGCATACTAAGGAAAATTGACCATTTGATTCTACTTTATCAATCGAAAATTGTTGGGCATTCCAGTATTGGCTTTTTAAACCATGCTAAACATATAATCTGAAGGCGCAGTCCAATGCAGATATAAAATCTCATTGAGAAAACTGAACCCACAAAATCTTATAGTGGGTCGAAGCTTCCTTCTATGCTTTATGCCATCACCGTTGTGGAAACATTTGGCGCCGGATTTCACACACCTCTCCAGTCGATGAACAAAATATCGTACCAAGGGGACTACTAATTGAAGAATTTAATTTCATTTTCAGGCAAAAAATGTGCATTTTTGTCGATAACAGTACCAAAAAATATTGGATTGTGATCGAATGAAGTAACGAAGTAACGTCATTTGCTTATAGATATACTACTTCCGGTCCTAAATATAGGACCTAATTGACTTTTCTGGGAGAAATTAATGTTGCAGAATAGGTTATTAAATGATGATATATTTGATATATTTTTAGATTATCCATTAGTTTATAGGTAAACTAAACTAGTTTAAGGGAAAAAATTAGGTAAATCAATTTATAATTAACTTATTTTGCTTTTTTAAGGATTTTTCAGAAAAAATCAATTAGGTCTTATATTTTTGTTAAATTTGCACCATTTTTAAAACATGTTTAATACTACCTCTAGTCCTAAATATAGGACCTAGATGAATTTTTTTGGAGAGATTAAAGTTGCAAAATAGTCTATTAAATCATGACATATTTGATATATTTTTAGATTATCCGTTAGTTTATCAGTAAAATAAACTAGTTTAAGGGAAAAAATTAGGTAAATCAATTTATAATTAACTTATTTTGCTCTTTTTTAGGATTTTTCAAAAAAGTCAATTAGGTCTTATATTTAGGACCGGAGGGAGTATTTAAGAACAATCCAGTAACTTGTTTTGCTATATGCTCATCACAATAAATTTTATAAGCTATATGCTTTGCTCTTCATTTTTTCAGCATCAAATTTGGATTTTGAAATTTAATGATAATGTACACAGTAGTCACTTTCAGTTCAATACCATCAAGATGTAAACATCCAACAAGATGAAATCTTGGTTAATGTATAACATTTAATTTGTGAAAATTTAAAACTTAAATTGGAATTAGTTCAAAGACTTTTAGTTGGAGCTCTATTTTCTATGTGTTTAGACTTTTTTTTTCTATAAAAACTCATACTCAGGCAATTCTAAAAACATGCTATATATAGCCCTTATATGCCATCTGATTCACTTGTATATGATATATTTTTAACGTTTTTTGTTTCATATTTCAGCAGGTTTAATATAACCGCACTTTTATGAATAATGTTAACAAAATATGCTTAGATTTTATTTTTTAATGTCTTTTTATGTTTAAAAATTGAACCATGTCTTATTTCAATTTAATTACACAATCACCATTTAAATTTGTTGAGTCAACATTTTCTATTAAATGAAGTCAAATGTTTTAACAACAAATGACTAAAAGTACTTTTTTTTTAAACCTAAAAAACTAAAAATTGAAATTTGATGTACACTTAGAAGACCAACTGCATACTTTAGATTAAGAAAATATAAATATAGTTAGACAAAACATGTAAGAGTTAAAATGGACCAGACCTCAAGTTGATCTCCCGGAATTAAAAGTACGCCACTAGGAAGAGGATTTTTGTTATTGGAACTGAACTAGGGAGTGGATTAACATTGATCCATTTGCTATCACGCTTCACCAAAGCATTGATTCGGGGCCAGCAGTTTACTTTTGGGCCGAAATGGTTAGAAGGCATCAGTATGAGCCTGTATCACTAGAGCAAGGGCTAGACATGGACAAGGAGGAAACTCATCAACAAATTTTTAAAGCTCAGAATCAAAACTCTTGGACTCATTAATAATATCATGAGGCTCTAATTAACCCTAAACTCTCTAATACTCCTCAAGGCAAAACTCTTAACTACATATACTTCCGATCCTCCTAATATACCCAGGATCCATGTGTGCAGAATTCAAAGAAGATTTATTATTTACCCTGTGGTTCAATCCTATACATTTAATACAAAGGTCCATAAATTTATTTGGTAGATTTTGACAAAAAAAAATATTTGAAAGGTTTAGAGTTTTCTTGGATTAGCTTTTGAAAAGGACCTTAACGGCTCATACTATAACTATTCCCACCCATAGTTATAAATTAAGTAATAAGAATATATTCCCTCCGGTCTAAATATAAGACCTAATTGACCTTTTTAGAAAATCCTATAAAAAAGAAAAATAAGTTAATTATATTGATTTACCTAATTTTTCCCTTAGATTAGTTTATTTTACCTGTAAACTAATGTATAATCTAAATATATATCAAATATGTCATGATTTAATAGTCTATTTCGCAAACTTAATCTCTAAAAAAAAGTCAATTAGGTCTTATTTCTAGGACTGGAGGTAGTATTTACAAAGTGTTCAACCTTCAGCTGGATAATGGCATTTGATTTTCCCTACCACCTTTTATCTAACATTTTCCTATTTCTTTTAAAGCATCAAAATCCTACATGCCATGATATATTATGTATAAGTAGGGTTAGTGTCAGTTACGTTCCAAAATTTTCAAGGAACATTTAAGCTTAGAGAAATTGTTAAAACTGAAGTAAAAAGGATTAAATGATAATATTTTATATTAATCTGAATTTTGTAATATATTGAATAAAAAAATGTTGTCACCTTCCTTTTCTCTATTTCATTCTCCTATAAAAAGAAGGAAAAATCCCAAATAAATCCCTCCGAATACCCAAAAGGACAAATAAGGAACCTAAACTTCCAAAAGGACCATGAAGGAACCAATACCTATCTATCATTTTAAAATTTTGCGAAAAGACAAAATTACCCCATCCTAAAACATAAATTGCGAGAAGAGGGTGGGTGTTAGGGTGTGTTTAGGGTGGGGTAGGAATTTGTGTTTTAGGGTGAGGGTAATTTTGTCTTTTCGCAAAATTTTAAAATGATAGATAGGTATTGGTTCCTTCATGGTCCTTTTGGAAGTTTAAGTTCCTTATTTGTCCTTTTGGGTATCGGAGGGACTTATTTGGGATTTTCCCTAAAAAGAAGGTGCAAGTATATTTGTTAGAGTATCACATAGTGATTTATCATTATAGTAATAGTATAGTAGGCTTTTATTGTTATTTCAATACTACCTCTGGTCCTAAATATATTATCTAATTGACTTTTTTCTGGAGAGGTTAAGATCGCGAAATAGGTCATTAAATCATGACATATTTGATATATTTTTATATTATACATTAGTTTATAGGTAAAATAAACTAGTTTAAGGGGAAAAAAATTAAGTAAATCAATTCATAATTAACTTATTTTACTTTTTTATAGGATTTTCTAAAAAAGTCAATTAGATCTTATATTAAGGACCGAGGGAATATTATGTAAAAACAAACCTGTACGTGTCCATGATCTAGAATACACCACATTTACCTCTATATAAGCAATACACAACTTTTCTTTCCTGAATGCAAAAATTTGTTCAACCTACTCATTTCCTTTCAAAATTCATCTCCTCATTTCCCGAGAGAGTTGTGCTGTCGAGATGTACCGTTAGGGCCATTTGATTGGTAAACAACCCAATTCTTGTTTTGATACAAGTAAACAACCCAATTCTAAATACGCGCTAGAAATAAAATTCCAAGGATAAACGCAAAATTGAAATGTCAGCCAAACGCAATATCCGTTTAGCATGCTTTAATATCCTTCCCAACTCACACAAGTTAAACAAACAAGTTTAAGGAAAAAATAGGTAAATCAATTTATAAACAACCTATCTAACCTTTTTTAAAATTCTCTAACAAATTTCAACATGTTAGATATTTTTAAGAATAATCTAAAAAAGATATCTAAATACTATATCTAGGATGGATAGAGTATAGCTTATAAATCATCTAAATATTGATTAAAAAAGTTATCTAAATCCTATTTTTGGCGAAGGACGGATTATTACAGATAAGTATTGGTTAACTGAGCAGAGAAGTTGGGCAGAGTGAAGGTTGGCATATTGGCTGGAGACAAGCTGTAAAGTTGGCACAACACAATAGCCTATTTATTTTATACACAATTCAATCATTCAATCCAATGAACCAATCAACACTTTCAGTTTCAGGCAAAAACAACAAACACATTTGCGTTACGTGCTTCACTCGCTTTATTCCTCACCAGTCAAACTGGTCAAAACATGTCGTCCTTTTCCTCATAGTTATGCTCATTCATGTTCCTCACTGACTCAAATAGCTGTAGTCATAAGATTTTTATGTAGATCATTTTTGGTTGGTACCACTACGACAAAACACACATGATTTGTTCATACATCATGTTCCAACACACAAATCTTCTTCCTCTTCTTCATGCCATGCCATGGGTCCCACGCGCATTACATCCACACAAACCATAGTCCCTCACCAATATCTCCTTAACATTATTATAACATTATATATATATATATATATATATATATATATATATTAATGCAATATCATATAAACCTCTCACATCACATTTTGCTCTTGTTTTTCTTTCGCCGCCTCTCTGCTATTTCCATTGCTATTTGAAAGAGAAGCTTTTTACTTGAAATCACTGTATTTGCATGAAGGCTTCTAGTGAGTAATGTCTAGGTGATTTGAAACATTTTGTTACAGTTTATGATGTACAGTTCTTGTATTCTGCATTCATGTGATCTTGTTAATTGTCTAATCTCTGCTTCATTTTTCCACATCAGCTATGGCCATTAAGAATGGGCCTTTTCACGGCATTGTCAATGATTTCAGAGGAAGAGCTGCATGCTATAAACAAGATTGGACTGGCGCATTCTGCTCTGGCGTCAAGTAATCCTCATTCATGATATCACACATCTCATATTTCTACACACACACACACACACACACACACTCTTTCCTAGATTATAAGATTATTTTCACTTTTGGAAGTTAATGAAACAAATCAAACCACTAAATCATACTCGTCCTTTCCTAGATAAGTTAATACAAGACCACCTTCATTAGTTCCTAAATATAAGACCATTTTCCTTAATTTAATTAGATTAAGGATGTTAGGTAAGTTAGTTATTAGCAAATGTTATTACCAATCTACTCTAACTATATACATTTATTGTCACTCTCCCTATCTTGCTTGTTTATTATGAATAAGCATTATCAGGACTAATTTGGGAAGATGGAAACAATAAGTAAGTATATTGAAAAGCAAATTGAAAATTGAAAGGGATTTTATATTTAGGAATAGAGGTAGTAACATATCTCATATGTAATTAGATTATAGATTAAATTTGAAGCATACTAAATTAATTTTGATGGAAAAAGATAAACATAAACAATTTAAATTGATTGATTTTGCATTCTTAACTTCTCAAAAAGTAAGTTAAAGTGAGGGAGTATATTGGACTTTGCTTAATTCTGATTATGTATTACCATCTGTGCCAGGATATTAGCTCCAACTTTCTACATGTTCTTTGCTTCAGCTCTCCCTGTCATTGCCTTTGGGGAACAACTTAATAAGGATACAAGTAAACCCTTTATACATTCTAATCTTTTGCTGGATATTATGTTATAGAGTATCAAAAACTGAGTTTCAAAATGCTATGTCATGTTTTTTTGCCTAGACGGAAGCTTGAGCACAGTGGAAACATTAGCTTCAACTGCTATTTGTGGAATTATCCACTCCATATTTGGTGGACAACCTTTGTTGATTTTAGGTGTTGCTGAGCCCACTATTATTATGTATGGTTATCTGTATCAGTTTTGCAAAAAGAGGCCAGAATTGGGTGCTAATTTGTTTCTGGCTTGGGCTGGATGGTATGAAACAAAACACAGTTATCACTAGTTTATTAAAGTTGTTAAGTAAAGTTTGCTCCTAAATGTGTTCCAATGCTTTGCAGGGTCTGTGTCTGGACTGGACTCATGTTGATTCTGCTTGCAATTTTCAATGCCTGCACAGTGATCACTAGGTTTACTAGAGTTGCCGGGGAGTTATTTGGCATGTTAATTACTGTCCTATTCTTCCAACAGGCCATAAAGGTATTGCTTTTTCTTTGTAGTAAAATAGATTTTGAATTTGGCATAGTGAAAATCAACCTCTTAATTGTTTAATGTTGAACCACAGGGAGTGATAAGTGAGTTTGGTGTTCCCAAGGATGTAGATGCATCTGCACAGGAATTTCAATTCCAATGGCTGTATACAAATGGATTGCTTGCCACCATTTTTGCTTTCGGGTTACTTTTCACAGCCTTAAAGAGTAGAAGGGCAAGATCATGGCGATATGGAACAGGTACATAAATGTTATACAAATAAATAGTTACCACATGAGAAACTATAGACAAAAAAGCTCTTCCTTGTTAGCCATAGATTTATTTTTGATTGCTGTCATAACATTTTGTTTTTTCCTTGAAAGATCACTGTCATATCAATATTGTTGAACAAAATGTAGGATGGCAACGAGGTCTCATCGCAGATTATGGAGTTCCATTGATGGTTGTGCTATGGACTCTGTTATCTTATCTTGTACCAAACAAATTGCCAGATGGAGTTCCTAGAAGGCTCTATTGTCCCCTTCCTTGGGATTCTGTGTCTCTTTACCACTGGACAGTAGTGAAGGTATTTTTGTAGACGTGCATGCATGCACATGCCTGTGTGTGTTCTATTTAGTCGTTATTAGAACACTTAAGTCATAGAAATAATTTGATAGTGAGCTACAAAATGCAGGATATGGTAAAGGTCCCTGTGGCCTATTTTTTGCTGCGATTGTTCCAGCTGTGATGATCGCAGGATTATACTTCTTTGATCATAGTGTTGCCTCCCAGATGGCTCAACAGAAGGAGTTCAACCTTCAGAAGCCATCAGCCTACCACTATGATATGCTTTTGCTTGGAATTATGGTATGTTATATGGTCTTAAATTTCTTGATTTTCTGCTCTACGAATTTACAAGTTTGACCGACAGTGATATGGATAATCTTTATGCTCTCTAGACACTCATTTGTGGTCTTCTTGGGCTTCCTCCTTCAAATGGAGTACTTCCTCAGTCACCAATGCATACTAAAAGTCTGGCAGTTCTGAACCGGCAGGCAAGAATCTTGTTTTGGATACAGGCTCTCTATCTTCTCAACATGCATTCAATTTTATGATTTTCTCTTAACAAACAACCCGATGTGCAGTTGATACGAAAGAAGGTGATACAGAGCGCTAAAGAATGTATCAAATATCAAAGGAGCACCTCTGAGTTATATGGAACGATGCAGGCAGTGTTCGTAGAAATGGATACAGCCCCTACAGTAAGTGCCATAGTCCTAGAAACTGTGAGTATGCTTTAGAGTTGAATAGTTATTGATGTAGACAAGGTTTTGAACATGGTATAGGATAAGGAGTTAGAGAGTTTGAAGGAAGCCGTCACGAAACATGAGGACAAGGATGGTGAAAAGGGAGACTTTGATCCTGAAGTACACATTGATGCCTATTTGCCAGTTAGAGTAAATGAGCAAAGAATAAGCAATGCCTTGCAGTCACTTCTTGTGGGGGCATCTGTTTTTGGCATCCCAATCATCAAAAGGATTCCAACATCTGTTCTTTGGGGATATTTTGCTTACATGGCTATTGATAGTCTTCCAGGGAATCAATTCTGGGAAAGGATTCTGCTTCTCTTCATCACTCCAAGCAGGAGATTCAAGTTAGTCACTTCACAAGTTTTAAAAACTGTAGTTTTTTGTATTTTCAGTTTCCCTCATTGTCCTAATGTGATTTCTGTATGTTGAACAGAATCTTGGCTGGTTCTCATGCTTCATTTGTGGAATCAGTCCCGTTCAAGATCATAGCTTTATTTACAGTGCTGCAGCTTGTTTATTTGTTAGTGTGCTGGGGTGTGACATGGATCCCTATAGGTGGAATATTGTTTCCACTACCTTTCTTCCTTCTCATAAGCATAAGAGAGCATTTGCTTCCCAAGTTATTCGACCCCAGATATCTTCAGGAACTGGATGCTTCTGAGTACGAGGAAATTGTTGGTGACCCACTTGTTTCCCGTACTATATCACTTGCGGTACGTACTTCTGTCATTAATATTCTCCCAATGGAGTTCAAAATATGATATGCTTGGCTTTAGTATGGTATTTCTATGTTTTGAGAATAAAGAGAAATAACTTTACTAATCCCTCTCTTCCTAATTATAAGTCTACTTTGACTTGTTTGTAAAGGTTAAGGAAGTAAATTAGACCACTAAATTATAACGTATAACAAGTGTAATTACAATATATGTTAGTTTATAACTATAATAAACTAGTTTTGAGGAAAAAAGATAATTTTGAACAATTTAAATAAAGTTTGTAATTTTAAAGTTGACTTATAATCAGGAACATATGGAGTATTATACAAGACTTTAGATGTCAAGTCATTTTATGTTTTGTTAGTGTACACATGCTTCAATGTAAGCTGTATCAAAGCTGAGCTAAAAATGTTAATTTAGGACAAGGCTTCGCATGATGCTGATTCTGATAGAAGTACCGAAGATTTCTATGATGCTGAGATGTTGGATGAGATGACAACAAGCAGGGGAGAGGTGAAACTCAGAACTGTAAGCTTCAATGGTAGGAACCTTAGTTTCAACGGAAGAAACCAAAGCTTCAACAACAGAAACCTTAGCTTCAATGGTAGAAACCACAGGTTCCCTGGTAAAAACCTTAGCTTCCCTGGTAGAAAGCAGAGCTTCAATGATAGGAACCACAGCTTCAGCGAAGGCAGACATTATTAAGGAAACAAATTGGCGGTAAAACCATTGACATTTTTTGTTGGACAAAAAACCATTGACACTTACTGTAACTTGTATGTTTCTACTTTCTAGTAAAAAAAGCATTTCATCAATCAATATGTCATAAGTAGCTAAAAGTTAAGGAAGGGGTTCGGTAATTGGTGGTGATGAGCAAGACATTTGGCAAATTAGGATTTAGGACTATCTATGTTTGGTATTAGGCTTAGCCCAGTTATTGAACATCTTGAGCTGGTCTACTAATGACAATGTTTTTTTATTCTTTATACATATTGCCTTGTGCTAGCTATTTATTCTCATCCATTCTGTTAACTTTTTCTCTCATTAATTATTTCTGCATTATTATGTGTTCAATTTTTTATTTAAACTTGAAGTCATTTTACCGGAATTGTGTTTTCCTTGAAACAAATTAAAATTAGTTAAAAGCAAGAAATAAGTATGAAATGTACATTTTCCTAAAGTATCCCTTTTTATGAACAAGAGGGAGTATTGATTAAAAAGAAGATGAAAGAGTTTCTAAGAAATGAATTAGTGAATGGGTAAAATGAAAAAAAAAATTATTTCTTAAAGAAAGTTTAATAAATCCTCTTAACAACGAAAACACAATAATAGCATGCTGACAAATTAATTGTGGAATCGACTTAAAACGCTCACCTAACAATCATGTTAAAAATGTTCACATTTAGTTCTCAATTAATTTGCCAAATCGAAATGTATCTCCAATTTTTCATTAAATTAACCCTAAAATTTGAAATTTGCTTTATATATATATATATATATATATATATATATATATATATATATATATATATATATATATATATATATATATATATATATATATATATATATATATATATATATATTGTTTTCGGGCAACTACAGCTTAATCATCCTTATCTATATATTTGTATAAACGATTTGCAATATATTATTTTTGTATATACTATCAAACCAGTAAAATAAAAGGCGCTGAACTAAATTTAGGGTGAAAATTGCGCTATCATGTCCTTGTCTAAATGGATGCTAATCTTAACATTGCCATGCTTTGTATTTCTCAATGCATGCAACCATGGTATGACATTTTTTTCTCCTGTCAAAACATTGTTGGCCAAGAAGTCAAAATCTTTCATGCCCATGTCTATCATTCCCCTTTAGAGATTTGAGAAAAAACACGAGCTTGCCATCTTGTTCCATTTTTCTTGACAATTCAGAACTACTTTAGGTGCCAATATCCTGTGCAACATCATTATTCTCTTGAGATGATACATTGGCTTGATCTGCATTATTTTAAATGTGATTAGCTAAATGGTTTGGTAAAAAACAACAACAAAATGGTTAAGGGAGGGTAAAAATATAAACAATGTGGTTGCATATATACTCTCTATGGTCCCAAAAATAGGGACCAATTAGAGGAATTGATTTACATCCATGCTTAATTCTTATTTCTATCATTCTCATTTCTAATCACTCTTATTTACCTTCTATCAACAATAATCAAGTAAAAGAAGAGTAAATGAAATAAGGAAAGTGATTAAAATGTTTTAGAAAAAAATGTCATGTTAACTAAATCAACCATCATCTTTAATTAAATTATGGAAACAAAGGATATATATACTTAAAACTAGAAATAGTACATACATACCTTGGCTAGCAGCTGCAGACATGATCCCAAAGATAGAATTGTGAAAATGGTTGGCTCTTCGCCTTGGAAAATTCTCCAATCCAGTGACAGCTTGAGGGGAACGTGTGGCTGGTTCACTTGGGAACTTCTTGAGAAACTTATTACCATAATTCAATGTGGTGGGAACACTTTGAGGTGCTTTCCCATCCTTGATGTTTTGAAACATCTCTACGATATCTTCATGGCCTTGATGATCTGCTAAAGTCCTAGGAGTCCATCCAAGATTGTCTGGCTTATCAATATCTGCTCCTTGTTGAACAAGTAACTTCACTATCTCTATATTTCCATCGCATACTGCCATGTGAAGTGCCGTTATGCCAGTGCTTCTTTTGGGTTGTGTCACATCTCCACCATATTTTACAATTTCTTTGAGCAATTCCAAGTTGTTTTGTTCCACAGCAAGGCATGCTAGATGCCCTGCATCCGAACATGATAGGTCTCCACCATTGTCTTTTAGGAGTTTTATCACAGATTCATGTCCTCCCAAGATTGCTTCCCCTAATGGGACACTCCCATTTAAATCTGAATAGACAAGAAAAAAGTCCACAATATGATTGATTTTACATACATGATATAGATAAAAGAAAGATCTGATTTCTAGTGGCCTTAAGAGAGTACCTTTTTTGTTAGGATCAGCTCCATATTCAAGAAGTAGACCCACACAATGTTTATTGCCTCTTGATGAAGCAATATGCTATTCAAGAAGAGAAAATAATTGTAAGCTTCTTGGTTAGACTTGATGCATATATGCTTATGAAGTAATCATAGAGGATGAAGAGACAAATTTGCTAACCAATGAAGTCCTTCCATTTTTATCTGCTTCATTTGGATCTGAACCCCTTTTTAGCAACTGACGCAACAACATATTATCATCTCTATTCGCAGCAAAACACAGACTGATAGGCAGATCCAATTTGCCCCGAGCAAGCATAACCTCTGTCTCTGCCAAAATTCCCTCCATCATTGGATTGCTTGATTCTTTCAAGTGCTACAACAGGTCATAATAAAAGTCTCAATAAGACACGGCAATATGACATCATGAGAGAACAAAGATGAGCAATAGACTTCTCATCGTAATCGATATCATCATACAAAATCATTTTAATGGTCTAGATTTATTTAGATAAAATTTAATATTTTTATTAATTTTTTATTTTGATAGATACTAGATCAAAAATAAAGTAAATATTATAACTATCATGCAATAAAAAATTTTTATTTATGAAAAATGATCATTTAAAATTTTTAGATCTGGATTATCCATATAAAATTTTGGATGGTCCAGATTTCATCTCAGTGATGAGAAATTGCTTTCACATAAAACTGTGATGAGCACTTAATTGAAATACATATCCATTAACTAATGTCCCTACTAAAGGAGAAAAAATCTTTACAAAATTGTAATTATTGGGTGAGAGTCATGCTATGCAATCCATTATTTACACAAGGAAAAAAATCAAACAACAAAATATTGGAATTTAGCTTTATAAGAAGTGTAATTAAGAGACCGGTCATACTTAGGAAACTTAATAATTACCTGAAGAAAATTACTTAGGATTATTGTCCCATCTCCAATACTGGAATGAGCAAGATTTGAAAGTGTAGTGCGATTAAGACGCAAAAGCTGGCACAATCGTTTGGTTCGAACGGTAAAGAGTTGTGGCCTGTAACATAGTACACCTGTCTCTCCGAACACATCTCCTACCTTAGCCTCACCAACAACCTACGGAATGTTATTATGATAATCAAGTCACATTATCATTCTTATATGAAAATAATACAAACAAAGCAATAACAATTCACAGAAACTCTACTTCAAATTAACTTACCTGTTCTATGCCATTCTTTTGGATGATGAGTTCCTGTATATCACAATAAAATTAGGGATGATTCAATTTGTTGTCATTAAGAGTTTAAGTGAGAAATAATATCAGGTGAAGTGTGAATGCATGAATATGGAGTGATATTAAGTGAATATTTAAGCTTCATCTGCTCCACTAAAAAGAAGATAGCTATAGCCAAAATCGTTATTTAGTAATGATCTCACATTTCATTTCCATTAGGCGCAGTTGAAGCAATCAATAGGAGTAATTTGATCAGACAATATAATTTGAGTATCTCTACCTTCCTACCATGGCTATCATATATAGATAGCTCATATATAATTTTAAAACTCACGTAAAACCGACATACAAATACCTAAAGACCCCTTGTACAAAATGTTTTCTACATGTCAATGATAGGCTAAAGAAAAATAAGGGAATATAATATCTTACAGCTGCTCCCGTAACCAGTATGTAAAAGTCTGTTGGAGCTTCATTCTGTAAAATCACATCTTCTTTTGGAGGAAAGTACTCAGCTTTCATTTCTGTGACCTTAAAAAAGTTTTAAGAAATGCTTTTCAGATGATTTTATATTTTTCGCAGCATCCAAAATATATAAAAACAACGCACATTTATAAAATTATTGTATCATATGTAAGAAATTCATGATATAGAAACACTAACACTACAAAAAGATTGTAGGACAGAAAAATTACCAGTTGAAAAAGAATGTCATTGGACACACCATTAAATAAGTAAACTTTGTCAACTAGTGAATAGAAAAGGTGGTGTGAAATACTGGATCGAATTGCTTTTGGAAGAGAATCAATAACTTCTTGATGTTGTATCCCTTCTAAATCAGTTCTATACTTCATAGACAAATGAGCCAACATCTGCTCTTGCAAGCGTACGGGCAGATCGTTACGGCGTGCAAAATCTATGGCAGCTTGAATATTGTCTCTCTAGTATCCAAAAAATTTAACATATATTAGTTAACTTATTGAAATTAATAAATTTAGATGCCCTACTTGTAACATCTCAACCCCAATCCCATGGGGGATGGCGTCCTTGCTAGCACATTGACACAAGTATGGTCTTAGTCACTAGGACTTCTAGTTAAGCATAGGATTGTGGTGACGAGATGTTATAGTTCAGCTAAAATAATAGATAAAACTATACATATAACACTCACATAATTCCTGGTTCTAGCAGTGAGATGAACAACCATGTTAGTCATATTTCCAATAAGATATGAGTTGAATCCAAGACTGTAGAATATGTAGAAAATGTCAAAGGCCATCTCTTTTGTATTTACAGGATGCAAATCTCCATAACCAACCGTCGACAAAGTAACTAGAGCCCAGTATACTGATGTTATATAACGTCCCCATAAATTCATCTTGTCGCCACCTTCCACATTGGAAAACCATGTGGTTTTTATGTCATGATTTGCAGCCAGAAAGTACATAAAGCATGCTGCAAAATGCACAGTGCACAATGTAACCTACAAAATGAATACAAAATAATATAAGATCACTTTGTTTAACTAACAAGTCATGATGAATTTATGGCGTAACAAATACTCACACATATCAACTTCGAACAACGGACCCAGATGTAACTAAAATGTCTGTCCTTTTCTAATCTGGTACAAGTTAAAAGCAAAAAAATCAATGTATAACAAATTTATGTATTGTACATTTAATTCTCAGAAACAAAACAACTATGTTACATAAAAATGATGAATGAAAGTTTTCACATTTATTACCTTGCAAACATGGCACTGACCCTACGGAGACGCCAAAGGCGCAACATGTTAATTATTCCATACGTTTGAACTGGTGTGGGCAATACTTTATGAGCAAGTTCCAAAGGAATGGTAGAGATAACATCGAAGAAGAGCCAGGTTTTGGCGTATCTAAGTGCAATCAGTTTAGGCTTGTCGATGAAAAGATAAGTACTTTTGTCAAGGTAGGCAACAAAGAATGTGAGAACAATGTCAACAGCAAAAAAGCCGTTGACAACATTATCTGTTATGACCAAAGAACCCCTAGACTCATTAAGGAACCCAAATTCAAAGGGGCAAACCCATGCAGTATAGAAAACTAAAACAACTAGAAAGATCTCCCAGTTCCTGCAACATCAGTTTAAATGTGCACGTAAGAATCAAAAGGGAAAATTCAAAAGCAACCTGATTAACCAAAAACAAAAATTAAGGAACTGTATCAGTCCAAAAAAATCCAAAAAAATTGTGAGAACCCAAAATCTTGATGGGTTAATTAATAATACTCCATCCATATGTAGGTGCTAAATTAGTTAACTAATTTGATTAGATTAAAGATATAGTTAAAGTAGCTAAGCTCACACTCTATGTTTTGCTTGTTTATTATTCCATCCACTTCCAATCATAAGATCACTTTAATTTTTCTATAGAGAAATTAAGGAAGTCAAATTAATTACTTTAAATTGTTCATAGTTATATTTTTTCTCAAAATTAATTCATTTTACTTATAAACTAACATATATTCTAATTATACGTGAAATATTTTATTGGTCTCGACCATGGGAAAGGGAGTATTGAAAACATTCATGGAGATATAATAAGGATAAAAGTTAAAAAAAATAGAAACATACATGTCCTATACTATACTATAGATAAGGCACCACCATTTATAATTAGTAGCATATAGGGATTAATAACATGTTACACTATACTAAGGTGAATAAATGAATCCCTCAAAGAATGGTAAAAGGGAAATTCCCTGAATAGAATAAAAGGTTAAAACCTGTAAAGAGGGTTGAAAGGAGAGATGATGAATGATCGGAGCCCGAGGCGGCGATTGGCGGCGACGCCGAGAGGAGGAAGAGGAGCTCCGACAAGGCTGTAATGGCTGCCCTCGTCCCTACCACTAGACATGTGTTCAATCTCAACATCGTTATCACGATCTCTTCTACCTTTAAATATTGTGTGGTGGTTAAATAATAGATTCTTCATATTTTGCACTGTACGACACAAGTACTCTCCCAGATTTCAACATGCATATATGACAAATCGTGGCATGTTATCTGATCTCTCTGTGTTTCGATATCTGGGACGTAATATATGGGACCAATGACCAGTGAGATTACGTTCGTCTAACACTTTACTATTACTATACTCAACTTCAATATCAAATGACGATGATAAGAACTACTAACGTTTTTCAGTTATTATTGGGCCCCACCAACATGGGAAAAATGGCATCTATGAACCCAACATCACATTATTAATTACTTTTACTGTAGTATTACATCGACGAGTTTAGAACGAAGCTACAATTAACATTAAAATATGTAAATTTTTCGAACAATAATTCGTAGAATAAATATAAAAGATTCGGCAAGAGAATTTAAAACTGTATCTTGAAAAGGGATTTTTATTACGTTAATGATACTGCTGAATTAATTATCTGAGATCATGCAATCTATACCTTTTTGATCTCAAGCCGAAAGGGTGGGCTATAATTACAGAGAATTAGAAATCACGTCAGCAAAAGGAAAGTGCAGGAATATCAGGTAGTGCTACTGACCTATCAGTGATTACAAAGCAAATAACCATAATTGCGCTGAAGCTTTGGACGTGATTTTGCGCTTTCTGTTACCTCTAAGTGGGCATCAAGATTGCGTTCTTGTTGGAGTCCATGGGCCTTTAATTCCACACTGTGATCGAGCCCATTCATATCAATCTCACTCTCAATGTATTTTTTTTTAGTTTAAAGCTCACTCTCAATGAATTTATAATAAAATTATAGTAAAAAAATTAATTAATAATTGCACCAAAAAAATTTCAAATATTATCTCTTACAAATTTAAAATATTAACAATTTTTTTATTACATATATTAACAAATTTTATAAATTTTTCAATTTAGAATTTAGAAAAATATTGTGGTTTAACAATAACTATTAAATATAATGTTACTTAAAATATTTTTCCCTTATATCAATATTATTGGTTTTTATCTTAAAACTGATTCCACTCCTATAATCTTGTATCGTAACTTTGGTGGACTTCTGATAAAAAAAAACTTTGGTGGACTTGAATCGAATTAAGCATTATGGTAAAAAAAATTGAATTAAGCATTCAAATATATTATTTTTGATATAATTATTATGCATCTGCTCTTATGTTTTTACTATGTTTGTTTCAAATATTAAAAAGTAAATTATGAGAAGTTTTATGATGATTAAGTCTGTCCGCTATATATACTATATTTATTTCACGAGCGGCATAATTTTAGTTTCTCCCTTTTCCACTGTAAAACAGATATTATTTTGAATATAATCCTTCCCAACAAACATTGTTACCAATAAAGCATCTTTTATTAAATTTCTTTTATGAAAAGGTTTGCTTGAGTTGGGTTTTGTGGTTCAGTTCAAAAAAGTTGGGTATTGTGGCCTACTAAAATCGAGGCAAGTCTTATTTATGAAAAAAATTTAAGACAAGTCTTTACACTCAAAAAGTGCTCATAGAGATACTTATATATCACTTATTACCAACAAGTTTTCTAATTCTTCCTTTATAAAATATAGAAGGGGACAGGGAAAAAGGTTATTTTTTACAAAAGTCATTTTCAAAAATTCATTTAGAAAAATAAATTATTATTATTAATGCCCCAAGCATAATTTCTTAGCATAATTTTTTATAAAAAAATTGTGAAATAATTTTTTTCAGCACAATCTTTTTTTTGTCAAATGTCAACTTAAGTGTTATCAAACTCTAAACATTTTGTCTCCACATATGCTATTTCATCCTTTATCATCGTTTGGCTCTTTTTCTCTCTAAATAAATAATTTTACCCAAAAAAATAATCGTAGCGGGATAAAAAAAATCATATCTTGAAGCCATAACGGGTTGGACTGTGAGTTTCTGGCTTTAGCATCATCATTTATTGGGACCCGAAATTGTTCTTTATGTTTGGTGAACTTTTGCTCATGATTAAGTGTTATATTTGAACCTTAACCATGTGTTTTATAATCTAAGTTTTAACTTTTGAAAAATTCTATTTTTGTTTTTATCTGGTTGTTAAAAGTAATTCATTTTTTTTAAAAAAAAATTACAATTTAGGATTGTGGGCTTTGAACAATAATTTTAAATTACGGAATTATATTAAAATTTGAAGTAAATGTGGTAAAGTATTTGTCCGATCCCACGTCATCCTCTTTCAATTTTTTTAAAAAATAATTAAATATTATGCATATTTAATCAATTTTTTTTTATTTAATTTAATTCAGTAATATTATTTTTTTCCGATTCAACAAATTAACTCTGGAATGGACTTAACACTCACACCTGACAGTAGTCTTGTTAAAAGCATTCGATCTAGTTCTCAATTAATTTGTCAATTAGGAATTTATCTCCAACTTTTCATTAAATTAGCCCTGAAATCTAATTAGAAGGAATTATAGAGATGTGGGGATGTTTCATGGCGAATATTTTTTATGATAATGATGATATTCGTCTTTGCTAATTTCTGTTATGGTTTTGGAGATCTGATTCATGTCTCTTGACTCTTCTACAAATTCATTTAGCTGGAAAGATGGGAAGAGAGTGAGAGGGATGATGACATGATATTATATGTCATGACACGTGAGAGGTTTGACCAATTTAAAAGTTAAAATTAATTTTAGTCAGTGTGAGGTAATTAGTATTGATCCCTTTTGTAAACATTCAGGGAAAAATTAATGATGGAAAACTTCCAAGATAAAATTGATGATTTGAGTGAAAACTTTCGGGGTGAATTTCACAAAAAAAAAGACCTCATTTTATGAATTTATATTGGTTAAATTAGTGACCCGTATATTTTCATTATAACAAGGACAACAAGCGAGGAACATGTTTCAATGGATGGATCCAGCTACATTTCTGACTTTACTTCTGTTTCTGCGGGAGAAAAAGCAAGGAAATTAAAAGAGAGTCAGGATAGGGAAGACTATGTTTAAATTTCACACTAGCGACAACAGTTAAATATGGCTACCCTCTTTGCCCTCTCCAACAATTTAAGCCCAAACATATATAAAAGGATTTTGTCAAACCTTAAAGTACTGTTCGATATATGCTCCCATGCATGTATACTCAAATAATACAATACCACCCGTATGATAAACTAGCTATAAACTACTTTGATCAAGATATATATAAGTCAGATAGCCTTTAAAAGAAAATTGAGTGTTTATATATGAAAGGCATCCATTGTCACCATCTCATGCTGATAGTTCTTCTTTTTTCCCCAACTTTTCTTTTATGTATTTTGATTTATTTGGCATTTTGTCCTGTTTGTGAACATTTTAACTTTTCATGATTATTGACATTTACAAATTTTAAAAAAAATTGGAGGATATTACAAGACGAATAGTTCGTTTATATGAGGAAACCCATGTATAGTATAGTATAACTTAATTATATTACTTTTTTTTTGATACAGTATAACTTAATTACTGGAGCATGATGCAAATCATTGCGCATCCTGTAGCCGCGTGCCTGCATGCGCATACTTCATAATACCTATATGGTATAACTACTTTGGTATATATTCAATCCTAACAACTATTTGTCTTGTCATTACAAGTTTTGACTTCATAACGAGCGCGTTCCTTCTTTGGCAAATCAAGCCATGAGCCCATGAGTTCGAAACTGATGGTAGATTATATATTTGACTTCACTTGTTATCTTAAACCGAGTTGAACTTTTTTCATTTATATATATAAAATACTCAAATCTCTTACCTTCAGTAAATTATTTTGGAAAAATCCTTTTATCCAGAAGACACATTATGTACTGCTATAATCATTCATGTGCTAGTGTCGTTAGTTAGAGGGAATGGAAAGAGACAGCTTTCTTTATGTTTTGTTCATCCTTCGCCGTCCTTTTATCTCTCTGGTGGGAACCATATTCCTTGTTGATGATGAGCTATAACAACATGGCATGCTTATCCTAATAATCTCATATAAAGTGGGAGAAATTAAACCATCAAGTTGTGTGTGTAGCGTGAAATGTGACAGTGTTTCGTGCAATATGAGATGGATTCAATGAATGATATATATCCTTACTGGCCTTATCAACTGCCAAATCTTTGCGAGTGTCGGTGTTGTATAAAATACTACTACAATTTATGGGTCCATGTTGTCCGTACCGTCCTTTATCATCCACCGTTATTCCCGTGGGTTTGTGCATCCTGATTTCAAATGAGACAAAATAACCATGCATATATACTACTCCCTCCGTTCCTAAATATAAGATCACTTTGACTTTTTTGGAGAATCCTAAGAAAGCAAAATATGGTAATTAAAAATTGATTTTCCCAAATTTTTTCACTAAACTAGTTTATTTGACTTATAAACTTACATATGATCTAATAATATTTAAAATATGTTATGATTAAATTGTTCATTTTGCTTTCTTAGGATTCTTCAAAAAAGTCAAAGTGCTCTTATATTTAGGAACGGAGGGAGTATTACTGTTCTTGTTTCCATAATTAACCGCTCTAGGTAATTGATTAATCAAGAGTCTCCGTGTGTGTTGTACGTGATCTGGGGGTAGGTATTTGTTTGGAGAACAACCTAATGAAATTATGTGCGTGTGTCTACTGAACATTGCATGTGAACCCACGAGAGATGAGAAATCTCATTACTCATAGGAATTGAGGGGTCATTTTAGAGAGACGAGTGAGAGAGTCTTGAACTTTCGCTTTTCTTGGCGTTGGCTCATATAATTGCTTTAACTTGGGAAAATACTACAAAAATATCACGACATTCTTCACATAATTAGGCGTGACTACAAGAAAAATTAAAATTTCTTCTATTGAAAATAAAATTTGTAATTTGTTAGATGGGATTGGGGGGAAATGAGAAGACGTTCATGAGCCTCTTTTTTTTCTTTTGTTTTGAAACATTTACTATTGTTCGTTTGTTTGTTTTCAGGAAATGCATGCATATGTCCATCATCATTTTTTTGCTTAGAGCTTTCGGTGTCCGGGCCCTTCGGGGAACTGACTAATCCGAAGTCGCCGCCGGGATTTCCCATTTTGGGGGTGACGACTTCCCAAGGGTTCGAACCCATAACTTGGTGAGTACAATGTGTCTTACCTTCTCCTTTCTTACCAGCTGGTCTATGCCCCGTGAGCAGTGAGGAGACAACTTTAAATGCAGGCTACGTGGAAATTTTGCAGCTCTTCAACTCTTTTTTCACGCCAATCATACAAATATTGGTGGGTCTCTCTCAGACACTGGCACGCCCATTCTCCACTTCCTTCCCTAAATGTGCCTTTCACACTCATTTTTATAATACACACACATATGACTCATGCTATTTCTGTATATTTCTTCACTGTATTAGTATATGCTGGTATAGTAGTTGTTTCTAATTTAGTACTCCCTCCGGTCCCTAATGTAAGAGCCTAAAATTTGAATGGTTTTGGTCCCTAATGTAAGAGCTCACTCCATATTCTCTCCTCATTTAATGCATTTTTTCCTACTTTACCCGTAACTCTCTTTCATATTTATTAATGTTTATGTATTTCTCTCTCTTAAAAATACCATAATAAATATGGGCAATTTTGGAAAAGAAGCATTAACTCCAGACACCCAACTAACATTCACATGTTTTCTTAAGAAGCGTTTTTTTGACGGCTAGCTCTTACATTAGGGACCGGAGGGAGTAATTTAGTGGCCGTTTTTTTTCCGATGTGTCCTAAAAAAGGTTTAGTAGTTATTGATGCATAATGAGGCCTAATTTAAGCTAATAAAGCGTGATTATTATATGAAAAAAACCAGCATGGTCATTGTCGTGTTGATTATCATGCCCTTTCCTTGTACAGATCAAACTCCACTATTTAGCCCAAGTGCTGTCATTGTACGTATGCGTATTTTGCCTTTAATAAATACTCCCAACCACCTTTAATAATATTACTTCTTCCAAAATGTACTGGCCTATGTCTCTTGTTTCTCCATCACATATTTTGCCTTTTATTTTCACCATCCAATAAAAACAGTCAACGACCTACACGGCTACAGCCATTGGTCCGACTGAACTTGACCTTTTATATTATGAAGTGTGTGTCATCTACGCCACCGTTATATCTCTCATTTGCTGTTATGACATGCACCTAAGGGATAAACACACACATAGTAAGTATCTTGAATGTTAAATAATATATGATGTATATGGATAATTTTCTAGATATATAAAGTATATGTTAGATAACTTAGTTGATCGATACATTTTTTTCACAAAACACCCCAACGGCCTTCTTTTATTTCATCATTATTTTTATCTGAGTATCATATTGTTGAAGAAATATTATTAGGGGAATTGACGGAAGATGAGAATGACAAAATATAAAACCGACATCAACTCCCCAATTAGGTGCCATGTTAACAAGAAGAATGAGGATCGGAGTCATATCGCGTCTCTTGATCTTTGGATAAAGTAAGCAACAACATACCAAGAACAAAAATATTCAAACTAATAAAACGAATCGGTTATAAATTCCTAATAAAGGTGGACATTTCCGTCTCTCAAAATCATAAACCAGCAAATCTAAAGGCCTTAATTATGATGGAAGTTTAATTATATATATAGTTGTTAATGTAAATATGATAGGGCAAACATGCAATTTTACCAAAATACTTCTACTAAAAGAGC
Source organism: Mimosa pudica (assembly GCA_029929735.1). Classification (NCBI taxonomy): domain Eukaryota; kingdom Viridiplantae; phylum Streptophyta; class Magnoliopsida; order Fabales; family Fabaceae; genus Mimosa; species Mimosa pudica. The sequence goes on from JAKELP010000007.1 coordinate 5,509,539, forward strand.
ACAAGGCAAAAAAAATTTCTAATGCAAATTAAATTTAAGAATGAACAACTAATATTGGTACAATTTTGTCAACACTGTCAACTTTTAAACATTGATAGTTAAAATTTAGTTAACTAGAACATTTACTTTTAATGGTCGCGCACATTTTAATTATTCATTGATAAATTTGCACTAAAAAACCTTTTTTTTTGCGCTTGTGCTCTTTTGATATAATTGCATCTTTACTTGTAAACTTTTACAAAAAGATTAATAATGGAAAATAAATTGCTTAAAAATTGTTATGCTTACCTTTTTTCAAACTAACTTACTATACTTACAAAAATTATGAGGTCGATCTCACATTTTTTTGGTGAAAGAATAGGCAAAGGATTGGGTTAACCCACGGTCTAATGGTAGGACATTTAACGCTTGAACACATGGCTTTGCCCAACACTGCATAGCTCAAAGCCTCAAACTGGGATGATTATTTTTACAGCGGCTCGAAGTTTGGAACCAAAATTATGTGTTATTTTCTATAGTTTGAATGCGCTCCAAATTGGTCACACAAAAAAACGCGCTCCAAACAATCACTGGATTCGCCGTACTCCTTCACCTTTTTTTTTTTGAGTAATTAAAAAGTGTTGTATATTACTCAAGAATATTTACATGGCCATGGGTAGCATAGCACCGTAGTTACAAAAGTAGGGACGACTAATGAGTCCTTTAATTTACATATTAACTAGGGACTGTGGGATTTGTCAGGTGGTCCTGGTTGCATGGTCTCTATGTTCTGATGTACTAACATGAGGACCTCATCATGGACTGTCTGTGGCGCTCCTGAAGTTTCCTGACAAAACTCTCTTCGATTCCTTAGACACCACAATTTCAAACAAAGATAGCCAAATGTGAGGCACCAGTGGGCTCACCTTCTCCCTGCTTAAGATTACATTGAAACCCCTTCACCTGGTTTACCAAAAAAGGATCAATAGATAATGAGTTCAAAGGGATTTAGGTGTAAAAATCTGGCACAATTCTTTGGCGCGAACTATCAAGTTCTGTGACTTGTAACATTGAACGCCCCATACCTCCAAACATATCTGCCTCGACAAACTTAATATTTGTTGACTATAGTGATAATTAAGTCCTCATTGTCATCCCTGTATAACTTAATGGCAAAATAAAACTGTGACAATTGACAGACCCCCGCCCAAACTTCAATTTTTTTTTGTATACCATCTTTAGGACGAAGAATTTTGCCATTTATTTCCAAGAAAATTTTGAATGGCTTACTAGATATTAATATTGCGTCTACCCCATTTAAACACCAATTATACTATTAAAGTTAATGTCATTTCAAATTATATTGCTCTTAAGAAAAGTATCATACAATTTTTGAAGATGCTGAATGAGTAATCAAAATATAGGGAAGCAGAAGGAAGAGGCCACGTGTTGTTGTTAAAGATGAGGCCCACTTTTCATGCGCAAGCCCGAAAAGAGCCCACACAGGGATTTTCAATACAACCAAATAGTCCAACACTCATGCACCTTGCAGATTATTTCCCTTCTACTCATTTACAATAATTATATATTGTGCCAAAAAACTAATCATTTATCTTTATCCTCAATTTTTTATATTTTAATTAAGATATAAAATATTATGAACATAAACATTTTTTAAAAAATATTCAACTTAATGCTTTTTTCAAGAGTACAATTTATATTCCTCTTTTATACAATCCTCCACATGTGTGTATACTTTGGTTGTGCCGAATAAATGATAGTACATCTGGAATGTATCCAGTAGCCCAGTATCCATGACCAACTTTGAAAGGGCCGCCCTAACCATTTGTGTAGGGCCCTCGACTGCCCACTCTCCTCGTGATATGTTTTTCTGCAACTTGATAGTACTCCATAAATTATTAATAGCTCATATTCCCTGATCATTGCTATAGATCTTACACATTAATAACTAGATCCCCAGAGTTTTAGTCTATAACTAACGCTAGACAGAAGGTTCCGCTTGTGTATTTTCTTCTGCCAAACGCTTATATACATCATCTCATCAATATTCAATACTCCCACTTATAAGTTCTCAAGATTACCATAAGCTTCAGGTAAAAAAAAAAAGTTTACCATGAGCTCAAGCCTGTCCTTCTTCATTTAAAAAAGAAAAGCCTTGTCGTTCCGAGCATGCATCGACATGTATATAAACATATCAGTCCAAAAAAACATATATATAAACATACATCAAATGCACCGCTGTTACTATCTGATTTTTGGGATAAATGTGGTTGATATCTTTTAATTTCAAATGAAGTATCACACTACCTCTCGTTCTTACACACACACACACGCACGTTACATAGATACAGATATTGTGAAGTGGGGTTGTCAACTAGTAGTCATAAACATTGGAATTAAATGACGCATGTGCTCTAGTGACCCTCACTCAACAAACAACTAAACATTCAATTTACTTTACAAAATCGCAGGTTTACCATTCTTACAAATTCTGAAAATAATTGAAGTGGGAAGAGACAGTGGCAAGATAAACACAACAGTGGCAAACTTGCTATTTCACATGAAATCCAAGTGCTTTCTCCTAAGCACCCATCCATATATACCCCATGTACAACCCCTCCACCTCCTATGTCCCTCTTTTTCCCTCCTTATTTGCAGACTCCCTCAGTTCTTATCATTCAACAATGCCGACTCTTGCACTCCTGTCGGTGCTCTTACTCGCCGCCTTTCATGTCACCTTCTCCATAACCGACGGTCAGCTTCCACTCTTCTTTTAATAATGCTTCTCTATTATTATATCACTAACTTTCATGAAGTTGCTATTTTCATAGAAAGTGTTGTCTATGTGTTTCTAGTTAGTCTTTGAGTTTCTACAACTTATCCAGATTTCTTGGAGCTTATGTCACTGAATTGATCGATTTCCTTTAATTTCAAGTTGGAACATGGCTACCAACTTGTGTCTATATTGTCAGTTTTCTTATTTTCCGAAGCTTATCACTCTAAGTTACTCATTCACTTGCTTCTTGGGATATGTATCTTAATTCTTATGAGCAAGCGGTTCTTGCTAAATGTTGAATCATAATTTGAGCTGCTTAGACATAAATTTTTGGTTTTTTTTCTTGGGACCACGTTAGGCAGTATTTACTATTGAACTATTTACGCAGGTTGGTGCAGAGTGCCCTGTACATACACATGGCCCCATGTTTTTTGCTACCTTGATATTTTATGTTTAAATAGACATGCCAAACTTTAACGCATCCTTGTCCCACTAAAATGTTCAGCTAATAATTCCATTTCGTTAATGCAGGATTACTGGCAAATGGGAATTTCGAGTTGGGTCCAAAGCCGACGGAGATGAAAGGCACGGTGGTGATTGGCGGCCGGAATTCAATACCGGAGTGGGAGATATCAGGCTACATAGAATATGTGAAATCTGGTCAAAAACAAGGTGACATGTTACTTGTTGTACCAGAAGGGGCATATGCTGTGAGATTAGGAAATGAGGCGTCCATAAAGCAGAGATTAAAGGTGGTGAAGGGAATGTACTATTCTATAACATTTGTTGCAGCGAGAACATGTGCACAAGAAGAGAGATTGAATGTGTCAGTGTCTCCAGATTTTGGGGTGCTACCTATGCAAACTTTGTATAGTAGTAATGGCTGGGATGCTTATGCTTGGGCGTTTCAAGCTGAGTACCCTGTAGTTGACTTGGTCCTTCATAACCCAGGTGTTGAAGAAGACCCTGCTTGTGGACCTCTCATTGATTCCATCGCCATTAGAGCTCTCTATCCACCTAAACCCACCAACAGTAAGTTCATCCTCGTCTTCACTATGTAATGCATTCATTACTTTTTAAATTTTACATGCGTCTGGATGTATGTTAAGCTATTCTATATATCCACTTCGGTTGACTAATTAGTACTCGCTCGGCTAAATATAAAATCATGACTTGTTTACAAAAATTAGGAAATAAGTTAGATTATTAAAACTCATGTTACTTTCAATTAGATTGTATATTAGTTTATAAATATAATAAATTAATACTGATTAATTTTGCACATCAATTTATCTAAAAAAGTCAGAGTGATCTTATAATTAAAAATGAAATAATCGTTTTATAATAAAATAATATTTTTATACTGAACTCTATCCCCTCTGCTTTTATATATATAATTTAATTTGGGGTAAATTTGAATAATAATATTTTCTTACTTTTAACTAATTTTTTAATTGTTTTGTTAAATATCACGTTCTTACAAAGAGAAATAAACCTTTTTTTTTGCCAATACATCAAATATACATTGTTCATTTTTTGACAACTAGTGTGCACTAACATGCCGCGACAACAATTTGCAGAGAACATACTGAAAAATGGGGATTTTGAGGAAGGACCATATGTGTTTCCCAACACATCTTCGGGAGTGTTGATACCACCAAACATAGAAGACGACCACTCTCCACTTCCAGGGTGGATGGTAGAGTCCTTGAAGGCGGTGAAGTACATAGACTCCGACCACTTCTCAGTACCACAAGGGAAGAGAGCAGTGGAACTTGTGGCGGGAAAAGAGAGTGTGATAGCACAAGTTGTGAGGACCATACCAGGGAAGACATATGTACTATCATTTGCAGTGGGAGATGCTAACAATGCTTGTGAAGGATCTATGATTGTGGAAGGATTTGCGGGTAAAGATACCATTAAAGTACCTTATGAGTCCAAAGGCAAAGGTGGGTACAAAAGAGCTGCTCTCAAGTTCGTGGCTGTGAGTACAAGGACGCGTATCATGTTCTTGAGCACTTTCTATACCATGAGAAGTGATGACTTCTCTTCTCTGTGTGGTCCTGTGGTTGATGACGTTAAGTTGCTCAGTCTTCGTAAACCATAGGGTGTTGTATTAGAAGGCAATATTATGAAGCGATGAGTTTTAATCATATTGTTAATTTGCAAGGGAAGAAAATGAAAATATATCTGGTGTGATTTCAATATATGTATTATAGAAGATATAGGAGTGTGTGGTATATATGATGTAATGAGTTGCTTTGTGATTGCAATTGGCATGTCAAAATAAATGGAGAACATTATAGAAACTAATGGCAATAAGCCTAATGTTGGCATGGGAAATACCAATTCCACGTATCACAAAATGAACCGCTTGGGCTACCAACAATGGTATGTCCAGTTAGTAAAGGATGGATTTGGATACTCTCATATCCTTTTTCTCCTTTTCTTCTCAGAATCCCTCTTGGGGTATTATTTTACCCATTCAGATTCATCTTAGAGCTCATAATTTGCTACTTATACCATTAAAAATTAAAGAAATGTATTATAATATATAATAAATGAATAACTTTTAAATTTTTATGATAAAAATTTTAACTATCTAGACCTATTTCACTTCAATATAAGGATCTATAAGAGATACAGACTCTTATAGATCCTTATATTGAAGTGAAATAGGTCTAGATAGTTGAAATTTTTTATGCTAAATTTTTTTATATTATAATACATTTTATTTATTCATGCACAAGTCGTTTAATTTTCTTTTTCTTCCTCATCACCCTCTCCTCCTCTTTCTTGTCCTCTCTCTCTCTACAAATGGCAACTAGGAAAAGAGGTTATATAAAACTATGTCTTCTAAAATTGGAAGCAAATAGATTATTGTAAACGGTTAGAGAGCAAAGTCTGAGATATTGTAATAGTATCAGAGTTAGGTTTGAGATCCTACATTAACAAGAGTGTTGTGCATTGACCCATCTTATTGCCACATAGATTCATTTTTTATACTGCGTCTGCCACAAGTTTATCCTTGCATTTGAAAAAGAGATTAGAGATAAATATAGAGACTATTTCTACTGTATTGTTCTGAACCGATGTTTTGATGCGTTTTTTAGACCACAAAACTCTTTTATTGAAGCGTATGTGGGAGACAATTTGGACCTATGGCTATAGATACCACAATATTCCCCGTTACACTACTCTGTCAATCTTTATGAGACTCATACCCGTCTTCCGTCTTTTGAGGGCCAACATGATATTTGGTAGGTATATACGCGAACAAATTGTTTTGTTTTTTTTTTACTTTTTTCTTGTTCTCTAAAGTTTGGAAAAAGTTACATATTTTACGTTTCTTTTGTAAATATATTATTGTTTACCATTATTTATAGATTTCTAATTTCTATTTTATACTATATATACTAAGTTTTTATTAAGAAATTTATATTTGTTCAAAAAAAATTTAGAAGTTTATAATTATAATGCAATTCTATTATACTAAAGTATGAAAAATTCACATTAGAAAATTCAAATTATTATTTATATATTAGCTTTATGTAACAAATTATGGTTCCTATTGAGACTTTTTTAACCTAATTAACTTATATTAAAAATGATTTAGTTCTATGCAATGGGTCAATGCTTTTATTAGTTATTTTATAGAATGATTAATGATAACAACGTAAACCTTATCCCACTTGGGTGGGGTCGGCTACATGGATCACACGATGTCATTTTGTATTTTTGTTATATCCTATTCATTCCTGGAGAATAAACATTTCACTAACATATCTCTTTGAATAACTTCACCAAAAGTTCACTTTAGTCTTCCTCTATTTCTTATATACGGCTCCCTTACCATATACGCCGCTATTCTTACTGTCTCATCTAATTCTTGAACATGTCCATACCACCTTAAATAATAATCTCTCATTTTCTCTGAAGTTGGTGTTATCTCAACTCTTTTCACGAATGTGATCATTACGAATCCTATCTTTTAGTGTATACTCACTCATCCCTCTCAACATTTTCATCTCTATCACATCCATCTTATGTTCTTGTTGTTTTTTAATTGTCCATCATTCACGTTTTACATTAATTGTTTCCTCCTCAATTACCATTTTTATCGATAATAATCTGTCACCACTTCCATAAACTTTCAACCACGTTCTTCTTCCATACTTCATCTAAAATTATACCTACACCATTCGTACGACTCACTTTATCAGTGTACCAAAGTTCATAACCATAAATATCCTTAGTCTTTTCACCTACCCATTTAGTCTCTTGTAGACATAGAATGTTTATCTTTCTATCCCTCATCACACCTATTGCCTTTCAAGCTTTGCCTTTTAAGGTTCCAATATTCCACGTACTAAATCTAATCTTACACTCATTCACTTGCTTCTTTATATATCCCTTCTTATGTAAAATGCTAGATGTTACATATTGCAAAAATGGTTGTGTGTGTCCATGCTTTAGGATTAGACAAATTTTTACGTTGGCTGACAAAGCCTAACACAACATACTTTTTTTATCCGGGCTTAGGACCGGCTATATTATAGGCAAAGTATTACTTACAATAATAACAGAATACAATATAATAATAACATTAAACACTAATAATAATTAAACTAGCACAAATAATCACAAATAAATAAAGCGATAAAAAAATCACAATACAATAAAATAATAACACAATACAATAAAACCATAAAACAAAATAAAATAATAAATAAACAAATAAATAAATAAATGACAACATACAATAAACAATAAAACAGAACAACCATAATATTCAACAATAAAATAAAACAATAATTAATAAATATACTATGAAAACAGAACAACGCAATGCTCAACAAACAATATACAAAGGTTAAGATATGTATGAGAAACAAAAGATTTAATAAAACTATGTAAATTTAGTAAAATGCCTTAAAAAGAAAATCAAAATTAATTCATTTTGATAGATTGAGGAGGAGAAATATTATAAGAAATGAGAAATGAGAGGGAAAAAAATAACAAAATTAATTAAGCTCCAAAAATTATTTTAAAACATAACAAGTCACACGATAACAACTAACTATATGTTTGTGTGTATTCATTTTTCTTTTAATTTCAGAAGATATTTCAAAGCCTAGATGGATAGGCAGCCATATTGAATATGAACTCACAAGCAGTTGTCACCCTTCCAGAATCTTGGAAGCAACTAATGAGTTTCGGTTTTAATTTTGACATACAAGAGACTCATTTAATTATTTATCATTTTTTATGACCATCGACTCATTTAATTTTGTCCGATACTAATTAGACGCATCACTATGAAAAAAAATAATAATAAGTCCACGGAATCCTCCAATAACCAAACGAAGTCCCCAAAACCCCAAAATTGATAAAAAAACAATTGAACAAAGGTGAAATATAAATGCAGATTTTTTTTAACAAATGCAGAATAATACATTAAAAAAAGTAATATATTTTTGGATTTTTTGTCCCCTAAAAATAATAATAATAATAATAATAATAATAATAATAATAATAATAGTAAATAAACAAAAGCAATTTCGCATAAAAAAAACGTTCAGAATCAACCTTAAAAAAATAAAATAAAATAAAATAATAATAACAATAAAATAAAATTTACATCATGCTCCATTAACATATAATAATAATAATAAATAATAATAATATTAATAGTAATAAAAATAAAAATAAAATGAGAGATGAATAATTCCATCCCTGAATTTCTCTAACTGTTTCATCATGATCACCACTAACTTGAAAAATTCCACTAAAACTTCCTATAATCTTGCACTAATGCCAAACAAAACTCACTAAAATCAGGAATGCAATAACTGTAACCTCAAAACTCACCCTCACCGTCGTCATCCTCCTTCACCGGATCACCACTACGGCACCGCCAAATAAAACCACCGTCCTCCAATCCCTCACCCACAAACACGACCACAACACTCATCCAAAAACCCACATACCCTCCTAAAACTCTAAATCTTTCCCTCTCTCCTTCATCCTCTCAAACCTCACCATCGCCGGTCACTTTTCCGACCGCCCCACTTCCAACAACTCGCAAGCAACAACTACCCTCTCTGCTGTAATACTACTAAATCCTACTACAAGAATTATAGAAACTCAAAAAATACATAAAAAAAATAGATACAAATCTTTTATAAACCCATAAACTAGAAAAATCACACACAAAATATATACAACAGAGAAAGGAAAGAATAAAAAGGATAATCGTACCTTAATGATCAGCAACCCTGCAAATAATTAAATGACAAAACAAAACTGACCTGCATGTTGATGTGGATGGAAAAGATAAAAGACCCTATGACGTTTTGTCCATGTTGATGTGTTAGACAGAGAGTAGAAAGCAACAATCCGTGACTTCTCATTATGCAGTATATCTCTTCAAGAATTATTAAATTATCTCTTCAGAGAAAATTATCTAGAGTGATAGAGAGAAATACTTGATTAAAAACAAGTCATTAACCAGGAGATCAGGATCAGAAAAACCATGGGCCTTAAAAGATGAATAGACTAAAGGCAAACAAACATGTGTGTTTCATTTTGGAATAAAACTCTATTAGATATCTCTATTTTGAGTCCTAAAATTACTCCTTGGCCCTCTTAGCCTTCTTCTTAGATGTCCTGGGGCAATAGCATCACATATCTCTCTTCTCCTTTTGTTGGTGTTATGGTTTTCATTGTTGCCGTCACCTATGGTTCCTGAATTCTTGCTCTGATTCTCTAATGCTTCCTCAATAAAAAATTTCAACCTCCACAGTGTTAAGTCATTCTGAGCATTTATGTGAAAATCCAACGCTTCAGCAGTATCTTCAAAGCTCGCATTATATGGTGCAACAATTACCAATGCTTTCCTGATATCTTCATGAGATAGTTTTTTGAGGGCAAAAGAAAGCTTTTTTTATCTACACTCGACATTTTTCTGCAACCATTTTTCTTAAATTTAACTTTAGGGGTTGGGGAAATAATACATGTTTTATTTTTAGGAGAAACAATCAATGTTGCAATAGACCCAACCTGCATCTTTCGGCAATCATCTCTGTTAGATGTTCCAAATGCATGTCAACTTCATAATGAGAAATATACTGCATAGTGATAGAGAGAAATACTTGATTAAAATATATGATAGAGAGAAATATTTTATAGAATGATTGATTAAAATTAATAGTGGGGTTTTTTTTTTATCAGAAAAATTAATAGTGGGGTTTTTTTATCGAGAAGCATAAATTTTTATTAAACTAGAAAATGAGAATACAAAATAGGTCTGCAAACAAGAAAATTCAAATGATAATACATTGAAACCCTAAAATGGTAAACATGGATATAAGGGAGCCGCCGCCGCAAAAACCCTACCATCATCTTCATCTTTCCTTCGTGAAAATTTGTGGATAGGAAAGAACTGTCACCGGTAAAAACTCCATTGAGTAGTGGTTGTTCAAAGAACCATCCCAAAGGATCCACACCTCTTATCGGCAATAAACCAATCAATTTGGTTTTCAAATAAACTCCATGAGTAGATCTCACGGAAACAAACATACCCACAAAACTAGTACATAAGATGAAGATTGGGTAGAAGAAATTCCTCTTGTCGTCGAACCTCCTAAACCAATTTATTTGAAAATGGATGAAATATAAAAGCAGACCAATGAAAGTGACGGAAGTCCCCTTCCCCGGCATGAACCGGGGAAGGAGACGCCGATGAAAAAGCTCGTACAACGACGAGAGAAGAGATCCCACCACCACCCAAAAAGTTTGAGAGGAGGGGGAGAGAGGATAGAACCAACTCAAGAGAGCCGACCCTATAAGAAATGTATAGTGGGGTTTGATCTATATCTTTTTAGTATTCTCCACAAGATAACATGACTAACATTTATTCTTCTAACTTGTTTCATCAAAAATAAATTTTGGTGAAATCTATTCGATTCACCATATATTCTCTCAAATCAATTCATCACATTCTTATAACATTTTACATCTTTTTATCTTGTATTCATCTATCCATATCCGTCAAGAGTCCTACCAGCCTTCCAATATATAGACATAACGAGCATATATTGAAACTCTTTGTCCTCAGATCCGTCTCTTCTACTCACATCTTACCAATCAAACAGAAAAGTTTGACTTATTTTTCTCCTCGTTATCTACATCTTTTACTATAACTTTAAACTACTCCCCCAATTCCTAAATATAAGATGACTTTGACTAATTTGGGGAGATTAAGGAAGACAATAAAATTACATGATCTTCCCAAAATATCCTCAATTACTTAACTTTAAAATGAGGGGTTTTCAATGAAAAGAGGGAGTATAAGGGTAGTTTGGGCAAAACTTGAGATAAAATAGGAAGTGATCTTATATTTAGGAACTTATTCACTTCCCAAACGACCCAAAGTAATCTTATACTCCCTCCGGTCCTAAATATAAGACCTAATTCGCTTTTTCTGGAAAATCTTTAAAAAAGCAAAATAAGTTAATTATAAATTGATTTACCTAATTTTTTCCCTTAAACTAGTTTATTTTACTTATAAACTAATGGATAATCTAAAAATATATCAAATATTTCATCATTTAATAACCTATTTTGCAACCTTAATCTCTCCAAAAAAAAGTCAATTAGGTCCTGTATTTAGGACCGGAGGTAGTATTTAGTAACAAAGGGAGTACATTGGAAGCAAACTCTTCAAATGTGAAGTTTTTTGTGATCTTATATTTAAGAACTTATCCACTTCCCAAAGTGATGTTATATTTAGGAACAGAGGGAGTGCATTGGAAGCAAACTCTTCAAATGTGAAGTTTTTTTAAACATTGTGAGTAGAACTTTAAAAAGGTTTCAAGCCTTGATAGGTTTTTTTAAGGCACAAACCTAAGGCTGAAAGAAAAAACTCACATTTAGACTCAAATTAGACTCAATTTCCATTTTCTTATTTCATGCCTAGGTCTATTTAGCAAAAGTACGGTATGACCATACTCGCTCACACCCCTACTTTTTCCTATTATTTTTGGATGCAATTTAGCACACAGACCAAACCAAAAAAATGCTAGATATAATAATGTCACTATTATCTTTTTCCTTAGCCGAAAAAAACACACACACACAAGTTAAAGCACACAGACACAACTGACTGACAAACAAGCCCGTTAACAGCCTGCCTATTTCTTCTACTTTTTGTTTGACACTTATTTTGGGTTAAAAAATGTTAATAAGAGCATACGTGTCCCATCCCATGATGGGCTTACTTCTTGAACAAGCCCACTTGGTTTATGAACCAAGCCCATGTTTTGGTTCAACATTCAAAATAGGCGCTTTGTTTTGATCAAACGGTGGAGGTGGGTGCGTTAGAAGAACGCGAAAACTAGGGCTCTTGGAAACTCTAGACTCTTCCATATAAACCCTCGTTGAGCCCTAACCTAATTTCTCATCTCCGACTCTCTCCTCTCTCTCTCTCTCTCTTTCTCTCTCTCTCTCTTCCCTTCGCTACAATGGTAAACAACCATTCTCTCTCAATCCTCACTTCTTCTTCCTTTTCTATTTCGCATTTTCATTCGTCTTCTTTCTTATTTTCACAATGATTTTTTTTCGTCTTTCTTGTAGGCTTTGCCGAATCAGCAAACCGTTGATTACCCGAGCTTCAAGCTTGTCATCGTTGGCGATGGTGGAACAGGTACCTTTCGCTTGATCTCTTTGGCTTCTCCTAATTTTGGATATTACATAGTTTGCTAGGGTTTCCAATTGATTCACGAGCTTAGAATCATCGTATTTGTATTAGGAATTCGATCTTAGAGTCGTGCTTTTTAATTTATTGTTCTATTTTTAGGAATTATCATACGCGTTTTTGTTTGTTTCAGCTTGTTCTATATAGATTGTGGTTTGATGCATGTTGTTATTGTTATATTGATTTGAATACATATTTGGAATTATTGCAGGGAAGACAACTTTTGTGAAAAGGCATCTTACGGGAGAATTTGAGAAGAAATATGAACGTAAGATTTGTGATAGTATATGGTTGGCTTGTAATGGTAATGAAAGTTGTGTAATATTCTGACATGGACTGATTTTGGTGCATCTCTGTGAACAGCAACCATCGGTGTGGAGGTCCATCCGCTTGATTTTTTCACCAACTGTGGAAAGATTCGATTTTACTGCTGGGATACTGCTGGTCAAGAGAAGTTTGGTGGACTTAGGGATGGATACTAGTAAGATTTGAGAAGAGTATTCTTGACTTTGGTGTTTAAAGCACGTTTGAGTATTTATGTTTGTATGCTTTTTGTTCATTGTCTTCAAAGATTTTGATGTCTTTTGTTTTATTTACATGCCTTTATTTAAAACTTTATCTGTGCCAGTTGTTTTTATGTAAAAATTTTGTTTTTTTGTGCTTGCAATGTTTTTTGAGATTGTTTTGTTCTTACCATTTTTATAAGTAAACTTTTATATCCTACAAGTTGTTTTAATGTGTCGGTGATGATCTTATCTGCTGGCTCAGTGGGTTCATGAACATTTGCACAGTTTTGTTATAATTGCTTTTAAACAGAAGTTCTATTGGTCTTTCAGCGGTAGGCATTTTGCTTCTATGATGACCAATTGGAGAAACTTAATATGAATTTTATCTTCATTTCAATGACAAATGACAACAGATATGATTGCTTTGGAAAAATGATCTGCCATGCTTTAAATTTCACTAGAAATTATGTTACCTCCATGTTCTCTTGTTGATTGTTTATCTATAGTGACTCATCCTGATTTTCGACTCTGCAGTATTCATGGTCAATGTGCCATTATTATGTTTGATGTCACTGCGCGGTTGACATACAAAAATGTCCCAACCTGGCATCGGGATCTTTGCCGGTAAGTAAATACGAATTTTTTGCTTCTTTAGGTTAGCCTTGATGTGTTTGCAGTGTCTTACGCACTCATTGTTATTTGATTTATAGGGTGTGTGAGAACATTCCCATCGTTCTTTGTGGCAACAAGGTTGATGTGAAGAACAGGCAAGTTAAGGCAAAGCAGGTCACTTTCCACAGGAAGAAGAACTTGCAGTATTATGAGATATCTGCCAAGAGCAACTACAACTTCGAGAAGCCTTTTCTGTATCTTGCCAGGAAACTTGCAGGGTAGATAATTGAGCCCCTTTTCTGTTATTTTCATGGCAATTGATCATGATATATTTTGGCTAACATTTATTCACGTCTCAACTTTGCAGTGATCCCAACTTGCACTTTGTAGAGTCTCCTGCCTTGGCTCCACCAGAAGTTCAAATTGATTTGGCTGCACAAGCACAGTAAGTTTTGTATTATTATCATTTGAGGACTGAACCCTTGTATCAGCAGAGAGACATTATCTTCATTGTTCTGTTATGCCCTGTACTAATAGATTTGAGCAAATGCTCCTAAGCCGGGCTGAGCAATTTTGCTTGTTTTTGAAAAGTTTCCTTGATGACATTGATGCTAAGTTATTATTAAGTAGTCCACAGAATATACAGTTGTATAGTTCGTTTTGTTACTTGATTCGCATTAACAATGATTAATCTCTATTATTTGTTCTGTTTTGTAGGCATGAGCAGGAACTTGCACAAGCTGCTGCCCAGCCCCTTCCGGATGATGATGATGACGCATTCGAGTAAAAAGTTAGATGTTCTGATTGCTCCAGGAGGTGGAGAGCGGCATGCGTCTGTGGGCCATTGTCTGAGCTGGTTGTTATTGTGGATGCCAAATTATGTTTTGGGTTGTATCATTAACATATGGAATATTTTTTTTTTTTGAACTGAAAAACATATGGGATATTGAGGATGTGAGATTTCATCTTTTGAGGTGTCTTTACTTAAATTGAGTTATTAGCTTATATGCAGTATTTCTGTTTGGATTGCCTGTCATCTCTTGAGACGGCCGTGTGGGAGTTTTTCTATTATTATCTAATATTTTTTTCTAGCCAAACATCAAAATATTCAATGTGCTAAACTAATGCATTGACAAAAAGCATACAATTTATGTTAATTTCATATTATAACTGATCAATAAATACATAATTAGTCTATTAGTGTAAAGCCTCATTAGAGCAGTTGAGTTTGAATTTTAGATAGTTGAGATTACAAGTCTGAATTTTAGATTAAACCCTTTTATGTGAGGGGAAACAATGAACTGGACTTGCGTAGTTGATTAGTTATTTGTATACTTGGGGAGATTGTTTATTAAAATTGGAAAGTGATAATTTATGATATGCATGTTAACTAGTTGCGACAATTTAAAACAATGAGAACTAGTGCATTGGAACAAGCATAAGGGGAAACGTAGTGTTTTGCATTTTTTTTCTCTTGAAAAAACTTTGCGTGAGTTCTAAGCATATCAAAATGTAATGAAATATGAAAAAGTTGGTATTTTATTACTTTGAGAAAACATTTCATTAGAATTGTAAATGTTAATATAGTTATTTCTTCAGGGACAAAATATCTCATAAATTGAAATTGTTTTAAGTGAGTCATCACAAACTAATATTAAGATCCACAAAAATAATGCCTTTTGAAATATGGAAATGTGTAACCCATTGTAGAACAATTGACTTAAGGTAGACATTTGACTATCATTACAAGCATTCGGTCTATGGAGAGTACCAATCAGTTACGATTTCAATCGTTGCGTTTAAGGAGACATTTCCCCAACTAACAGAAATTTGATAAAACCTAATTGTGTGGATAGAAATAAAGGGTCAAAAGAGATACCTAATTGTGTGACAAACCCAAGTGAATCATCGTTTGACCATGCTCTTGGATTGTGGGTGAGATAAACCTATTTCTTTATAGAAAAAAGAAATATAGAAATGTGTAAGTAAAGAAATATGTAAATATGTGACTGTTTCTCATATTAAAATGAAATAGATGAATTAGGGTAGACGGTGTGAAATGAAAAGAAATACATCTTCACTTTGTTTGGATTTTAATTTTGCAATCACAATATTTCCCTAGTTCCTGTTTTATATTGTAAATAATTTTTTCTCATAAGAAAAAAATCATATTTCAAAACTTAAGCTAAACAAGATTGTTAATTGATGAATATTTTTTTAATTTATAGAATTTAGTACTACAAGTATGTTATCATTATTTTTATTTCTTAAATTATCACTTATCTTGCCGCTTTAAATTCATGGCCTCAACTATGATGTCCATACTATTTTTTTTTTCTTGGTGGAAAAAAGTTTGTTATCAACATAACTTGTAGTTCCTACTTCCTAGACACATTGATCCCTCAAATCCTTTTTTTTTTGCTGAAATCCTTTACCTATGTCTAATTAAGTGTCTGTTATTTATAAATCCTCTCAACTACACACTAGTTTTTAAAATACTACATAAAAATAACAAGTGACAACAAATCTAAGAATAAGAAGAAATTTCATTGTTACCAAGATGAGGGACATAGTTGTCTTTCCCCATCAATGTTCGGGGACAATCCGGTAAATTAAAGTTGGAGTGGAAGCAGCTAGAGGCTGCCTTTATATGCAAACCTAGGTTTCCGGCACATTTCTGCGTTCCTTCATAGTTCTCTCTACTCTTTATTCCGCGATTCCTTCACTTTCCTTTCTCAGGTGAACAAACACTTCACCTCAATCTCCTTTCGTATAAAATATCTACCAATTCTCACTTACTCATGCCTCGCACTGATCTATTTTTCGATTATATTTTCGCTTTTAAGTTTTTACATTATGTGTATGACGTCAGGTTTTAGTTGATGTTGTTTGAGTATTCTTGAGTTTTATTCTTGACAAATATCGGCGGACTATTTGTGCAATATGTTTCGTACTTTTTTTTAATGAAATGTGTAGGTAGGGTTTTAAGTTTTTTTCCAGCTTAATCTGTATTTTTTTTTTGTTGATTTCATCTAAGTTTATTCCAGCTTAATCTGTATTCACTGGTGATCTGATTACATGTTTTTTAAACCTCTCATTGTTGTGATGTGAGTGAACTTAATTGTGTGTGTGTGTGTAATTTGATCTTACCAATGCGAAGTAGGAACTGATTATGCTGGCACAAGTTATAAGAAAACTTTTGGTTGTCAGAATGTAGAATTGTTGCTCCTTTAATATGATATGTGCCAGTATTTATGTTTGGTTTTGATGCTATATTATGGAACAGCAATACTTATTTTGTGTTTATTTTCTGACATTTTTGACTTAGGAGTTAGGAGTTATGTTTACTTGAGTTTTGATTGATGAAAGAGACAATGGCGAAGAAGAAGAATCCCCTGGTTTATATGGATGTCTCTATAGATGGGGACCCTGTTGAAAAGATGGTTTTTGAGGTACATTTTATTTTTTGTTATGTTTGAATTACAGCGACTGTCATGATATGTGATATGGCGCCTTTTATTTGCAACTTCTTTGACTTGGAGAGTGAGTAGATTAGAATTGCAACCTAATCAATTCTTTTACCTGCACAGCTATTCTATGACATGGCTCCCAAGACTGCAGAAAATTTCCGTGCTTTATGTACCGGTGAATATTTGATCTCCTTTTACCCCTTTAAAATTTTTTATTCTTGGATTACAGTTGGTCAAGCTAATGTTTTTTTATTTTTTGATATGCACTTTTCTGTCTCTCACTTAATGATTCTTTTTTCAGGAGAAAGGGGAGTCGGTCCAAGAACAGGGAAGCCACTGCACTACAAGGGCTCCTTCTTTCACCGAATTTTGAAAGGCTCCATTGCAGAGGTATACTATCATTCTCCTACTTTTGTGATATCTAAGGTTCTTCTTCAGTATTTGTAAATCTACACATCATGTTGTGGTTGAACATGGCTTAGTAGTGAATGCCCCTCCTTTAGTCAATTACGCTTGTTTATGCTGTAGGATACAGGTCTGATGGTCACGACTGCTTTTCTTGTGATATAGTTTTAAGGTTGTAACTTACTAAATTGTCCATCCTATGATGCCAATAAGCTTTGCAATGTCAAAACCTGCTTAGTATGCAATGTGGTAATGTGAGCAGATATTAATAGCTCGTTTTCCTTTTGCAGGGAGGCGATTTTGTCAATCGAAATGGTATGTATTATATCATTGCATTGTCCTTAGGATGACAAACTTTTCGAGTTTTTTAATATTGTAATTCAATACAATATATTTAGTCACTTTTCTTTATGTTTTTATCATTTGGTTATTCAGTTGCCCGAGTTGCAAGCCTTGTTCCATTTGCATGTTTCCTGTGACAATGGTAATTTCTTTTTCTAAGTTGATTAGGAACATAATCTAAGTTCCTATGCAAGTTCTCAATGACCTTTATTTATCAGGGTCTGAAAGCAATTCCTTTTAAATTTTTATGGTTTCTGCTTATTGCTATTTTTGTGCTTTCAATGTTTTTAATCCCCTTTTTATTTGTTTAAATTTTCATACGTGGCTTATACTAATAAATTGGCCATGTGGCTGGTAACATGTTTCTTGTTATATTATCTTGATTTACCACACGAAGCTATTGATTGGAATTAGACATGAATTCCTATGTATTGTACATAGTTTAAGGAATGAGCTATATGTTCCACCGATTGTGAATAGTGTGGCTGGTTATATATTTTAAATTGTATATGTTTTATATATTGATTGTGAAGAAATGTTACACCCTCTTGTTTTAATATGATATTGGTCAATGAACAATGAGACAAGTCTCCTAAAGCTATTGACGATTATGAGATGATAGTTTTTTCCTCATTTTGATTTAAAATATTATCATCTTAGAATAGTGTATTATTTTTCTGGGAAATCATTAGTTAAACTGGTTGTTATGAATGTTTATCATTGGAAGTTTAAATCTCAATTTTATATTAAGTATTACAATCATTTGAAGACTTAGATTCATATTTTATCTTATTTTGCAAATACAGATGGTAATTCATTACCACGGTGCTGATAGCAAGTATAAATTTCTTGTAGTTTAATCCTTAATTTTCTATACATGTCCAATTTCAATATCTGGTAGTTTCTTTTTCTCATCCCTTGGTGTAATATATTCTGTAGTACTTCTTCATTATATTTTCTATCTTATTTCAGGGACTGGTGGAGAAAGCATATATGGTTCTGATTTCCCAGGTGAGAGTGCTGTATCATGCTGTCACCTTTTATTGCATAGAACATAATAGTGCAGATGTAGCTCAAAATGTGTGCCGTCCTTTTCACTTCTTTTTATGGACTGAGTCATCACAATATTCCTTGCTATTTATTTCAGACGAGTCGCCTAGGCTTAAGCATGATGCACCTGGTCTTCTCTCTATGGCAATTGCTAATCGTGATACTCTTGGTTCTCACTTTATGATCACTTTTAAAGCTGATCACCATCTTGATAGGTTTGTCTATATGGTTAACTCTTGGTGGTATTTTTTACTATCAATGTGTCTGCTTTTTTTTTTTACTTCTTGTTTTGAGGGGAACAAACTATCATTTGGCGAAGTCTTGTGCTTGGTAATACTCCAGTTGCATGGAATCTTGTGCAGGAAGCATGTGGTATTTGGAAAGCTTGTTCAAGGACTTGATATATTGAAAAAAATCGAAGATTTGGGTGACGACGATGGGAATCCAACTGTGACTGTTAAAATCATCCATTGTGGTGAATATAATGAAGGTGAGACTCATGAATTTGGAAATTTTTAGTTAAATCATCTAAGGTGTGTTTGCAATTCCCAACACCAGATGCCAAAGCATACCATATGATCTGTGTCCCTCCCTTTAAGTCTTGGTTCTGGCTTGTTTGTGTGTGCAATGTGCATGTATCCCATTGATTTTGTTTCTTGTGTTTGTAGATGGAAAGAAGATGAATAAATTGACTACTGAAACAAATAATCATGAAGCTCGGCGGAAGTCAAAGAACAAAAAAGCCTCAAAAGACAGAAGGAAAAGGAGAAAAAGATACTACTCATCTGAATCAGATAGTTATTCAGATTCAGATGATGAATCATCGGAATCTGATAGTGATTCTGACTCAGATCTGTCATCATCATCATCTGACATAAGTTCTTCCAGTGATGAAAGGCGGAAAAAGAGGAAAAGATCTTCTAGGAAAGACAAACATAGACGCAAAAAAAGAAGGGATAAGCGTCGTGAGAAGAGGCGACGGAGACGTGATAAAAGATCAAAGCGCAAATCTAAAAGGTATTGACTACTTGAGATTGATGAACTTAAACAAACGCGATTCAGATTTTGGATCTTTGTCACGGTTGTTTGCATTATTGATATGGATGAACATAAATAGCACTGATTAGATGGTGTGCCCTCACAAGATAGGTTCATTTTGCCTGTGCCATGTCTATTTTGAAAGGGTTGTTTATATTTCATGCTTGCTGTTCAGTCAGATGAACCTGAAAAAGCCAGGTTTCAACAGTATTTGTCATGTCTCTCAAGTTCTAAAGTTGTGCTGGTGTTAGGGACTCGGAGAGCGCAACTGATTCTGATAGTGAAAGCAAAAGTGACAGCAGCTCTGATGATGAAAGTCTTGATGCTCAAAGAAAGGAGAAAAAACGCAGAGATAATTCTTTGAAAAAAGGTATCATTTGCATGTTGAGTAAATTCAGCAAAAGATCTCACAATCAAAATAGGCCACTTCATCTCGGAATTATATTTTGGCATGTTATTGGAAAAATGGCCGAAATATGTGATTGTTCATGTATGGAAAAAATTCCTTAAGCTCTTGGTTACATGATGCATTGTTGTTTCCTAGGTAACTTTATTTCTTTACTAACATAATATCTATGTTCACTTATTTTTACTATCAAATATACCGATCATTAATTTATTTTAGATTGAGTAAATTATATATATCTGGTTCATATTTCTTTTAGAAATTGAAATGAAGTTCCAACAATGTGGAGGCAAGTGTGATTGGAGCTTTCAATTGATTTACAGTCTATTACTCTCTTATTGATATGTATTTTTGGTTAATTTTTTATCAGTTACCTTAATTTTGTTATATTAATGCAGCTGAAGTTCAATCTCCTTTAGCTGAGGATAGAGAAGTGCATTCCGTACATCATAAAAGGAGGGGAGAAGCGGACACACCAGAGAATGAGGAAGCATCCCCCAAAGAAAATGGAGAACGACATAGCAATGGTATTGGTTCTGACTTTAGAGCCGATAGAAATGAGGAGAGGCAGCCTGATGTGATGGATGATAATCCTGGCAAATCTAGGTCTACTTTCCACCCTTGTCACAACTCAGTTATTCTTTATGCTTGTCATTTCTTCCAGATCTGGTATTATATTGAAAGTTGATGAGCAGGAGTCGAAGTATGAGTCCCAAGAGGGCCATTAGTAAGAGTATGAGTATAAGTCCCAGGAGAACTGAGAGCAAGAGCCCAAGTGCCAGTCCAGAAAGGAAGATCAGCAGAAGTCCTAGTGGTAGTAGAAGCCCTCGGGCTCCACCTAGGAGGAGTTTCAGCAGAAGTCCTGCCAGGAGCATCAGTAGAAGCCCAAGCAGAAGCATCAGCAGGAGCCCAGTGAGGGGTCTGAATGGAAGAAGTATCAGTAGGAGTCCTGTGAGAACCCGCTCACGGAGAAGTGTCAGTGTGAGTCCTGTGAGAATCCGTTCACGGAGAAGTGTCAGTGTGAGTCCTTTGAGATCCCCATCTCGTAGCCGCCGGAGCAGGAGTTCACCTAGAAGAAGATCTGTCAGTAGAAGCCCTGTACGGGTTTCAAGGAGGAGTATAAGCAGGAGTCCAGTTAGATCTTCTGCAAGGAGCTTGAGCAGAAGCTCTGGCAGGGTCCCATTAAGGAGAGGTGTCAGCCGAAGTCCTGTGAGAGCACCTAGCAGAGGAAATCGTCGCAGCTATTCTAGGAGTCCTAGTCCTGTCCGGAGACCAAGGTCATCTCGTGGGTTGTCAAGGAGTGTCTCTCCTGATGAATCCCCAAAGCGTATCAGAAGGGGAAGAGGTTTTAGTGAGAGATACTCTTATGCAAGAAGGTACCGAACTCCTTCTCGATCTCCTGTGAGGTATCGGTACAACGGAAGAAGTGATCGAGACAGGTAAACTGAATGCTTTTGGTGTTTGTTGAATGTTGATTGTAACTAAGTTGTCTTCAAATGCTCCTGGCACAAAAAAAAACATAATCTTACAATGTTGTGTTCCAGATATTCTAGTCACAGAAGGTTTTCCCCTAGGCGCTACAGAAGCCCTCCACCTCGAGGAAGAACACCACCCAGGTTTTCCTCCCCTTTCCTATTATATATTGAATCTCTTGGGTTATTTATGAGTTGTGCTAGCAATATTTTTGGGTTGAATAACATGATCATACGAACTATTTTGTGTAGGTACCGAAGCAGAAGAAGTAGAACTCCATCAGTATCTCGCAGCCCTCGCTATCGTGGCCGCCGCTACAGTCGAAGCTTAAGCCGAAGCCCAGTTCGTAGTCGTTCCCCTGTTGAGACATATAGATCTCGTCCTTCTCCTCGCATGGAGAAGCGTAGGTCACCTTCTCGAAGTCGCAGTCGCAGTCTATCACAATCCAGGTCTTCTGTTGAATCACAGTCTCCTCGGAAGGCAAGTAAAGACAGATCTAGGTCATCCTCTCGAAGCTCAGATGGAAAGAAAGGGTTGGTATCATATGGTGATGGTTCTCCATATTCAGACCAAAGGTAATGTGCGGGCCCCTGGGTCTTAAACTGTCACCTCGTGAGCTGGAGGGTTTAATTTATAATCTGCAGCTGATTGGCTTTATACGATGTCATGTTTGAACGATATCTTCTATAATAAGTGAAGGTACTTGTCCCTTTTAGGGTGCGGTTTGAGTTATAGGTATTTGCTGGAGGCAGCTAGAGTTTGGGAACATAGGTTATTATGTTGTAGTAATTATATGCTTGAACTGGATTTCAAATTTTGCTTTAAATATTCACTGGTTGAAATCTGGTTGACAGTTTCTAACCAGAAAATATGCATCTATTTTTTTTCTTTAGGTTGAAATCTGGCAAAGTATATGATTTGATGTTGCTGTGCCGTGTGGATAGCTTTTAATTTATTATTTGTATGGTGAGAGATAATTGGGTTGGTGATTTAAAGTCACAGCAATGGTATATTGAAGATTCATTACGTTTGCATATAAAGTATTTGGATAATCAGTCTCTTAAATTTCCGCTGAAGAAAGAATATTGGCGGATGGCATGAGTAAATCATCCCAAGCACTTGCCATATCCTCTTATAGTTAGCTATAACCGTGGCCCGTTAGGAGGAGTCTAAAAGGTAGAAAAAATAAAACAAAAGACGATTTCAGTAATATCTAAAAAGGAAAAAAAACTTGGCATTATTCAATATTTCATTTAATATTTTTTTCGTAGTCTTGTGCCGACCCAGCCCCAACTTAGAAACGAAGAAGTGAGAATCAAATAAGGAAAAAGATTAAAGAAATGACAGTGGCTGTGGAATCATCGAGCGGAGCTATTACCAATGCCTCTTCCATGGCATTCAAGCTACTAAGAAGCCTTTTCCCTGCATACATACTTTGTTAAAAATTAAGACCAAGTTTCGTGAAACCACTAGGAGGCATAAGATATAGAGATGTCTTCAGCTCGTGTTATTGAAACCATCAATGAA
Source organism: Mimosa pudica (assembly GCA_029929735.1). NCBI lineage: Eukaryota > Viridiplantae > Streptophyta > Magnoliopsida > Fabales > Fabaceae > Mimosa > Mimosa pudica. The sequence continues at coordinate 5,532,901 of JAKELP010000007.1, forward strand.
TGTTTATCCCTTGCCAGAGCAGAGTCACTTGAAGATCTGGAAAAAGCCCTTCAAACACTGGCTTCCATCACCAGGGTCAGTCCTCAAAATAGAGCTCTCCTTGCTCAAACTGATGGAGCCATCCCTCTTTTGGCTTCCCTAACTAATGCTTCCTCCTCCATCATCCAAACCCTCTCCTTATTGATCCTCTTCAACCTTTCCTTGAACCCTGACTTGAAACAAACTCTTGCCGAAATGGAAATCATTTACCACCTCAATTCCCGCATAAGCTCACCAACTTCCCCTGACTCTTCTAGATTAGCCTCCTCAATGATCTGTAGTCTAGCCATGCTTGACAGGAACAAGGCCAAATTTGGAGTTGCTGGCACTGTTCAATTGTTAGTTAAGGCTATTTCTAACTCTTTTGATTATGAGTCTCACCACCTTTTGAGTTGTGTAGCTGAGCTTGTTCACTACCATGGTAATTGCACTTTGGCAGTGCGAGCAGGGGCAGTTCCTATACTGCTTCGAGTGGTTCAAACTACTGGCAACGAGGACTTGGCTGGAACTGCCCTTGCTGTTCTTGATCTCCTTGCTAGGTTTAATGAAGGGCTTAGTGCTTTGAAGAATAGTGATCAGATAGTGGTTTTGATGTTGCGTGTGCTGAAAGCAAGGTCCTTGATGAGTAAGGAAGGTGCAATTGACATCCTTATTCGACTTTTTGATGAAAGTGAAGAGTGTGTCAAAGAGACTCTTATGCTGCCTGAATTTTCTGTAGTGATGGCTGATCTTTCTGTGAGGGGTTCATTTAGAGTCCGTGAAAAGGCTGAATTGCTTCTAAGAAAAATGGCTGATGTGAATTCAGATTTCACCTTGGAAGGGAACGCCCTATATATTTGAAATCAAGAGCAGTGCTTGCATGCTTTGATTTCTGTTTCATTCTTGTCTAAACCATTTGATGAAGAATAACATTAATAATGGCAAAGTTTGTTGTTTCACGTTGAATTCATGTATTATTAACTAGTAGATAATAGATTGCGTGATATGGACAAAGGAGAGCCTGATAATGTAGTAGAGCTAATTAAGCTGCTGCACTGAATGGTCAAGGAAAACCTCGGAGTAGACAAAATCAGAAAATCAATAGCTCCCAATTTATTATGGTGCTTGGTTTAAAACTGTTTTTTACTTTTTTTAGCCAGGACTCATCCATGGATTGAATCAGAGATTAAATTGGTTTGACTATTTTTTTTGTCATGCTTCTACTTTTTGTTGATCTACAAGTCATTCTTATACTTATTATTTGTTTTTTTTCTTATACATAAAATGTTCAACCTTTACCACTTTAACTAGCTTAGCATAACATAACAATTTGCTATTTTTTTAAAAAAAAAAAAATCGCCGGTCTCCCATTCTCTCTTTCTTAAGTGCCTCAGTAAACAAAATTTTGGTTTTCATTATAGACAAGGATAATAATACATGAGTAAAATACAAACTAAATGTTGGGTATTTCAAAAGGGGGATAAAGTGTATTTTAACCGTATTTGTAAATGCACAAGTACAATAACAAATTCTTCTCTGGCTACATGAGGTTATATATATGGACTGTATGACACCATTGTTGTTGATCAATGTTCATGAAATTCAATAGGGTTTTATATTGACGGTTGAAATCTAATACAACCTTCATCCTTTACAAGAATTTGAGACCGGTTAAAAGTATAAGCTGAATTTGTGAATGCATAAATAATGCTCTAAAATATTATATGTTGTAAACTTACATATCAATGATAAAAATAATACTTCCACCGGTCCTAAATATAAGACCTAGTTGACTTTTTTGGAAAATCCTAAAAAAGCAAAATAAGTTAATTATAAATTGATTTACCTAATTTTTTCTCTAATACTAGTTTATTTTACCTATAAGCTAATGAATAATCTAAAAATATATCAAATGTGTCTTGATTTAATAGTCTATTTCGTAACCTTAACCTCTTCAAAAAAAGTCAACTAGATCTTATATTTAGGACTGGAGGTAGTACAAAATATATGAGGATTGTTAACAAATCACTCTGTAAGTCCCGCTCAAAAGTCATGGAATGTGACATTTTAGCATAATTTTGTGATATTCATACGCATTTTAAAATCTTGAAAAATTTTGTGGTGTCACACAAACACACATGTATATGTGCGTACACACACATATATTAATGGGCGTGGCTTTTGGTAAAAAAAAAGGGCATGTTGATACTTGATACAAAAGAATGGGCATGGCTAGATCTGCATATCAACGCTTCATGGATTTGCACACCTGGCTTCGTTAAAACACCGGTGAACAGTGTCAGAGTGTGTGCATAAAACTGCACATAACAAAACACTCCAATGTAGTCACTACTAGTGAGTAGTGAGTCAGTGACATGACACGTAAAAGTAAAAAAGTTAAAAAACAAATAAAAGAGAAATAATCAGAACGTAGGTGTACGGTTCAAGAAGAGGAAGCTTATGGGTGGAGGGTATTAAGATAATTTTGATAGTAAATAAATAGTGATAAGAGAGTCATGTCATAAGATGCCTCTTTGAAGGGATTCACGTGTGCCTCTGCAACAATGTCCCTCACCATCACTCTCAAATCTCAACTCATTCTGGTCTCTGCTCTATTATTTGCCATCAGAAAATTTGTAAAAGGAAACAAGGAAGGCCAATTTATGAGTGAAATAGACCGTATCTTTATGAGTGAAATAGACCGTATCTTGGGCCAATGTCTTTAGTACCGTAGAAAAAATCTTGATTCAGAGGAAACATTATTGAATGGTAGGGTGACTCTTTGTACTGTACAACCTAGACACATGGTCCTTTCCTTTAATGCCCTTTGCTTCTTAACGTTGTCAATTGCTCCAATCAATTTGCCTACTTCACCTTAAGCTCTGCCTCATTGCCATTAGTTTTCCTTAGTTGACATTCTCCATCCATTATAAACCCAAAAAAAGTATCACAAATTCACAATAATTAACTTAACTACTCGAATATTAATTTGATCCACTAGTTTCCTTGTTTAAATTCTATCGTCCATGAGGTAGGAATAGGACACCGAAACATCAATCTTCGGTGGGGACTAATGAATATTTCTCTTGAAAGTTGAAACCATTCACATTAATATGAACATAATTTGTTGCCTGCATCACATTATACTCACACGGTACATGAACGTGGGACACTGCAAGTTATCATTGTACCATAATAGCCATACGTTACAAAGCAGTACGTCTTGCAAGTTTTTTAGCTTCACCCCCCATACACAGTACTTTTGAATTATTGATTATTAATAAATATGTTCTTAATTATATGATATAATCAACCAAACTGTCGAGCTTCAAAAGTGTATGTATGCGTTGAGTGAACAGATAATCATTTTCTCGAGCGCAGAAAAAGGCAGTTAATTACACGTACTTTTAAGTGTAAGCCTACACTATAAGCTTTCTAAATAGATTTTTCTTTTTGTAATTTCATTTTTACTATATGTTTTCATCAAAAGTCAAATATTCCACCAGCAAAAAGCCATAAACTTGACATTCCCCACAATAGCTTTGTGTCATCTGAAAGCAATCTTAATTTAATCAACCGCAGAAACTAAACTCGGTGCATAGGAATATATATCTCTGTGAGAGACGTGAGATCAAGTATATATAGCTAAAATTCTCCATTCTTCAAAGATGCCCGACACACACCATTTCACTTGCTTTAAATAATAGCCACTTCTAGACATATATATTTAATTTCCACATTACAGTCTATCAGCACAAACCTTAACTCTTTCTCAACATTCTCTACACACACACACATAACATACACATGTCAATGAGATAATATATCTTCTGTCATCTATATTATTCATAAGGCAAGAATATCTTTTTTTTATTTGATTTTTGCAATCTGTAGGCTGAGTCATGGGAAAAGAAAATGGTTTCTTTCCCATACTACCAACATCAATATTGTGGTTGATCATGAAGATCGAATATATTATCAGTACAGACTGTTTAGAATCAACGCAAAGTTGTAAAGATTATTATTCAAGAAAAGATATATAAAAACCTGAAAACATAATTGTATATAAGTTGTAAAGAAGCAAAAGAGGACGACATTTTGGAAAAGATGACAGGAGAAAAAAAAAAGCCTTGACACTGAAGTGTGAACACAGCTTCACTTTCGAGGTTAAAATTCTGAGCTATTTACTATATTATCATTATTATTATTGCAGAAACAGACAAAACTAAATCAAGCTTTTCATCTTACGTTTTCTTTTACTCTTTTTCAAGGGAAGTAAATTTTATAATTTTATCCTGTCCAGCTGGAGTTTAATCCCAACACTGTAAAATATCAAATCTTTACATGTACCCACATAACAATTCTAATTAAAAAGTAAAACTTTCTTAAAAAAGTTTGCTAATAAAGTTATGGAATTAACAATGACATGTGTTGAGAAAGTATAGGAAATGCAAATGGAATTAACTGAACAATGGAAATAGTAAAACTGGGATAGAAGAAAGGAATAAAAGCTGTTAAAAAGGGTATTATGGACCAGGAAAAAACTATCTCTGTTTGTGTTTGTGTTTGTGTGTGAAGAGAGAACTGACACAGCACAAAGCTAAGAGCAAAAGTGGTGGGAACGAGCAAAGGGGAAGTAAGTCATCAACAAGAAAAGGGAAAAGCCAAATGCTTTTTTGGGGTTTACTTCTACATCAGGTTGGTGTAAAGAACTAAAGATAGCTACTTCCTCTTTATTTTCTCACCATTCAATATATAAGTACTTTCTTTTTTATAGATTCTCTTGTATTTTAAGAATATGTGTATAAAGATTAAAACTTGCAAGTTTATGTGCCACCGAATGACCATTTTCAGCTTATTTTACCCAATGATGATTTTATCAGTTATTAATGTGACAAAATGTGCAATCTTGCACTGGCAATTTATAATTTTTAAATATGTGCAATATTCTACTTGTCCTTGTTGAAGTGCTTTGCTTAGTCTTTACCCAATGTCCACAAGCTTTAGATGCTTCAACCCTCCCTTGCTCTTCTATTCTCCGTACATTTACAAAGTAAACACTACCCTTCATTCTTTTTCTACATTTTGTGCTTCATCACTTGAGGATTCTGCTTATGAAAAGGGATATAGCTTTTTTATTTGCTGGTCCCTCTAGTGACTTATTTTTTTCAGTGCTTTTCGCTTTCTGTCAAATTTCTAGGAGGTTTCAACTATAGGATTAGCTTGTTTAAGTAGGGTAGCAGATGCTGATTCATTGTTATTATTCCTTTTCACCCTCCCATTTGTGTATAAATAGAGGTTGCTTATGTTTGTATTTCTTCATTGTAGCCATTCATATTAAGCGCTGTGACAGTGGCCTGAGAGGATTAATTAACTGTTTTGATACAAAAACATGAGTTATAACAACTCCTCTGTGGGTTCAGGTCAGTACCTATACCATGGTATCTTAGTGCTCTATGTATATAGATTTGTTGCTGAAGAAAATATATTGGTTTTCAGCAGCTAAATTATTTAGGATTTCTGGCATATGATATGTTGTTAACTTTGTGCTGCAATGTTCAGGCAATGGAAATGCTAGAAGGAATTTTGAGTTTGGAAGGACTCATGTGGTCAGGCCTAAAGCTAACCACCAGGCAACTATAGTTTGGTTACATGGCCTTGGTGACAACGGTTCAAGGTATGTAGCTACCATATATTTATCTTTTTAAAACAGTAGCAAGTATTATTTAAAGGCTTTACTCTTCAGTGTGTGTGTGTGTGTGTGTGTGTGTGTGTTATGGAATAGTCTTCTTCCTTTTGAGAGGGCTGGTACATGGTATGAGAGACCAAATTTTGGACATCTATTTCACTTGCAGCAACAAACTACCCCTAATATGTTCAATTACTGTCCTTGTCAATGTGCATGGCTCAATGGGAAGAAAGCTATCATTATGTCATCATGTTATTCCTTTTTTTTTTTTTGGCAAACTCAGTATAAGTAAATGCCTTCTACTTTTGCTTGAGAATATGCCTTTTGGAGAATCATGGGTTTGTTTGCTTAAATAAATGAAGGGGAGAATGGATGTCAAAATATTGTCTCCTTCTGATTGAGGAGTTTGTTTTTAATTAAAGGTTTTGGAGCTCCATACCCCTTTTCAGTATATTCTTATCAATTAATTTACTTTTTCAGTTTAGGAAACCTCATTACCTTAAGTCTTATACTAATATATATGCCATATAATGGAACATGGGACCACAGCTTCACTACCTATGCTATCACCAAAACATAGCATAAATATATTACTCCCTCTTTCCTAAATCTAAGAGCTAGTTGACCTTTTTGGAGAATCCTAAGAATGTCAAATAAACCACTTAATCATAACATATTTTGTATATTATTATATCATAAGTTAGCTTATAAGTCCAATAAACTAGTTTAGAGAAAAATTTAGAAAGATCAATTTTTAATTACCTTATTTAATTTTCTTAGGATTCTCCAAAAAAGTCAACTAGTTCGCTCTTATATTTAGGAAAGGAGGGAGTATTTACCAAACAATGACATGCATTGCCCCATTGCGTAAGTAGTTGATTCTTGGTGACTTGGGTTGGCTAGTGCATATATTTATGCAATATCACATATGCCATTTGGTATTGTGGTCCCAATGCTAAGTAGGTGATATACTTTTTATGAGGTTTTCTAAAGAAACCTTATAATAGTTACAACCATGTTCTCCTTTCCTGACATAACTATTGATTCTTGGATATTCTTAATATTTTTATACTCCAGTAAATTTGTATGCCTAGTTGCAATATTTAAGGTCAATCACTAATGAAAGAAAGTTTTTATAGCCGGTCCCAAGTCTTAAAAAAGGAGTAGGTTGTGTTAGGCTTCGGCAGCCAACGTAAAAATCTTGTCGAATCTTATGAACATGGATACATGCATGACTATTGGTCTTACAAAATGGCGTCGTGTGATCTATGTAGCCGACCCCACATAGTGGGATAAGGTTTTGTTGTTGTTGTACTAATGAAAGAAAGTGATCCACTTTATTTTGCAGTTGGTCTCAGCTCTTGGAAACTCTTCCTCTTCCCAATGTAAGAATAGTCAGGTTCTTTTTACATTTTTTCATTGCCATCGCCTATCATGCATCTAAAATCTGCTTTAATTATGTAATATTAGGAAAAATGTTGTTTCTTGAAATTCTTTTATAATATATTTTCTGGAAATTTACATAACAGATTAAATGGATTTGCCCAACTGCTCCTACAAGGCCTGTGGCCATATTTGGTGGATTTCCTTGCACTGCTTGTAAGTTATGCTGCCTGAAAAATCTGTTATTGACGCACCGTTGCTTTTCTTTGACTGCATAATTTACTATTAAATTTTTATGCGATATACCAATTCTTTGGTCCATTCTTTACATTCAATAATCAAGTTTAATATCTACTCTTTTGTTCATAGTTGATCTAATCTGATGGAGTGGTCTCATCCAGGGTTTGATGCAGGAGATCTTTCAGAAAATGCTTCAGATGACATAGAAGGCTTGAATGCTTCTGCAGCACATATTGCCAATCTGCTGTCAACAGAGCCTCCAAATAGTAAGTTTTCTGTGTGCCTTGACCACTTGATAAAATATTATTTGTATTTGTGTTTTATTAAAGATGGTGAATACTATTTCTTTTTATCAGATTGTGGGGCATACTGAATTATTTACAATCACTCTAGGAGGCTCCCCTTAGAAATTGATCAAAATATTAAAATTTTGAAGTAGAGAGCCACTTTATGCCTGTATTTTTGCGAAGTTTTCCTTAACTAGTTTAATATTGGCCATCTCGGCGAGGAAAATCATTATATAAGTTTTCTTTCAGACTTCAGTGCATAGGGAATAGAGAGTGAGAGGGAGGGAGGGAGCATCTTTGTTTAGTTAGGACAACATCTTATATTATTTTTGACCAATACAAGGTCCAACCACAATCCATTGGCTCTATAAGAACTTATTTAATCATACACTTCAAAATTAGTAGAAATTGTCACTATTCCATTTTACCCCTCCTTTGGTTTCTTGCATGTGGCATTAAATGAAAGAAAGAACTACGGTGAGATTTAAAACTTCAAGATTCCAACTTCAGACTTTCTCATGATAGTTTATAATTGTCATATTTATTTAATCTGAGGTCTGCTTATTAAACAAAGTAACTGAAATTGTAATTTTAGAATTGTATAGAGCCCATTATCCTGCCCTCAGAGTTTTGGCTAACCCATCAAAAAGGGGGAAACGAGTCAAAACACTCTCTATTGAAACATGTAGAGCTAATATTGACAATTTGAACATGCACAAGAGATTATGATTCAGCATTCCATGTGGCATATGATTTGACTTCAATGCTATTGCTGCTTTGACCATACAGTCAAACTTGCTGTTGGAGGATTCAGTATGGGTGCTGCAACTGCACTTTATTCAGCCACATGCCATGCGTTGGGGCGTTACAGAGATGGAAATGCTTATCCCATCAACTTAAGTGCAGTTGTTGGCTTAAGTGGCTGGCTTCCTTGTTCAAGGTTTGATTTCTGTAATATTTCAACAGGCCAATACATTAAAATACTGTTATATATGTGCACCTACTGAAGCATTCCTTTTGTCTGTGGGAAGGTTAATTAACTAAGAGCCTTCTATTCATGCAGGACCCTCAAAAATCAAATTGAAGGATCACATGAAGCCTTAAGGCGTGCCGCCGTGTTGCCCCTATTTCTCTGCCATGGCTTAGGTAGTCATAGATTTTAATTTTATTTTGATTTTTCCTAAGATCGCATTGAAGCGTAGTTGCCCCATTTATCTTTCCATGAGCATGTGTTCACATGTGCTATGTGCTGTGGTGTATTTTGAACTCAAGAAAACTGGTTAAGGCTAATATGGGAAGAGTAAAACTAAGTTCTCTCCAGCATAAATTTCTTTTCTGAATTCAAATGGATTTTTGCATGTTTTTATATTCATTGACTTTTTTTAGTTCCCTGTCAATTCTTATCTACAGCCATTTATCAATATCTCAGATGATGGTCATGATTTGTCTTGAGCAAACCACTGTTATTAAGTGCTTCAGTTTCCTTGCCTTCTTTAATAAGGTTTATATGTCGAACAAGTGTTAAAGATGTCTCAATTCTTGATGATGATGGCCTTAGAAAATACGTATAAAAGTATATCACCCTTAGCATGACAATGGCTGAAAGTGTAGATTAAGTTAGGTAGTGTTGAGAGGCAAGAGAAAGATTGAGAATATGATATCTCTACACAAGTACCTAAAGTTCATCCTAAAAGGTTATATCTCAAAATTTGATTTCATTTTGCAGCTGATGATGTGGTTGCATTTAGGCAGGGAGAGCAATCTGCACAAACCTTGAGCTCAGCTGGATTTAGGAATCTTATATTTAGGAGCTATAATGGGTATTCTACTATGTTATGCAAAGCCTATAATGCTTGTCTAGGAAAGCACTCTAATGAACACTACTAACTTTTTCTATTTTTTTTTTCTGTGCAGATTGGGTCACTACACTGTGCCTGAAGAGACTGATGAGGTGTGCAGTTGGCTGACTGCAAATTTGGGGCTTGAGGGGTTTAGGCTGAACTAGAAAAGAGTTCAATGAGGAAACTGAGGTAGAAGCATCCTTTTAGGCAATGGAAAGGCACTATAGAAATAGATTAGTGGTGTGGGGTATACCTTACTTTCTTAATAAACTTTTTCAAGGTTGGTTGTTAGGCTTTTGCTGGTTGGGAGGACATATGGATGATTCTTCACATCCCGCAAATTTTGTTTATTTCCCTTATAATGTCCTGTGGACAGTGGATATTCAGGTGTCTGTATTTTGGTTCAAATAAAGTCAAATATTTATTAAATTTCATTTGTTTAAGGTGTTTTTTCTTGAAGTTCAAAATTAGGTGTAGTCAGTCGTACCGGGCCTAAGGGAAATAAATGAATAAACAACTACTATTAGCCAGAAAGAAAGAATAAACAACTAGTTGGGTTGGGCCTATTTAAATTCCTTTATTCTAAGCCCTACAATTAGCAGGCTGATGGAAACTGTTTTGGGCTTGAGGTAGAGCAAAAATAGATATTTGTTTGTAATTAAGTAACAACAAATTGCTTTTAATCAATAAATTTCATTTATTTTTTGTTTTTTTTGGGTGATATTATTTCTTGGCATTTCTAAGTCTACGGGTATGCTGATAAAAAAAAAGTCTACGGCTAGGCAATGGTATGAGCTCACGTAACATTAGAGCTCAAGTAAAGCCCATATATAAATTTAGTATTTCTTTGGGCCTTTGGGGGCATCCATCAATTTTGCGCTTAAATATAATGTTGAACCAAATAAGACTAGTTCACTTAAACTTTTTCATTGTTAAAGTCATTGATGCAATTTATACTTGAAGGTAAAATTTGTACAGACACCTTATTTCACCAAACCCTTTGACACACCTCAATTTACTATAAAAACTATCACTCTAATCCCAAATTTTGTTATATTATTGCTGTAGGGTAGAACATTAAATTCTGATCAGAAAATATAAGCCTAATTTCCCGTGTCCCTCCGAGTTCATCCAATAGGTTACAAGCGAACATGTTTACAAAGATTGATAGAAATCACAGTAAAGGAACAATATGACAATGAAGTGATATCTACACAACATTACATGCCGGGTATGCGGTATCTACTATCTAAGGCTTTTAGGGAATGCGGTATCTACTATTTAAGGCTTTTAGGCCGACCCTTCATCATCATCGACTAGGATTTGGTAGGAGCAAGTTCAATTCAACTACACGCATACGGCAATTTTATGTGACGCTTACAACTTACAAGTTTGTCTAATTACACAAGTTACTGGCTAGCATGCCCACACCTGAAGGTGGCAGGACGATCTGAGACATTACATGTACTCTCAGAAAAAGAACATTCCTGAATCAATATTTTTACATTTTTTATATCCCTTTCTGTTGGATTAGATGCTAAAACCTGAACCAACACTCATTGAGTGGTCTTTTTTTCAGCCTTTGGGACGTCCGTCACTTGCTTGCAATTCTCTGAAGTTTCATGATCATTATTAACTTTGGAAGTGATACATGGGGTCAGTGGTGGGAAAGAAGGTACAGCTTTCAATATGAATTTCCTGCCAATTCTCAACCCTCCTGAAGAGCTTGAACCAAGTCCACGTAGATGGCTATGAGGAGGAGAAACTCGCTTCTGCTTAGGGGAACTTGTTTTCACTGACTTCGTGGGAGTTGAAGCTTCCTTCAACACCTCAGGAGTTTCATCTTCTAGAATGTCAGGAAGTTTGCTATCAGATTCAAGACACTGTAGAGATTTAGTTTCACCCAATTTAGTCATTGGGGTGATTGGTGAACTACGCCATCGAAGGGACCCACCGGATAGAATACGCATAATATGAGTCTGATCCTTTGTTTTAGTTGAGAATGAATCATTCGACATTGACTGAGAATTTGAAATAGCCAAATGGTCTACTTTGGCGACTGAATCACATCTTGTTGATGATTGATCCATCATTTCCTGTTTGCTAGCTTGTTGCCATTCATAAGAGGCGTTTCTTACCTCTGTAGCTGGAATATATTTCCCAGGAACTCGAAGATTTGCAGCTTGCTTTCCTTTGCTGGATACAAAATAAAATGTCAACAATGAGAACACGAAAGGGACCACATGCCGAAAACTTATACTCCTCTGGTCCTAAATATAGGACCTAGATAACTTTTTTTGGGGAGATTAAGGAAGGCTTAATTTTAGATGTCTTTCCAATAATACCCCTCCTTAATTAGTTTGATTACTTAGTAGTCCTTCCTCCTCTATTATTAAGAAGTTGTTAAGAAGAAGAAAAGGTAATTTAGGAAAAATGTGACTAAAAATGTATCTAGGTCTTATATTTAGGACCAAAATGAAGTCTCTGTCTAGGTCCTATATTTAGGACCGGAGGGAGTATTATAGAATAAAGATTACGGCTTTTACATTCCATAAGGATATATAGAGCAAGGGATCGTACTCTGAGTATTCCAAAGACGGTGTTACCGGAGAGAGGAAGAGCAGATCATACAACTCTCCATGTGACAAATCCTTCTTTCTTGCTTCTGTTTCCAGCTCTTCATGAAGTGTGCTATTTGATCCTTCCTCTGCTTTGTTTCTCTTTTCTTCACTCAAAGCATGTTCAATGGCCAAAAATTCTGAGATACAAAGACACAGACCCGTTATAGATCTTGCTCCCTCATATTTTTGAATAAAAATGAAATTTTCTGTTATATTTCATTTAACGTGGCAGATAGATTTTGGACTTCCTTCACAAAAATTTCACAACTTTTTAAGAGCCTTAGCTCAGGTGAAAATTTAATTACTTATCAGACAGACACTTCAGTTTCTGAGGCATTAAGAATGAACATCCAACACTTTGTCATATAATATCTACCTTCTTTCTTGCCATACGCATTCTTACATCCCTCACATCGACATCCACCAGAGCATCCAACATTAGCCTTTTTTTTTAAAAGAAAAAATGGGTATATATCAGCACTCTCCAAATTGAACAAAAAAACGTCAATTAGTGTGCAAATGAGAAAAAAGTTGCGGAATTTGTGAAGAATGAAAATCCCGCATGATAAACACTACCTGATAACATTCACAATATTTTTTCAGACACTCAGACTTTTTGCAGTTGCAACCTCTTTTATGTCTTGCAGATGATGGTGTCGTTACATTGGCATCGTCCTGTAAGAGGCACACGAAATGCAATCATTAATTCTGAAAACAAAAAATTAGGAGAAGGGGATAGCTAGATAGCTTTTATACCATATTATTTGATGAAGAGTCAGTCACATGCTGCACAATCTTGGGGGCAAATGCATGTGGGTTGCGGATTTCTATTTGCTGCCTCGTCTCTAAAACTTTTTCACTATATTCTGGTCTATTGAGGCAGTTTTGACATGAACAAGACTCGGAGGTACAATATAATCCAGCAGCAAAACAATCACAGTAACTGCAAACAAATAGATCAAAACACATACTACATTCGATAAAAAAGAGATGACAGCAAATATAAAAATTAACTTACAGTTTTAAACATCTACTCTTCTTACAGTTGCACCTTTTACAACCATCGTCATCAGCAGAGTTTGATGTTTTCTTCCTGAAAAAAATATGTAGCATCTGGTGATCCCACCAAACATACAAAGAACAAATTATTATAACAATGAAAGCAAATTTAAAATAACTGACTTTTTCTTTTTGGGACTTGTTTGATTGGAACCCTCAAACCTTCCATCACCTACAGAGATTAATTTCAACTCATCATTGACATATGCAGGATGCTCAACATGTATAGACAAATGGGTAGGTTCTATAGAGCTTGGTGACCCAGGGGGAAGAGAATCTGCGGGTATTGGAGCATTCCTTTCATGCCGCTCGCATTTATTGCCAACTGAGATTTTCTCGTCCATGTTGGATGAAATTAAGCCCTTCTTTAAGTCCTCAGCATTCCGGCAGCTCACTATAGTAACTGACTTGCCGCCATGTGAATCTGTACCAGTGTCTGCAAGTTTCATGCCAGTAAATGCAGCACCGTCATGGGGCATTGCATTTACAATGCTATTTAAGTGCAACCCGATACCTGATGGCTTGGAACCTTTGAAGCTTCCACTGCACTGTGGAGAAAATGTGGGGGTGACAGGTTTGGACTGCCTGATCATTCTCTCTTCACCTGAAGCGTCATTTAGTGCAACATGAGAAGTTTCTAAATCTTTTGACTCTACTGAGCTAGCTGATGGTATTGAGTCTACAGGAACATGAGCTTGAAGAGGGCAGCTATTCAAATTTCCAATAGCACTTGACGCAGCCTCCCCGAACCGAAGGCAGCGTCTAGGCAGGCCTCGATGCTTTTGGCTGGCCTACATTGATTATATTTAGTTAATACTTAATGCTCAATCTATTGCACAAGAATAATCTTAATGGATTCAACAACAAACAATATTAATCCTGAAAAACATGCTGTTACCTATTTTCCCATAAAAAGTCTGACTAACTATTGATATCCTCACGTGAGATCCTCACAAAGAAAGTTTGAGATCCTCACAACCGCATGATACCTAATTTGGTCTAATAAAACCCCACAACCGCGTGATACTTAGTTTGGTCTAATAAAGTTTGAGATCCTCTCGTGATTGACTACGAAATAAAATTCTCTATTTGTTTATAATTTCTCCTATTTTCGTTCTAAAAAAATTCTGGGATGGCTTGTGCCTGGCTACATAAAAATGCTAGTCAACAAAGATTATTGCTCTCTTGATTGAGATTGACACAGACAAATAGAAACCACGGTAAAACAGAATAAAGGAAGCCAAGTTTACAACTATTCAACAGAAATAACATATTCAGATCAAAAGAATGAATAGCATGAAATATAAACTGAAGTTGAGTAAAGATAAAGTTATTCTTAAGGGCTACATGGACAACATGAAAAAACCAAAATATATGAAGGCAAACAGACAGAAATTAAGTCTGATGATCTATACCTTGGTGCTTTCCCGAGATAAGTTCTGTAGACTTACATGAGAGGTTATCCCAATCTCACTGTCGTTTTCACATTCTACTACATCAAGCAAAGGCTCGAGCATTGACTGATATGCAAGATCGCAATGATCCTGCATTTCATTTCCCGTGCACTGAAACACCAAATTTAGCAAAATCAATAAAAAATGTGAAGGAAAAAAAAAACACAGGATCACAGCCATGTAGTAACTGTCTATGTACTACGTCAATATAAACAGCAGCATTTGATCCATGATACCGGGAAAGTTGAATAATCAGAACGTTGCTTCTGTAAAGCATGGTCAGCAAACAAAACAGTATCTAACTTTGGACATTCTTGAGAGGTCAATTCAAAAGCTTTCTCCCCTCCTACTTTTCCTGCTTCATCAACTTTTTCTCTATAGCTGCATTCAAAGTCCTCTAACAAAATCAAAGGCCTGTTCATCTGGTCATCAGGACCATGTTTACCATCAAATTCAGACACAGCTTTCTCCGAGTGACTTAAGTCATTTAGCGAAGATCCAGCATTCTCATTGCATGGTTTCACATCAGGGTCCACTGATTGCACCAAAGACTCCTGATCAATATCTGAAGGATCAGCAAAATATTTACTCACAGATTCTACACACGGCGACGGCGACGAGTTGCAGTGTTGAGTATCCGGATAATTCTTGTTCGGAGTTATAAATATGGGCAATAAAGAAGCAAGCATTTCAGAATCAGCAGGGCCATCACCAAGGACCTTGACTTCATCCACACTCTGAACAGTGGCTAATGGAGAGAAATGAGGCCTGAAATGACCAAAATCCATTAACAAACAAGCAGTGCAAAAGCATAGTGAAAACAATGCATGTCACAATCAAGTCATTATGCATATGCATATGTGTGTTACCTAGATTTCGTGTAATCTAAATAACTTTATTCAGGATAGACACAACTAAGATTTAACAAGATAAGATTATAATATAATTGAGAATATATGTAAATGTACATGTATACCTATCCAAGAAGTTGGATCCACGGCGGATATGAATACGCGGCGACGTGAAGACCATTGGGGGAGAATTAAGCCCCAGGAAATGATGACCACTAACACGAGGCGCCTTCACAGACTCAAGCGGAGATAAATTGTTTGCAAAGGTAAAAAACGGAGACTCCTGAAATTAAAAAAAAATAAATAAATCATCCACTAACCAAAATGTAAATGCCTAAACACCTAATTTCTTGTACTTAAGCTCACAATAGGCCAAACAAAAACAGTTAATTAATGAATTAATTAATTCAACCTCCCATCAGTAACAAGCAAGCAAGAACAAGAACAGCATTGCGAAGTAATAAATAACTACTAACTAAAGTTTATCACTTAAAATCAAGATTAAAATTAAGCGACAACCTAATTAACAAAGAGAAGAGAAGTGGAGAATGTACTTGAACAGGAGAAGAATCGGAAGTGGCGGTGTTAGGAGTTTTCTTGGAGACATCGGGAGAATCGATGTCGTTCTCCTCCATGGCGATCAAGATTTGTGAACAACCCTAGACTCACATTTCTGCATTTTCTTCTTTGTGTTGTGGCTTCCAGTGAAGGGAGGAAGAAAGAAAGAAAGAAACGGAAGGAAATGAAAAATATTATTATTATTTGTTTATTTTTTTCTATTTTTGTTTTGGTTTCAGTTCATTTTCGGGGATTTACCATTACCATTTACCAATTACTCCTCTTACCATGTGGTCGTGTGGGGGGAAAGTTGGACTGTTGGAGGGCGGGGTTTGAATTCAGGGCGGGAAGCAGCGTTGCTTTCTTTGGGCCCAGCCCTCATTCTCTGTCAATGGCCCATTTATTCTATCGGCCCATTTCTGATCATGGGCCCATTAGAATATAGTCGTGCGTCTTTAATGGATTCTCACTAATGGGTTTGGGCGATGAGAAATGGCGCATGATGAAGTTAGAGGTACTCCCTCCCTCCCTCCGTTCCTAAATATAGGATCACTTTATCAAATTTGGAGAGATTAAAGAAGACATTCCATTGTGTTAGGATTACATGAAATATTCAAAATACCCCATGACATGTGGAAGATGTTGGACCAATCATATAAACAATAACAAGAAGATATATGATGTCTAATATAATCAGAGTATAGCAGCGGAAGACTTATAAATACCTCTACCATTGCTAGTCCATTTGATGCAGAGATCCACGTAGCTAGATGATCTGAAACCATAGAACAAAGGTTCTTATCTTGACAGGAGTAGGCACACTGATGGTATGTGTGAATTGTCATATCAAGTCAAGGGAACCCTAAAGGAGCAGTCTACTAAATCGCTCTTAGCTTAGTCTGGTGCACACACATCATTACCTTCCATCAAGATTATGACGTTTATATATATAGACTAAGCAAAACCCTAATTTGACTGGGCCTAATATGACTAACGGGCCACCTAATGGATATTCTTAAATAAACATAAATAATAATAATATAAATAAGATATTAAAATATCTAACATTCTCCCACTTGGCCCGTGCACTCTTATGTCATATAGCTCATCAAATTAAATAAGGCAATACTACTAGAATCATGGCGATAAGTCAAACTATTTAAGAGAGATATTATCTTCCATGTATTACAAGTAGCACCCTACTTAATGGGTCAACCTTTAATGAATAAACCTAAAATGTCTATTCCGTTCCTATTACTTATATGTTTGTAAATCTCTAATAAATTGGTACCAACTTGAGATTACAAACTTTAACTTGAATTTCATCACCTGATAACACCTCATTCAAAACAACAAATATGATTTGTCTTCCATATGAGATGTTCGACCATTTACAATCCAAAAATGCATGCAATTCATTCACTGGATCAATACTAAATGTGTTCCTATAACCGTTTGACCTTTATGGTCACACAACACCTTTAATGGATTGAATCAAGTTAATAATTCAGAATCCTTTAGTGAAATTCTTGAAAAAACTTTATAATTTGCCTCTAATAATGATTAGTCTAAGTAGTTCATGGTTGAAGTAAGTAATCAATGATTACTTAGCAATCCTGCATTCTACCATGACGCCATTTATTCATAATAGCAACTATCATAATGTTAACTATTTATAGTTAACTAGTTGTTCTATTCTGAACAAAACTAATCACATGAATTACATTTGTCTTATATGTAAAGCATGAAACTTAATGTACATTTAGTAATGTACTCTATGACTTGCAGCTTGATTATCCTCATATAATTCCATTGCATTGGCTCTACTTATTTATGCGCATTTTAAGTAGTCAATGTCTTGGAATCAAACTAAAATGAGGGTTCATCATCCTTTCCTTATGATGATGACCTTAGAGAATTGGATAACCTAAACTTATTCTCTCAATAGGTGTTACTCATAACAAGTAGCATCTATCTATGAATGTTCAAATTGTGATTTTTGGTTACTTATGATGTTCTCAAGTATTTTGAGAACAATCACTTTATATAATATTAGAGAATATTACACCCAATCTGTTACATCACAACTTTGAACAAATGTCATTTGAAATAACCTATGTCATCTTACATGAGTAAAAATGAATTATCATTTATCCTATATAGATAATTCAGCTCCCACTAATCGAGTGATAATATCATGATGTTTTCAACTTGATTATGTATGTGATTTCATCATGACATCTTTATTATCAATAATGTGAGACACAATCATGAAGAAGACTTCCTAATTTTGCTAACTATGATCCCTTATTATCCAAAATGATCCACACCATTAATTCACATGAGTCTTTCTTTATTTCTGAAATAGAAAGATAACCTTTTATCCCACTTTAATGGAGACATTAACCTGATCAAGATATGAAAGAAATTATTTCTCAATATAAGACGATGTCTTACCAAATTCCTTCTTTAAAGAGAAACTATAACAAAACAACATTTATGTCGCATTAGTGTTGCATATCAGCAACTTTACGACTTACCCAAATTGTTGCTTGTTATTAGAACTCACATACCTATCATGTGATAATGTCATCACTTGGAATAATTTCCTTATTGTGATGTGAAAAAATAGGATCAATCTTAATATTTATGTTCTACTCAATAAGTAGTAGTGAGATAATGCCAAAACTTAATTTTCATTGATCTTAACTCAATCAATTGATTGATTGAATTTGTAAAATAAGAGCATCAACTATAAAACTTTGAAAGATTTCTTTTGAGAAATTTGAAAACTAAATAATTGATATAGACAATAGATTGATGTTCCTACTTTCCAGTATGACCAATTTAGAAAATTGTTATAACTTCTTTATGTTTCACATTTGCGAATGGAAACGTCATAACTTCTTTATGTTCTACATAGTATCAACATGTGTTGATTTGAATGTAAAACAAATAAGTAATCTTAATTAGTAGTCATATCATTTATATGCACTACCACAGATTACCCCATTTACATGCGCTTATTTTGGCCTCTACATGCGCTTTTAAAGCGCATGTAGAGGGGGGCGCTGGTAAAGGCTCTACATGCGCTTTTTAAAAGCGCATGTAGAGGGGGGCTCTACATGCGCTTAAAGCGCATGTAAAGGTATGTACCTCTACATGCGCTTTAAGCGCATGTACATCTACATGCGCTTAAAGCGCATGTAGATGTGCCTCTACATGCGCTTAAAGCGCATGTAGATGTGCCTCTACATGCGCTTAAAGCGCATGTAGAGGTACATACCTCTACATGCGCTTAAAGCGCATGTACAGGGGGCCCCTTTACATACGCTTTAAGCGCATGTATAGAATGTTTTTTAAAAAAAAAATTATTATAAATCTACATTATTTCCCAATATAACCACCAATACTAGCTGTAGTTCATAGAACCAACTAGCATTATATCAAAAGAATTTACCAGAAAAAGTCAATTACTTAATATCTTCAAAAATGAATTATATATCAATAACAATGTATGATTCATTTTTATATATACATAAGCAAAAAGAACTATGTGCATCATAGTTGTTCACAAGTTAATCTATACTAAAAATATTGACAAAACAGGAAATGATTTAAATGCCCTAAATAACAAACCTGCATTAGGCCCAAAACCTCAACTTCTTCTCCAACTTTTAAGGTCCCTTGCTCCACACGGCCAGTGGCCACTGTCCCTCGTCCCTGGAACATAAATTACAAGCATGAGGTGATGGTGTACCAAGAAATCATTGCACTTGTTTACAATGTGCTTTGGAAAATAAAAGAGGCATCCAGTGCCATACAAGCATTAAGATCACTCTACTTTTGCTCTACTCCTCACATCACGTGCTTCATACGTCAGAAATAGGTAAGTAGTCATGCAAAGTAAATGGATAAAGCAAATCAGCTAACAGTCACAGACCTTCTCCATAAGAGACACTAAAATGCTGCAAAAGCAAGGAAATGTTGGAACCAAAGGTTTTAATGTAATCCGAGGTGTAACAAAAACTTGTAAATCTACCACCTGAAAGTAAACAGAATGTTTAGTAAGTTGTAGTTAGATTCACCTTTTGCCACATTCTCTTTCTCAGACACAATAATATAAAAGTGGAACCTGAACGGTTGCTTTCAACCCAAATGCCTGAACAGCAACAATGACATTAGGATTTGCTGCCCATTTTAAACTAGTTTCCATGATCACCTCCTTATCATCAGTCATAAAGACTTTCATCCCTACCACCAATGAGAAAAGGAGTCAACAAAGGGATTGACAAGATTTATGCATCAACTCATCATGACAAAACCAATCAATTAAAACAAAAATTAGACTTGTGCAACTATCCTTTGTATGCAGAGGAGAAAGAATTCATTTCTAAAAGAAAATACTCCAGTAAGATGCCTCAATCTTGGATAATTTGCAAAACCAAAAAGTATGATGAAAAGCGTGACACAAACTATTTGATAACTTTTGATCAAAAAAAACTATTTGATACCAGCAATGATGAAAAAGCTTTGCATCAAAGTGTCTTCATATAATTCCTTTTGAATTTTTTTTGCTCTTTTCATAGTTGCTGTAAAATTAGTTACACCAACTCCTCATATCAGATTTAGTGACCCCCAAGTAATTTCTTATTCCTATATTTGAAGTTAAACATAAGAATGGGATAAAGTCCTGAAGTTGATGAAACTTGTTTACTAGGAAAAATGGTGTATATGGCCTCACAAACACACATCAACAGCTTAAAGAAAGTAACAATATCATGTCCGGGCGTACTAACCTTGAAAAGTTGGAGGTAAGGTCCCCAGTGTTAATTTTTCAAACTCAACTGAGTCTATTTTATATTTTGTTATCTGCTCATCGATTATGGGTGTTGCAATACCCTTTGCAGTTTTGCAAATAGCCTAATCAAACAAACAATAAACACATAAACACGCGGGAAAAAAGTGCAAGCTAAAAATAAAACACAGTTTGATGTGAATTGAGAACAGATTTAGAAAATTAATACCTTGTCAAGGTAGGGCCACATGTATTCAATAAACCTGTTTAACCAATCAACCTAAATAAAAGCAGAACCAAGAGAAAATAAAGTTATGGTAAACTCCAACTTCAAAAAATAAGACCCACTAAATGTGACATAAAGGAATATGTCAAATATATTAGTTAATTACCCGATCAAAGTCTGGATTTTTCAGCCAAATTGGGATCTCATGAAGAATTCGTTGCAACGTGTCTTCATTTTGCTTGGCCAATGGAATAATCTCAGGATCCTGTCCAAGCCAACAAGATATCCTTAATACCACACACACAACAAGACTAATGAAAGTTACAGATATTCTCAAGACAATGTGACACCATATTTGATGTTCTTTCTTTTATACTCTTCATTTTGTAACTTTACAACCATACTGGAAATAGACTTTACAACCTTAGTCCCTGCATTGAAAAATATAAACACACTTGAAATGATTCTCAGCAAATAATCTAGGACATATCATGAAAGCAACATACTCCTAAACATGAGACTCTCAATACCTGAGCTATATGGTTCATCCATTCGCACATAACGAAGGTGAACAAAAGGAGGAGGCATTTTCTCTTCACCCGTTGGATCAATTAAATCACCCACCTCTTCCACAAAAGTACCTCGGATGATACAAATGAGTTGTGTGTTTGGAAGCCTGTTCAAAAAAGTCATTGCCAGGAAAAAGCGCTTATAAATAACAAAATGTATAAAATAAGGTGTCAATTACCAGCCATGCTCTGGATGGTGAATTCCCAGTATGATGCGCAGCTCAGAATCCCAATCACGGTCACACTTGAAAAAGGTTGCCGGATTAGTAGTCTTACACCAGCCCACAATATCTGAACCACAAATGCTTGGTTAGTACATCTCATGTAAAACCATAGGAACTATGAAGGATAGGCCAAAACAATCAAACAATGTTCTACTTGGCAATACATCAAACACTTGAAAGGCAACAACAAAACACACAAAACATCAAAGAAACAAAACAGATCCGTGGCCCATACATGACAAAAATCCCATTTCTTTTCATTACACTCAGTCATATTAGCAGAAATTGCAAAGTTTTAAACACCCACATACACAAAATATTATTCATATACATAAACACTTATATATGAAACTGAAATTGTAAACCCCACCACCAAATTCGGATTTTCACTCAAATCTTGCCCTAAATCGAAGCACAGAAGGGTAAAGATGGAAAGAAACCTCACCCAAGTTGGCACCCATGGATGTGGTCTCGGCCAAAGCTCCCTTTCGCCGGAAATGCATCCTCGCTCGCCGGAGGAATAGGGAACGAAAAGAGAGTGGAAGAGGCCGAATCAACAAAGAAGGGAAAAATGAAAATGAGAAATCAACATGATAAAAAGAAGGCCAGCTCGAGGAATACAAGAAAAGGCCGAAGTTTTACCTTATTCCCGCCGTTAACCGCCATGGGTTCGCCGGAAAACGAAAGGGGGCGAAAGGAAGTGAAGGACAGAGACGGTAGAGGGAGAAACGAAGATGGTAGGGAAGAATGATGAGGAAGAACTGTTTGGGGAAGAGAGAAGGGCGACGACACCGCCCAAAGATACAGTCGGCCGCCGCCATTCTGGCCACCCCGGGCGGCGGATGATGAAGAGCAAGGGAGAGGGTGTCGAGAGGGATGAAGAGGCGGAGGGAGTAGACAATGAAGGAGAAGGAAGGAGTTGAGTGTGTATGTTAGGGTTTTGTTGAGAGCAAAATTACCAAATTGCCCTTCTATCTTCACTTATTTACTTTTCACTCCACTACTACCTTTACATGCGCTTAAAGCGCATGTAGAGCCTTCTACATGCGCTTAAAGCGCATGTAGAGGCTATACAGGCAGCATTTCCACAACAAAAGTGGTAATGGAGCTTTGAAACACCAAGTACACAAGCAGTAACACCTTATGAGGTCTGAGGAGGACCTCTTATGCATGACTCCATGTTTTGCACTTCAGTAGTGCCTTTACATGCGCTTAAAGCGCATGTAAAGGGTGTTTGAACATTTTCATAGCACCCAAAAGTGATAATGGAGCTTTTAAACACTAATTCCACAAGCAGGAACACCTTATGTGGTCTGAGGAGGACCTCTTATGCATGACTCCATGTTTTGCACTTCAGTAGTGCCTTTACATGCGCTTAAAGCGCATGTAAAGGGTGTCTGTGCCTTTACATGCACTTAAAGCGCATGTAACGGGTGTCTGTGCCTTTACATGCGCTTTAAGCGCATGTAAAGGGTGTTTTTTTAAGATTTTGAGTTCTACACCTAAGTTCATTTTATATTTTATCTCTAAATACTTAAATCTTTTTCTAGTCATTGTTTTAGTGAATTTTAATTGATGTACATGTCTATACATGCGCTTAAAGCGCATGTAGAGATAAGGCCTCTACATGCGCTTTAAGCGCATGTATAGATTCTTACCTGTACATGCGCTTAAAGCGCATGTAAAGGACCCTCAATACATGCGTTTCTTCTAAGTGCATGTAAAAGTGCGCTGGTAGAGGGACAATTTGTAGTAGTTATCAATATCAATGAGATTGATCATTGAGATTGATCACTCCCACTAATCATGACATTCCTAAAATTTTTGGCATTCAATAATACTACAATACTTCACAAAAGTTGACTGGACAAAATGCTTAAATTCTAAAGACCTTAGTGCATTTTACTAAAATATGCAATGTAAGTCATTTAAAGATAACTTTTCCCTTATACTTTTCCTTATTAAGACAATTATATAACTTGAGATTCCATCCTTTTAAATTCAAAATATTATTTTATGAAAAACTTTATAAGAATCTCATCTTTATACAAATTGTCTTAAATGTGTCCTTATAGAGGAAAATCGTTTTGTAATATCTAATATGTCTATTAGCTTATGTTGCTTCTATAAATTACACAAGGTAATTTCAAATATGAAGAAACCCAAGCAAAAGACTAGACAATTGTTCATTGACCTTCATGTTATCCATATCTCCTAATTTGACTTCACTATATTAATTTAAATAATTAAATCACTCACTTTTGCTTTATATATTAATAATGTCAAAAGACATTACCTAATTATAAAGTAAAGTAGTGTTCAATATTGTGAAGAGCCCTAAATGGAGAGATGAATTACTTCATTCATTTAGAACATAACAAACAAAATGCATTTAATCTCAAACAAATTATGATTCGTGAAATTTCCTTTAAGTGGTGTGTTGGTTTACTAACTTCTTAATGTAGACCATACAGAAATTAGAGTCAATAGAGTTAAGGGATTTTTTTTTTCAATCTCAACCTTTATAAACTCTATGATCCTAATTCAGGAGACATCAATAATCTCCTATACCACATACCTTAAGGAAATAGCTTCATAAAATGTTTACACAAATGAGATTTTACATGCATTAATAATGATAAGAGTATGTCCACTACAACTACCAATAAACTGTTCATTTATAGGCATGCTATCTTTTAAACGCCTTTTATGGTTCTAGAGTCAGTGTATTAATGATCTTTAATTAAAACTCATTCTTTTCCATATTTGAGTCAAACATTTATTTATACAACTTCATGAATTTTAATATCCATCAAAATTGTATAATAACTCATATGAATGAAATAGTAAATTAAAGATCCACCGAATATAGTAGAGACATCTTATCATAACATTTAAAGGGAAATCACTTTACAGTTAGCAAATAAAAACAACAATGACCCAGATGAGAATTCTAAAATTTGTCCTATAGCCTAACTCGACTGTTGACTTTGTCATTTCTTTATGTACATATAATAACTAGCTCTTAATAGAGATCAATGTTAATCAAATGATGTAACATTATCTCATGCTAATTTCATTATGTACTAAACTCCTTGATGTCAAGTCGACTTAACTAAAAGAGATTTACTCTTTTAAGGCTAAGAGTTATCTCTTCTAAAACAGAATTTAAACAAATAACAATAATGCTGCAAATCAAATAAAAATTAACTAAAATATGTTTACAGAAACTATAAATGAGGCAAACAACCATCACATCTTAAATGTATATTTACCAATGTAAATATACAATCATAAATACGTATCACTAAAATCTACCTGTGGGCAAAGAAGTTAGCATAGCATGTATTTATCTCAAGATGATGGAACTAAAACGCATTTATATCTCCTAATACCTGTGGGCAACTTAGGAAATAATAAGGCCATTTTATTCCACCCCAATTAAAATATACTCTTATAATTAATCTACCTGTGGGCAAAGAATAATTATAATTATATATTTTAATTACAATTGATATTTTATAACCATATGTGATATATCTCAAAATGATGAAACTAAAACGCATTTACATCTCCTAATACCTGTGGGCAACTTAGGAAATAATAAAGCCATTTTATTTCACCCTAATTAAAATACATTCTCATAATTAATCTACCTGTGGGCAAAGAATAATTATGATTGTATATCTTAATTACAATTGTTATATGTAACTTAAAGAAAAGGATGTTTTGGCTACTCCTTTAAGGCAAGGACATATCACAAAATATCATAAATAATGTGTATAATGAATGTATATGTAACATAAATGATATTTTGAACATTATGTGATAAATTTGTCTATGATGCATGTATAAGGATGATGTGGCTACTCCTAAACATGGTATGTATACATATCACCGATATCATTTATGTACAAACAAAATTTATTTATACACAAAATCAATAATTAAGTACTTATAATTTAATCAAGTGCTGAATGTGAATAAAATAATTTATTCACCTTTTACTATGTGCATTTGATTCTATATATGCACAACTTAATGGAGAATTCAACAATTTAATTTAATCAACATAAATAATCAAAACAAAACAAAAACAATAAAATACAAAATATATTCTCCCACTTTGATTAAATTAAATTACTTATTAAAGTTGATATTTTCAAAACCTCATGTAATTAATAATGCATACAATTTAGAGGATGTTGTGGTTATTCCTCAATATTGTACGCTAATCACAAATATCAACTAGTGCACTAAAATTTCATATATGCACATACTTTAATGAGAATTTAACATCTTGGTCTAATTAATGAAAAGATATTAAGTAAGGAAATATTAAATTCTCCCACTATTTATTGCATCTAACATTGTTTAAATAATTAATGTTCATAATATTTCACACTAACTAAATATTTCTAAATGTGAAAATGCAAAAACATTAGTTTTCCTTATTTTAAAGGATTAAAATGATGCACCCAAAGACTTAATGAGAATTATTAAATTTATTTAACCATTATCTAATTTAATAACTTCTCCCACTAATTTCAACATCCTCAAAATATTGTTTAATAGTTAATCTTACAAAATATTTCACTTAATAATCCCAAACATGAAATAGCCAAGATTAAATTTCTTAAATATAAACAATCAAGGAATGATGCTAAATAACTTACATGCTAAAATATATGACACAAAACAATTAAATCAATCACAAAGTCAATATTTTAGTCATACCTACCTTTTCTGGAATTAAACAAAAATAATTTAACAATTTAAAATTGAAAGGGAAACGTAATTCCAGAAACTTAAAACTTGGATAAAATATAATTTTCGCATGTCAAAAAGTGCTTCTGGCAATTGGGGACTTGAATAAAATTCCAGAAAACTAATTGGGAAATAACCGTAATTATTGCCAGCAAAAAATGCAATATAAAAGGAAATGCTGGGTCAAAAACCGTAATTGTTGCAATATCCCTTTTTTTATTAATTGTTCTGAAAATCTGCGTACATGGCACAAAATTCGGAAACGGCCATATGCAAATGCAGCGTACTGATTTGATTTTATTTTATAAAATTAGAAAATCAAATGGGATAAATGAGAAAAGGTCAAACAAACGCACTTTAATACTACCCAGTCCAAAAACATATCTTGACCCGGTACCTACTTCATCTTCCCCATAGCCCTTCACCGCCGAGCACCAGCCACCATGTCTGGCGCTACGGAGCTCGATCCCGGCACCTATTTGGCTATAAAAGTATGGGTTTCATCCAAAATCCCAAAACAAACTTATATTCATTTATTTTCTTAATGATTTCTTACGAAAAATCGAAACTTTTTCATACCAAAATTTTCGAAGAACATAGCTTCGGTCACCGGAAATTTTCCTTATAGAATACAAAACCAGTTTTGACCATGAAAAACTTGAACTTTCTAAAGATTTTGTTCTCAAGAAATTTGTTTGTTCTCATATAAATATAAGGGTTACCCTTTATTTTTTATATATGTTTATATGCAAGAACATATCTAGAAACACAAACAACCTCATGAATGAAAACAAAATCACATGAGAAGATAAACAGATGAATCTCATATTTCAAAAAACAGCAAGGCAAAGAATAAATTAAAGGCTCTGATGCCACATGTTGGACCAATCATATAAACAATAACAAGAAGATATATGATGTCTAATATAATCAGAGTATAGCAGCGGAAGACTTATAAATACCTCTACCATTGCTAGTCCATTTGATGCAGAGATCCACGTAGCTAGATGATCTGAAACCATAGAACAAAGGTTCTTATCTTGACAGGAGTAGGCACACTGATGGTATGTGTGAATTGCCATATCAAGTCAAGGGAACCCTAAAGGAGCAGTCTACTAAATCGCTCTTAGCTTAGTCTGAAATGCGTGGCTGTCACCCAAGAGGGGGGGTGAATTGGGTGGTGAATAAAAACTTAATAATTTTCCCTTTTTGAAAACTTTACTCCTTGTGCTTGATGAGAGTGACGATGGATCATCCCAAGCACAAGTGAGCATGTAGTGGTGTGGTGCTTGGTGTGAAATTTAAATAAGCAGAATATGCACAAGCAAGTTTATCCTGGTTCGGTCACTCCCAGACCTACATCCAGTCCCCAGGCTCCACCTGAGATTTTCAATCCACTAAACTTCTTGTTTGAACCAGGCACAAGAAAGCCTTTACACTTTAGGTTTTACGAACACGGGTTCACCTAACAACCCACAGGTTTTACAACGGGTTCACCTGCAAACCTTTGCAACCACAGGTTTTACAACGGGATCACCTGCAACCTTACAACCACAAGTTTTGCGGGCTAACTTGCAACCTATGGAGATTTAGAAAACCTCTAAATGCTCCCCCTTACTATTGTAAGATAACAATTCTGTTCTTCAAGCACAAGCTTTAGAACAGCCTCTATTGATTAGAGAATTTGGTTATATGTTCACTCTATGAACTGATTGTGATAAACACTTAAGTACAGATGACTCTCTCTAAGAGTAGATGATGTTACTCACTTAAGTACAATCGAATGACTCTCTAAGAATGTTACAACTTTTGATCTGAGAGTAGAAGATGAGAGGAATGTAGAAGATGATATATCAGATAATATGCTCTGTTCTTCACACTATCTTCTGAATATAGATGTTCCTTTTATACTCGGCTTCAAAGCTTGGGCGGCAGGTTGAATATGTCCGTTTGAATATAGCCGTTAATCCCATGTTACCGTTGAGAGGTACATCTTCATTAATGCTTAGCAGGGTTGACTTGCTTTATCTCTGAAAAGTAGTTCTGACACCTCTGCTCTGACAAAAGCATTCTGACTTCTGAGTATGTGATGTTTACTCTTGTACTCTTGCTGACGGATGATCTTCATTCATTCGCAAGTGGTAATCTTGCTCCGCAAGTGTTAATCTCTGAATCCCAATGCCAAGAGTCTTTTCATCCGGAAGCTCATTTGCATCCGGAAGTGTGACTAAGTTCTGCACATACTGGTTAGTCCAACATAGCAATATATATAAGAACTATACATGCTGTGGGAAGCTTGTTCGCTATGGGGAGTAGTCTTACTTAGACTGTGTTCTGACTTAGTCTATGATGTATCCGGAAGCATTCTTACATCCGGAAGTAAAACCACTGGATGAAGGATTTTGTTCACTATAACTCACTCTCGCTCGGTGTCCCTCAATCCAATAGTCAGCGCTAGTCACTGCGCTTATCGGATGCACTTTCACTTGACGAGGTAGACTCACTGACGCTTAGGGTTACATCTATTCTATCAGTCTGCGCCAGTCAAAATCTATCAGGAAGCAATTTCACTTGACGTGGCTTTTTCACTGACGCTTGGGGTTATTCTATTCTGTCAGTCTGCGCCAGTCTAAATCTAACAGGAAGCACTTTCACTTCCGGTTGAATCATAGCTTAGTCTTAAGGTTTTGTGTACCTAATGCTCATGGACTAAGTTATTTCCCTAGTGAGTTACTCGCTGTCGCTGGGGGATAAATCATTCATCCGCGTGCGCGAGTCCTAGTCTATCCGGAAATAAATCCACATCCGGTTGCACTCTTACTTGGGATCCTATGTTATTCTATTGCTTTCTAAGTACTAGACCTATTCTTTCATATTTTAGTCTTCATCAAAACTTAAGATTCTAACATTCTCCCCCTTTTTGATGATGACAAACCTAGTTCTATTAATTAAGTTCCTAAGGGAGGATTAGCAAAAGAATAAAAGCAATAGATAAGACAGATATCATTGATAAGCAGAAGTTACAAGTCAGAGTTATACAATCAAATAACATATACAAGTAAAGAATGTATACAAATAAATTTCACTAAGCAAGTAAGAAAATATGTATGAAATCAATTCAAAGAACAATTTCTAAGTTAAAAGGAAATTTTGGATTGGGGGTTTATAGTTTGTGTTTCTTTTTCTTCTCCCTCTCTTTTTGCCTCTCTTCATTTTCTTTATGTAGTTGAGCTAACTTGGCCTCACGCTCACTCTGGTCTATCTGGGCAATGATCTCTTGAAGCTCTTCTTCATCTTTTTCCCTTCTGAGCCTCTCTGACTCGATAGACTCCTCGAATGCCCTTTTTAGGTTTTCTACTTCTTCATACCCAGGGAACCCAGTAGCATCGTCGAAGTAGAGGACCTCTCCATTGGGATAGTGAACAGCCCGGATTTTCACGTTCCATACAGGGAAGTTGGGATCCTCCTCAACTTCCTGGGCTTTCCTTTTCCCTTTCCCTTTGCTCTTCCCTTTGCTCTTGCTAATTGGAGGAGTGGGCAAGGCACTTGCTCTATCAGCATCGAGGCAAGCCATCTGACCAAAGGATAGCTTATCTGTGAATCCAAACTTCTCAAATTCCTCAGGAGTCATGTCTTCAATCTCCAATTTGACTTCCTTCAGAATTGGAACCGCTTCAACCACTGGATTTTCTTGCTCAACCTGGGCAGACGAAGTTCCTTGCTCAGGTAGGTCAGATGGAGTCTCTTCCTCAGACTCATCAGATTTAGTGGTGGCAATTAACTTCTTGGCACGTTTCCTAGCAACGGCCTTCTTTCTGGGCTCACTGAATCTGGCTGCTGGCTCAGACGAGGGAGGAGGATCAGAAGATTGCTCAGATGAAGGGATCTCAGACTCTTGCTCAGAGGATGCAGGAACAGGCTTGGCTATCACAATGGGAGGATGGTTGGGTCTCTTCAGTCCCCACTTCATCATGATTTCCTCAACCATCTCTCTACTTGTTTTAGTTGGAGGAGGCTCTGATGATGACTCAGGTTGTGAGGATTGTTCATTCTGCCCAAACACAACCATCTCCAAATGTGATCCTTGCTCATCCGTTCTCTTCTGCTGCATGAAACGGATGACCTCTCCTCTTATGAGGCTTTCTGCACCACTCAGCCTCTGAGACTCAAATGCACGACGCAGGGCGGCCGTGATGTCTTCATCAATCCAGAGTGATGGCTGGCTGAGAACATCCCTTGTGGCCATACTTAGGCGAAGAGTAGACATAACATTTCTCCCCCTTTTGTCATCATCAACAAGGGTGAGTGCCAGGGATGAAGTGGATGAAGAGGGTGGAGGTGGCTCAGGGCCAAATCTCTTAGGAGGGGAGGGTGAGAGGGTAGAGGTAGAGGATGTGGGAGAGGATAGGTGTTCTGGAGTTTGAGGAGGATTGGGAAACCAACCAGAGGTGACAAAAAGACCCTCATAAGGATGAGTGGAGGAGTATTCCTTGTAGTTGGAGTCTGGGGTAAATGGTAAATGGTCATCAGTGAGTGGTTGAAGGCGGGGATACTCGCTGTATGGTTGGCTGAGGGGGTGAATGGTTGTGTCAGATCCTATGGGTCTAGGGCTTGGATGGGTAGGGTTGGAGAAACGGAGTGGAGAGCGTGTAGGAGCGCCAGGGCGTGAGAGAATGGGTGAGGATGAGGAAGAGGAAGGTGAGGATGAGAAGTTTCTAGGAGAATGGCGTGGGGAGTGTTGAGAGGAGTCTTGGGTTTCTTGGTCATGGGTAGGGGAAGGTTGGGATTGGTGGTCATTGTTTGGTGATGGTGGGAGTAGCTGGTCATTTTGTGGTGGTGGGTGAGGTTGTTTAGTGTTAGGTGGAGGAGGAGGGGGAAGTTGAGGGTGATTAGGAGGTGGAGGAGGTGGGTTTTGAGGAGGAGGAGGAGGAGGTGGTAGGTTACCTTGAGATGGTTGGGGAATTTGTAGGTGTTGGAGGATGAGATCCAACTTTGCATCCACCCTGGCAAGGTGATTCTCAAGCTGTCCTACTCTGTCCTCGAGCCGCTGGATCCGCTCCCCTTGGTGCTGGAAACCAGCGTCACACTCAGCACGGAGAGGACCCACCAATGACTCAGACAATCTGAAGAGAAGCTCTTCCTTTACTTCCTCGGCAAAGGCCCTAACAGAGGCTGGCACTCTTGCAATACGGCTTGGCCCAGCATGGGAGTCAACTTCCTGATCCCCTGCTCCAGATGCAGAAGGGGCTGAAGTGCCAGAAGCACTACTGGCTTGTGAGCCTGAGCGAGTGGGCTTAGGAGGCTTGAAGTACTTGATGCCCATCTTCGCAATATTGGTTGCTCCCACAGGCTTACACTTGACATTCTCTTCCTCCGCAGCAGATGTAGCCTTGATCAGATGCTTCTCAAGGAGGAAGGCAATGATGGTGGGATAGGGAAGATGGCCAAACTTGTCATTGGTCAACCATCTCTGAAGCTCTAAGCAGATCAACTGGTCAGGATTGATAGGTTGTTGTTTGAGAAGTCTGGGGAACCAAGGGTTGTCAATGTTGGCGAACTCATTGAAGTTACCCCCTTTGTGAGTCATCATCCGGGAGTAAACATAGTACAGCAGTCTGTATGAATCAGACATTTTTGACACCTTTTTGTCATCGGTGCCATATAGTGTCACAAGATCCTCCTTGCTGTACTTGTGCACCTCTGGATATAGCCACTCATTCATGCTTTCATCTGTTATCCCCATTAACTCATTCAGCGTCTTCCACGTGAACCTGAAGGTTCTCCCCCTTACTGTGGCGGAGAAGGAGAGTTTGTGGATTTGCTCTTTTCCATCAACCTTCCTGTACTTGGCCCTGCCAGAGAGGGATTGGCAGAAGACTCGCAAGACGTTGACGTTGTAGTCCTGGTTGATGCCCAGCCAAGGCATATACTTCTCCAAGTAAGGGGGCAGATGGGGAAACCCTAGTTCATCCATCTTGTCCAGATCGATGAACAGGCCATGGTTGAAGATGGGAGTGGATGCCTCAAATTTGGCGGTCACACTCTCCAATGCTCCATCTCTATATACTGTGGGATCATCTTCTTCAACCCTCTGCCTCTTGGAAGAAGGCTCCTCAGCAAATTGAACCTTCTTCTTCTTTCCTTTTCTCTGAGCATCCCTCTCTTGTTCAGAAACCACTAACTGTTCTACTCGACCAGAAGTTCCAGGCTGACCCTGAATATTCTCATCCTGTCCCAGTGGTTGCCCAGAAACTTCACGGTGTTCATGATGTTCATCGCGATGTTCTTCATGATGCCCAGATTTACCAGAGTGCTTGTGACTTGATTTCCCAGATTTCGACTTGTGTTTCTTGGATGAAGAGGCTTTCTGGGTAACTTGGTTGGATTCATGCGAACCGGCCATTTTTGTATGAATGTTGTGGTAAATAGAGATGAAAATAGAGAAAAATGAAGAACACGATGGAGAAGATGAAGAGATTTTTCAGTGAAAATGATGTGAGTGAAAATATTCAAGTAAAAGATGAAAGTGAAAAATGACATCTATTTATAGGTAAAACTTCTAAGGATAAAATGGGCATCTTCTTTCAAATTTTTTTTACACATTGGGTAACGTAAGATTTTAAGTTGGAACGACACACCTGATGACACGTGTTGCTTCAATTAGTCAGAGAAGGCACAACGTTTCATAGAGGAAGTTGAAACGTTCTCTGAAGTGATGTGTCCCTTGGTCTGGCACTGGCGCTCTCTTGACTTGATCATCCAATGTCAGTGAGTGATCATCCGGAAGTAGTTTTGCTTCCGGTTGGAGTGGTGCTCTTGATCATGTTGAGTTATCATTCAGCCCCAGCAAAAGAGTATCCGGAAGTGGTTTTGCTTCCGGTTGGACTCACTTAAGATTTAACATTGTGGGGGATCTGCAAAAACAAGGGATTGGCACTTGTTGCTTTTTGGCGATTAAGCTCTAACTCTAGATCCCAAAATATGACAAATATCTCAGTTGAAGTATAGTCTTGAATCTTGTTGTTGCTTCCAGTCTTCTTTCCTACAATATATCAAATAACCCCATTTTTCTCTTTTCAGTATCCAGACTTGGATCTGACTTGTCAGTTTGTAGGAAGTATGTGATGCACCTAAAGATTATTCACTATGAATATGGCATTGCGAATCAATTATGACTATATGCACATGGTTATACACTGATAGTGATAGTCATAGATAGCATGTAGACTATGAACATTGTGATAAACTCTTATAAGGCATATAATGTTCATATACATGATGCTTGATGTAAAATCTCAATAAGTCCATCTAACACTTGCATAGGAGATTTTACTATTGCATGCTTCAACCTTAAGTGATCCCTTGCTTACCCAAGGGAATCTTCTATACTTATCTTTGGCCTGAAGCACTTTAGGAGAGACAGAATTCATAGGCTTTCTCCATGTTGGTTGAGACATCCTCTCTCTCTTGTTCTTCTCAGGATAGTTGAATGGAACTTTGTGATAGCTTATCCCTGAGACAGAGTCTTTGTTCCTTATGGTAGCGCACTGCTTCTTATGATTGCATCAGGTGGTTGCAGCAGTGACATCACCATGAGTTCTCTTCTTTGAGGCAAGAGGAACTCTTGATCTTTCCTGCACAAGTAAGGCACTGGAAGGGAGTTTTGGTACCCATTTGTACTTGGGTCCTACATGGTTAGCGCTGGACCTTACTTGTCCTTTGGGGATCCATGCATATTTGTTTCTCACATTTAAATTTCTTTTAAAATTGCATGTGTGAGAAATATGACCTGTTCTACCACAATAATAACAGACAATAGGATGATGTTCAGAATAAGATTTCTTGTCATTATTGTGTTGGTCAGTTTTCTTTTCAAAGACACTATGTTTGTTAACTTTTGAAATCTCAGAGTCTTTTGAAAATTCTTCTTTTAAGAATGGAACTTTGGACTCCTTGGTTGTAGAAAGAATAAGATCTTCAAGTTCCCTATTCCTATTTCTCAAGCCTAGAACTTCTTTTGCAAGTTTACAGAATTCAATATGTAACTCATTATAAATGTCTTGCAATTTAGAAGGTTCAGGTTCATGTACCTCATTTTCTTCAGTTTCTGAATCTTCTAGGCATGAATTGACACTCTCTTCGCTGATGCTAGCTTCCACTACATCACCATCCAGTAGCTCATCAAAGGTGGATTCACAGGGAGCACATAATGAGCTTTGGACAGCCTTAACTTCAAGAAATTGATTAGAAGCATACATAGTATCAAGAGTGTTCCAAATATCTATAGCCCTAGAGCAATGTTTAATTTTCTGGTAATCATTGTCAGATAAACTTTTGTGCAAAATTTGCATTGCTCTAAGGTTTAAGTAAAATAAACGTTTCTCCTCTTCTGTCCAATTTACTTTTGGTTTGAAATCAGAGTCCTTTTCAAAGACATCCCACATTTTGAAATCCGTGGATAGTATAAAACTTTTCATCCTTCCCTTCCATAAGTAAAAATCGGCATTTTCTAACACGGGTGGGATAGTATGGTCAAAACCTTCAAAACACATTTTGTAACCCAAGTCAGCCTAGGTCTTTGCACTTGAGATCGTTGGATCCTTTAAACAAGTGACCTTGCTCTGATACCAAATGAAATGCGTGGCTGTCACCCAAGAGGGGGGGGTGAATTGGGTGGTGAATAAAAACTTAATAATTTTCCCTTTTTGAAAACTTTACTCCTTGTGCTTGATGAGAGTGACGATGGATCATCCCAAGCACAAGTGAGCATGTAGTGGTGTGGTGCTTGGTGTGAAATTTAAATAAGCAGAATATGCACAAGCAAGTTTATCCTGGTTCGGTCACTCCCAGACCTACATCCAGTCCCCAGGCTCCACCTGAGATTTTCAATCCACTAAACTTCTTGTTTGAACCAGGCACAAGAAAGCCTTTACACTTTAGGTTTTACGAACACGGGTTCACCTAACAACCCACAGGTTTTACAACGGGTTCACCTGCAAACCTTTGCAACCACAGGTTTTACAACGGGATCACCTGCAACCTTACAACCACAAGTTTTGCGGGCTAACTTGCAACCTATGGAGATTTAGAAAACCTCTAAATGCTCCCCCTTACTATTGTAAGATAACAATTCTGTTCTTCAAGCACAAGCTTTAGAACAGCCTCTATTGATTAGAGAATTTGGTTATATGTTCACTCTATGAACTGATTGTGATAAACACTTAAGTACAGATGACTCTCTCTAAGAGTAGATGATGTTACTCACTTAA
Organism: Mimosa pudica; assembly: GCA_029929735.1. Lineage (NCBI taxonomy): Eukaryota > Viridiplantae > Streptophyta > Magnoliopsida > Fabales > Fabaceae > Mimosa > Mimosa pudica. Next base: position 5,568,755 of record JAKELP010000007.1, read on the forward strand.
GTACAATCGAATGACTCTCTAAGAATGTTACAACTTTTGATCTGAGAGTAGAAGATGAGAGGAATGTAGAAGATGATATATCAGATAATATGCTCTGTTCTTCACCCTATCTTCTGAATATAGATGTTCCTTTTATACTCGGCTTCAAAGCTTGGGCGGCAGGTTGAATATGTCCGTTTGAATATAGCCGTTAATCCCATGTTACCGTTGAGAGGTACATCTTCATTAATGTTTAGCAGGGTTGACTTGCTTTATCTCTGAAAAGTAGTTCTGACACCTCTGCTCTGACAAAAGCATTCTGACTTCTGAGTATGTGATGTTTACTCTTGTACTCTTGCTGACGGATGATCTTCATTCATTCGCAAGTGGTAATCTTGCTCCGCAAGTGTTAATCTCTGAATCCCAATGCCAAGAGTCTTTTCATCCGGAAGCTCATTTGCATCCGGAAGTGTGACTAAGTTCTGCACATACTGGTTAGTCCAACATAGCAATATATATAAGAACTATACATGCTGTGGGAAGCTTGTTCGCTATGGGGAGTAGTCTTACTTAGACTGTGTTCTGACTTAGTCTATGATGTATCCGGAAGCATTCTTACATCCGGAAGTAAAACCACTGGATGAAGAATTTTGTTCACTATAACTCACTCTCGCTCGGTGTCCCTCAATCCAATAGTCAGCGCTAGTCACTGCGCTTATCGGATGCACTTTCACTTGACGAGGTAGACTCACTGACGCTTAGGGTTACATCTATTCTATCAGTCTGTGCCAGTCAAAATCTATCAGGAAGCAATTTCACTTGACGTGGCTTTTTCACTGACGCTTGGGGTTATTCTATTCTGTCAGCCTGCGCCAGTCTAAATCTAACAGGAAGCACTTTCACTTCCGGTTGAATCATAGCTTAGTCTTAAGGTTTTGTGTACCTAATGCTCATGGACTAAGTTATTTCCCTAGTGAGTTACTCGCTGTCGCTGGGGGATAAATCATTCATCCGCGTGCGCGAGTCCTAGTCTATCCGGAAGTAAATCCACATCCGGTTGCACTCTTACTTGGGATCCTATGTTATTCTATTGCTTTCTAAGTACTAGACCTATTCTTTCATATTTTAGTCTTCATCAAAACTTAAGATTCTAACATAGTCTGGTGCACACACATCATTACCTTCCATCAAGATTATGACGTTTATATATATAGACTAAGCAAAACCCTAATTTGACTGGGCCTAATATGACTAACGGGCCACCTAATGGATATTCTTAAATAAACATAAATAATAATAATATAAATAAGATATTAAAATATCTAACAGAAGAGTCATGCTAAAGAAATGGAGAGAGTGATCTACTTGTACAGGGAGTATAAGGGTAATTTGGGGAAAACTTGAGTCAAATTAGAAAGTGATCTTATACTAAATATAGGATTTTTCAAAAAAGTCATTTAGGTCCTATATTTAGGAACAAAATCTTCTCCCTAAAGTGATCTTATATTTAAGAATAGAGGGAGTATATATATATTTTCCCCATATATATATATATAATATATATATATGGGGAAAACGTTGGGTGATTTTATTTTACTATTTTTATTAGGTTTTTCCATCAAAATATGAGATTTATTGACAATAATTTGCATATATGTTTACACTCGATCAAATATGTTTGCATGTATGTTCATTTTTCAAAATATGTTATTTTTTGAGATTTATAGATTTTTTTTATACTCATTTGTTCCAAAGTATAAGAGTTAACTGACTTTTCTTGGAGAATTTAATGAAGTGAAGTGAGCGAATTAAATATAGCATATTTTGCATGTTATTAGACCTTATTTAGTTTAGAAGTCAAATAAACTACTTTAGAGAAAATTTATATGCTTAAAAAATCTAAAGCCACATGTGTGAACCATAATTTTGGGTCATTTGGTTCCCATTTAGATTCACTAGAAATTTGTTATGATGATCATGAAAAAGCATTTTTGAACGCTGCAATGAAACTTTGACAATCTAAAATTTGTTATGAATGGTCTATATTTAAATTTTTAAATGACAACTTTTTTAAATATCTAGTTTTTTTTACAAATGATAGTTATAAAGATTAATTAACTTTCTTATTCATCTATCAATTTGGAAATACTCCCTCTTGTTTTAATTACAAGATCTTGTTTACTTTTTTGGAGAGATTATGTATGCAAAATTAATGGATTTAAAGTGTCTATAGTAATTTGTTTTTCAAAACTAATATATTCTACTTATAAACTAACTTTTCGTCCAATTAATTATATGTGACATATCTTATAATTTAGTGATATAATTTGTTTTTTTAATTTCCACAAAAAAGTCAAAGGGTCTTATATTTAAGATATCATATTATTACCACTTAAATTCCTCTATTTTTAATCATCTTTCATTGTATGTAGACACCTCATACTTTAGAGAGAGGCACTCCAAGCTTTGTGCCGTGAACATAATTAAATGATTTGGGCGGAACACTGTAAAATATAATCAACAAAATGGATGGACATATTTGAGGACTCCCAGAGCATATTATAAAAGATGTTGGAGGTCTAAAAAGTAAAAGAAAAGAAAAAAAAACTTGTTTTTTTTTGGTAAATAAAAAGAGAAACTTTAATCATTGTGATGGCGTCACTCCCATAATTTCTACCACCTCACGTGCATGCAACCTGGACACGAATTACGTAAAATCCAGTTTCATCAGATGCAAACATGATCGTTACCCATGTTTCACTACACCACAAAAACTGTAAAAATCTCAAACTGTGCGAGTCTGATGCGATATATTCTGGTTAGCAAAATTATCAAATTAAAGTGATGGATAATTAAATATGAGAAAGACCGGTGGTACATGTCCATGCATGCACGTGTAGACGTAAGGGAAGGTAAAAGTAAAACAAGAGAAAGCGAATACATGTGTAGGTGAAGATTTTAAGGAGTGGTCAGAGAAAATTTTTAAAATGGGGGCAGTGAACATACAGAACGTAAATGAGAAGGATTTAGTAATTAATTATTTGTGTTTGCGGTCAATATACTAGTAATATAACTAATGAAAAGATAAAGATGAAACGAGAAAGCATATGCAAACGTTAGGCGTACATGGGTTTGATCATATGCATGGAAGCATTTCCCAATGAGAGAATCGAATCAGTACTCTTCCTCCTCTTTCTTTTTGCTTTTTCTCAGCTTGCCACAGCCTTTCTTTACCATTCCCCGAGAAAATTGGTGGTGATATTATGTGTAGGTTTTTGTTTTTCTTTCCTTTAATTATTTCCTCTTTAGTGTTCTTCATTCTTTATATGTTTTCTCTCTTTCTTCTCCATCTTTCCTTCTTGATCACAGTGGGATATATGGGAGGGAAAGGAGAGAAAGAAAGAGAAAGATAATAAGCGTTAACGAGGAGGGAGAGGGGTAAAGAATATGACAGCGAAAAAGCCATATTAGTGTAATGAAGGGAGAAAAAGAAGAGAAAGAAAAAAAGATGGTCAAAAAATTGAACCTCGAACACTTCTCTTTTCCATCACTATCAACTTCGACTTTCTTTATCGAAACTCTACCAATTTTTGCACCTTTCTTTGAGTTTTGAACCATTCCAATGCCAATCAATTAGCCATCAATTGGAATCCTTAGCTTCTCTCTTTCACTAAATCCTAATTCCAATATTCCATAGTCACATTTACGTTGGGCAGTTTATATACATATATTTTGGGCATAGTGAAAGAAAGAGTAATCCTACATGCATGTCTGACTTCCATAGTTAAATTGAATTCGTTATCCCAAATACGTACCTATTATTAATAAAAGGCTTGGAATTTACGTCATAGACATGCTAAATCAATCAATGTCGCCTCGATAATATATACCCTTAATTCACTTATCAATATTTCGATTTGACACTTGTTATCTAATGAGTAGCTGTAGTACAGCCCTTTAAGCTTAAACTTTTCTTCATATTCCTGACCTGATTTTTAATTTAACGGAACCCTTAATATATAATGAAGGGGTGGTAAGAAAATTAAAGAAGGCCAGGTAAGCTACTAGCTAGTTAATGCTGGGTTATTAGACCATTTTGACTTAAAATCAAGTCCCAAGTACAAAAGAGGAATATTCAAAATCGAAAAGCAGCACCCATTTTTATCAGTCATAGTTTTCTGACTGCCCATATATATAACAGATTCTGGCCATTCTGAAAGTATTAAGTGAAAGTGAGACAATGGCCCCTCCTCAGTAACATATAAATATTTGAATATTTGAATTGCGAATATATATATATATATGGGGGACAGTGGGGTCGATCCTCACTTAAGGTTTTTTTCCTTGAAGTGTGCGGAATATTCATTTTGTCTGGCGATAAACAATGAATTGTGTTCCTCCTTATCCAATCCTGGACTGATAAAAAAAGGAACCACTTAGATAGATCATCATGCGGTGATGGCAATGACTATTTTTTTTTGCTTCGTTTTTCGTCCGTCAAACAACATCCAGGCACAGTCAAGGACATTTTTGTTCTCATTTATGCACTACAAAAATTTATTTAGAGATTACGATGCATGCTATAATCTGCTTTATTTATGTGGGAAACACTAAAGTGAAGCTTGACAAAGTTGAACAATAATTCAACTCTATTTTTTCCCATAGTTTTTTTTTGACGTGCATGGTGAGATATTCAAGTATATATATACATGCCTTTTTTCTTTATTTAGACTCCAAAGATATTGATCTCAAGTACTGATGATGGAATATTTGTCACAATTTCACGAGCCAGCTATTATAACATATGGCTTTATTCTGAACCATGAAAGAGGGCTATATATGATGTGTACGTGCACTTTGCACTATGCCACTCAATAAACTCCAAAAAAGATGCTGTGACCAATTAAAATATAACCTTTTAAATTTGTCATTAATTACATTTTGGTGAGTCTCTAAAGTCACATTTCAAAAATTTCTCTGCCCTTTTTCTAATTTTAGATTTTGATGATCATAGTTCAAAGAGAAGCAAAAGTAATTTTTTAAAAAAAAATCTTGCCTTTACTTACTTAAATGCTTACCCATCTTTCGAGGCCTTAATGGCAGTATATAAGGCACCTCAACCCCATCCCCAACAATCACACCACAATACATTTTTCAACTCAATCAAAGTTGTTCTAGGTGAGTTACGTTACCCTAATCTTATTTGTTATGTTATATATTCATATTTGTATACATTGATACTGATAAATATATTATATAACTGTGTGTTGTTGGCTTTAACATATAAGAAAAATACAGCTAGAAGGATTGAAAATGAGCAGGCCAGGAGATTGGAACTGTAGGTCATGCAACCACTTGAACTTTCAAAGGAGAGAGTCATGTCAGAGATGTGGAGAAGGAAGGCTTGGTGACTTTGGAAGCTTTGGTGGGAGGGGCTTCACCACTGGCCCTGATGTTCGTCCTGGTGACTGGTATTGTAACCTTGGCAACTGTGGGGCCCACAACTTCGCCAGCCGCTCCAGCTGCTTCAAGTGCGGTGCCCTCAAAGACGATGCCTCCTCCGGTGGCGGTGGCTATGACGCTGACATCTCAAGAATGAGAGGTTTTGGCTTTGGCAGCGGTGGCGCCTCTAGCCGCCCTGGCTGGAAATCCGGTGACTGGATATGCACCAGGTGATCTAGTATTAGTTGGTCTAGTAATGTAAAGTTCTTATAAATTTTTATACTTTGTATCGAGTAATTTGTGTTGGAAGGGTAGCATCACTATAACTACTGTTTAAGTTGGTTGCTGCCTAATAATACAATTTAAGAAAATACTGATGACCTAGTATAAAAAAATAATGATGCATTAATACTAGGAAAAAGTTTGGTTGATTGCTTCGGCTATATGTTTGAATCTATTTTAGGTATATATGAATTAATTCACAGATTCCCTTTAGACACAAAACGGTAGTCATATCAACAGTAAAGATAATATCCTAACGAAATGTCATGTGAAAATTAAAGTAAATATAAGATTCTAAGAAGCGTTTGAACTGGACAGGTCAGGATGCAACGAGCACAACTTCGCTAATAGAATGGAGTGCTATCGATGCAATGCACCAAGGGATTCGAGCAGCGCTAGGAATCCATATTCGTCGTAAAAAATATCTCTAATATGGTGTGTGTGAGTGTGTGTGTTTCACATATATAAATGTGACATTTAATTCAGTAATAATATTACCCTTCTTTCGTGTGTATACCTGTACATATATTAACACGTGGCTTTTAAAATTTTTTAGGTTGGCCATCCGAGAGGAAGCGAATTGTTATTGTTGTTGATGATGACGATGACGAGAGGCTATCTTTCCTGTCAGCGAGCGACAGTTACTTTTGTTTTTGGTCCCTACGCCAATATGCTGCTATGATGCCTATTTAATTATTCATCTCTTTTGAAATTTCTATTTACTAGCTAGTTAGGAAGCTTTTGATGATGAAGAATTATCTTCCATTTTGAGTTCTGTTGGCGTTGAGTATTTCTCAGCTGCTAGCTTTGCGCCCCTTGTCATGTACTATTGCCGTGTTATCAAATCTAATATCAGTGTTTATGTATGATTTTCAAGTTTAAAAAGTGAGCTTTCAATTATTACACTCATCATCGCTGCAGATGAAACTTATCGTTTACATTATTATATACAATTTTTGGTATAAAGAAAAATATTTTTCGTGTGCGTACTAAATAATAGTCAAACATTTACCGTGTAGTCTTGTTTTCACTGGGTGTGATTTTTCAGTTTTCACTCTCTTTAAGTGAAAGTGGTCCAACGAATATCGTAATGAGGAATGACATAAAATTACGTGTAAATATGCTTTACCCATATTCTCTCAATTGCCTGTATACGGACCGGGGTCACTCTACTGCTTTCCACAGCTATATCGTCCAAAAAAAATATGTCAATAATCAATATCAAATTCGGATCTGAACAAATCATAGTAATCTATCATTGTTGTTAAAAAAAGGGAAATTTGCAGTTTAGTCCCTGGTAAGGGAAATTAATACTGGAAGGTCCCAATACATTCCAAAATAATTATAAAGTCCTAGGGGCCTTTCCTGCAATTGTTTGCTTATCTTCAATGACCATTTTGCCCTCATAAGATGAAAGCATAGTCCCCTGTAGGGACCAGTGAGATGACAACCATCTTTAATGAGGGCAAAATGGTCATTGAAGTTAAGCAAACAATTGCAGGAAAGAGCCACTGGGACTTTATAATTATTTTGGAATGTATTGGGACCTTCCAGTATTAATTTCTCTTACCAGGGACTAAACTGCAAATCTCCCTTAAAAAAAATAAAAATAATGATTAGCATAATAACGAAGAGAAGAGAATGAAACATTTCCGTACCGTTCGAGAAATTTCATGTCTTGTAATAAAGAAAATAGTCAAGGAAAGAGAGAGTTGTTTATGCGTGCAGAATTTCTTTTTTTCGTTTCTTTCCTCGTCTAGGAGAACATTGAAGATGGAACTAATTATCATTCATTCTCATTTGCAGCAGCATGACTTTATTCACCGGCAGATTAAAGGTTTGATGATTAATTTTAAGTAATTATAAAGTTCATACAATTCAATACAATCGAGTATATTCCCTTAGCTTGGGCAGCATCCCACCAAGTGGAACTCAAATTGGCCTCCGTTGGCCAAAAAAAAATAAGAATTATAAAGTTCATACAATTGAAAACCATTTTAGCTGTACTCTCTGTAGATAAAATCAATGAAGGCGCGAGATTAGAGAATACTTTGGCAAAAAAAATATGGGATTACTCTAACGCTGGAGAGACAGATGTTCAATCAATTTATAATTAATCTGGTTTTTAAATAAATTAAATTAGGGAAGAGATGGGGCACAGTTAATTGGAGTGAGCAATATATATGGTTTGGTTGAACATAGGATTCCAAAACTTCTTTAAAAAAAATGAAAACTAATAGGCACTTTTCGTGGCAGCCTGCAAAATGACCAGGTGGGGGATAAGTTAAATAACAATAATAATTAATGGGGTCAAAAGTTATATAACACTCATCACTACTACTAGTAATTAGTGACTGCTGCTACACTCCATGATATAGCTTTTAACACGATTCTTTGTTTGTTCGCTTTAGTCCAAGCTTTATGTTACTTCGTATGTGCTTTAATGTTGATGCCTACAACATTACAAGTACCCTCAATCATGTCGTTTTGGGGTCCAACGTATATAACTCTTATAATTGGTGGGTGGAGGAGAGGATCTTAATTGTTTGCCTTCAAATAAACTCTATCACTGATCGTCACTTGCTTTGAATAAGATTCCTCCTTCGTAATTTGGATCCCCTTTTATTTCCTTCCCACTGCACTCACACACATGCAATTGCAATTATAATGAATGCTTCCATTCATGTAAATCCCTCTCCTCTTCTTTCAAGACTTTTTTTATCCATATCCCCAGCCAACTCCATTATCATCACTATTATTTCTCATCATCATGCATGTATTATATGCCTCCTTTAAATCATTTTGAACCTGTTAGCATATTCAAATTAAAGTGAATATTGTAACCATTTCAAGATCTTAATACTCCCTCCCTCCAGTTCTATATATAAGGCGACCCATTTAACTTTTATCGTTGAGTAAAGAAAGTAAAGTAGACAACTAAATGATAACATATGTTATACACTCACTCAGTCCTTATTATAAGTTATTAGTTACCTACAATTTTATGTCCTTAATATAAGTCACTAACCGCTACATTAAATGTTTTTTCTCACTTTAATCATGTTATTAATGGAGATTCAAAATTGAAAATGTGAAACACATCATTTGATGAAGAGTGAACTTGGAAAAAGTGACAAATTTAACATGAATTTTAAGACTCAACTATCATTCCTTGATATATGAGGAATGAGTAGTTGGTAACTTATAATGAGGAGACCAAAGGGAGTACGAAATTAGATTATAGATTAGTTTAATTATAAATAGAATAAATTAGTTTTGCAGAAAAAAGATTCTCCCTGCAGCCCTAAATATAATACCCCTTTGACTTTTTTTAGAAAAAACCAAGTTAAAGAAACAAAGTAGACCACTAAATTACAACATACGCTACAAGCAACTTAATTACAGGTTAGTGTATAAGTAGAATTAATTAGTTTAGAAAAAAAATATAATCATAGACATTTTAACATTTTAAAGTGATTAATTTTGTATTATTAATTTCTACAAAAAAGTCAAAGTTGTCTTATAACAACTAAAATCCGCGGAGCAATAATACATATTTAAAGTGATTAACTTTGCATTATTAATTTATCCAAAAAAATCAAAGTGGTCTTATAATTAAAATCCGCGGAGTAATTATAACTATTTTGAAGTGATTACTTTTGCATTCTTAATTTCTCAACAAAAAAAAGTCAAATGATCTTATAATTAGGACCAAAATGAGTATTATATATTTTGAACCCCTCTATTTTCAAATATTTACATGCACTTATTTATAGGCATCCTATTATGCTTTTTTTTGGACTGAACACTTTATCCATCTAAATTTTCAATACTAAGCATATATAATATAGCGCGAAGTCCCAAAAATGATACATAACTATTTGTTAAGGAACAAAAATAGTACATAACTATTCTAAGGTGCAAAAATGATACCCAACTTTTACCATGTAGTCAAAAAAGATATTTTTACCAATATGACAATAATATTAGACATAAAAAGTCTAAAATGCATTTATAAATTAATCGCTGCCCGGTAAAAGTTTATTTAATTATAAGGGCATTTTAGACATTTCATGTCTAATATTATTGTCATATTAGTGAAAATATCATTTTTGATCACATGGTAAAAGTTGAGTATCATTTTTATACCTTGGAATAATTATGCACTATTTTTGTTCCTTGGTCAATAATTATGTATCATTTTTGGGCCTTCGTCCTATAATATATGCCCGTTCATTTAAATTAATTATTAGTGCATGGGTCTTAGGCAGAATTAATGATCTCGCAAATTAATGAGATGTGGTTTAAACCATCGTTTGTGGGTTTAATAGCGAGGGGGTTGGACTTAAAGTGTCTAATTATCTATTTTGGTACGAGTTCGATTCCTTGGGGTGACACTTAGTTATATCTCAATTGCGGGGCTTGGGGAGACACCTCCGTAACTAGGGGGAGCCGACGAGGGAGTTAATACTTGAATTTATTCTCATTTATTCCGTTTAACCCTAGTTAAGTGCCGTGCCCTACTCTAGAATTGGATTGAGTCCAAAACTCTCCTAAAATTAATGATAAAAAAACGAAATGTGGTTTAAATGTCAATTGGGCTTTATCTCCCACCAATACATGGAATATACATTGAGATGTTCTCTTCCTTGAATTTGTGTTGGATTTGGATCTTCACTAACGAGAAGGTTGACTGAAGTTGGTGTGTTTCTAATCTTAATTGCCTGAATCAAAATCTATTTTATTTTAACCAAGCTCAGCTACTCTCCATGAATGAAAATTTCTCTAATATCGTCATATGCGATTAATCCTGCTCGCGCGTGCGTGTGTCTATATCGTAATTATGCCAAACAAGTAGTAAATTGATCAAGTGCGATAAAATGTGTAAGCAAACCAGTCCTAGTTTCTTATTACATAAAAATAATTACTTTACTTTTCTCTTTTTTATTTTGTTTTGGAAAAATAATTTTCTTTTTTAGCTTGTTGGTTGCATGCGAGCGTAACAAAGACAAGACCAACGTAAAGAGGCATATGTTGATGAAAGCAGAGCAACAACATCTTTAATCATGAGAATTTAAAATGTCATTTGGTCCCAAACGGAATCATATAACCAAAAATAAAGCACCCTGGGGTTTGAAAATCTATATATCTCACTGTGACAGTCAAGGGTATCAAAAACAAGAGAGCTTTTTATCCAATTCCATGCACGAAAAATTAGTTCTGCTTTAAAAAAACTTTTCCTTTTTTCCCTTTTCTCTTTTCTTTTTCAACCCAAGCATTTACATGTTTAAAGCTTTTAAAGTCTCCCCGCTTCCTTTTTCCCTGCTTCAAACCAGTTAATTCATTTATATTAAATTATTAACCCTGTGGTTTACAGGTCAAACTCACCACAAAAGCTACGTTATTAAAAGATGCATTTTTCAAAGTCACTCCAGGATGCCTTTTGCTTTCATTATTTCTTGTTTTGTCTTGAAACTGATTTTCCTTCTCTTCTGGTTTGTTGAAAACGAAATTGTTTATTGTTCTATGTCTTTACTCTTTATAGTTCACTTCGCTATCACATGACCAGGCCATTCTGTAAATGGATCACAAATGTAAAGCATAAAATAACTGCCAACTTAGCTTTATTTTGTTTCATTCTGATGCATTCTATATACATGTTCCTGTAATTCAAAATTTGACTATTCAATTGTCAATTCCTTCTCTTCTGGGTTGTTGATGAAAACTAAATGATTCAACAACAGGGAATTCAAGAGCAAATTAAAGAGAATTTGTTCGATTTTTCTAAATATGCATGCATGAATGCTTTTAATGGCGCTGCTATATAATGTGGTAACGTCCGACTAGTAGCTAGTTCACTGAAAATTGCAGGGATATATATGAGATTTCTCAAAGTCATCATATATAGAGGGGATGGAAAGCACTCATACACATCCGATCCTCCACCCTGAAATATATAATACATTTAACTAATTTGATTAGGTTAATAATATTAATATCTTTACAAGTATCTTTTCATATTATAATCTCCCTTATAGAGTATTTTACCCTTTCTTGAGTTTTTTAATAAAGGAAAGAACTTATAGAGTATAGAGTATTTTACTTGATTATTGTTGAATGAACACTAACACACATGCGCATTTCAAAAATGAATTGACAAAACTTCGATATTTTTATTATATTTAAAAATCAAGATCAACTTTTTAAATAGGTCCAATATTTAGGACAAGAGATATATTTTGGACCTTTAAATGGTGTCGGAAGGGAAGAGACTTGAGAGCGAAGTAAAGAATATGGTGGGACCCACTTTGAGTGTTTTTATTGGGTATAAAAGTCAATGAACAAATGGACTTTTGAAACCTAATGATAATTAGATGATTTCTCGGACCTTAGATACAATTTCCCCTTCATGTTTGTTGCCACCTGGACAACTTGAGTGACATGTCAAACTATGTTAGTTTTTCCGTCTAAAAAGGACAAATATGATCCCATTTTCATATTTCCGAAGCAAATATGTGTCTAAAAACACTTATATCTTCAAATTTTTGGAATGATGGTGACATCTACCCCTTTTCTTGACAGCCATGCATATTTTGTGTGTGTATAGACACATACAGACACATTTGAGTGTGTATAATCATTTGCCTAGGTTATCTGATATAGCTGATAAGGGAAAAAACTTGCAGTGTAGTTTCAGCTTGCCATGTAATTTTCTCATAATTATTAGAGCATTGTTTGGATATTATTTAAACTTCAAAATAAAAAATGATGCTTGTAGGTTGTAACTTAATCTGTATCCGAATTATTTGTAAGTTATTTCTAATTGTGGTAGACAGCGGTAGCCTGGTTGAGGTGAGGAAAGAGAGAATTATAGCAATGGCAGAGAAATCACAAATATGATTAGATAATAAAATAAATGGTTAATACTTAATATAATCGGTGTGCATGAAGGTACCTTCTATTTCGTTTTTTCATTTCTTAATTTCATCGTGATTCCTTCAATAAAAATTATGGATCATTACATCAAAAGAAGAAAAGTATGGATCATTTTGTTCATAGGATGAAAAACGATGAAAAATCTCAAGAATGGATGGATGATTGTATTTGTCATTACTACCGACATCACAATAAGATGGAAATTGTGAAAAATAAAAACATGGAAATAATGTATAAATTAAAAAAAAAACACTCTCCCCATTCCTATATATAAGAGTTCCTTAACTTATTTTGAATAATCCTAAAAAAGCAAAATGAATCACTTAATTATAACTTATTTTGTTTATTTTGTATATTATTATATTGTATGTTAGTTTATAAGTTAAATAAACTAATTTAAAAGAAAAAATTTAGTGAAAACAATTTTTAATTGTCTCATTCGTTTCATTACTCTTATACTCCCCCGTGTCCTAAATATAAAACCTTATTGTGGAGTGTATTTTGGTCTTAAATATAAATCTAGTTTTAACATCACACTTTTACTAAAATGCCCTTCATTTACTTCTTACAATTACAATGGTTTATACACTGAACGAAGCTTCCTTCTCTCAACATTGGATTTTGATCCGTGCATAGGCGCTTCTTCTTCTTTACTTCGCCATAGCTTCTTCACTCCAGCCACGACTTCTAGATGTTTCTGGGATTCGAAATGAACCATCAACCATGTAACGTGTTCTGAGTCGTCTAGGCCAGTCTCGGCCAAAGGATGCTTGCGAATTGGACAAAGGTGCTTACTAAGTTGATAGAAGGGTATTATTGGAAAATCAATAAAATTAACTAATTTAACTCTTATTTCCAAATTAGGTAAATGGAGTACTAAATAGTAAATAGGCTTATATTTACTACCTCTAATCCTAAATATAAGACCTAATTGACTTTTTTTTTAGAAATTAAGGTTGCAAAATAGGTTATTAAATCATGACATATTTGATATCTTTTTAGATTATTCATTAGCTTATAGGTAAAATAAACTAATGTAAGAAAAAAATTAGATAAATCAATTTATAATTAACTTATTTTACATTTTTTTGGTATTTTTCAAAAAAGTCATCTAAGTCTTATATTTAAGGCCAGAGGGAGTAGTATTTATATTTCGATATTTAGGAAGGACGAAGCATACGAGAAAAAGATGAAAAAGATAATGCGAGGGAAAATGAGTAGAGCTGAAGATATTTGGTACTAACTAGCTTAGAAAACGATTCCTAGAATTTCCTTAACCATGGCTTTCGCAGCTTCTTCAATTTCAATGGTATGCGCAAATTCAAGAATGGCCTTTCAATGTTTTCCTTCACCTTCGAGTGATAATCTCACTTCATTTTCGTTTCATACACCTTTATCACTCCCTCGTCCTCGAAATCTCACATCTTCCATTGCCGCTGCTTCTTCTCGCAAAAAGAAAACAAAGGTCATGACCTTTCCACTCTGTTAAATTTTTTAGCATTGGAATATCGTTTTATTTTTAAGATACATACAGTGTTAGTTGATGACAGGATAGTGTAATTTATTTGTGAGGGGACGTTTTATTTTTATTTTTCTGGAATAGAACTTTGGGATTAAATTATAAAATTTAATATTCGAAACTAAATGATTCAAGAGTCTGAGGTTTTCCCCTTAATTTCTGATTTATCATTATATTTTTTGAGCTTCAATTATGTTGTTTGTAGGTTGCTAGTAGTACTTGTTTGCATTTGGACTAGTTTAGTTTAATTGTTGCATACTAGTCTTGGAATAGAACAATTAATTTGCCAGCAAGTCGATGCCCAATGAATATTGTATATTTTGAGTGGATTTTGATATGCCTGCCTTGCTGTATTTGAGGTGTTCATTGAACATTGTTAATGCTTAATGAATTTAATTTATCATTCACAGCAATGACTCTAGCAGGGAAAGAAATGAACGAGAAAGTTTATGTTTGTATTAATTATTTATATACTGTATCCTTTTTTCCAGCAGAAGTTGTCTCAAAACCATGTTAAAGTGGAGGATGAAGAAGAGGATGCTTTTGAGCTTCTTTTCAAGCAACTGGAAGAAGATCTCAAAAATGACGATTTGTCTTTCAGTGATGGTGATGATGAAATAACTGAGGAAGACCTGGTCAAGTTGGAACAGGAGTTAGCAGATGCACTAAGGGAAGATGATGAAGAAACGTTTAACGCGGTCTTAAGTGATACAGAAACTGATACAATCACAGAGGATGGTGTCTTAAATGATACAGAAACTGGTGGTGATTCCAATGAAGAAGAAGAAGATGCTGATGTTGATGCTGATGATCGTGAAGGAGACGCGAGGCTAGTGAACCTTCGAAGCTGGCAACTACGGAAATTAGCTAAAGCCCTAAAAGCTGGCCGCCGCAAAACTAGTGTAAGTGTCTTGATTTTTTAATTTCTGAGTTGTTAACATGATTTTGTTGGTGATTGTCAAAGACTTGAAGAAATCTGCAGCACATCTTATTGTCTCAGCACATCTTATTGCCTTGCATTGATTGAATAACTGAACAAATTTTGGGATTATGTTGAGTTGTCACACTTCAAATTGTTGGATGATCCTGATATCTTTCCAGATTTTAAGTGCCTATAATCATTGTTTTTTGAAACTTTGTGAAACTGTAATCTTTCTGGAAATATGGCAGCCACTTACCGCATTATTGTTAGTAAATATTGTGAATCATCTTCTGGACTTTCTCCCCTTCAGGTGTTCCATCCCATTGTTACTGATGAATAATAGGATTATTGGCTTATTGCAACAGGAGGCATACTTAATGATTTTATTTATTAGATAAAAAGAATAAATGTATCCATTTGGTTGTATACCTGTGTTCAGCTAGCCCTTGAATCATGATTAGTGGTACTTCTAGCACAGTGATTGTGTAGGATCTCATTAATTCAGGCATATTTTGCTTTATAGGACTGTGAATTTGAAGGATTTGATTATCATTCCAAATGTTATACTACCGAGAAAGAAAACCTCTGTATCTAGATGTCTACTTAACATACATGGCTTAAAATACGTGGTGCTAATCTAAACCTTGTGCACTCCAAAAAATAATCTCATCATTTTACAGATCAAAAGTCTTGCTGCTGAGCTTTGTCTGGATAGGGCTATTGTTCTTGAGTTACTTCGTGAACCTCCTCCAGATCTTCTAATGATGAGCCTGTCAGTAGCTGATGAGCCAAGAGTACCGGTAGTAGATTCTGAACCTAGACCCTTGGAGACTGTTCTTGAAGAAATAGGCACAGATCAGGAAGAGCCAGAGTCAAAGTCTAATAATGCACCAGTTCATGTTGTGCAACGTAGATGGTGTGCTCAGAAGAGATTGAAAAGGGCACACATTGACACTCTGGAAAGAATTTATAGGAGAACAAAGCGGCCCACTGTAAGTAAAAATTTTCTGATGCCTCAGTAACACTATTTGAAAAACAAAAGAGCTTGCTGAAATATCTAACGCTTGCACGCTGATATGATCAGGCCTTAGTTCATACTGACATTTAATTTTATACATCATGCCGAAGGAGCTTTAAATAATAGTCTACTCTGTAGAATAAGCTCACTCTTTCATTTAGAAGAGAACCAGTTAATTCAATGTTCATATATGTGACTGCATTGAATTACTATGCAGAATGCAATGATTAGTAGCATCGTGCATGTGACCAACCTTCCTCGGAGGAGAATTGTTAAATGGTTTGAAGATAAACGTGCGGATGATGGTGTTCCTGATGATCGTGTTCCATACCGGCGGTCTGTTGCCTAAGCTGCATGAAGCATGTATATAATTTTGTAGGAATTTCCTTTCTGTTAACATTGCATTTTAGCTATTTACACATTTATAGAACACTTGGAATGGTAGAAGAAATATATGTACACTTCTTGCCTGACAGGTAATGGTTAATCAAGAATACAAAAATTACTCTCTAAACTACGTGAGAACTTTGAACTTGGCTGCTAGATGAACGTGTTCTCTCATATTGTGACAAAAGCTAGCCTGCCAACCTTTATTTGATTGTCGAAAGCTAATCATATTTCATTAATAATATTGCTAAAGGGGTAGTTATAATCGCACCTTCTTAGCACTAAATTAATTGCTTTTGTATAATCATGGCGCAAAACTATATTTACGTCAGTTAAAAAAAAACTATATTTACGTATATTTTGGTCCAGTATATACTGCAACCATCAAAGTTTTCATGAGTAGTTCAGCAATGGTAGGCTGTACCGTCAGTAACCTTGATCCTTGAATGACCCTGCCACTACCTATGTTGTTTGGTTTTGGATAGTTGTAGGGGGATCACGAATGAAGACAACTTGTATTGGGCTAGAGATATGGGCCCAAGTATGGTGGGGCGGCAAAGGGACAAAACAGGAGGATTGAAGTGGGAAATCGAGATAGATGTTCCCGGAATTTTGAGAAAGGAACGTGACCATAATCTGACGCAGAATATTCATGAGAAGCTGGCCCCTCTTCCCTCATTATTAAGCATTCTCTCCCTTGAAGAAAATACAACAAATAAAGCAAGCAAGCAAACAAAACATGGATTATTTCAAAGGCACAAGGGACACAATCACTTGTAGCCTTGTAGGTCATGATTTTTCTAGCAAAAAAATTTGTAGGTCATTTTTAATGCACATGATTATGATTTACAATTCATTCTTAGCAAACGAAGCTAAAGCTACTTCACTAAACTCTGAGAAGGGAATTTGTGGTAATGAATGAAAGGTTGAACGGTTTTCAATATTTTCCCATGTTTCCTACATAGACAAGTGAATAAATGTGGAAACATTAAGCTATATTACGACGATGTTACATTACATAGAAGAAATAGAGGAGACACGATAGGGTGACATCATTGTCAAGGTGGTGGTCTTAATTCATATTGTTCCCTCATCCCAATCCTAAATTAACATTCCTTCCATCTAAAACCGACCCATGCAATCTCAGACCTTTCCTTATTAACAGCCTTTGATCATGTTTGTCCCACATGGCTCACATTCTCCCACGCTCCCTCTTTTACCACCCTTGGATCTTCTAACACTTAACCATCTATTCTCCCACCCTCCTTTAAACTATGTGTCTCAAAAATAATAGTCACTTTTTATTCTGAATTTTTGTTGACCAAAATGCAGGATACGAGTCAAGCCACCACAAGTTCTCTACCTTCAAGCAGTGAAAAATCCTCCTCCTCTGCTCTCCACCTAGAAGTTAAACAAGGTCAGATTCTTTCCACGCATATATTTCATAAGATTTCACATATGACATAAGTCTATAGTAACGGTGGTACGGACGTTGCTGGCACTGTGTTTGAAGTACAGATGAAACTAAACAAAGAAAATATAAAATCATCCTAATTTTCTCTCTACTTCTTTGATATATTTATCTCAGATTTTCCAATCATGGGTTTCACTGTTCTCATTGAAATATTCAATCTTACATATAATTCAACCCCAGCCTCATCATTCTTCATTTACAATTGATTACATTAATATAATATAGTAGCTAGTATGATTGTGTAGATTAGTTAGTCCAGATGATTATGAATATATGGTGGTTTAGGACCCGAGAGCGACGAGGAGGTCAGACGAGTGCCGGAGATAGGCGGAGAATCCGCCGGAACTTCAGCTTCACGGCCAGAATCCGCCGTGGGAGGAGTTCAGGGGAGAGGAGGTAGTCAGAGGAAGAGAGGCAGAAACGCTGCTGACAAAGAAACCAAGCGTCTCAAGAGGTAATTAATCTCATTATTGTGACTTGTCACGTGGATTTAATTTAATTTACTACTCCTGGATTGAATTTACTGCTCTGAAATCTGAATATTATAAGGGCCTTTTGAACTTATTGGATAAATTAAGTATGTATCACTTTAAATTGTCTATAATTATATTTATAAAAGTTAGTTAATTTTTTTAGAAAATCCTAAGAAAGTCAAGTGAACGACGTAATCATAATATATTTTGTACATTATTAGAATATATGTTAGCTTATAAGTCAAATAAATAGTTTAGATAAAAATTTAGGAAAATAAATTTTTAATTACCATTTTATAGCCTTTTGAAATTTTCTAAAAAAGTTAAATAACTCTTATGAACAAGGTGAATATTATACTCTACTTATAAACTAACTTTTATTCTTGACAAATGTTATAAATTTAAAAGTCAAATTTTCTTCCTTAACTTTTAAAAAAGAAAAAATCAACGGAT
Source organism: Mimosa pudica (assembly GCA_029929735.1). Classification (NCBI taxonomy): domain Eukaryota; kingdom Viridiplantae; phylum Streptophyta; class Magnoliopsida; order Fabales; family Fabaceae; genus Mimosa; species Mimosa pudica. The sequence goes on from JAKELP010000007.1 coordinate 5,587,640, forward strand.
CTTAGGACTCGAGGGAGTACAATACAATGAAGTGATTTTGATTTGGGTGTGAAACGGATAAGGTTGTTGAGGAACAGAGTTTCTGCTCAGCAAGCAAGAGAAAGGAAGAAGGCATATTTGAATGATTTGGAAGCAAGGGTTAAAGATTTAGAGAAGAAGAACACGGAGGTGGAAGAGAGATTATCTACTTTGCAGAACGAGAATCAAATGCTAAGACAAGTATGTAAACTTAAATTAATTTATTAAATAAAGTGGAAGTCAACCACTGACCACTAATTAAGTTGAAGTCAACCACTAGATATGTAGTTACGGTCTATGAACATTCGTGTGGTTTCATTGTGCAGATATTGAAGAACACAACTGCAGACAGAAGAGGAGGGAGTGGTGGTGTAAATGGAGGAACTTTATGACATGAGAGAAGGAACATAGAAAAGTAAAATGGTGGGAAAGAAACTTGTGACTGAGAACACTGAGCTATCATGAGAGTTTAATAATAATAATATTAGTTCATGGGTTTATTATTCATCGTTGTTAGTTGAAATGACACTATGAAGTGAAGCTTCATTTTTTGCAATATTGGCCGCGTGTCCACATTGAGATATTGCGGACACAAAAAGGTTGCGTTTGGTGGAAGTCATTGTATTGCGGTTAGAGGTGGAGTTGGGTGCTTTTTCGACTTTTTCTTATAAATGGAGATTAGAGTATGGAGATGAATTTGTGAGCATGCCCTTATCTCTATATCTATTTATATGTATATAGAAATGCATTTTTATTGAATCTTTTACGTAAAAGTGAAATGTGGCAAAAGGTGCGGATGATCCACCAACCAAAGAACACATTGTCAATTCATTATCAGCTTTCACTCATCGCTCTTCAATGGTTATTACTATCATTTTTTGACAGTTTTTAAAATTCAACTTGTCTGCTAACAAATGGAAAATTTCAGCATCGATCGTGAACTAATGATGGTGCATGACATGATATCACACATGAAGGTAAATGTAATAAAATATTGGGTGATGATTCTGATTGGTCTGGAGGCATTATGTTTCAAAAAGAGTTCGAGTGAGATACAAGCTAAGCGCCATTGATGACCAGATAGATATTTGAATGTGGGACTAATCAAAAGGTGTAAGCTGTTAAGTTAGTTGGTGAAGTCACAAAGGTCTTTTTGTGAAGCCAGTTCACAATCTAATTAAAAAAAATACCGACGGCTGTAGGTTTCTCATGAGGGACTTTTTCACTTAAATCTACCATCAAGTCCCAATAATTTTTTTAATTCATTTTTATGTATTTTTCTATAATTACCCGTTCCCAGAAAAAAATCCTACTTTACAACTTAATTTTTTCCCACTAAATCGCACTTTATTTTGATTTCTTGTTAATAAATTGATATAATACAAGTACTATTGCAAAATAAAAATTATTTACGTAACGATTTAATAATAGAAAAAGTCTTTCCCTTACTAATCAAAATGCCGCTTTTAATCAATAAGAAACAAATTATTGTCAGAGCTTTTATATTTTACTCAAAATTCATTAGTAATATCTTGATATCACTTTTCTGGTGAAACCAGTTAATATAGCTGACATTGTAATAAAATATCAAAAGAGAAATATATTGCAAAACAAAAAGAGGAGACACACACGAGCAACTTCCACTTAAAGCCTTCACAAGTAAGTGACTGAAATATATAGTGAGATGGCGTAACGAGCGGGCTAACTCTTCACAACTCTTTCCCTCTACTCATTATTGTCTCCATAACGCACATACGTTTCAACCATAATACTCTTCACTTTCTCTGCAAAAACCAATACCAAACATGGAAGCTTTCGCTGGAATGGTGGCTGGCTCTCACAACCGAAATGAGCTTGTCAAATTAAGGCGTGATTTTCATAATGAAGTTACTGTTCTTACTCAACCCTTTTTCTCAAACTCCTCATTTCACTCTTGTCTTAGCCTATATATGTTCTTGTTTGGTCCAGGAGTTTGAGCCTATATATATATATATATATATATATATATATATATATATATATATATATATATATATATATAACTCTTCTTATTCGTTTCTTTCTTTAAATGTCTTTACGGATTGCAGATCCCTTGGAATAGAACTTAATGGAAGAAGTTTTAGTTCCTAAAAGATTTTGTTTTTTTTTTTTTATAAAAAAGTTCATGTGGGAGTTGCATGCATGCATGTCATTTTAATCATGCTTCTCATAAGGAATTGATATGAACTTGATAACATCTACTTATATATAGCTCAATATAACTGACTTTGTTGTCTGCCTCTACCTGCAGCCTAAACCATTGAAGAATATGAATGGTCAAATCTGTCAAATATGTGGAGAAACTGTTGGAGTAACAGTCAATGGTGATGCCTTTGTTGCTTGCAATGAGTGTGCTTTCCCTGTTTGTCGTCCTTGTTATGAATATGAGCGAAAAGATGGGAACCAATCTTGTCCACAGTGTAAAACTAGATACAAAAGGCACAAAGGTTGACTTGCAAGCATATTTTATTTTATGCTTTTCCTCTAATAATGTATCTTACTTTGGAGTAATCCTGAATTTGGATTTCAGGGAGTCGTCGAGTGGAGGGAGATGATGATGAGGATGATGTGGATGATCTTGAGAATGAATTTCAGTATGGACAAGGAGATCACAAGGAGAGACAACAGTGGGAAGAAGATGTTGACCTCTCTTCACCATCTAGACATGATTCTCAGCATCCTATCCCTCTTCTCAACCGTGTTCAGCCGGTAATGTATCAGAATTCCTTATATCTACTTACTGTGATTGTTATCCGCAGATATTATTTTACAATTTTTCATGAACCCTTCATCCTATATTAGACCTTTTCCAACTTTATTTGTTTTATGATATATCTTCTTTATCTGTGGGGCATAAAATTAAACTTCGATGGACATCGAAAACCTCATTCTTGATGTCCTTATTAACAATATAAGCTTGTTTATCTGTAAAGGTTATGCTGGTATTTGCTTCTTTTTATATCAGCACTATCCCTTAATTTTTTTCATTACATGGGCAGATGTCTGGTGAGATTCCATGTGCAGCAGCTGATACCGAGTCTGTTCAAACTTCATTCGAAAAGTTTCATTCATTGTCCTTCACTGATCCAAGGCAGCCAGGTAAGAAGTTTACCTGAAATCATGCATATGTATCTGTCTTATGTTTTTCTATAGTGGGTTCTCAGTTGGCAATGATGTTCATTTTATCAGTTGCAGTAAGAACTGTAGGCCCATCAAAAGATCTGAACTCTTATGGCCTGGGAAATGTTGACTGGAGAGAGAGGGTTGAGGCATGGAAGCTCAAGCAGGAGAAAAATGTGGCGCAAACAACTAGTAGATACACTGATATGAAAGGAGATATGGAAGGGACTGGTTCCAATGGAGATGAACTCCAACTGTAAGCCACCTGTTTGATATAGATTGGCCTTTAATGAGCAGATGATCAAACTAGGAAATATTGTGTCCATCTATGCACATTTATCCTTTACAAAGATATAATTATTTTCTTTGAATTGCATTTCAATTCGTTGTAGTGGTATAGATTTTGTTTATTCATGGTCATATTATTCATTTTGCCACCCTTACCTGCTGAAAGTTTATAACAAGTTATATTTCTTGATTCACAAGCCACAAAAAAGTGAAGAAGCTTTCATATATATTCTTGTTTTTATTTATTTTCTTACCTTCACAACAGGGTTGATGATCCTCAGCAGCCTTTGAGTCGGGTGGTTCCTATCCCATCTTCTCATGTGACCCCTTATCGAATTGTAATCATACTACGACTCATTATTTTAGGATTTTTCTTACAATATCGTACAACTCACCCTGTGAAAGATGCATACCCCCTGTGGCTGACTTCAGTCATCTGTGAGATCTGGTTTGCCTTTTCCTGGCTCTTGGATCAGTTTCCAAAATGGTCTCCCATTAATCGTGAAACTTACATAGACAGGCTGGCTTTGAGGTTAGATTAATCATTACATGTCTATTGTGTTCTTTTACATTTTGGTCAACTAAAAGGTCAACATTTATGGTCTTTCTGAGTTTTTTTTTTTGTTTTGTTTAGATATGATCGCGAAGGAGAACCATCACAGTTAGCTCCTGTTGATGTATTTGTCAGTACAGTTGATCCCCTCAAGGAGCCTCCACTTGTTACTGCAAACACTGTTTTGTCAATACTTTCTGTTGATTATCCAGTGGACAAGGTTTCATGCTATGTATCTGATGATGGTTCAGCTATGTTGACCTTTGAAGCTCTATCAGAAACAGCTGAGTTTGCAAAGAAGTGGGTTCCATTTTGCAAAAAGTACAACGTTGAACCTAGAGCCCCTGAATTTTATTTTTGCCAGAAGATAGATTACCTTAAAGACAAGATTCAGCCCTCTTTTGTGAAGGAACGTCGAGCAATGAAGGTTGTCTTTAATAATATGGATTGCTATTCTTAAATGTCACTGTTTATATTAGTTGTTTGAATAAGAACAATCTTTTAAAAATAAACATATAAAATATTCTGTGGTTTAACCCTTTGATACATCCATGTATGATTCCTTCAAGTGAATTAATGCAGAAAATAAATACTGACCTATTTGATTGACAGAGAGAATATGAGGAGTTCAAAGTACGTATTAATGCCCTTGTAGCCAAAGCTCAGAAGATGCCAGAAGAAGGTTGGACTATGCAGGATGGAACCCCTTGGCCTGGAAATAATCCTAGGGATCATCCTGGAATGATACAGGTTTCATTATATTCATGGATCATCAATTGCACTCATGACATACAGACTCTATCTTATGCTTTCAATTAATAATTCTTTCATTTTTGTTCAGGTGTTCTTAGGTCATAGTGGAGGGCTTGATGCAGATGGAAATGAGCTACCTAGACTTGTTTATGTTTCCCGTGAAAAGAGACCAGGCTTCCAACATCACAAGAAAGCTGGAGCTATGAATGCTTTGGTTTGTTATGCAAAACATGCTTACTTAATTTGAATTATAATTTTGGTGGAAAAACAATTTAATTATAGTTTTATTATACGTCTATTCTATTTGTTGGATAACTGTGTCTCAACTATATAGATGTGTAAGTTTTTGTGCTTTTGTAGCCATTAGGTTTTAGTCAGTAATTAAGCTTATATTTAAGAGCAACATAAATGGAAAATAGCACCAGGAACTTATTTATGTCTGACTGGACCTGATTGGTTGTTTGTCCTTTCTTTAGTTAGATAAATGAGTTTTGCATAAATCTTCCATATCTAAATTCTAACAATCTTATGTGATGTAGATTCGAGTTTCAGCTGTCTTGACCAATGGGGCTTATCTCTTGAATGTGGATTGTGACCACTACTTCAATAATAGTAAAGCTCTTAAAGAGGCCATGTGCTTCGTGATGGATCCTGTTCTTGGAAAGAAGACTTGTTATGTACAATTCCCTCAGCGATTTGATGGCATTGACTTGCATGATCGATATGCCAACCGCAATATTGTGTTTTTTGATGTAGGACTCGCCTTATTTTTTGTGAAGTTGAAAACAAGAAATAAATTTGTTCCCTTGGACTTAATATTTTCTTCTCATCTTTGTCATTTATCAGATAAACTTGAAAGGTCTGGATGGTGTCCAGGGCCCAGTCTATGTGGGAACTGGTTGTTGTTTCAACAGGCAAGCTCTATATGGTTATGATCCAGTTTTAACCAATGAAGATTTGGAGCCAAACATTATCATGAAGAATTGTTGGGGTTCTCGGAAGAAAGGAAATGGTGGAAATAACAAGTATGCTGTCAGGAAGAGGGTAGCAGAGAGGAGTGAATCCACCATCCCTATCTTTAATACTGAAGACATTGAGGAAGGCATTGATGGTATACTATAGTGGGAATCTCTCCCCTCACTCACTGCATTTTGAACTATTTGCTATAATTGTATGCAGAATTTTCATAAAGAAAGAATAAGATGACAGAATGCTTACATGCTTTATAAAATGTAAATGAATTCTCTTTTTGTAGGGTATGATGAAGAGAGTCTTCTGATGCATGAAAAGAGCCTAGAGAAGCGATTTGGTCAGTCTCCAGTTTTCATTGCAGCCACATTTATGGAGCAAGGTGGCCTCCCCCCTTCTACCAATCCTGCAACTCTCCTAAAAGAAGCAATCCATGTCATCAGTTGTGGTTATGAAGACAAGACAGAATGGGGCAAAGAGGTGAGTTTCAGCAATTCATCACTTTGCTGTATTCTTCTTTTTGCTAAGATCAACTACCATGTAAGTGTTTAACATGTTTACTTAAACCTTTTTTATGTCCTGCAGATTGGATGGATCTATGGTTCTGTGACTGAAGATATCTTGACCGGGTTTAAGATGCATGCCCGTGGTTGGATTTCAATCTACTGCATGCCACTCCGCCCGGCATTCAAAGGTTCTGCTCCTATCAATCTATCCGACCGCCTCAACCAAGTGCTTCGGTGGGCATTGGGATCCATTGAGATATTTCTTAGCAGGCATTGTCCCTTATGGTATGGCTACAATGGGAGACTAAAGCTTCTTCAAAGGCTGGCTTATATCAACACTATTGTCTACCCTCTTACCTCAATTCCCCTACTTGCTTACTGTATTCTTCCTGCATTTTGTCTTCTCACAAATAAATTTATTATTCCTGAGGTAATTCTTTTTAGTCCTCACATTTCTTTGTGGATAAGCAACTTTTTAGTACTGAACTTTCATCATCTTTGAAATCTGACTAACCTCTGGCTTATAACTAAATGCAGATAAGCAACTTTGCTAGCATGTGGTTCATTCTTTTGTTTGTCTCCATTTTTGCTACTTCAATTCTGGAACTTAGGTGGAGTGGGGTCAGTATAGAAGACTGGTGGAGGAATGAACAATTCTGGGTAATTGGTGGTACATCTGCTCATCTTTTTGCTGTGTTCCAAGGGCTTCTTAAAGTCCTTGCTGGGATTGACACAAACTTTACTGTCACATCAAAGGCTTCAGATGAAGATGGTGAATTTGCAGAGCTTTATGTGTTTAAATGGACATCACTTCTGATCCCTCCCACTACAGTGCTTATTATAAACTTGGTGGGCATTGTGGCTGGTGTCTCATATGCCATTAACAGTGGCTACCAATCATGGGGTCCATTGTTTGGTAAGTTGTTTTTTGCTATATGGGTCATTGCACACTTGTATCCATTCTTGAAGGGTCTCTTGGGTCGACAGAATCGTACCCCTACCATTGTTATTGTGTGGTCTATTCTTCTGGCTTCCATATTCTCTTTGCTTTGGGTTAGGATCGATCCCTTCATCTCTCACAGTACAAAAGCTTCTTTCAGTAGTCAATGTGGCATTGACTGCTAATTAAGTGTATCTGAGACGCTAACATGGTAGTTTTGTTGAGCTAAACTAATTATTTATGTCTGTGATTCTTGTTGTGGTCATATTGGTAAGTATTTATGCCAATAATTAAATGGAAGCAAACAAGGTGTTAGTGGTTGCTTCTTGGGAGAACGGATCCTTATATCATGGTGAAGCTGTTTGCATTCACTAGTATTTATTTATTTTTGTACTTGGAAGAAGTGATAATAGTCATTTATCTGAAAAAAAGAAGTGATAATAGTCAACTTGATCTCTTGAAGAGGATCATGAGCTTGCATAAATTGAAAGATATGGACAAAAGGTTTATGCATGTCAAAGTCAAACTCTTATGTGGATTGTTTCTTTTTTTAAAGCCGGACTTGTGAGGATTGTTTATATGAATCGATGATGCTTGTCCTGAATAATATTGATTGAAAATTTATCACCGCTATTTGCAAGGCCTAGATTCATTCGTATGTTATAATATTGACTTGCTATTTTATTACAAGCATTTCATCCTCAGGTTGAACCTTTTTTTAAATATAAATAAATAAATTAAAAATCCAATTTGACCCGGAGAATAAAGTAAGCAAATCGAAAAGAAAATTGAACTGAACTGAATTAAATTCGGTTTTCGGTTAGCTTATTTTGGTTTTGATTCTTATTCGGTTTCCATTTCAATTTTTCCAAAAAAAATCGGCTAACTGAAGCAATGAACTAATAAAAAAATTATTTTATCATATTTTTTTAGATAAGTTAAAATTTATTATTTGAATCTACAACTCTCGTGTTTCTCTTTTTAATTCAAAAATGATATGTAATATATCAAATAAAATATTGAGTTTTATATACTGAAAGTGAACAAAAAAGAGCAAATTTGTTATAAAATAAAAAAATTTGGTTTTTTCGTTAAAAACCGAAACAAAACAGAATTATTTCAGTTAATTCATTTTGGTTACTAAAATAATTCGATTTCGATCTGTTTTTGTGATATATGCAATTTAGCTTTCAATTATTTCGATTTTTAACGAAAAGCGAATGTTTACCCCTAATCAATAAGACGATAACCAAAGGCCCTGAATTCACATAAAGTATACTATAATCAAGTAAATAAATTAGCTTCCTCATTTATTAAAAAAAAAATCATCTAAATTATATATGAAAATATCTAAATTACAGTATTAAAATAAGACAAAGAAAAATAGTATTTGATGCGCGCACTCTCTGAAGTCTTACCTACCCTCCTCTGTCTTGAGAGTTTGGTGTCTTCTCTGTTTCTGTTTGTGGGAGACTACATAGAATACAGATAACCCAACTTCCTCATTCTTCACCGCCGCTTTTGACTTACTCTCTTATCAACCAACCATCACTACACTTCCCTCGCATTCTCCTTCCCTTTTATTCCATCACCTCCACATCCAAACGAATCCAGAATATCTTGTTTTCAACTTTTTTCCCATTCCATACTACCAATTTATGCTTTTCCTTTTATATCTCTTTTCATTGCCCCTTGACTCATCTATAAACGCAGCAGAAAATTCGATACAAAGCTTTGTGATTGATGGCTGGGAAGGGAATCCAGCTTGTTGATGACAAAAAAGATGTCTTTTTCACTTTCTGCAATCTGGGTTCTCAGTTAAATCTTCAACAAGATGAGTTTTTACACTCTGGAGGATTATTTGCAAGTGTTAGTCAGGTGGGTATGGGGTTGAATATTCAGCCTCAGCCCAATAATCCTAATCCTTCTAATTCTAGAGATGGTGGTGGATTGAAGTTGCCTTCTGCTGAATTGTTCATCAAGTATGTGGATTCACCTGGCAAAGTTAGGATTAGTAATGAAGTTTTAGAGGAGGAAGAGGTTTTTACTAAGAAGAAGGGTGGTCTTAAACTGAAGATTAAGGTTGAGAATCCTTCTCTTAGGAGGTTGATTAGTGGGGCCATAGCTGGGGCTGTGTCTCGTACCACTGTGGCGCCTTTGGAGACTATAAGGACTCATTTGATGGTGGGGAGTAGTGGACATTCTACTGGTGAAGTTTTTAACAATATTATGAAGACTGATGGTTGGAAGGGATTGTTTAGGGGTAATTTGGTCAATGTCATTCGGGTTGCACCTAGCAAGGCCATTGAGGTAATCAACTGTTTTTGTGTTTCAGAATCTGTTATTGTTCTTACTTCCATTGGTTCATCTCAATTGGTAGGTAATTTGGTGGTAGAGGATCTTGTATGAAGCATTTAAAGACTTTTTTGCTATGTCATCATTGTACTTGATGACTAGTATAGCCTTGTTCTCTGATTCAGATGTTGATTGGATTTTGGACTTTTAGCAGGCCTTTTTAAAATTTCGAATTTTCTGTTTGTTCTGTCTGGTTATCTTGCTATGCTTGCCAACCATCAGACATCCTAATGTTTCTACTTTCTACCACGTTTGGTGTTAATTTTGTAACCAAAATGATTTTGTTACTTGTCCTCCTATTAGGATTGCCAATTCCTGACCTCGCCCAATGAAAACCCGTTCCTAATGCAATATTATTCTTGAAATTTGTCTGCCTTCGCCTGTTTATGATTTCGAGTCAACCCTTAAAGATATTCCTACGGTTTGATTGGTTTATGCATAGGTTGAATGAATCCTTTGGTTTGATTTCTCATCACATAGGAATACCTCTCTCAACAAACTAGTCCGTGTCTTTCTATCGCATTACTGGTAGTACCTCGCTTCATGTAATAGTTTACAGCTCTTAGTTATTTGTTAATGTTCCTCTTGGATGGTGAGTGTGACAATTACCTGTATCAATCAATGTTAAAGGTACTGTTTGTCTTAGATTTTTGGTATGTGTTATCTTCTTTACCTTTTCCAGTCCCATAGCACTTGATTCAGGGCTATACATTATCTTTCTATGTGTTGATACATATCCATGTGAATATGATGGTGGCTTTCTGTTTTGGGGCTTGGGCAGTTTTTAACATCCTTCCTTGGACAGACTTGTTTTGTCATTTCAAGAGCTATGTAGTGTGTACTGTTAATGTAATCATATTTCCCCAACTCCACTTATTTAACGAGTATTCTTAATTTGACTTAGCTATAGTGCAATGAACATGTTTTGAAGACAATGAGGTGTCCTCATTCTTCTGTTTATTATCAGTACTTGTACAAGTCTTGCTGCAAATGTTTGCTTGAAATTATGGAATTTGTTTGTTTATTTGCCATACATTGGTGGATTTCTTACATGGTTTTTTTGGCATCTCACCGTATTTTATCATGTTTCTACAGCTATTTGCTTATGATACAGTGAACAAGAACCTATCCCCAAAACCCGGGGAACAGCCCAAGCTTCCTATTCCTGCATCATTAATTGCCGGTGCATGTGCTGGAGTTAGTTCAACTATTTGCACGTATCCTCTTGAATTAGTCAAAACTCGACTAACGATCCAGGTAAGTTCTTTTTGGCACAGAACAATTACTTATTTCCTCTACTTTCGTTATGCATTTTAATGTCCTTCCTAAATATCAAAGTCTTAAAATTAAATTAACCTGAGTAATAATCTTGCAGAGAGGAGTTTATAAAGGTCTGCTTGATGCATTCTTGAAAATAATTAAAGAAGAAGGCCCTGCAGAACTCTACAGAGGCCTTGCTCCCAGTCTTATAGGAGTAATACCATATGCTGCCACCAATTACTTTGCATATGACACATTAAGGAAAGCATACAGAAAAGTTTGTAAGACAGAGAAGATCGGCAATATTGAGACCCTTTTGATCGGATCAGCAGCTGGAGCCATATCAAGCAGCGCCACGTTTCCTTTGGAGGTAGCTCGAAAGCACATGCAAGTGGGAGCTCTTAGTGGAAGGCAGGTTTATAAGAATGTGGTTCATGCACTTGCAAGCATACTTGAACAAGAAGGTATCCCGGGCTTATATAGGGGTTTGGGACCTAGCTGCATGAAGTTAGTGCCAGCTGCTGGAATCTCTTTCATGTGTTATGAAGCTTGCAAAAGGATATTGGTGGAGGAAGAGGATGAGGCATAATTGTTTTGATTACTTTTGGGGGATTTATTAGAGCTAAGGATTGGAGATGCATACTTCCTTTTTTGGCAATTTTTGTTAATTTATTTTGATCAGTGGATTTTTTCCCCAGCACACTTGAGAGAAGCAAGCGAGGATGGTATAAGATACTTTGTTGAGAGTGATTTTTTTGGAATTGTTGGTTCAGTTTTAAGGTCAACGTGTGATGAATTTTGCAATCATCGCCTCATTATAGATTATACTGTGTTTTGTTTTCCATGCCAACTTGCCAAGTGATGCCATCAACAAAGATCAGTGTAATTCATCGCCCTTGAATTATTTGAAAACGATGTAATTGAAGTCTAATCATATGCTATGGGACACAGTCTAAGATGGCGGATTTCAACAAGAAACTTGGAATAGTGAAACCCAAGTAATCACTCTATAAAACTAAAATAAAAAAATAAAAAAAAAAATAGCAGTTGAACGTTATTTAACAAATGGGGGACAAATTGTAAGCCAAGATCTTCTTCGTGCCGATAAAATTCCCAGAGCTTAGAGACATATGCGACCTAGTGTCTACTGAATAATCAAATAACAATATATAAAATTCCCATTACAATAAAAAAAATAAATGTAGAAATTCCAAATTAAAGGTTCCATTGCATTGCAGTAATTCGAGGGCCTCGGCCCTTTGGTTATCAGACTTTGCCTCCAGTTCAAATTGGACTTTTTATTTAGGGTGAAGGCCCAAAATTGATACATAATTATTGACTACGGAACAAAAATAATGCATATCTATTCCAAATTATAAAAATGATACCCAACTTTTACCATGTGATCAAAAATGATATTTTCATTAAAATGAAAATAATATTAGACATGAAATGTCCAAAAAGCCCTTATAATTGAATAAACTTTTACTAGGCGGCGATTAATTTATAAGGGCATTATGGACTTTTCATGTCTAATACTATTGTCATATAAATGAAAATATCATTTTTGATCACATGATAAAAGTTCGGTATCATTTTTGTACCTTGGAATAATTATGTACTATTTTTATTCCTTACCTTATAGTTATGTATCATTTTTAGATCTTCGCCCTTTTATTTATTTATATCTAAAAAACAACGGTTCAACCTACGACTGGAATACTTGTAACTTCGAAGTTTTTTTTTTTCTGAACTGGAGTAACTTGGAAGTTGTAATTTTGTAATATCATAGCAAGTCAATATTATAATATACGGATGCATCTAGTCCTTCCAAATATTCATCCTAAATGTTCAATCAATATTATTCAGAACAAGCAACATTAATGCATATAAACAATCCCCATAAACTATTGATATCGAGTTTGACTTTGACATGCAGAAACCTTACGATGCGTTGGCCTAGATTACATACTGACCTTTTGTCCATAACTTTCAATTTCTTCAAAATTATGGCATAAACCTTTCCTATAGTTTTTTTTTAAAAAAAATGAGGAAGCTAATTTATTTACTTGATTATAATATATTTTCTATATTTATATTATATTATGGGGAGAAGATAAAAGACTAAGTGTCTAACAACAAAATTATATGTAACATTACTAATTCATTAGTAACTTATTTAAATTTTCCAAAGTTCTTTAAAAAAATAAATTTGCTCATAGGAGTATATATTTATAAGGAGGAGTGTGTATCAAGTATGACCTTCTTTGTCTGAGTGACATGCTCATAGATGCAATTAATAGCCCATGGTAGGCTGTGGAGGCACATTTTTTATTTTTAATGAGGAAAATTTTGTTAGCTCATATATAAGTGAAATTATAAAAAAAGAAGTATGTGTCTATTTTCTCAGTCAATCATTGACATATTTTTTTTGGCAAAAAAAAAACATTACGAATTTATTTTTAACATTAACAAGCAGGATTTCTCGCGCGATGCGCTAAATAAATAATTGATGAATAACATTGGAAGACAAAATACTTCAAGTTGCATAAATGAGCGAGGTCAAAAGCATATTTGGTTCGAATAACAATGATATATACAATATTAAGTATATCAATATATGAAAATGCCTAGAAAGCATAAAATCTTTGTGCAAATGCAATTAAGATAAAGCAAAGTTGAGTTGTAGTCCAGAAAATTTGGTATGCAAGCTCTTCAAACTAATATAGCATCAGTAGTAATTGTTTTCTAGAATAAATTAAGAATATCCGCACAACATATATGAAAAAGCATGATGGGTGGTGTGAGCTACGACATCAGTTGCACATTTCACAACTAAGAAAAACATTCACCGATTATAATAGAAAACATATGTGCACTAGATGCTTCAGTAATTTGCCCAGAAAAAAGACATGAGATCGGGCAATGGCAACAAAAAAAAAAACTCACAAAATGATCATCATAGGAATAAATGACATAAGGACTGCAAGAAGTTTTTTTAAAAAATTAAGTACTAAAAAGAGCCTTAATAACTGGATGTAACTGTATCTAGGCATTGATAATCAAAAGGATTTATAAAAGATGGAAAACAATATTAGATGGATTAGAAAAATAAACATACTACTCCCATATAATATAATATATAATATAATGTCACTTTTGATATTCAATTTGTCCTTAATTATAAGGTTCTTATCCATTTTGTCCCATATATTTGTCCACATTTGTCCACATTTTCCTAAAATACTCCCATATATAATTTTTTATAGGGCGAAGGGGCAAAACTAGCTACCGTAATTTTTCAAATGGACAACTTTGGTACTCGTAAATTGGATGGTGCAAAACTGGATATTATAAAGCAAAATGGGGTAAATTTAGCCACGCCGTTAAGTTGAAGCTAGAGGTTGATGAATGTGGGCCCCACGCCAACATTCACGTCTGTTAGCTTCAACTTAACGGCGTGGCTAAATTTGTCCCATTTTGCTTTATAATGTCTAGTTTTGCACCATCCAATTTACAGGTGCCAAAATTGTCCATTTGGAAAATTACGGTGGCTAATTTTGCTCCTTCGCCCTTTTTTATATACCAATTTTACTCACCAGACTATTACTCATTTTTAATTTTGAAAGAAGGGCATTATTGTAAAATCACATAAATTTATCTAAATTACTTTTTTAAATTTCTTTATATTAGATAAAGTGACTTTATACTTAGGAACGGAGGGAGTATAAGAATAAATATGAATGTTGAATGTTAAAAATATGTAAACAAAATGATTGAATTAACATCAATAGTAGGGGAGAAAAGACGTTTGCAAACACGATATTGAAACACCTTTAACAATTAGTCGATAATCAAAACTGCTCATGGTGTGGAGACCATGAGCAGTTTTAGTCAAAACTGCTATTGATGTTACAGTTGTAGTCATATCCACTGATGAAGGCATGAAAAAATTGAATCTTATAATACAAATGTAAACCATATAAATCAAAACTTTGTAAGTTGAATTTGGAGCTTAGACATAGTCCTTATCTTGGTAGTTTTCATCTCACATTTGGAGCTAAGACAACACATGAACTCCACATGAGTCCCAAAATAAATGTAAAGGATTCTTATACATTCTTTAGTTTCAAGTTTATTCTACTCTTCTTCTTCTCCATTTTTCTCTCAAGCAATCTTCTTATTCTCCATGGCACTCTTATCCTTATTCTTCTCCATGTTGTTTCTTTTTGTTGTCTCCTCACACTCTCGACTCATAGCACAGAGTGAAGGTATTATACTAATATCTATCTATATATGTGTGTGTGCTTTGTTCATTTTCACATATCTAACATAAATATCTAACTCTTTTTTGGTTTTTACAGTGAAAGCTTTAAGGAAAATTTCTGATAAGTTAAATCTGAAATGGGAGGTGAACGAAAAATCATGTGATAAAGGAGACAACTTCAACCGATAAATATTGAAACAAGATAAATGTGTTTTCCAACATCTGATATTGAAATACGTTCAATGAGACATTGTTTGATATCATGGTCAACCGAATGCGTGTGAATGCACCATTGTCTGATACTACAAGTCAACCCAAGATGTTACAAGTGGTGCTTATAAATTATTTATTTTAAGAAATTAATTATTTATTTTGAAATATTAGAAATTTAACTATTTAATTTATCGCTGATTTAGTCATCATTTTCATCTCTCCTTTCCTAACTTTCTAATCAATCTAGCTATTAGCAATTCTTAATAGATACTTCTATATAATTTCCACAAAATATAGAAGTACTTAATAAAGATTTCTCAAAATATAGAAGTACTTAATAAAGATACTATGAATTGAAGTAGATAACAATTCACAGTCCCAACTCTCTCCCCATCACCTCTTCAATTTATTTAGGTAGAAATGTAATGCATTTGATGAATCCTCTTTATTAAATATTGTTATATGTTTTACATAATTTCCATACATGTATGTATTTGATCATTCTTAAATAACTTTTGGGATTCAAAAAAATATCTTCCCAAAAATGGACATACATTGTGCGTAATTTTTAATTATTGACAAGAAAATTTGACATAAGAATACAACCTTCCATTATAACCTGGAATATTTGAACACTTGGGCCAACAATATAGGAGTAGTTAATTGCAAATGACATCCTTGTATATGTGAACTAAGGAGATTTAAATTTACTAAGATCTAACACACCAAAATTTGGATTTCATTATAAGGGATTCGTTGAAGGTTTTGTGGTGTTAGTGATAAATTAAACATTAAACAATATAGTCAATAAATTTAAAAGTTTAGAGGTAATCTAAAAACTAAAGCTTATTTTATTTATGGATTGAAGAATAATAGTTAGAAGGTAAATTTTAATTTAAGAATTAAAGAAATTTACTTTGAGGCCTAAACAAATATATATTGTGGGAGAAAATTCCTAATTTGGTGTAGAGATTGATTTCTAGGGATCATTTTAGGGAAAATCACACCCAAATCCCCTGCAAGGCAATACACATTCAATAGTTTGTCTCCGAGGAAGATGAGTTGAGATCATAATGGAATTGAAGTAGATTAAATGTGAATGCATTGCTTGTCAGAATTTTTGTAGCTATTTCCCACTATTTTTGTTTTGATACATTTTTTAAATAAGGTTTTTTTTTAAGAATCTCTTGGGATTGCCATAATCTTACCTTACCATTGTTATCGTGTTTAGTTAATCATGTATATTAAGCATTGTCTATATAGCATGAAAGTCCCACGTTACCGCTTTGTGATTCTTTTTTTTATTACATAATAAAAGCACATAAGCTATCTTGTATCAAGTGTCATCTCCCCCCTCCACTATGTCAGCAACCTCTATAGGAATTTGTCTAAAGTCAACAATTCCAACACCCACAAGCAAAGCATGCTTTGCAAGTCTATCTGCTACTCTATTCATTTCTCTCTTACACCAAGCTATATGAAGCTCCCATGGTTTCTGGAAAAACAATAAGATCTCCGTGAGCTCCTTAGGTCCCTCTTGAAAAACATCACTCATACTGTTCTCAATTTGCTGAACCAATTCAAAACAATCAAACTTCATGCCAAGATGTCTGACTCTAATCTCTAAAGTCTCAACTCCATTTCAACCCTTAAGGATCCCTTACACCTCTACCTTATATAACTATCCCCCTTCCAATATTAAAAAGAAAATTAAACCTCCTCAAACCATACCTTTATAGTCTATCTCATCACACCTTCACAAGCAATAGTTCCTCCATTCTAATTATAAGCCGCATCCACATTCAGTTTAACATATCCTCTCAAAGGCATGGAACATGATGGAAAGATCGCGTTTCTTCCCAGATCACATTTCTCAATTAATTAATCAAATAAAAATTTGTTGTTACCTTCAAATATAAAATCTAAAGTCTGTATATATCATCGTATTACTGCAAGTATGACTTTGATATTGAGAAGCACGCAATTCTATCGACTCTTTATTTTTTTTATCTCATCTCTCTTACAGTCTCTTTGTAAGAGCTTAATCCATAAATCATGCAATTGTATGTTCAAATCTTACTATTAACACAAGTATAAGATTTATATAAAATATAAATAAACATCTTAGGACGGCAATATTTATTGTTTTGTTAAGTTTTTGTCAAACAAACACAAAAAATATTCATATATTTATATAAAATGTTTATTGTTACTTAGACAAGTACAAAACCCCCCATGTCTGTCAATCCCGCCTTCCACCACGAAATTTGAGAAATGCAAAGCATGACAATGTTGACGTTGGCATCAATTTAGATATGGCGGCCATGATAAGGCAAATTCTGTGACGCTAGCTATGATTGAATATGGTAAGTACACCTGAAACTTGAAATGGGCGTTTATAAGCAGCGAGAAGCGAGAAATGGGCAGAGAAACGCCTATTTAAAACTCACCGTTTTCTTATATATATAAAAAAAAAAACTCGCCGTTTTGTATGTTTTCCCCTCACTCGTTGAGCTCTTTTGCTTGCATCATACTGAGGCCAGATTTCCTTTTTATTACTATTATATTTTTTTCTGTTATGCTATGGTCTTGCGTAATATTATGTTTATAGGAGTATTTTATATTGTTTCAATTATCGAGCATATTTCAGAAAAAATTATTAAAAGCATCAGAGATGATGGTGAAAATTAATAAAAATAGGCACAGTAGGTAGGAAGGAATGCACGGTGATGAGAGATTAATTAAAAAAATTAAATGTACTGAACGCAATCAGAAAAATGTATGGGTGTTAAATAAAATTTGATAATATAACTCTTATACCGCATACAATGATATGTACTTGCTGATAAAAAAGATATGTTCTTGCTTTAACTCTTGATATAAGATAATTTTTTTAATATTTATGGAACCAGATATAACATTTAATTTTAATATATATTATACTCCCTCCGTTCCTAAATATAAGATCACTTTCTATTTTGTCTCAATTTTGGTCCAATTTACCCCTATACTTCTTAGTTCCCTCACTTCTCTCTCAAATCCCTATTTGTCATTTAAATTTAAGTGAGGGGTATTTTGGGAAGATCATGCAATCCTAATTCATTGGAAGGTCTTCCTTAATCTCTCCAAATTAGCAAAGTGATCTTATATTTAGGAACGGAGGGAGTACATGATTAGATGATACCTTAGTAGTATATATATGTAAATTGGTTTTGAGATAGAATTATAGATATAAATGATTAAAAGTAATTAATTATGCATATGAAAACTCTTTAAAAAGTTAACTTGATCTTATATATGGGATTAGAATGAGTACGCTTCTATATATTAATTTTAGGTATATTTTATACAAAGACTTATTCTTTTATTAAATATTTAATTTATTCTTTCATTCTTTAATTAAATACTGCCCCTTACATATCATCTGACCCATGATTCTTTTTCTTCTTTCAAAAAACAGGAGCACAGTCCAATATATCAGCGTTTGTGAGTGTTCACCCAACCTTTCATGTTGGCACAAAAATGTAGAACCGAAAATGTCACTGATATTTTTGGAAAAATCATGACTAAGCCCCTATAATAAAATTAATTAGAACTATGTCTCAAACAATAGTTAAATTACATTACATAACTAAGGGACCTGAGATACATTGATTAATTTGTCATTGGCAACTCAATAACATTCCCTTGATGAGTTGTCATTGCAGTTCTTTAAAATTTGATAATTGAACATATACTAGTTAGCAACTTCAGATTATCAAATAACAAGTGTTATTGTTGGTGAAAGGCTTATATCTATTGAAGATTCTTATTAAAAAAATTTATAGTATGGAGCGATTCGAATAGACAACTCAATAAACTAATTGAATATGACCTGTTAGTCAGCAATTTATTATCTGAGGATTTAATCGTTGACATAACACAGTTGTACAATTCATTTTGCTAGTGGAATAACACTTGTTATTCTTGGTATTGATGACACGTGTTTGATGTCCACAGACCTTTTTCATATCCATCATATTGCAGTGTCGGTATACATTTTGTCCCTTTTTTTACTCCCATTTTGTAGTTGTTGTTTGCTTGTTTTACATGTCGTCCTATGCTTTGTTCCTATTTGTTTTACATGTTTCATGACCTAAGCATATAGAAGTTTAGTCTCCCGATATTTTGTTCCTTTCTCAATTCGTAACTATTTTTCAAAATAGGATTATATAGGAAAGAAGGAAGGCCAGGTTTTATAAATTGAATAGAACAGTATATCGATATCAGGCATGAGAAAGTCAAGTTCAAGGATTCAATGAATTAAAGTCATAGCTTAGGTAAATGTTCAATATTCTTTTTTATAATAAAACCAATGTTCAATATTCTAATTCACGACAATTGGAATTTTAAGTTAGATGTTGCGTCAGAAAATTACGTTTTGCGATCAAAAGTATTGGCCAATGAATTCATAGCAGCATTCAAGTCTAGAATGGAAGCCTATCTCCAAATCAAAGCCACGGCCATTGCAAATATCACCTGATATGACCAGTCTTCTTCACATTATTCCAGCAATGAAGTCGATTGCTACACTTGCCAACCTCCTTCCTCGTTAGCTAGTTACTTTTATGTTCTCCCTCTTTGTTGGGCAGTGGCAACATAAAATAAAGCCCCCTCTATTTATTTTACCGTCCCCTCTTGTCTGTAAATCATACTACCTCCGGTCTTAAATATAAGATCTAGTTGATTTTTTTTTAAGTTAGGGTTGCGAAATAGACTATTAAATCATGACACATTTGATATATTTTTAGATTATTCATTAGCTTGTAGGTAAAATAAACTAGTATAAGGGGAAAAAATATGTAAATCAATATATAATTAACTTATTTTGCTTTTTCAGGATTTTCCAAAAAAAGTCAACTAGGTCTTATATTTAGGACCGGGGAGTATTGTTCTATATTTTTTTTGCCAAATCATCATATTGTACTATATCACACACAACTTCAAAAATAAATCATATCAATACTTGTTAATAAATCAGCTTAATACATTTCAGAGGCGGCCCACCAGCCTTTATCTTTGGGCGCCACACTTTGAGAAGCCCTAATCATCAGGGTGTGTTAGGTTCAGTTTGCATCAAAAAAACATTTTTTTTGTCATAAGCATTCAAAAACATTTTTTGTCATAAGCTCCAAAAACACTTTGAATGCTGAAAAATTACGTATCCATTTCTTGCCTTTTGTTGAGCAAGTAAACCCTAGAAAAAGGGCACCTGGCCATTAGTGACAATACCTTCTTATCATACACAAATTAGTCAAAATGATTTGTATGACTAATCTCAATAAATCTTGCATATGTTGTTTGGGGAAATCTACTTAGAAGGAACACTCAATGTAGCCATCATGCCAATTTGTTTAAGTACAAATACTAAACACTCAAAAAATTAGTTGGCACGAAAATTATTAGACCTTCCTAATAATAAAATGGTAAAAAATTAAATTTATTAGGTACTCCTCCGTTCCTAAATATAAGAGCACTTTGACTTTTTTGGAGAATCTTAAGAAAGCAAAATGAACAATTTAATCATAACATATTGTAAATATTATTAGATCATATGTAAGTTCATAAGTCAAATAAACTAGTTTAGTGAAAAAATTTGGGAAAAACAATTTTTAATTACCATATTTTACTCTCTTAGGATTCTTCAAAAAAGTCAAAGTGCTCTTACATTTAGGAACGGAGGGAGTATAAAATAAAAATAATGTTAATAGCTTAATTTAATTTCATTTTTAATTAATTAGATTTTAGAAAAATATATTACATATTACGCACATATTGAAAGGAGTAATATCTCTATCTTGTTCGCACGAATATAGCAATCGAATGACATAGAAAATAGTACAAAGACCATAGCATAAACCATCTCAATAGTCCTAATAAACCATCTAAATTAGAGATCCACGTAATTGTTGATTGAAAAAGTTATCTGCATCTAGTAGAAAGATGCAATATAGTAATCGCATAAATGTGGATTAGGAACCTCCATATTCGTTTGATGGATTTAGAGATATAGTGTACAGCTGCAACTAAATCATGTGATTTAGTGTTATCGAGTGGGTGAACATTAAACCCCACAATTAATGTCGTAAACTAAACAATAATTTTAATCATTCGCATAATTTGATAAAATAATGTAAAAATATTGATACAAGATATTATGTTGCCAACATCTGATATTGGAATACGCTGGAATACGTTCAATGTGTTTGTGTTTGATATCATGGGGTCAATTTTTTTATTAGAAATATCATGAGGTCAAGTGAATACACTATTGTCTGATACTAAAACTCAATCCCAAATTTGAAAAAGTGGAGATATCATATTTAGACAAATTGTACACATATTAGGGTTCACTGTTTAATTTATGTGATGATTTATTCACCATTTTCATGCTTTCTTTTCCTCACTTTCTATTCAATATATATATATATATAGACACACACAAATGTTCAACATTTGTGTTGCAATTTATCAATGCGCATTATTCTTAAATATTTATATATACACACACACACACAAATCTATATTTTCCCGAAAATGGATATACATGATGAGTATTATTTTATAATTATCGCCCGGTTTAATCCGGACTTGAAGGGTAGGAGTGTTGCCCACATAGGCAAGGTTGTCCCTTCTCCGCGCTTTCCGGGAATCGAACACGCGTTCTCATCCTTACGGGGGTTGCAGCCCACTTACCAGCTCAACCAACTACCCGGTACATGATGAGTAAATTTTAATTATTGGTAAGGAAATTTAAGGGGCCTTTTTTTATTTTATAGAGCTCAAGAGTTTTGTCCAGGTTTCTAATAAAGTAACTTCTACACAAATGTGGATTTTTTTATTACAACACAAATGTGGATTTTGTTTATACCCTTTGTACGTGTACCATATATTTCCCAATAGGATAATATGGACCGAAACACTATTATCATGTGTAGTAGCGGCGGCCTAAACACTATGGGCCTTTCCTCCCTTATTAATTTAATTGCAAGTTGCAACCACGTTAAGCATTACCCACATATCAAGACTGTTCATCATCATGTGTTACGTATTCCACCAGGTAAAACCTAGTTCTAATTACCAATAAACCTATTAAACAAATTAAGAATTTTCCTGTCGCAATTCATACCTATTTTTTTCACAAAAAAAAATTATGCAAAAAAAGAAGGAAGAGCAAGTTTTATAAATTAAAAAGTTAGAGATCATATTTGTCTCTCAAGTATGCATGGAAGATCATATCTGTCTCTAGAGTGTTTTTGAACACATATTTATTCCTAAAGTAAGCAGTGGGTCATATTTGCCCTTTATAATTAAAATATTAATTGTCAAGTATGATCCTTTGCACATACCTCAAGAGCAAATATGATCCTTATTATATACTTTTGAGGCATATATGACCTTTGATGTATATTTCATGGGCAAATCTAATACTTAGTGCGAACTTCTATGACACATTTAGGCAAAAAAAATATTTTAAAGACATATATGATTCTCGGCGCATATTTAAAGGGCAAATATGACCGTTAACCCTATATAGTCACATCTAAGGTCAATGTTCAACATTCTAATTCACGTCAGTCAATCGGAAATTTAAGTTAGATGTTGCGTCAGGAAATTACATTTTTCGAGCACAAGTATTTTCCAATTAATCATAGCAGCATTCAAGTCTAAAATGCCTGTTTCCAAATCATAGAGGCGACATTGCAAAGATCACCTGGTATGACCAGTCTTCTTCACATTCCGCAATGAAGTCGATTGCTACACTTACCAACCTCCTTCCTCGTTAGTTATTTTTTATGTTCTCCCTCTTCGTTGGACAGTGGCAACATAAAATAAAGCCCCCTCACTTTAATTATTTTACCGACCCCTCTCATTTGTAAATCATATTGTACTCCTATATTACACACAAAGGTAAAAATAAATCATATACCAAATTACCAATACTTGTTAATAAAGCCGCTTATTAGAGTATCATTTAAGAGGCCCACCAGCCCTTTTAGCTGTGGGTGCCCCACTTCCAGAAGCCTAAACCTTCAGGGTGTTAGGTTCAGTTTGCATCCAAAAACAATTTTTTGGCATAAGCATCCAAAAGCATTTTAAATGCTGAAAAATACATGTCCATTTATTACTTTTTGTTCAGCAAGTAAATCCTAGAAAAGGGCAAAGGGCAGCTGGCCATTAGTGACAATACATCCATATCATAGGCCAACCCACCAACCACATCATGAAAATGAGTGGATGGAAGCCTATATTACTACTATGTTCTGCTCACGGTATGATCAAGAGTATTTATTATCTTCATCACATTACATATGGCCACAAGCCCACAAATTGGTAAAAATGATTTGTATGGCTAATCTCAATAAATGCTGCAGATGTTGTTTGGGAAAATCTACTCAGAACTAACACAATGCAGATATTATCACGACATTTGTTTAAGTACAAATACATAGCACAGGAAAAATTAGTTGGCAAGAAAAAATTATTAGGCATCAAAACATGCTCCACTACAATGATATGCTGCAATTTTGGCTAATTATCATAGAAGTACTAGTTTTATATTAATATCCAAACCTTCAATAAATGTCCCACATTTTCAAATTGTAAGCTGATTAATTCAAGCCTTTTTGATAGCTGGGAATTAAGTCCGATATTTAAGCACCAATTATAGCAATGGAATGTTCCTGGCCTAGACATCTTGCCATGTTACAATTCACAGAATCTGCAACCATCAAACTAAAGAGAAAACCATAAAAGGTTCCAAACAAAGAGAGTATGGACATGATTCACCAAGCCATCCTTCAAATGATAGTGCAACTTGCCATCAGGGTTAACTTAAAAGAGGGATGGGGTTAGAATTTTCACAATGCATATTTGATAGCTTTCTGATGCATTACAAACACAATTTTTGACAATTCAACCAGACAGTAACTGTACCTACAGACAAGTCCGCGAAGAATGTGTGCTCAATTCAGTTCCACAAACGAAAACAAGAATTCACTGAATCTAACAAGCACATTTCAACATAATCACACCAGATCCAAACAGTTAATCAACCCCAATATCATGTGTCCATTAAAATCCAAGATTCATAGTACCCAAGGAACAAAATTATGAATACAGAATCATTTAAATGTCATAAACAATGTTGCTACAAGATCATAAAGTTGAACTAAGAGGCAAGAAAAGGGACCAAAAATAGAATGAATTAGATCCACTCCACTAACATTGGCTTGTCTTTATGGGACACATAAAACTAATCTCAAATCTGTGATAACGCTACAAACTGGGCAGAGCCAAGGCCACCCATAACAACAACAACAACAACAAGATCTATAATAAACAACATACCAAATTGAAAACCTGTCCACAAAGATGTACCAAAAGAAATAACAGATCACGTAGACAAAGTAATCCCCCTTGTACTTTCTTTCTAACTGATCTATAATATGATCAAACTCAATTCTGTTCCTCTTTCTTCTTCCCCATTCCATCACCTTCCCTATTCTCCAACAACCTCCCTGCCTCCTCATCAGCCTGAGCAGCCTTCTTTTGAGCCTCTTTAGCCTTCAAAGCCTGCAATTTCGAGTGATTGTAATAGGCCACTCCCAAAAACGCCAATCCATACCCAAACAAGTTAATAGGCGTCACAGTGTCCTTTATAACCGACCAAGAAAACGCAATCAACAACCAATCCTTCACCACACCAGCCACATTCATGGTCAACGCAGAAGTCTTCCCCACAAGCAAGAAAACAGCAAGATTCAAAGCAAAAGCACACAGAGAATTGGTCCCAAAGATCACAAAATCAAACTGAAAACTCGAACTCTCCTTCAACACAGGGTACTCCACAAAGATCCAAGGCACAAACAAGAAAACAAGACAACAAGGAGCCACATAATACAAAGAAGTAATCGGATTCAAAGAGATCCCCTTTGAAGTCAGCAAGATTTGAATCAAAACCAACCTCGTGGCCTCAAAAGCAACCGCCCCAAGTTGAAGAAAAACCCCCCAAGTATCAAACTTTGCCTCCCCATAAGCAGCAATAGCCACCCCAAGAGAAATAGACACCATGTTAGCCATAGTATCATTCTTAAAGCTCTCTTTTTTAAACATAACCCCAATGGAATACACAGCAACAGGCATGAGAGCCTTAAGCATCTGAATAAACGACACAGATAAATATATATAAGCAGAGTTAGAGAGCCAGAGAGAGAAGGCGTAGAGGAAACCAATGGGGACAACAGAGGAGATGTAGAGATCGCGAGACATGGAGATGGGTTCGACGATTTTGAGGATGCGTACGAGGAAGAAGGCGAGGGAGGAACAGAAGGACATGTGGATGATGGTGAGGGAGATGGGGAAGGGCCAGTTGTACATCTTGCGGTCGAGGATGTACTTGTTGTACACGATGACGGTGAAGCTGAGGAAGATCCATACTGCCACGTAGGCGTAGGAGAGGATGATCTTGCGGAGGACGCCGTCGCTTAGAGATCCGTCTTTTCCCATTGCCGGAGAAGAAGAGAGAGATCTCTGTGCTTGTGTGATGTGTTGTGTGTGTGAGAGTCTGAGAGCTATGCCTGCACACACAAAGAAAGCAAGAAGACGAGGGATGACATTATTATATAGTGAGTGATAAATAATTAAATACTACTACTATATTAGTGAGTGTGAGAGAGATATGGGCTTTTTTATTTTTATTTTTTTTTAGATTTCTAAAGAACTTGCCTCTATCAATGCTATCTATGCTCCAAAAATGTTGCTCTTCAATTTTCGAGATTTGCTTGTGTTTTGAGACTTGTGTGGAGTGAGGGGGTGAGAGATTGGGTTTATATAAGATTAGATAAAATTCGTTTCATTTTCTTGTTTGGTAAGTTATTAATCTAGTTGGGAGAGTTCAATTAAAAAAAATCGAGTGGGGAGAGTTGTTTTTATTGTGAGGTGAATAAATTTGTTTAAGCAAGTGAGTAGTTGATGAAAAGTGAGTGGTGATTTTATGATTGTTCGTTTGAATTTGAGATTTTGTAAGTTTGGATGCAGGTTTAGTAGGTTATTAATTTGACCAGGAAAGTAAAGGTAAAAAAAATTTACCAGGAAAGTGGTTTTTATTGTCGACCACAATAAGTTTATTTAGCCTATCAAACTCGTAACTTGATGGTTAGAACACATCGTAGAGAGTCACCAATTCAATTTGGCACGATCATTCAAAAAAAATAGATTCATCATACTAGCACGTTTACGAGTAGATGATGGTTCCATGGTTACCCGCCTTGTGTGTAAGATTCCATATCCACATGAACTATTGTATATGGTTGTTGAGTATATCTTTCCATGGGAGTTTTTAGTGATTAAGTAACTTCCTTTAGATGAATTTCCAAATTCAAAGGGAGCCTCGAGTCTGATGTATAGAATTTCAACTTAGTAATGCAATAATTTTGGAAAAGAATAAATAAAAGTCTTTGTGCATTAAAAGAGAAATTAAATCTTGGGATAATTAATTAGAGGTCCCTCACAAGGGAGTTAATACTGGAAAAGTCCCAAAAGTTGAAAATATTAATGTAGGGTTTCAAGGGACCTCACATTAATATATTTGAAAAGTGAAAAGACAGTTTTACCCCTAACCTTAATAAAAAATTACCCCTCACCCCCACCCTCCTCCCTCACCCAACCCCCACCCACACCCTCCCTCCTCCCCACGCCCTCCAGCCGCCCCCCTCCAGCTCGGCCCCCCACCCCCACCCTCCCCCCTCCAGCCCGCCCCCCACCCCTACCCTCCTCCCTCCACGCCCCCACCCTCACTCCTCCTCGCGAGCTGGAGTGGGGGTGGGGGCGTGGAGGGAGGAGGGTAGGGGTGGGGGGCGTGAGGGTGGAGGGTGGGGTGGGGGGCGTGAGGGTGGAGGGTGGGGTGGGGGGTGTGGGGAGGAGGGTGGAGGGCTGAGGGAGGAGGGTGGGGTGGGGGGGCGTAGGGTGTGAGGGAGGAGGGTAGGGGTGGGGGGTAATTTTTTATTAAGGTTAGGGGTAAAACTGTCTTTTCACTTTTCAAATATATTAATGTGAGGTCCCTTGGGACCCTACATTAATATTTTCAACTTTTGGGACTTTTCCAGTATTAACTCCCTTGTGAGGGACCTCTAATTAAATTTCCCTTAAATCTTTCCATATGTTTAAATCATTGAGTCATGTAAAAATTGAGAGGCGAGGTAGTGAGTGTAACTGTGTAAGTAAGACAATATGGATACTGATCACGGAGGCCCCGAGTGATTGTATTTTGCCTTTGGAGGGCCAACGCCGACGCGTGCGACACGCACTTTTTTGTTTTTTCAGTATTCTAGACTTCCAGTACATGTCCCTACTTAATGTTAGTTTTTTTTTAATAAAAAGTGCCTTTTCTGGACAATTTTTTAAAAATGCAAACTACAATTAATTCATTAAAATAAATAATGATAGTTGCCGACTTACAGTAGGTTATTGAATTTGATATTAGAAGTTTTTAAAATGTTGTGCATATTATATGAGGTTATGAATGAATGAAAAATATACAATGGATTGCGTTTCAAGGTTAACTGTCAGAGTAAAATTAAGAAATAAACATTAATGACTTCCAATTAAGTTTTACTATAAAAAAAAATAGTATTCTGTGTGTGAGAACAGAGCGAGCATACTCTGTGCCCACTTCCCTCAAAATTAGAAAAAACTATCAAAATATTATCTCCTACTACCTCCGATCCTAAATATAGGACCTAATTGACTTTTTTTGGAGCGACTAAGGTTGTGAAATAGGTTATTAAATGATGACATATTTGATATATTTTTAGATTATCCATTAGTTTATAGGTAAAAATAAACTAGTTTAAGGGAAAAATTAGGTAAATCAATTTATAGTTAACTTATTTTGTTTTTTAAGGTTTTTTTAGAAAATTCAATTAGGTCTTATATTTAGGACCGGAGGGAGTATATTTCTTTGTCCAGAAAAATTATTTCTATTAATTATTGTAAATCAAGAAATCAATTAATATGTGTTAAAGATGATGTATATATATAAAAGGATGTGCTTTGAAAATATGTCCTCGTTTAGAGATGGGAATCATGGGATAAACGAGGGGAAATGAGTGATAAAATTGAAAAATAGTGCATAAGAAAAGTGGCATATATATATATATATATATATATATATATATATATATATATATATATATATATGAACACGTAATGTATATAATTTATCTGGGAACACAAGTTGTAAATTGTAATTTTTTGGCTAACAATAACAGCTTATTGTATTAAGATAGCAACTTGTGTGACCTTATTTTAATTATGTTATTTCCATGGGACCTTTATAATTAATTCTCTCAAAAATGTTATACATCTCCAAACATATCTAAAGTTCTGTTTTACAAAAGAACTTGGCGCATTGGAAAAATTGAATCTTATAAAAATAGATAGAAAAATCGTGTATTGATGACGCGCCTTTTTCATCTAATCATTACTGAATGGGTATTTTATAGAATGAAACTAATCTCCAAGCATGATTAAGAAGGATATTTATTTTTGATTAAGTCTCCCTTTATTTTTTTTGCCAACAATTGAGTTAAGATTTTTTTGGACTGAATTAGAGAAAGATAATAAACTCCATTTTTTATACAAAGAATGTACTATCAAATAATCAAACCATGCCATATTATTACTTATCCTTTTTAAGAAATAAAATCAATCCCGGGGGAGTGGATTGCAACAACACTAAAGATTGAGATTCTGCATCAAGATTATTCATAATAACTAATTTGCTTCAAGATCAATGGATATGCAATAATACTCCTCCGGTTCTAATATAAGAGTCAAAATTTGAATGGTTTTTGTCCCTAATATAAGAGTTATCTCACATTCTCTCATCATTTAATGAGTTTTTTGCTACTTTACCTCAAACTCTCTTTCATATTTATTAATACTTATGTATTTCTCTCTCTTAAAAATATCGTAATAAATATAGGCAATATTAGAAAACAAACATTAACTTTAAACGGCCAACTAATATTCACATGTTTTCTTAAGAAGTCTTTGTTTGGCGGCTGACTCTTATATTAGAGACCGGAGGGAGTATATACTAGCTCGCAGCTGTCACTCTAAAATAGAGCTGGGAATACGGGTCGGCCCGTATAGGGCTGGGCCTAAATGGGCCAGGCCCATTTAGGCCCGCTTCCCTTTTTATACACCTATTTACAAGGCCCGACCCTCATGCCATCGGGCCGGGCCTGGCCCGTAGGGCCTAGCCCATTTCCATTTTCTTAAATAAAACTAAATCATTTTTCTTAAATCCATTTTTTCCTCTTTCGACCTTATTCTCCCTGTACGTTTTATGGTTTTAGCAAAATAAAATCATCTAATAACATCACAATAAACGTAATCACAAGTCATAACATTGTCTGATAAAGTGATAAGTGATAACATAACAACATACACTAATACATATAATCTGACAGTCAAAATAAACAATAAAGTCTTCAAACAAAAATCTAAATAAACATTAAACACTGGCCTGTAAATGTAATCTAATCAACCATTTTTGTTTTTTTTTAAAGGAAGCGGGTCTGTAAATACGGGCTAGCCCGCGGGCCGGCCCGCACGGGCCAGAGGCCCTAAAGGGCCGGCCTTATAGGCCCGGTTCCCAATTTTTCCACCATAATAGCAAGCCCGGCCCTCCTCGGGTTTGCATGAAAACGGGCCGCCCCGACGGGCCAGACCCATATTACCGGCTCTGCTCTAAAACATGAATGTGGGAAGGCCAAATCTTAAACTAATTTATCATTATTCTATAATAGATGCATGAATTTTTTTAAAAAGCTGAAACTGTACATTATCATTATCAACGACAGAGGCCACTATCAAGCATGAGTAACAAATTAAAGAAAATGAAAAATGCAGAACTAAACTAAAGTCACTGAGAAATAACGTATACTCAACTATACTTATAATAATTCATAACAATGACATACAACCTCTTAGATTCATCGAAACTACTGAATGGCGCTATTAATTATATATTTAAGGGCAATTGATTCATCGAAACTAACAAATCATAGTTGGTCAATAAAAAAATATTCTAAATTTAAAACAAAAATCCTATATTACCGATTATGCTCTAAAGGAGAAGAAAAATACACCACATTCAACATTTACCACATATGTGAGATTAAAAAATAAATGCAAATTGATCCTCAGGTGCATAAACTGCGGAAAGAAAGAAAAAATCTCAGTGGTCACTAAGATATAGTGGATTGAAAGGGAGAGGTGATTTGTATCAAAAAAAAGAAAGGGAGAGGTGATTAAAACAAATATACAAGTGAATACTGAATAATATATAATGAAAAGTTTTAGTGGGAAAATTACACAATCAATATAATATTTCATTCTCACGTTATTTTGATTTATTTGTCATGTCATTTATTTATGTTTGTTTAAGCATTAGTTGCATTTTTATTTTACCTCACTTCTAAGTTCTCTTTCATTTTTCTTTTGCACGAATTTTCTTTTATATTTACTAAGAATGGAGTGGTTGAAAAACAAATCACATTTCTAACATAATTATTGCTCTTGATCAATTCTAATAGTTTCCTTAATAAACATATATGAGTTAGTTATTTAAAACTTATATTTTACATGGAGCCCCAAAACTAAACATTAGATTTTTTATTTTTGGATAAACTAACATAGAGCATGGAGTATGTCCAATATAAAATGCTGACACGGTGACACTGCACAGTTGTCCGTGGGCGCTGCATCCGCCACAGTGTTTGGCGTTTCTTTGGCAAGTGACTTGCGCTATGGACGTCCTAACTCAGAAATTCAGAATCTCAGATAAAAAAACACTCATCACTCTGCCCTAATTATGAGATATTTATACATGTGTCTGTATCAAATTTCATATCGACTATCGAGTATCAACTATATATCAAGTGCCCGTTTCAAGGAGGACAAATTAAAATATAGATTTTATTATATGAACAATGCATTTAAGAAAAGTAATTAATAGCGAATAATTAACATGATTCAATATATACCCTTTATATACAATTTTATGCGGTGAACACATGTATTCATTTCAATTGTTAATTACTGCATAGAATAAAAAATCGTTAACACGGATAAAATTTTAATAATGTGCACATAAAATAAAAATTGTAGCAAGTCACACAATTTATGAGCCATTATACTACCCGCGCAAGTTGGAATTAATTATTAAACAAAATCACTACCGATAATTATTTAAATAAAACAATATAATATTGTTTGCTTGTTGATTCCCACTTGTCGTGTGTCGATATAATAATCAGTTATACCTCCACCACCATGCACAGAATTGGACTCAGATGTGAAGTTAATCAAATGTGATATACTATATGGCGGTGACTGTAGGCTGTAGCCATGTATATTAGATTATATGCTCAGAATTGAATGGGTCACTAAATAGTCCATCGTAATCTTCAATAATTCGAAATACTTATTTGCTTTAAATAACTATATTCACACAATGTTACGCAAAAGCATGTGTTTTTAAATACTAGCTAGCTAGTACATACTCCACCGTCATATAATTTCATGCCTTATTTAGTCCCACCACAACCTCCTACATAATATATATACATAGTACTACCTTAATTTCTGCATTTGCGTATCGCTATGCCCCATGCGGAGGAAAAAGTTAAACTAATATACAATCTCACATTTACGTAATATACTAGTAGTAAATGATCAACCGATCAACATATATTGAAAACCATGTGATGATTGTGTATTTGTCACACGTCCCTTCATTGAGTTCATGTCTCTGTTATTCGAATCCTATGAAAAACGTCCATATGAATATGTCAATTCAACTTCTTTTGGATGCTTTCAGAAGGACTTATATTTTCTAATTTGCCCTAAAATGGCATTGTTTTTGGATAATATTTTTTTTGTTTTTTTATCTTTATATTCTACTTAAAATAGTCAGAATTTCACATTTTATGGGGAAATGATTATTTTTAATTGTGTATATAAAATTTTAAAACATATTAATTAACGATTTAATTAAATTGAAAAACCACGTAGTTTTATAGCAATAAATTTTCGTGTGTGTGTGTTTATTGTGAATTCTCATTGACTTGCACTGCCAATAGCACCGATATAAATGTATTTATATAAGCGCGGATATAATTATTGAGGAAAACCTTGCCCGCCACCCCTGTTTTTATACAACAATGTTCTCCCTTTGCTAACATCACACTATCACAGACTCACAGTGTTCTTTTTTATCATCACTGGTTTTTTTTTTGGTAAAATGTTCATATCAAAATTATTTGGAAGAGCTAGAGTATAACCGTAATATGATTTTGGGTACCCATCCATGTGTTTAATCTTTCAGCGGTATCTTTATTGACATGCAAACGACTTTGTAAATATTAAACCAGATTTAATATTTCACCGTGAAATGAACGTACATGAAATTGATGAGTGGTTGGCAAAAAATGTACTTATAAATTATACTCTTAGATAAGTAAAATTTGATTCAGATTTAATGCTACAGGAGTAGAGTAGTGTTTTATATCGCGTCATGCGAAACACGATCTCAATTCACATTTCAAACGGTCAGTTTGGTCATGCTCACCTGCATTTACATTTGTTATACTCTTTGTAATTAATTGACTGTGAAATACTCCCTCCGTTCCTAAATGTAAGAGCACTTTGACTTTGTTGGAGAATCCTAAGAAAATAAAATGAACAATTTAATCATAGCATATTTTAAATATTATTAGATCATATATAAGTTCATAAGTCAAATAAACTAGTTTAGTGAAAAAATTTGGGAAAATCAATTTTTAGTTACCATATTTTGCTTTCTTAGGATTCTCCAAAAAAGTCAAAGTACTCTTATATTTAGGAACGAAGGGAGTAACCGGTAAAAAGAATTGACTGACGTGATGAAGTAAACTGCGTTACATTTTTTGATAAAAAAATTAGTTTAAAGATACTGAATATTTTTGTAATTATATTTTTAACTCAACTCTCTTCTAAAGGGAAAGGAGACGCACTCAGCGACGGCATGCTCACTTAGATTTGCTTTCTCAACCTTTTTTTACCTTTATTTGCTTTCTCAACCTCTAGTTTAGGAGTTTGGGTATAGAGGCGTAGAGCATTTTGTCTGATAATACTCCCGTGTAAAAGTTTGATCTTTGTAAGTGAATTTGTCTAAATATATAAGATTCATTTTATAATTGTCTAAGCATTTATTACATTTTATTTTTCAATTTTACATATCATTTATCTTTTCTTCTTACATCCGTTTTTCAATATAAAATATTGAAATTAAAGATTATCATCGATACATATGAATTACATTTGTGGTGCTTTATAAATAGGACGGGACTATAAACATAATTACATGTAAACTTGGAATATGCAAATTCAATTAGGAGGATTATTCTAATGGTTAAGTGTCAATTTTTATGGAAGGTTTTGCTAATTAGGTTCAGTAGTTATGCCTTGAATATTATTTTTTAAAAAAATTACCCTGAAAATCTTAAAACATGGCAAAAGCGTTTTATTTTATTAAAAAAATTACGTTTACTATTAAAAAATTGATGTTATATAGGAGTATTAGCCAATATTTTAACCGTAATTTGCTTGAAAATATTTCTAAAATAAAATTAATCCTAAACTAGAACTCGCACCCTTTGGCTCCGAAGAAATTACGGTTGCCACCTTATCTGTAGAAACAGCATTTATAGGAAACACATTGAAAAGAGCAACTTTGACTTAAAGGCATTAATACAGTTGGAAGGAGTCAGTGGACAACACGTTACGTATGTTTAAGTAGTATGTTTAACCAGACTACCAGTAAGGCAGTAACTTGAAAGTGTCGGTTTACGATGGAACATGAAAATAGTCATAATCGTGTCGTAATAAACAACTAATGAGTTCTAAGAACTAGTAATAATACAAGAGTTTGCCCGGGAATGTCTTGAATAAGCTTGAGTTAGAAGTCTGAACAATTAAACCAATAATAGGCACAATCAAACCCTCTTAATGATAATGAGAAAAAATGAGTCATGGTAATAAATAAGCAACCGAATTAAATGTAGGAAGGTGGTAGAAAATCCAAATGTAGAATTTGAGCCAAAACCAGAAATGAAGGATGAAAGAAGAGAAGCAGGCGTCGGTGGGAATTGGTAAATCCTGTGTGGGGAATGGGTCCCATTTCTTCACCAAAAAAGGGTCCCATTTGTGATGGGGACCTCTGACCATGAGTGTACGGTAAGACAGGTGTGGGACGCATTTGCTAGGAAATAGCCACGTGTCCACAGTCTCACGCTTTGGGAGAAAGAGGCCATAGCTGTATCTGCATGGGCCTTTCCCATAATACATTCTTCCCCTTTCAGGGGCCACCATTTCGTTCGAAATTTTCAACAGAATCTATCGACTATAGATTAATTGGTAATCTTACAGTACTCATCAACTAAAGCGTTTGTAGTCCAACGGTTAGGATAATTGCCTTCCAAGCAATAGACCCGGGTTCGACTCCCGGCAAACGCATTTCTGTTTTTGTTTTCTCTGGTTTTCCCATCTAGTCTCATTCGCAGAGTGATTGATGATTTCATTCAGTAATGTTTTCTTTCTTTGGAATTCTCTCTTGTAATTCAATTTCAAAACTATTTAAAGGATTTACTCCCTCCGTTTCTAAATATAGGACCTAGATGACTTTTTTAAAAATCCTAAAAAAAACAAAAATAAGTTAATTATAAATTGATTTACCTAATTTTTTCTCTTAAACTAGTTTATTTTACCTATAAGCTAATGGATAATCTAAAAAGATATCAAATATGTCATCATTTAATAACCTATTTCGCAACCTTAATCTTTCCAAAAAAAGTTATCTAGGTCATATATTTAGGAACGGAGGGAGTAACATTTATGAAAATATCATTTTTTTATCAACATATATGACCATAAGCATACCAATTATCACTTACTGTCTTACTCCCACTTTACATATATCAATGCTTTTGCTTTGTCCTTTTTATATTTTTTCTTTTCTTTTCAAAATCAACCTCTGATTGAAATGGTAAAAATCGTTCCAGCAGATTTATGAATATGAACAAATTTCATTTTAGAATCAATAATTATAAAATATAGCTAAACATAGTAAATACTAGTTTTGAGAAGCAACAATAAATAATAGTAGTTACTTTGCCTAGAGGTTGTTGTGTACAACTATACATAGCATCATCCCAGCAAAAAATCAATGCTGAGAATTCTTCTCTTTCTACTGTTTTAGTAATAATGAATATGAATGAATTGAATTTAAGAGTACATTACTATAACCTGTATACAGAATAGAGAGATTGCTAGCTAATATGCAGCGGCTATCTAGCTCATGGTTGATCGTACACGATCGAAATTTCATCTAATGATGTTGATGTTCCTGATTGAATCATGGGAAATGAATCCACACCTCTGGAGCCAAAGTTAGAAGTAGTTGAAGTAGATAAAGAAACTGGCACATAAACTCCAAGAGGCCTCACTATTGGTAATTCCATTAAAGGCTCATTTGGATCCAGCAAAATGTGCACCACTTTTCTCATCTTTGGCCTAAACACTGAATCTGGAGATAAACAAGCCAATCCTACCATCAATGCTCTTGTAACTTCTTCCTCATCAAATTCTTCTCCTAATAACGCATCCACACATTCAACCAATGCATTCTCACTGTGCATATTCCAAACATAGTCCACCAAACTAGTATCTTCAGCTGTGTTCTTTGATCTTCTACCACATATGAGTTCAAGTACTACCATTCCAAAACTATAAACATCCGATTCTGGTGTAGCTTTTCCTGTGAAGCCAACTTCTGGAGCCAAATATCCAGGAGTCCCTGCAAGGTTTGTGATTACTGATTCTTCATTTTGAAGTAACCTTGCAAGGCCAAAGTCTCCTAAATAAGCGTTGAAATGAGAGTCAAGCATTATGTTGTTTGGTTTAACATCTCTGTGTACCACTGGGTTTCCACATTCTTCGTGAAGGTAGAGTAATGCTGACGCAAGTCCTACTAATATCTTGTGCCTTGTTTGCCAATTCAGAGTGTCCTTGCCTATGAAGCGATCTAAACTTCCATTTTGCATGTACTCATACACTAATAGAAGATATTCGCCGTCATGGCACCACCCTAGTAGATGTACTATGTTCTTGTGCCTAAGTTGGCCTATGGTACGTATTTCAGCAAAATACTCTCTTTCCCCTGTTGCAGAAATCCCAAAGGGTCAAGAATGTGATATAAGTAAAGGTGAGGCTTCTACATGACTTCTACACACGTAATCATATTTCAGCGATGACTTGAAACATCTTGCCTACTGAGTAGTGATATACAAACACATTTTGATTCTGAATATAACACTTTATACACATAAGAAAAGGAGCTAATTAGGGTTTAAATTTAGTTCTAGATATTATAATTTATTCCATTTTGTCTTCCAAAATTTTAATTCTTCTTTAAGTATCCATATTAATTACACATTTTAAGGGGGTTCCAATTTAAGGGTATAATCATGATAAAACCGATACTTAATTTAAGGATATTGACTTACATTTGTTAGAAACAACCAATTTCATTGTATTAATCTACTTAAATTATGTGAGTATAATTTATATGTTGACCAAGATGACAGACTATAGGTACAAGAAATTATAACACCACAATGTTATATGTTAATAAAGGTCAAGGGTCTCAGATATCTCTGTGTGTGTTTTCAGATGTGCATTAGTAAGCTAAAAGGTTCACATACCTTGTTTAGAGTTTGCTGAAATCTTCTTGACAGCTATGGTTTTTGCGGGATCATAAAGGAGGCCTTTATAAACACTACCAAATCCACCTCTTCCTAGAAGATTCTCCTTGCTGAAGTTGCCAGTAGCTATATACAATTGCTTGAAATTGAACTCTTTGGGTATATCTATTGGAGCTACCATTGATGAGCAGGATTCTATATCATATTTCCTATTATCACAACCTTTCTCATCAGTCTTCCTTCTTTTCTTCAAAGCTTCCCAGATAAACGGAAATAAGCTTGCCAAAATAGCCAGAGAAATAGGTATGACAATGATGAGAATGGTCTTAATGATCTCTTTTTTGCTGGGCTTATTATTACCATATGATGGGGGTAAAGGCACTGAAGTGAAGACCCAATTCAGGATTTCATGGCTTTCAGGCAAAGTTTCTCCCGTGGAAGCAGTGAAACCAACATAAACTGTGTTGGGGACAATGTTTGGCAGATCAAGTGTGAGGTTAAGAACGCTCTTTAACTGAGTTTTGGAGTATCCTAGAGAGACATAGAGCATGTTAATGGAACCATCAAACTCTATTTGGACCTGGATAGTTCGTCCACTATTTAGTTTAATTCCATAGGAATTTAGACTCTGTGTAGTGACTGGATTTATGGTACTTCCTGTGGCTACTCCGATGTGGTTTCCATCTCGATCAAACTCGTTCCTGAATGTGTCAAACTCAACTGCCATTTGTTGCAAATATCCACCTACACATAAAGATGAGCAAAAAGTGTCACCATTTTGTGGCACAAGTTTGAACAGAGCCAAATTTTTGTTTAATTTCGGTAGATACATAGAAGCATAATTAGGCTCATTGGGCCATTGATGGTAGCCCAAATAATAATGACATATACCTCTCTATGTACAACACATAGTATGCGAGGCTAGCATGCATGTTTAAGTTGACTGCTCGTTGTAAATACTAATATATATTCAAATAGCACAGTTTCAACTTTTACCCGATCATTGGTAAAAAAAAAAAAACTTTTACCCGATCTATGGTACAAAAAAAAACTTTAAACCGATCGCGAATACAATTAAAATTTTCATGATTTTTAAAAATAAAAACTAATGAACTATTTTATTTTAGAATCACTATTAAATATTTAAAATAGATAAAATCAATTTTAATAATCCAAATTAAACTTATTTGGAAGATACACGGGGTCAGTATAAGTTTTTAGTGCTCATTAGCCTGACTAGCACCGAGGCTGGTGAGTCTATATATAACCACACAAACACTAGCATGATAAAGAAAATATTGCAAATCATAAAGCGTGCGCATGGTCATATAACTTCTAAATCTATATAAAAACACATGAATTTACCTTTAGTAGAGTGATCAAATAAGCCAAGAGAAGAGCCGTAGCTAGAAGGTGGTGAGGGATTATGATCACTAGCAAAAACAAAAGTGAGACCATCACCAGATATGGTTGACTTATTATCCATGGGACTAATCCTCATTGTGAATGAAGTACTAATTAAGGCAGGCCATGCCCTAACCCTTTGAGGGTACAATACCATACCTATCTTGTTCATCGCAAACGATGGTGGCCACGTCAAACTCGAATTGATCAACGCCTCAGGAGTAAGCCTCAAATGGCCTTCACCTGATGTCGCTGATCCCATACACATCAGATCACCATTGCTACAACTTTCTGGGCTAAACGATGGGAAAGAGAATGTTGTAAGGTCTATCATAGAGCCTGAACATGCTTCCAGCACTAGCAAGGCTGACACAAACAGAACAAGCACCAACATGGCCGTGCACTCTTGTGTTGTGGTAATTAAGGGTCCGTTATTATATGTATTATGTATATATGTATATATAATTATATAGTGTACCATATGATTCGCTCCCATCACTTGATAAAAAGGCCAAGGTTATGGTAAAAGCTGTAGATAACAGGGAGAAAATAAGTCTAACTTTTCTGTTTAATTTGTAAGATGTGAGTAGAAGAGACATATTTCGGACAAAGAGTTTCAATATATGCTCGTTATTGTCTATGCTATTGGAAGGCATGCATGTAGGACTCTTGACTGATATCGATCGATGAATACAAAGCAGGTGTGTGTGTGTGTCGGTCAAAACGCACCTGAACTAGCTAGAATATTGTTTCTTCTCTCTCTCTATTATCCAATCCATTAAGTCGTGTCGTGATGTATGATTGTTTTTCTCTCTCAACATTTTCGATACTTGTGAATAATACATTGAAATATATAGTATATATGCACAAATTATGTATCCAGCACAAGTTCTCTAGTCAGTATGTAGACGCCAGGTGAGAATTCAAAAATATAAATTGACAGACCAAATCAGTTTTCTTTCCGCCATAAACATACAATTATGTTTTGTGGTTATTCTTTATCCCCCTGTAAATATTACTTATATATGATGTAATATGTATAAAAAACTAAGGTTGTTAAACTATTACGAAATTCAGTTAAAAAGACTATTGTAAAATTAAGTAAATCGTCTTAAGAATGAATATAATACAAAGGTGGTAAATTTGAATTATACATACACTTGTAAAAGTGTACTTTTATTAATAAATTAAATATGTGTTAGAAGTATAAAATAAAATAAAAATACAAACTTAAGAATGCTATAGACATATTTGTCATGGTCGTTTTTGCTTAATAAACAGTTGTTAATTATTACTTCCTCTGATCCGGTCCTTTAATATAAGACCGATAGTTGATTTTTTTTGAAAAATTCTAAAAAAGCAAAATAAGCTAACTACAAATTGATTTACATAATTTTCCCCCTAAAACTAGTTTATTTGACCTATAAACTAATGAATAATCTAAAAATAATCAAATATGTCTTAATTTAATAACGTACTTCGCAATCTTAATTTTTCCAAAGAGCACCCAGCCAGCACAAATCTCTAAACAGTGGCAGATTCTTAAGAAGCAAAATTACTGATATGTACTCTAGGATTTTTCCGGTGCATTCAGAACAAATAGGTAGATCGTACAGAAATGGCAGAATGTATAACAGTAAAAAGAAAATAGTCGGGCAAGAGATCAGATCAGCCGGACCATACTTCAGTTTATTTCTATCATATCTGTATACAAGGTTATATACATTTTGTGATAATTCTTCGTTCTTTCTCTTCGTTATTACCAATGTATATATAACTAAAGTCAATTAAGAGAAATACTTAGATACTTGTAGAGTACCATCTCATAAACCATTCAAAACATGAACAAAAAAGATAATTTAAAATTTAGTTGGTTGATGATGACTCCTTTTGAAACAATTCATATTTAATTATGTTTTCAAATGAAACATTTCATAGGTATATAAATGATAATACATTTATTAATTTATCTTGAAATGAAGATAAATTATTAATTTCTAAAATAGTTAACAGTCAACTATAGAATATTTTTGAACATTCATATTTGATTTCAGATTGTACCTTTTAAATATTTTTAGGGTTAATATATATACCCAAGTTTTCCAGAAGTGTCTTTTAATCCATTTCCACTTTGAAAGTATTAATAAACTGTAGTGATATGATTCTGTTTCTTGCCATGGTCAACGCCAACTTTTTACTTGGCAACGTTAGTTTCTTGACTGAAATTACAGATATTACTCATTTTGAAACTTTGAGTATACTTTTGAACCCAAAAAAACTTAAGAGTAAAATTGGTCCTGAGTAAAATTTTCTTAATAAGTTAGACACTTCACTCATATTTTTAACAGAAACAAATAAATACTGTCGGGATGGTTTTTTGATAATTTAGATACGGCTAACTCAATAGGATTATTAAATTAACTCCTTTTTCTAAGTGGGAACGGATTCCAAATCCTTTGGTGTGCAACTTCTTTAGTACGTAGAATGTTTATCATTTGTGCATAGCAAGAATAGAGAGGTAGGGAGGGAGTCTTGGTCTTATGCATTTATAATTAACATATATTGCACTTTAAGAAATTCCTCGTCTATGACGCTAACAAAAATTAAATAGCTTAAATGAAATAAGGAATTTAAATTTCGGTAATGATCCTGGCAAGTGGTAATGCATACAGGTGGCAAATTTCTTTTTCCTCTGCGTTTTCTATTCCTTTAATTTCATTAATCAATTTCAAACCTCTTAAATTACTACTACCACTGCTATTATTATTCATAAAGCTTTGTCTGAGCATGTTGTTATTGGAAGATCGCAATTGATTATAATAACATCATAACTCAGAAGGCTTGATTAATTAGGATAACATCATAACTCAGAAGGCTTGATTAATTAGGAGGTTCAATTCAGATATCATTAATGTTTCGTACGTAGTTTTTACCATATATTTTCATTACAGTCCAATCTCTCAATACGCAGTTTTATTCAATTTATAATAAAGACAACCAGACAAGTAGTTTTCCATTTTTGAGAAGGACAAAAGGTGTCTATATAAATAGAGAATAGTACACAACACATCTGTATATATAAGAACTTGCGTACACCCAACAACCATATATATTCATAAATCATGTGACTCTCGGATGCCTTACCAGAGGATCATATGTGAAGGCCATGGAGGAATCATTTTCAAACAGAAAGATTTTTCAGAAACTAGAAACGTAAACTATTCTGAACAGACACCAGTTGCACTCCAGGTTTTACTACCGAAACCCCTCATATATTTATATTTAAAAGCACATACACGAGAATGTTTTCTACATGCTGCATTACAAAACATGTGCTTTTTTTTTATCCATGATCAAGGTATCCATTCACTCGACAAGTGAGAGACTAATACCCCGCTGATTTGTAGGCACCTCAAAGGGTGGAACAGCTGGTCTGGGAGATTAAAAACATGTGCTTTATCAGAAACAGAAAATAAAAAAAAACATACAGAAATAATGACGATGATAATAATGATTTTAATTAATAACCATACATCTTTTTAATTATCTATAATAACAAGGTTATAACTATTATATAATCTATTATATAACAAGGTTTTAGAAAATTCTAGAGTTCCCACAGCCATTATCTATGGCAGCTCATGCATGTCCGTTTCCACCGTTTAAACCAGTGAGACTCGGCGGAGTTCATACTTACGAGCCCAGATATCCTTCCCATTAATCTTATACTTAGCAATTCTCTTGCCAACCAAAATCTTATCCACAGTCTCCACACTATCCACCAACATGGTCGCATAAAGTGGCTCCTCCCCCATATGTGCCATTGCGGCCAAACGCTCATCATCCACTAAGCTACCCATCATCAACCCCGCCACACAATTCTCCCCAAACAAAGTCCTAAACAAGTACAAAACCTCGTACTCCATAACCGGAAAACCCTTAGAAAATGTTAGAAACATAGTCTTATCTTCATCATTCACGTCATTTGATGGTGGCCTCCGACACACTGGATCAAGCCACACTCGTTCATCCCCCAAGTCATAATCCGGCCTGCTGGGACAAAATGGGCCATACACGGCGTGTGGGAACCCCGGTGGTATCACTGGGACCGGGGGCCCATTAATGCTAGTGCCAGTGCTAGTGCTGGCAATACCATACACATGTGACAAAATGTCAATGAATATTCTACAACAAACATTGTTGAGGACACTTTTTATTCCTGTAATGATGGTGTAACGTTTACGGTTGAATACTTTGAGGGTGAGGTTTGTGTCTTGTATGATTGCCGAGGTGAGGGGTATGGAGGAAGAGTAAGAGAGAGGGTTGCCAGCGTCGGAAGTTTCTAGACATTTTTGGCAAAGGACAGCTTCGTTGGCTAGGGCATTGATGAGGGAAGGCTTGAGGAGTGAGATTTCATGGATGAGATTTGGATGTGAGGTGTATTCGAGGTAGAGCCAGAGGGCTATGGAGAGGATTGATTCAATGGGGTCTCGGCCAAGGTTGTAGACTAGGTACATTAAAATGCTACGTTCTCTTGAGTAGAATAAGTGGAGTTCTTGGGCTGTGATGTATGCCATTGTTGATAGATGTTACAGAGAGGCTAGGGAAGAAGGTGATGAAAGTGATATGATGGTGCTGTATGTTGTGTGATAATTGTGTGGTTGAATTTATAGGGAGAGAAAGGGAATGGCACGCAGGAATTGGGGAGCATTTTAAGATGAACTGATGTGGGATGTGTCAGCAAATACGGGATCTGGTACTGGTTTGGACCTGCTTTTTTGATCGGCGAACAAACTCTTCTGGATCTCCTCTGATCTCTCGCGTGTT
The DNA here is from genome assembly GCA_029929735.1 of Mimosa pudica. Classification (NCBI taxonomy): domain Eukaryota; kingdom Viridiplantae; phylum Streptophyta; class Magnoliopsida; order Fabales; family Fabaceae; genus Mimosa; species Mimosa pudica. The sequence goes on from JAKELP010000007.1 coordinate 5,631,003, forward strand.
CCTCACTCCTATACTACTGTTACTTTAATTTCCATGGATTTTAACGTGTTAATGTGTGTGGGCTAACCTGTTACTTTGCTTCTTCAACAGCCTTTAATTTAAGTATACCATCTTTCTTTTCCTTAGTGTAAGACTTATTTATCAATCTCATTCTCATTTTCTTAGAAAAGGATGTTATTTATACTTATAAACAATTATTAGTTCCCCTAAACAATTATTTATATTTTGTGATTCATCATCTAGCACGCTGAAATATTTTTCTAGTGGTGTCAAGTGTTTTATTGGAGTATTCTATGATTTGTACGTCCAGCACGTTGAAGTATATATTTTATGATCTAGTTTTACTCTTTAATAATGTAAAATTCGTACGGAAGGGGAGCCAGACAAGTCTTCAGGTTATGATTCAATACGGTCGGATAGTTCAAATCGATGGTCGAATCGATAGTCAAACTGATAGCCATTGAATCGGGATATGAAGCGTTTGACGGTTGAATCGATTCAGTCCGGTTCTTACAACAATACTATAAGTACTCATTTTTCTTGGAAAAGTTTGCATATATGTTTCTTGAGAACAATTTAAATCTTGTCTTGAACTCCCAAAAAATGCTTTAATTTAAATGAAGACGCATTATTAGGTGTTTAAAATTATTTTCAATTATACTTTAAAACGTTAGATGTCCTTGAAAAAAACACTTGAAAAGGTTGGACGATGATAGAAAAACACTTCAATAGATAAAACACAAAATACTTATCGATCAAATGTTTATAAAGAAATAATTCAAGGTATTGAATGCTGCTAACCCATCACTTATTAAGTTATTATTATTGTTTCTTGAAATTAAAAACTATAGTTATGCATTAATGGATATGCTCATATCATAAGAAGCGTGTTAAAGGTTGCATCTAATAATGTTTGTGTATTTAGGCATTTATTACTCCGGATTTTCCTTTTCAGTCATTGATTTAGTGTTTGGATGCTTCTCCACTTGCAGAAGCGTTTCGCGGCTACTTGCTATCAAGAAAAAAAGGAAGCGTTCCGCGGCTACACACTATTCCAACCCAGCGCGCTTTTAAATATTGTTTGAGTAATGTACTTTAATTTCTGCTGCTTTACCAAAACTTGACTCGCTATTTTTAGCTCGTCTTCTGACTGTGAACTTTTTTTATTTCGTGTAATGGAACGCAATCAAAAAGGTTTAAAAGAAAACTGCATTGTTCTCTAAAGGAGAAATGTGTATGATGAACATGATGAAAACCAAGTTTCAAAACAAAAGGAGAGAGAAAAGAGGATAAAAGCATGTATGGCTTATTCAATTGACGGTACCAATTTACGAAATGGGGTTTCGTTTGTTTCCCAAGCTGATCAACAGTCAACATATTCTAATCAATTTCTTTATTTCCATCAAAATGAGGAAACACACACTAAAACAATTGGACTATCAATGGATAGTTGGTTAAACCAGTAAGTGAGTTACAAAACCTGTAAGGATGAGTAACATATTCAAATATCGAGAAGCGCACTCATTGGGATCGGGGAGGGGTCAACATTGTCTATGTGGACAACACTCCTACCCCTAAAGTCCGGATTAAACCGGAGAATGATTAGAAAAAAAGAATAAAACAATTGGACTATACTTATCTTCTTTCTTCCCCTTTTGGATCCGCTTCCCTCATTCATACCAAAATTTGTTATTTGGGGGTAAGATTTTTTATATTTGTTTTTAACTTTTTATTAGTATCTTGTACATAAAAGTAGTGACACTTAAATGCATTATATACAAAACAAATAGTTCACTTTTTTATTTTATATGATTTTTCTGATATTTAATCCTCTATATTTTGTGATTTTTTATTTTGTGATTTTTCTAAATTAAATCATCAAATCAATGAAAAAATATATATTATTCAAAATTTGACTATCTTTCATCTAGAAATATATCAAAATGTTACTTATTTTACGTAAAATTTGTTGATAAAAATAAATACAAAAACTTTTAGTCTAAATTAACATTATCTGGGTGCAAAGGATGGGAGCATGTAAATTGTTTTTAATATAATGCAATTTCATGAATGAGTTAAAAAAATTACAATACTAGTTTATAATTCTAAATAGTAAATAATTAAGTAACAATTTGACATGGGGTATAAGAAAGAGATAGAGCTGATAATGCATGTATCATGTATGACAAGATATCAACAAGTTTTAGAATATTTTTCAGAAGTGTACTTTGTGAGATGGAAAGGTAAAAAAAGGAGAGAAGTCAAGTTGAAAATGATTGTATTGGAATATACGTGTGTAAAAATAAATGGAAAACGCTAGTTTCTTCTTACCTTATACTGTTAGGTGAATATATCACTTAAATTATTAGTGCCATTCATTATGCAAGTTTTACATTTCACTATGGCTTTGCTTTTCTTAATTAATCTCATGATGATGCATCTTATTTTAGCACAATAACTGATTATAATATACTACTGTAAACGGGGATATGATTGTCAAATTAAACATTTCAACCAAAAAGAGTAGGATTTTTTCTCATATATAGCAATGAGAAAATATTCTTTCCGGATGAGTGGTCTCGATAATATCCATTCAAATTTATGCAAGCGTGGCAAAATGATAATGCATTATTTTGATCCATTTTTACAAACGATAATTATATTAGGGTTAAAAATCACTTGACCAACAAATAATTACACACAAACACATATCAAATTTTACAATAAACTCAAATAACCCCAAAATGATGTATGTGATTGTACTACGTACTGTAGGGATAAAAATGGAAAAGGATGGGAAAAGTAGAAAGCCAAGTTCATGTGAACTTCTGATTATGATAATAAAAACTCACTAATTACACCATAAATAATACCTCAGTTCTTGGTATATTTGTGTAAGGGATAAAATGTTTGAATAACAATGGTAAAATTTGACAATGGAAATTTATCGGTATAGACATAATTATAATATTAAATAATTAATGAATTATATAAATTGTGATATAGTGGAGAGATCGAGGCTTACTGATGACGCGGTGGGTGAAAAAGAACGGTCAGAGATACCTCCTATTCTCTGACCTCCTATTTTGTCCTATTCTTATAATCTCATCCGTCCAATACATCCTATGGCTCACAAACTTTCACCCCATTCACCCCACTCCCCCACTTTTCTCTCTCTCTCTCTCCCATGATAATAGCCTTCTCTCTCCACGCACCTTCCTCCTTACCCAGTCTTACCAGCCTCAACGGCCACCGCTGCAGTGACCTCCGTCCTAGTCTCACCACCATCAACGGCGGCGGTGAATCTCCAGTTTCGCCGGCAACCAACGGTGGCCGCGCCAACGTCGGTTCCCAGTCATGGTGGCCGTCTCGAAGACCAAACACCGAACATTGCCACTATACATGGAGAGTGGAGAGAGAATGAGAGATCGGCAGAGAGAGTAGAATTAGTGGGGTGGGAGTGGGGTCGCCGTTGATGGTGGTGAGACCAAAACGGAGATCGCCGCTGCGGCGGCCGGAGTTGAGGGAAGTAGGAGATGAAAAGATGGTGTTGGTTACTTGCCGTTTTCTGGTGAAACTCGCCGGAAAATTTACCGTTGAAGTCAGTATGGCGGCTATGGTGTGGTTTTGAGAGAGAGATGAAGGAGGATATGGTTGGGGGGAGAAGGATACTGGAAAAGCACGCCGCCACCGCCTTGGGTGGTTGCCGGTGAAGGTGGGAGGAGGAGGAAGGAATGAAGGATGAAGGTGAGGTGTGAGAGAGATAAGATATGATGTGGTAGGGTGTATGCATGGAGTGTGTATGGGTTGTGAGCCATTGGATCTCATGTATGGTGGAGATGTGGGGAATAGGACAAAATAGGAGGTCAGGGAATAAGAGGTGTCCCTGGCCGGAAAAAGAAGAATGTTTTTTTATTTGTTGCCAGAAGAATTAATAGTGTCGATGAAAGAAATATGCGCAAAAAAGTATACCATTTACATATTAACTATGAACTATGGCGTACATACGTACGACTCTCTTTTTCTTCTTTAACTAAGAGCATATAAAAGTACTTTCGTTAAGCCATTTGATTCGATTATTGTTATATAATATATATAGTTCTGCATGCATTCGATCTTAAATATATTACAACTTTTAACTTCTTTTTAGAAGTTAAATAACTAAATTAAACCATTAAATCACAATATTAATTATACCCACTTATAATTGCATCATAGGTTAGTTTATAATCAGAATAAATTAATTTTAAGAATAAATATAAATATAAATAATTTAAAATGATTAATTTTACATTATTAATTTCTGAAAAAATCAAAGTGCGTGTTATTATAACTTGAACAAGGGGGAGTATATATATAATAATTATCTATATATATGTTCAGTTTTACCCATTGGATGTGGTCAAAGTTATCGATCATGTCCATGTGGACAGAGATTAATATTACAGCTTTACAAGAATAAAACAGATTTGTTAAAATTTTAATTGGCCTTTTGCTGTCATGTCCATAAAATTCATGAAATTATTATTCCACCATTTTAATCAATCTCTGCTTAATCAATTGCCATATAGGGAGGAAAAAATTGAAAGCTAGAAGGAAATGGTACCAAGAACAGATTATAATATATAATTGGTTAAAAATAGATTTTATCCTTCGATTTAACTTTAATAATTTCAGAAAAAGTAACATTTAATATGAATGTTTCAAATATATTTTAATATCTAAATCAAAATCAATAAATAATAAATAATTTAAAGGCAGAGTATGGCTAATCAAGCTTTAACGGAAGACAAATAAGCGTGGAAATATTAATTTGACTGTACAAGTATTGTTTGCACCTTCATATTATAAAATATTCTGAAGGTAACCATGGACTAATCAACATTGTATTTTAATGGTTGGTGTTATAAGAAAAAAGATTTTCTCACGATTTTCAAGATTATTAATTCGTTTGATTCTTTCTATTTGGTTTTGTCCGGGGCTACAAAGGAATACAAATTAAGGACAAAGGACAAAGGACGGGTTTACTTAGAGTCTCATTCTTTTTCTTTCTTTTTTAATTTTGCTGAAAGCGCCTCATTCTAATTGCCACACTGATTTACTAGCTAAGTCAAACCCATGGAACTCCTGTATCAGAACGTGTTTGTTTTATTTCGGGTGAAGATGTAGTAATTCACTCTAAAAGTAAGCATCGAATTGGCAGGAGTATACGTAGATAATGGTTAAAAAGAAGATCGCACAGCAAAAGCGTAATAACAATAATAAAGAAATTAATTAAGGACGGGAGACATAGATTATATTGAAGAAGCTGAAGAAAGTATGAAAACAGCCTATGTAGTACAATAATTACGACTACATATATAAGAGAGAAATAAGGATAAATAATCCTAATTTAGAGGACAAAGGTTTAAGTAATTAAATTGAGAGAGAGCCAAGACAAGGAACATGAGGTGAAGAGTCATGAGCAGTGCCAGAAGCATGATTACAGATAGCAGAAGCATTCTTATTGGGATCACTGGAAGTTAAACTTATTTGTTCCACTTTTATGTTCGTACATCCCACCTCTGCACAGTCCAATACTATTGCTCTCTCGTTTATGCACGTCCCTCTTATATCCGTGAACTCTATATCGCTCACCACCACAGCCCCATTCTGCAGTATATTAAGCATACAAACACAATCTCTTCAATAACGTTATGTGTAACATATTACTTAGTTCGTAATATTACATCGATACTAACCTCTTCTACTATTGGGTTGTCATAATGTTGGTTTATGAAAATGGGCTGTCCGGTTTGGGTCACTGTAATGTGTTCAAATGATATTCTCTTGGCGGATCCTGTCCCTCCCGGCCATGTCTTTATTCTTGCTGCGTTTTGAGCTCCTTCGAAGTGACAACTCCACACTCTTACATCTTCTACGTGCTCTTCCACTCCATTCTCCCCTAAACTCCCTATGCTGTTGTCATCATTTCATACATGAGACCACAAAAAGCTTAATTAGTGACAATTCATGCGTGAGTGATCAATTGACTTTGTTCAAGGAGATTGAGAAATTTAAATTAGTAAATTACATAAAAAGTGTTCATTAATTTGATTATATATATACATGTTTATTAGTGAGATAAATTAGCAATTGACCAACCTAATGCCATGACCAGGTCCACAATTAATCTCCGTAACGTTGATAAAATATGAGTCACCTTTGATAGCTACACAGTCGTCACCTATATATGTAAAGATGAGAGTGTCAAACATTTGTGTGTACATACATTTGTTTGTAATGTTTATTCTGACAATGAAAGCTCTTCATGGATTAATAATAACCACAAATAAAGGATCCAATTTGAGAATGAAATTGAGTCCTGCAATCATTTACCTGTGCTGATGTTACAGTTTTGGATTTGGACACGTTGGGCTTTTCCCACGTTTATTCCATCAGTATTGGGACTGTCTTTTGGTGAGGTTATGGTTAGATGAGAGATTGTTACGTCGTTGCTTTGTATTGCTTTTACATGCGCTCCCGGCCCATTAACATGGGTCAGCCCACTTATTTGAAGCTCATCGCAACTGTTAAACTCCAACCCCTAATTCTCGAAACAAAAACAAATTATTAATAAACACATTATAATTAACTATTTTATGAGGATCTAACACACACACACACACACACGTTTTCTGTATATTTTCAATTGAGTAAGGAGAGGTGTGATGAAAGGGGACAGTGGTTGCTAACCGTAGGTAAGGGTAAGCCAGCGCATTGGTCAAGCACCTGAAAATAAATTGGATGGATCAGTAATGGGAACTTGAATTAAGGAATGAAATGACACTCATTACTGCCTATAGTCTTTTACTCCCTCCGATCCCTAATGTAAGAGCCCAAAATTTGAATGGTTTTGGTCCCTAATGTAAGAGCTCACCCCACATTCCCTCCTCATTTAATGCATTTTTTCCTACTTTACCCTTAACTCTCTTTCATATTTATTAATTCTTATGTATTTCTCTCTCTTAAAAGTACCATAATAAATATGGGTAATTCTGGAAAAGAAGCATTAACTCCAAACAGCCAACTAACATTCACATGTTTTCTTAAGAAGCGCTTTTTTGGCGGCTAGCTCTTATATTAGGGACCGAAGGGAGTATTATATACAATCGGAATCACGACCTCAGATATTAAATATAAAAATTATGAGGGTTTGACTTTTATCATAAGTATAATATTTTTCTATTATATTTTATCTCAAATAATAATTTTAACTTTTCTTTAAACTAATTTGTTTAAATCATAAATTGATATATAATCTAAGAATACACATAAATTTCTTTTAGAAACATTATTTAACATACAATTGGTTAAGCAATTCATTTTATTGATGAAAAAGTGAGGTGCTTTATATTTATTAGTTCTTGTAATCTTTTAAAATAAGTCAATTGATATTAAATTATAAATGGCATTTAATTTTAATGGTTGACTTTGAATAATCAGTTAATTTGAAACAAAATATTAATTACATGTCGGTCTGTGTCTGGCCACCAAGTTTGACCTTGACCATCAATTGTCCCAGAGCCATCAACAATCAATCCCTTAACCTCGGAGATACTTAACCACATTTCTGAACATCCTCCCCATGCATCTTTAGGAGGTGCTATCATAGTCCCTAAAATCTGCATATCCACAAACTTATAATACACACACATAGTGATATCGAAAAATAGAACGGAACTACGGAAGCATACAAATATATTTTTTAACCGAATATTTAAAATAAATTGAAGTAATAATACCTGTATGTGAGGTCTCTTAGAAGAGCAGGGTCCCTTCAACTCGATTTTATGCAGTAAAAAAGAATGACCAGATGGTACCATAAGAATGGGTGAATCTTCCTTGGCTCCACAGAAAGCTTCCCATGCTTTCAGGAATGCCTTAAAAAATGTGTAATCACATTAGAGAGAGACTAACTATGAATGTGCCATATTTGCTGTAAAGAAATACAGGATGAGCATGGCTCCAAATTATCAAATATTTGTAAACCTATGTTTGAGAAGAAGAAAATGACATTAAAGAAAAGTGAGTTACAGGGGAATCATCAGTGCGGCCATCTCCTAAAGCACCATACTGAAGGACGTCAAAGGTTGTTTGAGAGTGACCAATCCATACGTTGTAACACACAATCCAAGCTACCAAACACGTTCTCATTAGAGACCATTCCTGCATGTGACCATAAAATATACATTTTACATTATCAAAGTTAATTATCGCATACACATATACACGGCGAGGCAGAAAATTTTTGAAATAAAATGAGCTAACCATTGTGATATGATCGCTCGATATATTGAAGGAAATCTAAATGCCAAAATTTATCACTAGTTCAATTTGTGAAGACTGAAGCCTGGGAAAAACACTTCTGCCACTGTCTATATATATATATGTATAAGCTGAAGCATTTGTGGGGTCTGAATATTAATATCTCAAATAGCCACATTAATGTTTTAGCCAATGTTAGTTAGGCTGACATGGTAAATGTATTCGTTTCGTATTAGTATAGTATTAATATAAATATTTGCCATGCATACACAATTGCTGTCCTTTGACCTAAGAGCCTTCTTTTTTTGAACTAAGACCTAAGAGCCTTATATGTTCTAACTTCTTCTTTTTTTAAAAGAGCTAAGGGCCCGTTTGGTTCAAACCCAATACACCATGTAATGGTGTGCAATGCAATGTAATGGTAATGCAATATAATACTACCTCTGGTCCTAAATATAGGACCTAGATAACTTTTTTTTGGAGAGGTTAAGGTTGCAAAATAGTCTATTAAATCATGACATATTTGATATATTTTTAGATTATCCATTAGTTTATAAGTAAAATAAACTAGTTTAAGGGAAAAAATTAGGTAAATCAATTTATAATTAACCTATTTTGCTTTTTTTTATGATTTTTCAAAAAAATCAATTAGGTCTTATATTTAGGACCGGAGGGAGTATTAATTACAAGGATTGTGTTTGGTTTGTCTTTAATGGAAAGATGCAATCAGTATTTTATTTGAAATTACTATAATATAACACAAAGTCCAATTTACCCTCTACCCACATTTGTTAAAATAAAATCTCATCTATCATTTCCCTCAGACCCTGGCCTTGGTTGATATTTCTGCAGAGGTTACCAAAATATCTGCATATATTTATACCTTCACAATCAGGTCTTTAAATTTATACCATAATACAAACAAAAGAAAGAATCAATTTCTTGTTTTACAAATATACAAAACACCATATGTATTATATGCCCAAATATATGCAACAATATTCCCAAAAACGAATTGATCAGGTATGCAAAATTTTCAAATTGTCGTATACTTTTTTTATAGAATAAAAATTGCCTTATACTATTATATGTCAAATCTCACAAAATAAATAAAAATGAAACTCACATAAGAAATAGATCCAAAAATCCCAAATGCTATACATTAATACGGTGTGGGAAGAGAAAACAATCTCAATTCATGTTTCTCACAAAAATCTCAATTCGTGTTTCTTACAAAAATCTCAATTCGAGTTTCGTTGTATATAGGAAAAGAAGAGAACAAAGAAGAAATACTACTGTAATTGAAAAATCGAGAAGAAAATGTTGAATTTCTTACCCAGTCTACGAAGAATTTGCGTGTCGCTACCCTTCCCTTGAGTTTCTTCGAATTGAAACCAAACCTACTTTTATATTTGATTAAGAAGATATTGATATTGAAGATGTCGATTATAGATGATTGTTTTCACTGAATTATTCTAATTTCGTTTTGATTTGATATGTTTTGATGAAGATTGATTTTTGTTACCCAATTCAATAGCAAGAAGGATGAATTATGGATATGAAAAGAAAATTTTGGTTGATTTATTTTGATGAAGTTTTGGTTGATTCTAATTTCATTTTGATTTGATATGTTTTGATGAAATTTTTCTTTTTTCTTTTTACTGTCACTGTTAGAGAAGTATTAGGAAACAACTTAAAAATAATTAATTAGAATGAGTCTAATGGAATGCTATAGAAAGTAGTAATAGAATGAGTAGAATTTAGAACTTGATACATTACGATATGTGGCTTGTGTGACTGAACTTGACAATGGTAATGTTGATTACAATTGTAATTAATATTGCATATTTTGGTAATGTTCTTTCATAGGGGTCCTCCTATGATTCTTCATTGCACCCATGTAATATTATGTGATATGTCAATTTTATCCTCGTCAATTTAACAAAAAGACAACATTTGCCCTCATCAAACACATCAAGCAAGACTTATTTTCTAAGATTATCCTGCATTTAAGCTCTCAATGAATCTCCAGTAGATCACTATTATTGTATTTGTTCATGTCTATTGTCTCACTACAATAGTTGATAATTATAATTTGGGAAAGTATATATTGCCATTGACATTTTGCATACTCACAAATAGACAAAAAAATTAGTTATATACACATAGACTATAAACTCACATATATTTAAAAGGGCAATGACTCTATTTTGCCCTTCAAGTAACTACCATTGACCACACTGGGCACCCTAAACTAATATCGGGTACAATTTTATAACCAAAGTAGTCCAATTTTACCCTCTGATATCAATGTAATATTGACACATACATGTCGTCCACATGTCAACATTACATTCCACGTGTCAACATTACATTGGCCAGAGGGTATAATTGGACCATTTTGGTTACGTCAAGAGTAAAATTGTACCCAATATTAGTTTAGGGTGCCCAGTGGTCCATCGTGGTTACTTGAAGGGCAAAATAGGGTCATTGCCCTATTTAAAACTATACAAACCTTCTAAGATATATATATTGTTGTATTTCTTACAAAGAGTTGTTTTAGGAAAATTCCTAATGAATATTATTTTAAATAAAGTTGAAAAGATTTTTCGCAGGCGAAGTTTTATATTCAGCCCCAGCTATAGGGTAAATAATGATTTTGGCCAACAAATAATAAATGATATCAGATTGGCAACAAACAATAAAAAAATATCATATAGACAAGACCGTCAATTTCCTTCCAACATCGACGGTCAATTTCCTTCTAAAATAGTAGTCATTTAGTAATTGTTCTTCCTTCATTTAATTTATTACTTTACTTTTTATTTTATTATTTAGTTATTTGAGCTATTGTTATATTTTTTTTACTAATTACAATGTTTCTTAACATTTTCTTTTTATTTATTTTAATATTTTGTCTAACAAATATTTTAAAATTTTCCTATTTGTAATGCAACCCACATGCGGTTTTTATAATCATATATGAGCATCTCAACGGGCCTTTTGCCTATTGAGATGCAATGTTTTTTTTTAAATTATTGCATTTCAACAGGCGCAACGCCCGTTGATGTACAACATAATTTTATTTTTTTAAAAAATATTTGCATTTCTTAGATAAAAAAATATTTGCATTTCAAAGGGCACGGCGACTGTTGAAGTATGTCATTGGTAAATTAACATTACAGCGGGTT